>CM031566.1:7977218-8152786 GCA_018467065.1 Ephestia elutella
CAAAAATTCACGGGATTGGCATTTAAAAAAAAACCTACTAAAAACATCTAAAAAGTAATATTATTGTGATTTGTGCAACTGTCAAACTGTTATGTGATTTTTTTCTGCCTCTGGCTGACAATAAAAAGCACACAATATAGGTACAGCCATTATTACAACTCGGCTTTCAATAAAACTCCATCTGTTGAGATTTTTTATACTAAATTTTTCTTAATTAGTTGGCAGAAAAACGCTCATTAAAAATTACTATTACACTTTTCTTATTCGGGATTTAAATTTAGAAAGCGTTAGGCGACTTTTTTTTTTCCAAGTGTAACAAATAAAAAATAATTTAGTTTGGGAAATAAAATGCAACCTACCGACATATTTCTCATGTATTCAAAGTCAATTGTTTTTTTTTTAAATTGGCTTAAAAATTAATCGTCGTATACTAATTGTGCCGTTGGCACTAATATTATACGGCAATAGTCATGCGCCCCTCGTCCCGCGCATGAAGTACACCACGGCCTCATAGTTGGTGTTCCTCCGTATTCCTAGACTAACATTAATATGGATAGAAGTTGGTATAGAACAACTTGATATTAACTATGAGTAGCGACTGCTCGCACTCAGGCACCCGACCGCGCGCCGAGACAGATCTCAATGTAATGTGGCACAGCTCAATGCGGGTAGCGGGGAACTTGACGCTCCGCTGTACGCCACACTAATAAACTAGATAAGATAGTTGATGTCAGAAAATTACTTGAAGCTAAGTTTACTACCGCCTCCAAAGCGCAAGTGGAGAAGAGGCGGCGCAACAAACTCCACTGCTGCAATTTCTATGTAATGAGTAAAAAACTGGTGGGAGACATCGAAATACAACTACTACGTATAGAAGCGAAATGTGAACAAAATGTATGTGACATCAGTTAATGTCTCGAGTCAGAAACTCCTTCAGTCACTCGCCAACGTAAGTATGTACATCGCGATTGCATCCGACTTTGTGTCTATCATAATGCCGTCTTACATATTAAAATAATCTAAAAATAAATCGAGTAAGCAGAAAAAAGATAGTGGAGTCACCTATCATCTATAAGTAACCAAAATATCAACTAAAACTATGACTAAAATTAATTTTTATAATAATTATATAAATATTATAAATTATTTTCTAATATTCAAAATATTCAATTGTTTTTTCCATTTTGTATGAAAATTATAGAATAAGAAAAGTAAATAGTACAGATTGGACACGTAGGTACGTACAAAGGCCTTGGTGAACTATTTGTCTCTGTGTACTTTACAACTGATTTTTTCGTTTAGGGTTTCGAAGAAAACATATAACCCTTATAGTTTCGTCATGTCCATCCGTCCGTATGTCTGTATGTACGCGGCTTAGCATAGAAACCATTAGTAGGTACTAGAAAATTGTAATTTTGTATAGATATACCTAAAGTTCATATTATAAACTAGCTTTTTCCCGCGGCTTCCCCCGCATGTTTTATTTTTTTAGATTTTTTAATTTTCACTACTGATCCCTAAATATTTCCGAGATAAAAACTATGTTAATCTATAACTCCCCAGCGAAAATTCCATCAAAATCGGATTAGCCGTTTCAATGATTACCCTGAACAAACAGACAAAAAAATGTTTGGGTACTAGTAACGACAAAATAACACTATGAAATTAAAAATTTCCAGTTATTTTGAAATTACAGATAGACACTCCAATTTTATTTATATGTACTGTATTGTATTTGTATGTATGTATTGTATAGATTAGCTAAGGATGTGTTGGAGGGCATTACCTCACAGGACTTCACATATCTTAACAATGTCCTTATACATATTAGTATTTTTATGCAGTCGGGTTTTTTAGTTTTTTTTTTTATTTATTACTTGTTTTATTCATTTATTCGTTAATGCTATGAGAAAATCCTAACTAATATAATAAATGAGAAAGTGAGTTTGTTTGTTATCTACCTCTTTACGCTTTATCTACTGAACCAATCTTCCTGAATTTCGCGTACACATAGAAGTACTGAGAAGGACATAGAGTACCTTTCATCCCGGAAAAAAACACTGATTTCGTGGGAAACACACGCGGGCGAAGCCGCGGGCAAAAGCTAGTAAAGAGATAAGTAGAATCGAAACCATTCACTTTCTTTTATTTTTTACTTAACCTATGTCCATTCTGTACTGTATAATCTTCGTCGCTGATTGTGATTCTGCATCGAACATATTTGAATTTACGAAATTTGGAACAAAAATTTTCCTTGGGGTAGCTCCTCTAGTGCATTATATCTCGATGGTGGGAGACCAATATTTCAACTAATTCCGATCGAAGCGTGGTTTTATTTCATGTATGAAAGTTGAACCAGAGCAGATTATTAGTCACTTACCATGAGACAACTGAAAACATTTTAACATGTATATCTGTGTGACTGTCTGTATCATCATAGCTGTCACTTTCACTAGTGTCTCTTACAGGATTTGATCAACTTTTGTGTCCACCAAATGGCAACAAAATACCAAATGTAAACCGAGGGAGGGGCCTACCTGTAGCACAGGTTCCCATAGGAACCTATTTCAGAAGCTTGTCTCTAACCAAGGGTGAACAAGTCTGTATACAAATGAATGTACACCCTTGTAAGAGAAAAATAAACGATATTAATATTATAGCTCATAGAGTGATGAACGATCTGAATGTGCTTTAAGTCTTGTCTTTCGAAATGGCACTTACAATAGCTAAACAATAGATTACGATTTCCTGTTTATAGGGTTTTTTGTAAAATTGCGCCACCATTCGCATTAATTATGAAAACAGAACTGAAGTTAATTTCACATGACATCGAATTCAAACAAAGCAATGAGTTCCAATAATTCTTCCATTCAAAAATACAATGTAACAACAACCTGTATTCGTGATCGAATTTAAAGTTCGTATTTCATTCGAAAAGCTCCGTCGCCCATTAAAAGGCAGGTATACTCTCAAACCCTGTACTTACACTTACCGACATGACCACTCGATTGTATAATGTACGTATTCGGGTCGAAAATATGGAGTACACGGTAAAGTAACTCATGTGTCAATAACATTTATCTATCTACGAGCGACTCATCTACTTCGGTTAGCCCTCAGTCTATTTCAAAGTCAATTTTTTTACTGAAACTTGGCCTTCTAAGAAGGCCCTTTTTGACGTCGAAAACTAATTATTTAATTATAATATATTATGTCTCAAAGCTACAAACTACTAGCATTTCGGAAAGACCACTGCTGATAAAAAATTCCGAAAGAAACTCATGAAACAGTCTTGGTCGCCTAACATGCCAGAGGGGCTATTTATTAACTTTATACATACACTAGATTGTGTACAGTCAAAAATAAAATAAAATATAAGAAATAAATATAAATGTAAGAAAACATGTTATGTTTGTGATAGTGTAACCACAATAAAATGGTTAAGAACAAAAAATAAAAATAAAAGTCGAATCAGAATCGAGCAGACCAGTTCCCCCTGGCAACACCCGTTCACGAGTTGACGCGTACTAAGCTGCTAAGTATATAAAGTCAATCAACTATGGCAGTAATCTTTACAACTTTGAAATTTTGCACAGCTTTTGGACCACTCTTATTTATACCTATTTACTATTGACTACTGAGATAGAAAACTGTTATCTATACAAACATACATACAGCAGGTAAGCTTTCTATTTCTTGCAAAGAACCTAATAAAATAAAATATCATACACGTGGCCTAGGAATATCTCTAAGAATATTGTTACATCTATTTTCTGTAATTTTGCTATTTGCATAATCGATAGAACCTACATATGCATTCATTTTAGTTTCCGTAAACATACATTGATGGGGCATTTTCACATATAAATATATATACATACAGTCTACCTATCTGTAATCCCTTTATTTTGAAACGTGGACCTTATACCGAAATTTTGATACAATTTCCCTTACCTGATTATATAAACTACATGTAAGATGATTTCAAGTTTCGATGCATGTAGCTCTGGGCACTGTGTCATTAAAGCGATTCGCTCGTTTTAAATCCTCATTAAATTTCCTTCTTTTGGCATGTTACCATGTTATCATTCTGAATTTTAAGTCAATGGCGACGAGTAGTTGACACGTTTGCCTAATTGACTTTTTATAAAGGCATAAATCTAACTAGAACGCTACTACTCTTGATTGAAGATATAGTACCTACACAGATATGGACCAATACCAGATTAGAGTGACTACTCAGCAGTGGACGTTCCCAAATGTTAGTAGTTTGTAGCTTAAAGAATGATGATATCTTAATCCTAACTAATATTATAAAATCGAAAGTGAATTTGGTTTGTTTGTTTATTTATTTGTTTGTTACCTCTTCTTATCTACTTTCTGAAATTAAAGTTGTTTGCATACATATCCAAGAAGGACATAGGGTACTCTTTCATCCCGGGAGAAAGCACTGTTCCCGTGGGAAATTCACGCGGGCTAAGCCGCGTCGAAAATCTAGTTATTTATAATGACTATTGACGTGAACTACTGCGACAACCCAAAATCATAGCACATGGCGAAGAATGACGGGGAGAGTCGACCCCAAATGAAATGAGACAACGCTAGGCAGAAAGAGAGAGACCATTGACGTGAACCACAGATTACAAGTCCATGGTAACTTGACATGCAGGACATGTGCATTTTATATTTCTTTTATTATCTATCGGTTAAATCCAGCGATCCAGATTTTCCTCTTAAAGGGCTTGTTGCACAAAATGTATGGGGAGCCGGCTATATCATAAGCACCTATCTGAACTTTTCATTTTTGGGTCAGTATCGATGCCTTATAAGTAAATCCGATAAATTCGTAGCTTTTCTATGGTACATTTAGTCAACAAAATCGTAATGAAGGTTAGGCGAGTTCCGCCAAAATGGCCGACACCTATTATGATTTGACGTTGACGCGCTTCATTTGACAGTTCCCATTTCCGGTACGTTCAAAAATGTACTTTTATTACATACGTGCCCGTGGGAAAGAATTGTTTATTTTATTTATTATTCATCTATTTATGTGAAATACACATATTTTTTTGTGATATTGCATGTAACATGTGTTTGGAACATTTACTTTAATTAATTTTCTAAAATATAATGAAAATATCGAGCATTGTATCTGATTTCCTGTATCATAATTTCTGAACATACGTACGTACGGACGCCATGTCAGTATCGCCATTATACGATATTAAGCGATATTAAATGTATTTTTGTACCATAACAAGATCACGAAAAAACAAATATATGATGGTCTTAATCGGTTTTTGATATTATTTCTGATTTTTGGGGAACTACTCATGATATAGCCTGCTATACAACATGCCCTTTCTCTGCCTTACTCGGCACCACATATTGTAATCACTGCCATCGCATGTATTACTATTGATTGCCCGTTTAGTCGTTCGCAATTGATCGACATTTCCTTTGCGTATACGCACGATAGCCGTCTGTGCCGATTATGGATGTGTCTGCTTTAATAAAGAAACTATGTAGACGCGATATTATTTGGAATTCAAAAATAATTGCGACTAATCAAAGTTGCAGAGTGGAAGAAACATAGTATACGGCACTTAAATGTAATAAAACTTTAGCTTTTCGGAGATAAACCTAGGCGAAAGAAGAAATGTCCGCTCTGTATTGTTCAGTCTATCATATCATTATGTAATTTCTTCACCCTTATCGTACACTAGGACTTTAGAATACCAGATGAACTTCGATGTGGCACATCGAAGTAATGATGTAATCAGAAGAGTATTTTCGTTTAATGGCCTTCCTTCTTTTTAATGTGTTATAGATATAATCAGGGCACAGATTACTAAATATGGTCAGGGGCGGATTTAGGGGAGTCATGACCACATTGACCACGCACTCGATCACATGCCCCCAAGGGTGTCGCAAAGGCTGGATCCGCCTTTAGATATAGTTAAGTGAATTTTAAGCACTGCAGAAGTAGTGTAAATATCAAGAATTTTCTAAGATAAAGAAGCCCGTCTGTTCAGCCTGCTGGGTCGCAAGGACCTCGTGCCTCGCGAAGATATTTTGATGAGAGCCAGATAAATTAATTATAGTGTGGCCCGCTAATAAACTGTAAATCTTATCGCCGGAGATAACAGGCCGGTAACGACTGATCATTTGTTTAAACATTTCATTTTCATTTCTTTTTGTGAATTTTATTTGGATTTTGAACATTTTACTTTAAATGATGCATAAAGAAACTCCTTACTGCATTTCTCAGGTAAAATCTTGCCAAAATAAGCTCCAATGGAAAAAATCTTTTTAAAATTATCTAATTAGCAACAAAATTTTAAAATACGAAAGGGCAAAGTTAATGAAAAAAACACATATTAATGTTGTATATGTATAAACTAAATAAAAAAATATATTGAAAAAAAAATATCTTTAGGTGAACTTTATTACATTTAAAATACCTCGAGCGCCAGACTTGCAGATACAATAGTATAATCATTTTAAAGAATACATTACAAGTATACGGCCATGATTTACATAAACCTAATCAAGCGTCCATCCAAAACCACTTTTACTTTTCAATTAACTATGACAAACCCATGATTACTATATGGTAACAGCTCGCAAATGATGTGATAACTCGTACACGGCGCGTTATTAAATTATTTTATATTCATAAATCGTAATAAACAAATTAAGTGGCTGTAGCCGGCGGCCGATGACTCTTAAATATTGCTTTAAAGTCGAACGAATTCCACTTTAACCCAACTAGCTTCTGTTCACGGCTTCGCCCGCGTGAATTTAGATTTGTCACCTATTTCACGTCCTTAGGGGTGGAATTTTCGTAATTCCTTTCTAAGTGCGGACTTAAGCTATATAAATAAGCTCTCTGCAAAATTCCAAGTTTCTACGTTCAGGTTTAGCCTCTGTGTTGGTACATTAGTTAGCGTTCAATTTTTAACTATAGATAGATCTTACAACGATGGCAAATTTCCGTAGATGTATGCATTGTACGCGGTTGGGGTTTTTTAGGTGGAATCAGATGACTATTTTAACTATTTTCAAAATTTAGGTTATCTCTTTTCTTCAATTTTATCAATACTTTTGCCATATCCTCTCAATTATTGATTATTTTTGGGATTTAAATAAAAAAATAAAAATAAAATCGAATTATTACGATGCATGTGAGATATTTTAGTAGCACAGTGGTAATGCATGATAATTACACGGTAGCAGTCGATATCTTCCACACTCTGCGTAGTATCGTTCAGTTACTAAATTATATAGCACTCCGCAACCAGCCCTCACGTAGCTCGATCTGATTGATAAACCTACAGAAAACACGGTTAATATTGGATATTCCAACCTGAAATTCCTAAAATTGATCATATTTATCTGAACTTTTAAGGAGCAAAATGGCGAAATCAAAAATCGTAAGCGTATTAATTTATATAACTTACGGCCGAATACTGAAACGTCACTCAAGTATTTGACGGCGTCTTAAATGTTTGAGACGGTCTTACATGCAAAATTGGTATACTAAAACGTCAATTTTGAGCACGTTTTAGATTTGATAGAAATCGAAACTAAATAGGTCTCAAACTCCTTTCAGTGCAAAATTCGTATACTGAAAGGCTATTCAAATTTTTTTACTGTCAAATGTATTGTCATACCATTGTCAAACCGACTTGGGTGCATCTGAGATCTAAGAGTGGTCGCGAGGTCTCCCAAATCTGTGATCGTATTGATTCTGATGTTGAAATAATGTATTTATCGATACATTATTATCTACAGACACTAAAATCAATAACTTTTCACCTTTTTTATTTTGGCATGTGCAGTGTTCTTCACTGCACATGCCAAAATAAAAAAGGTTACACAACGTTGATCTTTCTTGCTTTTGGTGCCTGCATAAAATATCCTGCAAAAACCCGCTTCTACGCATATACGTTTTTGGCAGTGAATTACAAATTGTTTTATTTTTTTCATATATTCCACTGATCCATTGTAAAAAAAGGATTTTAATGAAATAGTGGATACTTTGGGTATATTATAGCATCAGTTCCATTCCATTTATGTTAGTAGATCGGGACGGAGCCGATACATTTTTATCCGACTACAGTGAAACGAAAAGGAGGGTTATTGGTCATAGAGGTGTCTCTTCCTAAAGGCCCTTCACTCATTGCGACGTTTTGCAGCGATACAATCGCGATGCAGTGACTAGTCAATAGCTAGTGGCGTAGCTGTAATGTTACAGTCGCGATGCAAACGCGAAAGAGCATCGTTACAAATGCGATACAGCATTAATACAAACTCAATGAAACAACGTTCAGTATTTCGTTGATAGGCACAGGCAGACATCTGAATCGATTCAAACGTGCGTATGCGTCGCTATTCACTCGCGCATGTATCGATACTCATGTCGCAAAGCAATCGCGCGGCTGAAAAAACGCGGCGGTTGTATTGTTGAAAAAAGTCGCAATGTGTGAGTAGGGCCCACGCCACAGAATAAATAGGTATTATTATACCTGAGCAAAAACGATTCATTCGACGAAAATTTAGAACGATTTGTTGGTAATTATTTACGTTTATTTTCATTATTTTTTATAATAAATATGATTTTATCACGGAATAATGAAATAAATTGTAAAATAAATAAAACTTTTATTTTTTATGTTATTTTAACTAAATTATATGGTAAAGAAAAATTATTTTTTTCAAACTATGTTGCGTAAAAAGAGGTTATTGAATGAACGTGAATGATAGGAAATGACGTAAATTACTTTAGGTCTGCTTAGCTGATAATGGCTTCCAAACGTTTGAGTAGCTTTTGTGTATACCACTTACTTTTTGGCAGATGCTTAGATTTTAGAGCGCTTCAGCTGACTGTTGCATCTGAGTGACGTTTCAGTATTCGGCCGTTAGGGAATGAAGAGGGTCTACTATCTCTAACAGTAGACCAAAATAAGACTGTTGGTGATGATTGGTCATGGTCATGGACTGTTGATGCTCGTAGGTGTGATATTTTTTTATTCAAATGATCGTAAAACCCTTAAAAAATTATCACATAACGTATTTTTTACCGGGCAGAAGTATATGGCGCTCTTTCGTTTCGGAGGCCAAGATCCACTTTGGGGTCACTGAGCCAGCGGAGTCAATAAGTAAGTATTTTTATATCACAAAATACTAAACTTGTCTATGTATAACACCAAAATAATAACACTTGAAATACGGAATGTTGATTAAAACTTTTTAAGATACTCTTGTATATCACATGTATATGTTTATAATAACAGACTTTTGCACTCGTCTTAATTATCTGTGCTTTTCAAAATCCCTCGATCTCACAAGCCACGATCTGCATGCCCCGTCATAAAATGTTTCGCGTCATTCAAGATTTGGGCTCAGTCCAACCCGTCAAGTGAAGCCGTGAGAAATATCTTTCCAAACGTGTTCTCGTGAAATCTACAGGAAGATCAAAAAAGTAGCCGGCAATTGCATCTCAAGATAAACTTATTGGGTTATTTTTTTTACTCTGAGATTCTATGAGTCGTACTTGTTAAGCAGTCGCCACAAAGCTATGCCACTATGAGCGTTTGAACATTCTGTAACTATATACGATTAGTATAAAAAACGAAATGCTTCTGTATAAACCTGAACCGGAATTATAGATTAGTTTTTTCCAGAGAAAATGCCTAACGACCATCTTTCGATCTGAAATTAACATAGCCATATGAGGCTAACGAGTAGTCATCGGTGTAAGTGCCGATTGAATTAACATCATTGGCCGCGTACGAATTGAAATGGATTTTTAGATATGTATCTGTAAGCTTTATGTGTTTATTTAACTCTTGATTAATTTAAATGGCATTTTAACATTCTTGAATCGTAATCAACAGTTTGTGTTTTTTTATAGAATAGGCAAACGAGCATTCGGGTTGTCTGATGGTAAGTCACCGCTGTCCATGGACACTAGCGACCCTTAAAAGGTCACTAGTTCGTTGGGTTGACGACAAATAAACGTTTAAAATAAACAAACTTAAAAATCTTTTTCAGAAGCAAGTAATATTCTTCTTTATTCTTTCATTTTTAGTTTATTTTCTTTATTTATTAATTGTACCTCTCGCAATTTCTCTGTTCTTTTTTTGTGTATAGTATACTAGCTTTTGCCCGCGGTTTTTCCCGCGTGAATTTCCGGGATGAACAGTACTTTTTCCCGGAATGAAAGGTACCCTATATCCTTGTCAGTACTTCAAAATATGTGTATGCAAAATTTCAGGAAGATTGGTTCAGTATGTAGATAAAGCGTTAAGAATTCACAAACAAATTAACAAACAAACTTTCACATTTATAAAATTAGTTAGGATTATTTTAATTAGCGGCAATTTTTATTTAGTAAAAAATGTAAAATAATGTAATATTTTGTCAAAGACACCGAAAAAAGCAGTAAAACGGATCTCAGACTGTGTGATGAAATGGTGAATCCTCTTGCAAAATAAAAAGAGTGATATTATCTCATTACGGGGGCAACTCGCATTAATAAGAGCGGATTCCTGAGTAACGAAGCGCTGGCGCATATTTCGGGATCTTTCGGACCCACCACGACCAATTAGTTTGATAACCGTATCTTCTCAGACTATGACTTGAATCTTTAGACTAAAAATGGACTTTTGTTCAAGATTAATTTTTCTTTTTGCTTTGGTTAATTTGCCTCTATGTAGATGTACAGTACATATATTAATTTTAATTTTTTTTTCTTTTTTATAAAACTACAAATTTTATTTCCCCACCAATTTAGTGTGCTATTATCATCCTCTCTCTCTCTCAGCCGAAAGACGTCCACTGCTGGACAAAGGCCTTCCCCAAAGGCTTTCCATAACTGTCATTCTACATTTATCAAATCTGGTATGACAAGTAATCATACAAATAAATATTGATTCATGTGCATTACACGAGTACTTATTAGGCCATCATTAAAATTTTAATGAATCCGGACAGGACAGAGATCGGTCGTTGAATGCGAAAAATCTTCATGACTATATTTACACAGGAAGCGCGCTTATTTATGTTCATTAAAATACTAGATATCAAATTCCAATTAAACGGTTAATTTTCTTGAGCACCATGTCATAAGAAAAGTAATCGATTTCAGCCTTATACAACATGACGTGAATAAATAGTTTTCCCTAGTTAGTAAGCGTAAGGAGGATATTTTAAGTATTTGTCGCTGACGGTCGGTGTTCATTGGAAAATATGTGCAAAAGGTTTAAGTACTAAGTTTAGTTGCTCGACATACTTAACGTATATTATTAAAGATAAGATTGTAAGACATATGTTGTAAAGTGACGTCTTTGGAGAAAATGCAGCAGTGGAGTTTGTTGCGCCGCCTCTTCTCCACTTGCGCTTTGGAGGCGGTGGTAAACTTAGCTTTAAGTAATTTTATGACGTCAACTAACTAAAAAACAAGAAAGTGACGATTTATAAGTGCTATCTTTAAGCCAATATGAATAAAAATATTTGACTTTGACTTTGACTTTGATATACTCGTAGCGTAGATCCTAATCCGAACTAATATTATAAATGCGAAAGTGAGTTTGTTTGTTTATTTTTTTGTTTGTTACCTCTTCACGCTTTATCAACTAAACCAATCTTCCCGAAATTTCACATACATATAGTAAGAAGTACTGAGAAGGACATACAGTACTTTTTATCCCAGGAAAATGCACTGTTCCCATGGGAAATTGGGTAAAATTAACAGTACAAAAACAACAAAGTGACTTCTCCTTAATATAGACATTTTAGGAAAGTGCCCGGCCCTGGACATTTTCTTAATTAATTTATTTATAAGACTAGGTTAAAGTAAAATTACTCATTAGCTTGTAACTGGGCCAGATTGTAATAATTTAACATACTTATTTATTGGTATGTTAACTAAATAAAACAGTGTTCTTAAGTCACATTTGATGTTGCACAAAATGATGAAAAAATGTGACTTAAAAGATTTTTGTAATAACCGATGATTCAATGATAAACATAGATATAACTAGCTGTCGCCCGCGGCTTCGCCCGCGTGAGTTTCGCTTAGATGAAAAATCTCTCTTGGAGCTTTTCATCAGATGTTCCAGATCTTCAATTTTTATACGTCAGCAGAAAATGCTCATCAGGTTGAACGATTTTTGCTAAGGCGCCATTTCCATATATGTTATAGTGTAGCTGGTCTCTTGGAGCTTTTCATCAGATGTTCCAGATCTTCAATTTTTATACGTCGGCAGAAAATGCTCATCAGGTTGAACGATTTTTGTTAAGGCACCATTTCCATATTACTTATAGTTTAGCTGTTCCGTTATGGTTCTTCATCAGGTGTTCCAGTTTTCTAAATAAATTATAGCCTATATGTTGCCCAGGCTTAATAGCTATACAACAAAAAAAGTTTCATTCAAATCCGTCCAGTAGTTTTTGCGTGAAACGCGTACATACATACAGACAGACAGACAGACAGACAGACAGACAGACAGACAGACAGACAGACAGACAGACAAGAAATTCCAAAAAAAATTTTTTGCTTTTTATTGTTCTTTTTAGGTCTCCCTCTATCCATTTCAGTCAAAAATATTAAATGTACAGACAAAATATTTTTACTGTTTTATTATATGTATAGATAACACCAGAGCGTCAATCCGGAGGTCTAATTAGAGTGGTGTTCTATTCGCCCGGGGCGTAGTTTCACTCTCTACAGCATCCCGCTACGCTGCTCTGAATGCTCTGATACAGTTTTTCTTTGCTGCGACAGGTTTCACTGATTGACGACAATAAGCTACGATGGATGCATGTTGTAGAGGCGGTACATCATTGTGAATCCTAATCCTAACTAATATTATAAATGCGAAAGTGAGTTTGTTTATTTATACCTCCTCACGCTTTATCTACTAAACCAATCTTCCTGAAATTTCACATACACGTAGATAGAAGTACTGTTCTCAGTTCAGTTAAAAAAAACATTATGTCCTTCTGGACATAATGTTTTTTTTAACGGGAAAAAGCACTGTTCCCGTGGGAAAGTCACGCGGGCGAAGCCGCGGATAAAAGCTAGTAAGCTAATAAATGCATATAATACGACGTATAAATGTGTTATCGACACAGCAATGACTAAATATGCAAATTTTATTTTAATATGAAACCAATAGTTAATACATATTTCGGCAATTCCGCATATAAGTAGTTAGGCGCGGTAGAAATAAAAATATTATAAAAGTAGTATTTCTAATATTAAGAAACATACATATTTATTATCACGCCTTTTTTCCGTGACAGAGACTAGCAATTTCCACTTGTTACGATTATTTTGCTTCCTCTACACTCATCACTCTCTTCATACATGCTCTCCGGTTATATGCTCCTAATATCTCCATTTTTATGGATAGATATTATTAAGAAACAAATTTATTTATTATCAAACATATTATAATTTTATTTATTACGCGAATATAAAAGACGTTAGTTAGTTGTACGTTACTTTCAAATAATCAACTTTCTGAAATTAAACTGTCTCTATCTTCTCCTGCAAGAAATTGTAAAATGTTGCTATCAGTCGCATTTTCAGTAACATCGCGAAATGTCTGGTCCCCACAATGTCATTCTACATTCGTGTTGCGCACGAGTGGTCAACTTTCTCGCGGGATGAGTGCGTACGTTTTTCTTGAGGCAAAAAACTTGTTAAGTGTGCAAAAATAAAACGAGAGCGGCCAGTATAAGCTGGTCCCTCTGCATATGGACTGTAGGCTTCTTGTAGGGTCTTGATACTGGTATATAAATTCATGGCTTATTCTCACATACATTATGATACCTGATAATCAAGGTAGTCATAATGGTAGTTGCATGGATTCTGTTTGATTATTAATTTTTAGTAACTTGTGTAAATTAAGTTAAGCTGACATTATTGTAGATGCACTGATCTAAATAAAATCACAAGTAATTTTTTTTTTGTCTGTTATCTGGATAAACTTATAAAACTTAGCTAAAATTTAAGTTAAATCGCACTTAAAAAAGGGGTTGTAATAATCCAAATATTTCCAGTTTGATAGCCTATCTTTAATATAGAAAAAAATAAGCTATCCCGATTTTGTGATACGATCCTGTATTTTAAAATAAGATCTCCACTACATACACTATGCCCTTTTCTTTAAAACGTTATTGCAGCAATTCATTACTGCTGTTAGGTAACCTTTTGATAGTCTGTCTGTACAACAATTTCAAGCATTTTACAAACAAGTATCGATTTATGTATTGGATGGTATGTACCCAGTGTATAAAATATAACACATTCTTCTACAAATCGAGTTACAAACTGCCACTGGAGCATATATCTCGAGCATCACAATTATCATTTTCTAAATAGCGATCATTTCGTATCGATCGATCGTTAAAAGAACACACAAAAATTTGCTAAGAGCATTTTCTAATACATTTTTGGGTTCTGTACATATTATAAAAAATGTACCAATTAATCATAAGTAGTTGTTGTTACTACACATTTAAATAAATTGTTAAAAGTAAGTATTTATTCAACCGAAAAATCAAACTTTTTGTTTTTTTATTTTTATAGGTGACATACAGATAATGAGTATCATCATCTAATGACGTCATTTGTTAGAAATGTCAATTGATATTATTTTGCAATTTTCTGTAAGTATGTGCTATATCCCTATAAGGCCGTACATTATTTTTATTCCTCCTGACTTAGAAAAAGATACCTTTTCTAAAAGGTATTTTGTGAATCTACAAATTGCTGTGACATATATAAAAATTAAACTAATTCGGCTAAGGAACCCTAAAAAATCATGAACATAACTATGTAGCTGTAATCTGGATTACTCCATACTTCGCGAAAGCATTCGTGATCCGCAACTCATAAATAAACAATGAAATTGAACCAATTTACTTCTAGCTCCTAGCTTTAATAACAGAATAAGTATTAGTGCTAGCGAACAGAAGGTTCATTCTCAAACAAAAGTCATACGAAATCAAACTTATCGCGTAGAATTACAGTTCACATTCCGTCGATGCTACGCCGCCGCGCCGCCGCCGCCCCGGCTACGCCACTGATTAAACCGGTTTAGCTGAAAGCATAGGAAATAAAAACTTCAAGTGATAAGTTTTTATTTCCTATGCTTTCAGCTAAACCGGTTTAATTCAGTGGCGTATGTTCAGATGAATGAATGTTCAGATTCGGCTGGCACTGCACCGCCTAGTTGCGTCGATTTTCTGTCGTCGGCGCCTTGGTATTTGTATGGAAAAGACACTTCATGGGGTACGGCGACCATAGTACCTACACTTTAGAGTGACGCTCCCTGCTTCAGAAATTAATCATTGTAAGGTGGTTTGAGCAATCGCTATCGTTACAGTGAATAGGAGAGTCAAATTGTTCGGAATCAGGTTTACAGTTTACTTGTTAATTAAGTGATTTATAATAAATTTACTATCTACCTACACTATTGTGAGTTTCGAACCAAAGCAGAAATTAATGGGCCTATTACCAACTTGTCCCGATGATGTAAATACTAAAGTATGGCTTCGTACAATTAAATCGTTCGTAGAATTATGATTTTACTTACAGGTGAATACAACAAAGTACGTTATTTTTCGGAAACACTTGCTGGAATAGTATAAAATTAAATGATTGATGATTTTGTAATTTTGTATTCCTCACCCTAAACATACTCGTAGATACAAAATCTTTACTATGATAATCTTAAACTCTAACCCACAGCAATGTCTGTGCCCTAACCACAATATGTTGACAGAATATTGAGTGATAATGTAAAGAGTATTGCTGGCAAGACCTGGATGGCGATGCACCTGGATAGAGAAGCATGGCGTAGACAGAGGAGGCTTATACCTTACAGTGGGTAGTAGAAAGCACACATTTTAATCTCATCAAAATAACCAAATTTCCAAGATTATTCAGCACCATAGCAATTTCGTACTTACTCAATGTTACACAATGACCATTATCCTAACTATTAGCCCGTAGACACCAACTCTTATGCACCGGCGCATTAATATCCATCACGTTACCACGCGTTGCCTGATACGAGGAACACCCGACGGGAAATGCTAAATACTTTGCCTAAATGACAGACCTACAATTACAATGTCAGATAAATTGCCGTATGATTTATTTTACATCACGAACTTAACGGAGACACCACAGCATACAATGATTAGTATAACAACTTTATCGAGCAAGTGAAGCCTCTAACAGAACCAACCGAAGATTTATCTGTTCAGTAACAATATCAAGATGTAATCCATCCCGTGACCGAATATTTGCGAAAGTTGTTATATTCATTCAGTAAAATTCATGTATTCGAGGCAAAATAACCAAACAGAAACCCTTATGATGACAGGGTGCTAGTGATATCTTTGGAAGAACTAAAAGAAGACTACAACGTTAACCTCACAATATAGAGAATTTTTTAACAAACTTGAAACCAAATGATCTTCAATATCTACGAAAAAAAATAAATTGAAAATATATGTATTAAAACAAAAAGTGTTGTATTACATAATGTGCGCTGTCACCTATGTTATAAGTGTTATAGTTGTTAGATTTACCATAACCCCATTTTTTAAACATGATTAAATAACAACTTTAAATCAGGTTCAATAGCATATCTACTAAGATCGTCAGGCTAAAGGTGGATAATATAGTACTGTAACTTATGCTGTGGCATAACTAGGAGAAAGACGGTACAAGATATCAAGTGCGGTTTGAGGTGGTCGCCGACCGCACTGATTGGTTTCTACTATAGAGTTAGTACTATTATCATCTCTTTGCTCTGTAAGGGAGGGAACAGTGAGCAAAAGCTAGCCACTAGTTGAACGGTGCCTTTTAGAGAAGAGACTCTAGACATTTAATTAAATGGCTAATTAAAATAATTCGCTGCGACATAAAAAAAACATCAATATTTCTAATTTATTAAGCTATTCATCGTGCTAAAATTTCTAAGAGTAAGACTTTAATTGTGACTTTACAACTTCTCAATCAATTTAAATTCTTTGATAAATACTCTTTCTTGTTTATATTTATGAAAAGCATAAATAAATCACCTACCAGAAAAACATAAAAAAAAATCACCTCATCTGTGAGTTTTTTGCAAATTAAGAAACATAATATAAAGTAAAACATTGGTATCTTAATAATAATAATTGATTTAGATTTTTAAACCAAAATAAATGTAAGTTTACTATGAACAGAACTAAAACCTGCAAGAGCACTCTATAAATAATACCTGCTCTAAGGTTCTCTATTGTGTGGTGAGATGAGAAAGCCATTTGCTGCCTCAGATTCGTTATCGGTTGTAAAAGTGTTAGCTTGATTTAATTTTTGTTTGGTTGGTAGGCTAGCTCCTCTTAAAGCAGCTTCAGTTTCATACCTAGGTGCTATTGGTGCTCCCACACTGGCAGTTATAAAATGTTAAAAAACATATGTTGTGTGTTACACTTATGTTACAAGTTAATGAAAACAAGAGACAGCAAATATTATGCCTGTACACATTTTGCAAACTGAAACTGAAACAATAACACACAAAAGTCCTAATCGTAGAGCTGTCATTAATTATTTCTTGATTAAATTGATTTTATTGGAAAATAAGCAGAAAATAAAATAACTAGTGGTTCGCCGCGAACTTAGACCTCGCGATTATTATTTTAAAAATATGCGTATATCTCAAAAACGGCTGAACCGATTTAGTTGCGCAACGAACTTAAAAAAAAATTATGGAAAGGTGCTACACGTCGAAATTAATTCAACGGTTTGAGAGTTATCGCGGAACAAACAATGTGCCCCAACTTGAATGAAAAACTGAAAAACTTGAAACTTGAAAAAAGAGTAGTCGCTTATGGTATTGTACATTTAAAATCCCTCGGTGCGCTCATTGGTTGGTCAAATCATCCGTTTCACGAATTCATTTCCACAATGTTAATAAATGTTTGTTGTTACTGATTTTTTTTTTAATGTTGCAGGAAAGCGAGAGAAATTATGTTACACACAATAACACCCATATTTGTTTACAAAAAGTTTTATCGCGAGTCAGTGATACATAATTTACCATTTTAATTTTTATTGCTTACAGTATACATAATAACAGTCGGCGCAACGCATCGGCAGCGCATACACGCTCGCACTCGTACGCTCTCGCTTTTATTCGTCGTCGTCGTACGTCACAACTTGTTTTAGTTTTTGTAAGGTGCCAGTGATCTTAACCTGGACTAAACTACGATGGACGGGAAGGATTGTCCCCTATGCTCGGATATCCTCACTGAGGGTGCTTATTGCATTGCCTGTGGCTGCAACCTGCACTATCATTGTGCTGGTATTACTGAGGTGGGGTACAGAAAGCTGGGAGAGCGTAAGAACACGTGGCGGTGCCATAAGTGCAAGCAATCAGGAGGGCAGCGTACGCTGCAGGCAGAGTCTGCCCCTCCATCTCGGCCAGCTTCACCTGCTGCTGACGGTGAGCCTTCGTCGTCGGTCATCCTCGCAGAGATAAGATCGTTATCTGCGAAGATTGAGCCGCTAACCATAGATGTGAAGGCACTGCGCGAGGAATTCACCAAAAGGGTTACTAATGTTGAGGAACGACTATCACATTTAGAAAATGACAATAAGGAACAACTTGTTCACGTCCACGGTAAGCTGGACAGAATAGAGGAGGATATAAGAGATAAAGAGCAGTGGGCTCGTCTCAGCAACGTGGAGATTAAGGGTGTTAAGCAGACGAAAAATGAAAATCTACTTGACATCGTCTATGCTATCGGAACTAAAGTAAATTATCCTGTTAAGAAGGAATCGATAAGCTTTGCCACACGAGTTCCATCCCGAGGACCCGATAAACCCATTATTATTTGCTTTAATAGCCGTTACATCAAAGAAGATTTTATTGCAGCGGCCAGGGCCAAGGCCAAGGAATCCCCGTTGACAGCCACCTCGTTGGGACTGGGCACTAGCGGCCAGGTCTACGTCAACGACCATCTGACGGCGCACAATAAGGCCCTATTAGCGAAAGCCAAGAAAATTAAAAATGAGTTGGGTTTTGCCTACCTGTGGGTGAAGCATTGCAAAATATTCCTACGGAGGGACGACACATCTCCCATTGTCACTATAAAGTCAGAAAAGGACCTTGCCAAGTTGCACAAGACACCTTCAACATAAATCACTTAGTTGTTGAGAATCCCAGTGTTTATTTTTCGGTCAATAACACTAATCTAAAACTATCCTATATATACTTTGTCTACTATTCTTTGAAACTCTTATTTATAATAAAAAACACGGTTCATAGTGTTATGTGTTACATCCTAATTTCATATTATTGCGCTATAACATATTTACGTTGTGTCGTTGTAAGTTTTGTTTATGTAAGTGGTTGCGGTTTGAGAAGCGTCTGCATATCTCCGTTGCATAATGGAATGTGTTGCTGGGCCGCCGAGGCAGGTAAAAAACTTGTTTACGACCGTCTGCACGCAATTTTAGCCTTTACAGTTCAAGCTATTAGGTTGCCTTTAATTCTTTCAAACGTGTTATTTTTTAATCACAGTCTCGGCGTTCTTTTGTTCGAGGGATTACTTAGCGATAAGCAGTCGGGTATTCTGTATAGGCATGCTATGATTACATTTATTTTAATAGTGCAGTTGCGAACTGCTAATTTATACTATAGGCATTTATTGCATTTAGAGAATTTATTTATTATTTTTATAGTTAATAACCTTAACAGTGTCTTCTTCTATTGAAGTCTACTATCAAAATGCCCGGGGACTGCGCACAAAGACCCATACTTTCTTAAGAAACGTGTATCTTAACTCTTACCCCATTATTATCATCACTGAGACTTGGCTGCTGGACGGTATATGTGATGCCGAGTTATTTGACAGCCGCTATCTAGTGTGGAGACGAGACCGTGATTATTCCCGTACTGGCCAAACAAGAGGAGGTGGTATATTGATTGCTGTCCGTAGGGATTTGGCGGTAACGGAAATGAGCGACTGGCGTAGTTCTGCGGAAGATCTGTGGGTAACTATTTTATTTAGTTACACACAACCCACTGTTACATATAAGTTACATATTTGCGCTCTGTACCTATTACAGGAGAATAATGGCAACTCCTATAAACAACAGCTGTTGAATTTTCAGAACAAATTAAGCGAGATTGCACTTGCCAATCCACTAGATAAAATTTTAGTTGTGGGTGACTTTAACTTTGCTGACAACGTAACTTGGTCCTCTACCGGTGACAGTTTAGAATTGACCCCAACAAATATTCAAGGTAGCCATTTAACAGATTTTATTGATGTTCTCAATATTTGTAGTCTTAGTCAGTATAATTCAGAGATTAATTTTAGGGGAAGATTGCTCGATCTAGTACTGTCTAACTCACCGGTGACGGTAAGGTCATGCGTCCGGCCGCTGGTTCCGGAGGACGCGAATCATAAGGCTTTATGTATTCAAGCTGACTTTGTAAGTATCCATGAGCTCGAATATAACTCGGTGCGCAGGTATATGTATAATCGCGGCGACTACGAAGCCATTCGTGCGAAATTAGATGAGTCAGACTGGCCTCGGCTGCTCGGTGAGGGAGATATTGACCACGCCGTTTCGACTTTCTATAATGTCCTATATGAAGCCAGGGGCATGCACATACCTGTTAAAACTTGTCGGTCTAATCATTACCCGCCTTGGTACAGTCGTGCTCTAATTAAAGTTTTAAAAGAGAAGCACTCCTATCACAGCAAGTTCAAGGTGTATGGTAATAAATCTGACTATGAAACATTTTCTCTGCTACGTAGTCGAGCTGAAAAGTTAGAAAGCCAATGTTTTTCCTCCTACATGGAACATGTCGAGTCATCTATTATTAATAATCCAAAAGCATTTTGGGCGTATGTCAAAAATCGAAATAAAACAAATAGTTATCCTAGCGTCATGAAATACGGTAATATTACTGCTAATTCTGGTGAGTCAATAAGTAGCCTTTTCTCAGATTATTTTCATTCTACCTTTCTTCCGAGAGGTCTTAATTGCCCCGGTACATCTTTCAGTGCAAATGAGCGGGAACCTCAGCTGACTGTTTGTGATATAGGCACTATCGAGATCGCGCCCGAGGAGATATACAACCTGCTGAAGGGTTTGGATCTTACTAAGGGTGGAGGTCCGGATGGTATACCTCCATTATTCATTGTCCAATGTACGTCCAGCCTGGTAAAACCTTTATGCATACTCTTTAAAAGGTGCATTTCTGAGGGAGTCATGCCCACTGTATGGAAGTCGGCTTTTGTTACGCCAGTTCACAAAAAAGGTGACAAATCGGATGTTCAAAATTATCGTCCTATATCTAAGCTCTGTATCTTCGCCAAGATCTTAGAAAAAATTGTGCATAAGCAGCTTTACGCGGCGTGCAATGGCCTGTTTGTCGGTGAGCAGCATGGCTTCCTCAAAAATCGCTCCACTGTGTCAAATCTGGTTCTGGCGCATGACATCATCTCGGAGGGTATGGATGGCGCTGGTCAGGTCGATGTTATCTATACGGACTACAGCAAGTGTTTCGACCGTATCGATCATTTGTTGCTGTTACAAAAGCTGAGGGCTGCCGGCATACACGGCGATTTGTATAGGTGGTTATGCTCTTATATTGATAACCGCACTCAGGCTGTAGTACTGAATGGATTTATGTCTAGCTGGGTCAGTGTCCCATCGGGCCTCCCCCAGGGCTCACTTCTTGGGCCTTTATTATTCTCCATATTTATAAACGATGTAGGTAGATGTTTCGTAAATTCAAAAATATTAATGTTCGCTGATGACATGAAAATACTAAAATCTATCAAAACTATCTCTGACATCGACGACCTACAAGCAGATTTGCATAGATTCGAGTCCTACTGTAGTATCAATAAACTTGACTTAAATATTTCTAAATGTTTTTATATTTCATATACCAGGAAACTAACAGTTTTTGATAAAGGATATATCTTGAAAAATACTAATATATGTAAAGTATCTGCTATGAAGGATCTGGGCGTGTTATTTGATTGTCAACTCTCATTCGATAGACATATCGATCATGTAGTCAAGAAAGCGACAAAATCTTTAGGTTTCATTATAAGAACATCGGCCGAATTTCGTAATCTTAAATGTATTAAAATATTGTACTGCTCTTATGTGCGCAGCCACCTGGAGTATGCATCTCAGGTATGGAACCCGCAGTATGAGGTGTATCGGGATAGGTTAGAACGTATCCAAGCCAAGTTTTTACGATACCTAGATTTCAAAGCTCGTAGGAGATGTAATCGCTATGAGGACCGGTGCAAAGTCTACCACTTTCTCCCTCTGAACATTAGACGCCAAGTGGCTGATGTGTGCTATTTCGCGAATATAGCTAGGGGCTCCATTGACTGCAGCGAACTACTGTCGAAAATTGGACTACTCCTCAGCAGCCCCCGTCTCAGGAAACGATTTAATTTGAACGTTCCCACTTGTTCTACCAATTATAGACGCAACTCTTTCTTGCCTAGAACAGCGGATTTAATAAACAACACCGTAATTGACTTTGACCTGTTTTGTACCAGTAGCGCATCCATAAAGACACGTTTTGCAGACGCTTTCTTCAACCGTATACCGCAACCGTGACTTAAATAGTTTTCTTTTATATATTTTGTAATACAAACTTGTTCTTCAACTATAACATTTAATAGGCGGAGTCTTGTTATTAGCATAGCTTTAATGTAGTTGTACTTAATACATAGTTATTATTTAGCTGTAAGACCCCCAAAAAACTAAATAAATAAATAATTCAAAGCAGTGAAGAAGCACACTTGTCATGTTATTTTCTTACTCGTGACGGGTATGAGTCGCTATCTGAGGGATCTTAACATCGCATAATGTTTTTGAATGAGGCGCATCAATGTCGCAGGCTGCGTTTATTATTTTCACTTGGATTTAACACAAAATACTGAATGTACAAAGCTATTCTTGGTAATCTATACTAATATAATAAGGCCGGTCCGATTTGAGTTTTTTTTCTGTGTATATCATATTCATGAGAAAGGTCCGAAGCCACATTTCACAGCTTGGAAAAGAGGACATCCACTATCAGCGTCCTAAAGTAGCACCACGAGGCTTTTGCACGATGATGCGAATGGCAGGGGGTCTCTATTGTTTCCCCTAATTTTTTGTACTCCTAATGTAGTTTGGTGCACAAACTTTTAGTACAACATTTTTTCGTACATTTTTATGAATTCTAATTTAGTTTAGCCTATTTTTGATTGCCCTAAGTTTTTATCGCCGTATGTTTACTTCCCAAATAAGTCATTAGGCCTAATAATTGATTATTTCTAATATTCACAAATACTAATTAATATTTCGTACAAAGTAATTAAGCACAAAAGTGTAACACCTAATTATTTCTGTTATAATAATTTCTGATAATTATTACAAAGTATTTAAATCTAATAGGGGGACTTAAATTAAACATTGATGGATTTGTGTTTGAAAAATGTCGAGAAGTAAAAGAAAGTTATATTAGGCATGTGAACTAAAACGTGCAGCATGCAAGCAAGCAAGCAGCATGCAAGCAAGCAAGCAGCACGCAAGCAAGCATGCAGCACGCAAGCAAGCATGCAGCATGCAAGCAAGCATGCAGCATGCAGCATGCAAGCAAGCATGCAGCATGCAAGCAAGCATGCAGCATGCAAGCAAGCATGCAGCATGCAAGCAAGCATGCAGCAGGCATGCAGCAAGCAAGCAAGCATGCAGCATGCAAGTATTTCTGGGTGGCTCCACCAGAAGACTCGCTCCGTCGGCCCTTCGATTCTTTCGTGCACTCGACCTCGCTACGCTCGAGAGGTCGCCGGCTCGCTTCGCTCGCCACCTCCCCCCCTCGCTGCGCTTCGGCCTCGTGCCCTCATTTTCTCAGGACCTCCTTCGCGAGCTTCTGGTTCCGCGCGAAGGAATAACACTCTAGTATAGGGCAAACTTGAGCCACGTGGAGTCGGGGTGCTCTAAGTCGGATCTGTCACTTATGAAGAATTTTTGGAATTATTATTAGTAGTGCATTACTAACATCATTCTGAAAATGATTGACGACAGACTGGACTGTCCTTATCTCCGGCACTGCTGTGATAGACATGTCACAGTACCCATGCCGGTGAGAAGGTACTAATAGTAATAATTAAATTTACTAATATAATGATTCAATTAGTTATAATTATAAGAAGTGATTATAATAGTAAGTAATAATTGTCTCAAACAAATTTATACGAGGATATCGTTACGTGTAAAAATTTAAAAGCCAAACGATTTTAGAACATCTAATAATAGAGACTCAAAAATTGCATCTAATAATTATTAGGCTAAATTATTATTGTGCAAAAACATCAATTAGGCGAGACAATAATTGTGCATAACAAGTTTAGGCCAATAAGGTTCGGCGAAGTGAATATAGAGACAAAAATTTTAAGCGAAACAAAGGGCACCCAATGGCAGGACTTAGTTTGAATGGAATTAGACTCTAAAATCTGGAGGTTCTAGATTAGAAATCCTCTTCACACCTCGACATAACTAAATTTTTTCTTTGACACAACTAGTATAGGATGATTTCAAATTTGAAATACTCGATTTACTGTTCATAAAGATGCAACAAGAGTGGTAGTGGTAAATTTGCGTCGACGTCGTATAAATAATTTTTCTATTCTTTCTATGTTTTACACATTTACTGTCATGATACATTACAGACCATTTGGAATGGTGACACGTAGTTCTGTCTGAGCGGTTCCCGCGCCTCTGAGTAAATAAATAAATACTTGTTATCAAATAGTCCAGGAGGGCAGAAACAAAACCGCGTTTCAAATTATTTATTTGTCTGCAACTATTGACATTTTGCCTAAATTTATTTAAAACCTACAACCCACAAAGTCGCGTACAGTGCACTTCTAAAGAAATTCCTTTCCACAATCCCACAGGTTATGAAATGAGCCATGCCATGGTTTTCCCTAAAGACTACAACTACAATATCGTTCGCGTGCACTTACCAGGTGGATTGCATGCCTGTTTGCCTATTTAGTAACTAGTTCATGAAAAGTGTTTCCCGTTGACTTGTAATTTAGAATTTCATCACGTGTACCTAAAGGAAGAAATGTTGAATATTTTAAATTTTTAAAATAAGTAGGTATCATATTTCACTATAAACAAACATGCCAAGTTCAAAACGAGGAAGGAGAAAGCCTGTTTAACTGTTTAAAAGAAACCTCGACTCTATGCATTGATTTTCACTAAAATTCAATAATTAAATAAATAGAAGTTGTCTCTAGCTCTGCGACTAAAACTAACGAGTTGTTATCAAACCAGATAAACGTCTAACAGGCTCCAACAAGGTGATAATACATCATACAAATGTATTATTCATATGACGACTTGCAGTTTTCATGTCGCAAGCGTGCGGTGTTTTTGCTCGAATATCGACGCAGTAAATGATCATAAATGCCTTGAATTGATACTGGATCTTAGACTATTTGATCGTAGATATGAAAACATACTTAATAAAAATTATATACTTACTTATTATATTTATGTTATTGCTTTTAATATCATTTAAGAATTCAAATGCAGCTTTTTGTGAAAGTGGAGAAAATACATACGTATGTATATAAAAAAACTTTTTTTGCCTTGAAAATTGCCATTACATTAAGCAATCTTGTTTTTATTTTGGTAACTTCTTTATATTTAGCATTACCACTACTTATTTATTGCAACAATGATTGACAATAAAGCCTTTTAGAGCGCAAATAAAAGTTCTCACAAAAAGGATCAAACTGTTATAATCGAGGCTACGTCGATGTCATCATGGTCACTTGCACCAGATGAGCGTAATATATAACATTCATAGCATTTTTCGAAAGCTACCTTCTTATAAAATTATTTTATCTTCTTTATTTTACGCCCACGTCTCTGTGATCAACAAAAAGGGTTGAGTATTATTGTATTTTTTTTTTATTTATTAAATCAAAACATTTACAAAATAAAAATCATTTACATGCTATCCTAAAACCACGAAGGTTTGACTGGACGCACTGCGATCTGCATACAATCTAACCATAGTACATATCAATTGAGTTACTATTCTAATAATACATACTATTCTAATATTACGTGTATGTATACTATGAAATGTAAAAAAGAAGTGCAATTATTTACTTTCATTGAAATACATTCATCAATTATATAGAATTCTTCCGTTGTTACTAAGTGACTGACAGACAACGCACCTTCAAAACTACTACTACTAGGGCGTAGAAAGCTGAAATTGGCATGTACATTGTACAGAGAGTTTAGGGGAGAATCTCCCGAAATTCCCAAGGGAACAAAGTCCTGGTACGATTCAATGAGGTAGGTAACCTAAATATTTATATACTGACCTACAAATACAACATGTCACTGGCCTCGATTCCCAAATTTAAAAAAATCTAAATCCTACTACAACACAAACAATTGTGAAATGGAATGTACAAGATATAATAATTACAACAGGAAGCTACGTCTAATTTCTAAAGAAGCCGTTCCGAGTGACGCATGCGTCGCGTCACGCAGACGACACACATCTTAATTCAGCCACTATCAACACACGACTATCTACAGAGGCTATTCACCGTGTATTATTCATTCATGAAATCATAATTCACTTGCAAATTACTTATATCTATCGAAGTAATTTCTAAATTTAATTAATCTTTTTAGATTTTCTGACCTAGATTGCTCTGGGCAGGGAGTGGGCAAGGACCTTCCACTTGCCCTTGCCCAGTTGTGGGACACGATACCAATAGGCTAGAGGAAAAAATCTCAGTAATCGTTATTGTAAGAGCCACTTTTCGTAGAGCTAAATATAAGTCGAATAATACACATAATAATAAATCAAATCCATACGATGAGTTTTTATAAAACTCGTCCGGTCGTCTCGGACCGGTCGTTGTGGAAATCCTTGGGGGAGGCCTTTGTCCAGCAGTGGACGTCTTTCGGCTGAGAGAAGAGAAGAAGATACGATGAGTTTTTATAAAACTACTTGTATACTTGTATTTTACACTCACTAATCTCTAATTCTTTACACATCGAATAGTTTCGAGGCAGTTTTCTTTATAGAAGAGTTAAGGTACATATAATTAGAATATGTACAAATAGCGAGTGTATCCTCGAGCAACAGTTAAGTTCAACAATAAAAACCAGTATTACATAAAAGCAGATTAATCTAGTGGTTGGATCACAATACATTTCGTTGGCAATAAATCTCCTACTGCATCCATCCTCCGTTTCATCACCGCTCGTGACGGTGGCACACATGGACGCACGCCACAGAATTAGAAATAAAAAAATAGAAGTGTCAGGGACGCCCATGGAACTATAAAAAGGCAGTACAAGTAAATAAAAATTAAAGAAAAAAGCCATTTATTTTATAAATTTTTTGTACAGCAAATGTCACACTCACGAGTGTGACATTTACTAAAAAAATTATAAGTAAATAAATTTAATGTATGAATATGTACATTAAATTTATTCAATAAAATATTATATTTAATTTCTTTAATTTTCGCGGAGAACGGCAGGACCATGCTGGGTGCAAAAAAACAACAATTATTAATTCCATCAATACATACGACGACGTCTGATTTAGTCGCTGCACAAAGTACTTATTACTTCCATGCGCTGCACTCACACATAGTAAAAATTCAAATTCAAATCGTATTTCGATTCTGAATTCAAATTTTTAATTGTGTTTTGTTGTACGCTGCGTTTGTCTGGTACATGAAATTAATAAAATCATTGAATTATCAATTTTTATTGCTTCCACGGTCTTGTATTAAATGAATGAAATCTAGAATATTTATTGCACCATTTAAAGAAAAGAAAAAAATAGTATTATTTCTATTTCTATGGTGCATACACTCAGCATTAATCACAGTTCTGTGGTGAGCACACGTTGATGCATACTCAGCATCAATCATCATAATGAGCTGGCCGGTAGGAGATACGGGTGTAATGCCTCGGGCGTCATGAGCTCTAGTCTAGTGATGGGTCATTATCGACTTTTTATGATTTGTCGAATAGTCTTAAATGTTTAAATGGAATAGTTAGCAAAGGAGCTACATAAAAAGACAAAAAAGACACTAAAATTGTACCTGTTGGTCTTCTTATAAAATGAAATAAAAGTCTTGGAATTAATAAAAAAATCTATAGATGTTTGTTAACTTATAGCATGATAATACATATCGTAATTAATTGAAAAATGCTTGTATTTATTAAACACTGGCTCGTCATCTAACAATCTCCCTACCTACTTAATAAATTAAGGATCAGCTAAACCAATCAAAATAAAAATTGGAATATTCCGCAAATTGTACAGTTTCCATGGGTAAAGGTTCTATCTCACTTGATTTGCGATTTATCCAACTGGACCAAAGCTTTAAAAAATTTATTATCTAATCAAATTAACACCAGAATGTAAACTCCGAAACAAAACGAACTACTTATAACAGCTTAATTGAAACATCTCTATCTCAAATTACCGATCACACGCACATTACGAATCGACGACCAATTATGCAAATTGTCGATATCGATAGAAAACCCATTAAGCCCTATTTATCGCAGCAGTGATATTCTCTAACAAGTTTAGCAATGGAGGAAAGAAAGCGACCTGAAGCGTCTGGCGCTATTCACAAATTGGCACGAGCTTGCCACGCGCTTACTTTTCCATATAAAAAGTCATATAAATTCTACCTTACTTTCATATAATCAACCTTATTTAATTGATTATAAGGTATACTTTTGTGCAAGCCTTAATATGTATTTAAGATAGAAGAATAGGCAAGATGAGTTACAAAGATTGAATGGCACAGCGCAATGATACTCGGAGCCATTATTAGGAGCAAAAAGGACGGAATTCTTTCGATTACGGCATTTACTTTGTCTTGTTAGGAACACTAGAAGATGCATTTATTAGTATCGTAAGTACTATTACCAAATTAAGTAATTATGAAAGTTTGAATGAGAATTCGCACACATGAAGACACGATTTCGTTCGCGGGTAATTTCTAATTTTGCTATACTGGGTTCATCGGCTAAATGCTGTTTTAATCTAATGAAATACACTCTATGACTTGATTACTGGCTCCTGTCACTACGCTATTTCGTCTCATCAATCATCAGCTTAAACGCTTCAAGCAAACGCTTTCAACCTCTGCTCATCTGACATAGTGACCTATAAAATGTTATAATTAAATACTAGCTCTTACTTATTAATTACTAAAGGGTAATAGAGAAATTTATTATTTTAATTTAATAACTGGCTTTTTCAGTTCTCTGACATTACTTTGATCTATGGAATTATGCCCTGAGTAAGTACCCCTAATCCCTTAATTCAGAGTGCTCCCAGTCTTAGTTAAAAATGCCTTGAGTACTGGGGTACTCAAGGCATTTTTAACTAAGAAACGCAGTTGTCCTGGCTTTTAACTTCAGAATTTTTAAAATGCGTTATTACCACAAACTAAACGCAAAAATAGTATGTTATTTTTTTTTGTTTTATTTGGAAAACCATACAGTTTAATAAACTTAAATATCTACAAACACATTTAATAGGTTTTTGCATATAGAAGTTTAGTTGTATCAAAAACTCAAAACGTATAAAAAATTCTTGACAGACGGACAACCAGGGATCCTTTTTTACCTTTTGAAGTACGTAACCCTAAAAATAATATAACAACTTCAAATTACGTATACTCAAATTATTACGAGCATAATACCAAGCTCTTATTACAAAATTGGAAGATCCGTGCGTAAGGACAGCACTGCTTACAATTCCAAGTACGTCCACTGTCAAGAAATACCAGGAACGGAGTCAGGCTGCCCTAATGATGTCAAAAGGCAACATAATGTGGTCGCCTTACACGGCGCCCTCAGTTCGTTACTGTCGCGGTGTCGCCTCTCTTTAAGACGTCTCACTGCCTCTACACCCAGACCGCATTAAGGATACTGTTGCTTCCTTGTTTATAATTAAATGCGGATGATTTTAAAGTCCATGTTTCTATAGATAGATAGAAAGATAAATTAAACGTTTATTCGATCAATAAGTACTTACATGATTAATAATAGATATCTAATCCATCTATCATTTGATAACCATGAATTTAATTAAAATGAGAACGTTCGTTTTTAAAATTGGAACGTGTGATATACTAGATTTTTAAATTATAAAAAGTACTAATAAACATAGGAACTAAAAAGGAAAACAGTTATTATTATTAAAACAATTTTTTCTGTCAAATACAATAATAAATGTATGTATCTATACCTGGATATCCATGAAATAATAAGGAGAGGAAATTAGGAGAGGAATTTGAGGAAGTTATAATTTATTAGTAATGCCCATAAGTAAGGTCCACGCCAGTTTTAACAACACCTACACGTAAAGCACTGGAACAGAAATACTTACTCGTTAAATTAAGAAATACGAGCAACCGAGTTTACGGCTACATAAAATGATAAAATGAAAAAACCCGACTCGTCACTAAGTTTTGGCATTATAAAAAAAATAATGGCTTTATGCATAATAAGGCTGGGCAAGAATAAGTCGGACTTGCAATAATTGGTTCTGCATGTCAATTTTACAGGCCAAAAATTTTGGAAGGAATTTTCATGTAGAACAAAATTATTAGGGCAAGTTTTCATAACTTCTTTTTAGTGTAAAAAAATATTTCTTACTAGATACATATTGTTAATTAGTTAAATCTATCTGTAAATTAAATTGTGCGATTAAATTTGACTTATTTCCGTGTTTGACGACTAGGCGAAAGTTCACAAGCGCAATGTAAATAGCCAGTCCACACCAGGCAATCCATACGAAGCACAGCGCGCAATGAATGTGACACAAAGGAAGTTATTTGGACAGTACTCATGATATCTAGAGCCAAACATCCATCTCTGATTTAATCAATGAATTACGGAACCCAAAAACCCGTATAAGAATCGAGTGCATAATTCACTTGGTCCTCTCGCAACAATCGTAATAAAAGGTTTTTTTTATTATCGATTACAGAGGATCGAGTGAGAGGACGACCTCGAGGCAGCCTCGTGCCTCGCCTGGCCGCGCCCAAATTAATTCGCCCATATTTAGAAATGGGACAGATTATAATCGTATTAGGTTGTTTCAGAGATAGACTAGCAAAACAATACAGACTATAAACACAGAAGTATTTTTTTATTTTTTATCTTTGGAATATAAAACCTATTTTTAATGTGTTGAACAATTTTCAGTCGTCCACCATGTCCAACATTTTTGTGAACTTCCTTTAATATTTCAAACTTCTCCACTGGAATTATTCGAATAGTAGGATCATCCACGCATTTTTTCTTAAATATAAGATATTCATCATCCGCAGTTTCCATTATGTCGTATTTTGACAGCCAGTAATAATCCTTGGACTTTTTTTGTATGGTCACCCTACTCTCCTTAATTTGTTTTATAACCTAAAAGGAAAAACAAAACAAAATCTTAATTATGACATAATTCACAAACTTACAATGATATCAATTAAATGTACATACATTATACGTTACTTAGGATAGAGTACTTCAGTAAAATAAATGAAAAAATAAGTAAATTAAAAGTAAAGTACTAACCTGTAAAATGCGTTCCGAAGTCCACGGTTTTTTAACATTTTGCTCAGATTTTGTGTGACTATCATAGTACTCAAGTACCTTTTCGTCGTACAATCTTTTGTTGTCGTTTTCTTCCTCACTTAATAGAGAATTATTCATTTTTTCACCGCCAGAAACAATATGAACGTCCGCAGCCGCCATGTTAACGTAAACAAAGCGCTTGCAGCGCCTCCACCGGCTAATTTTATAACTATTTTACGATATGATCAAATAATCTTGACCACATCATGAAGTAGCCGCGCATTTAGTTACCCACATCGAGAAACGATTTTTATTCATTGATCTGGCCAAAGCATATCATGATGTGACCAATAGACAGTCAAACATTTCATGAAATGCGACCGTTTCATGAAATACTCGAGCATTTCATGAAGTGAGCAAATCAACGATTTGGCCACGACATATACATATTATCACGCCTTTTTCCCGCGGGGGTAGGCAGAGACTAGCGATTTCCACCTGCTACGATCCTTACAGATCTCTCTTGCTTCCTCTACACTCATCACTCTCTTCATACACTTGAAATTTATGGTCTCAATTAATTTAGTTGTTTCTAAGATTAGTAGAAGGATCAGCAGAAACTTATTTAGATACTTATCAACAACTGGAGAAGAGTGACTGGCGATAGAAGACAGTGGAAGTTGCTTTAGGAGGCCTATGCCAAGAGGCACTCTGGAACGAGAGATATTCTTTAACAAGCTTATTATTATTATCAAATTGTCAAAAACGAAACGTTAGGTGGGAAGACCAAGGTCTTCCTAATATTTAGAATATTTTTTTAATTTTACGTCTCCAGGCAAGCCTGGAGACGTTAAATTAAAAAATATTCTTGATTATCACTTTTTTATACTTGTTATATTACATACATACATACATAGAATCATGTCTTTATCCCTTACGGGGTAGACAGAGCCAAGAGTCGTGAGACTCAACGGCCACGCTTAGCTGAATAGTGGGCTCTCTGATGGAATGGAGATTCAGGTATAGTGACAGGTTGCTAGCCCATCGCCTATGAGTGGAGGAAACTGGGGATTCCTCCACTCATAGGCGATGGGCTTAAAGCCCTTTCCCTCGATTGACTTTTACAATCTGCGCGGGAAGAGAACCAGCTGGCACATTCTATGTTTTTTCGTCGCTCCCAGACCAGCATGGAATAAATTATATTAAAAAATCGTTATATTAAATTGTAAAAAAAATTATAACCAATATGAAATTGTAAAAATTTACGGATTTTTTTTATTAACCGTCCCACAATCTATACCACTCCTCCCTTACAACGAACGTATGGCCTCGATAGATCGTTATCGTAAAACTAGGAAATCTTTTTGAAATTACATTCTGCCCGAGACTACCACTTCGTAATGTTTTATAAAAATAAATCCAGTTGATTGACACATCGACATATTTTGTTTGTGATAAACTTACGAGATAAAGATACTACGTATGATATTGACCTCAGTCCGCAGAAATGCGCGAGCGATTCCTATTTTTATGAAGTTGGAATATATTTTGTTATATTCAAGTGGAATATAAGACAAAGATTGATTTGCAAGGCCGGCTTTTTATTTAACCAAATTCGTGTGAAGATTATCTAAATGTAAATCAAAGCATTGAACATTTTTAAATGATAAATATAACAATTTATAGACTACCTTTGTCATCTTGGAAAGTAATATGCGTAACTCTATATATATACTCGGAACAACACTGTGATCCTGCATTGAAGTCTGATTACTAAATTATAATAAAATGCCCCAAAAAATGCTATTTCTTGTACATTCCAAGAAATAATGAAAAAACGAAAACTTAATAACTGTGTTTTAAGTTGTTTAAAATTTTTATTAATTAAGTTATATTGTACTGTAAGTTTCCCAATTAAAATAAAAAAATTATAATAATAATACTGTGAACAGTGTTCTGGGAACAGTGCCTTTTCCCAGGATGAAAGGTAAGTACCCTATGTCCTTCTCCGTACTTCTAACTATGTGTTTGCAAAATTTCAGGAAGATTGGTTTAGTAAATGAAGCGTGAAGAGGTAACAAACAAACTCACTTTCGCATTTAAAATATTAGTTAGGATTAGGATAAATAGACTCTTTTCTCCCATTCGTTGGCAATTTGTTAAGTTATTGAGTTGATCAAGTTTGACTCTCACTTTTATAGTCTTAGAGGAAACACCTATGACCTTAAGATTGCTATTCTCCTATACGTTTTATGTACCCCTCTAATCAATTTTGCGTGAATCAGTCAGTTTCCTGTCATTATTGCATCAGATATCCTCTAGTGTAGCATTAAGTTTGATTAGCGTTCGTATCCATGATCCACATACTATGCACTAATTTTAATACATGAGATTTGTTAGCCCTGAATATAATGACAGGACCTTGATGTGAATAGCTATGCAACATGGAAGTAATAAGTACTTACTTACTACTTCCATGCTATGCAACTGTTGCTTTTGGCAATTTCATTCTTTTTAGTTACTTCAGTTTATCAATTGAATGAATGGAAATGCAATCAAAACAAATAAATCACATGTCGACTGCAGTCCTAATTTGGAAAACACGACAAAAATACATGCAATTGATATATTAATCTACTAGTCATGATATGGTTTATTTGAAAAACGCATATAATATCAGTGTGGATTTATATAATAAACTAAATAAAGGCGTAAGGGACAACATTTTGAAAATACATTGACAAAATGGATAAATTTTTGACATATTTTCATCTATTCTATTAGTGAAACGAGTATTTTGTACAATAAATACACTATGTTCTAGCAATTAAATATTCCCGATTTCTGAACATTCATATAAAGTCTATTGATGTCAATGAAATCGGATATTTTACAGGACTGAGTGTATATTTGGGAGTTAGAAAAACCAAAACTCTTAAACGACGTGACAACATATCAGCTGTTCACAATCACAAAATAATAAAAAAATCTAAAAAGTGCTGCTAACGAAGAAATCTATAATATCATATAATTAATGTCAGAATGTGAACTGTCGTTACCCTTATCACTCTTGGACAATATTTAAAACGCCAATTGGCAAAAGAAAACCAAGTTAAGATAGTATTGACAGGGCCTGTTTGCAATAAATCATAATTATTGCCAAACAAAGTGTTAATAATATACCGCTGTTAAATGCCAATTAATTTTATTACGCACTGTCTATCAAATCAACTCTTTACATTAAATAAGAGAGACGTTACAATATACGTAATAACGTCTGTACAATAGTGATTTCCATCTGAAATCGGCTGGTAACTGTATTTTTATTTAAATTATTTTTTTAAGGTTATGTTCACATTGGTTGATCGAGGGAGCCACTTTACTCGGTCGATTTTACAATTATTTTCCAGTATTTCGGTCAAAGAAAAGAGATTACTCTCTTGAACTGTTAAGAATTGTATATGAAATTATAGTACATTGTGATATAAGTGCGGTAAGTTGAAAATTACAGCCGAGGCGATATTGCTAGCCCTCGCCTACGGCTCGGGCTACAAGAAAGGCAGAGGCTGTAATTTTCAAAGCGCACGTATGTCATACGACGTTTTATAACATATTTGCGAGGAAATATTTAAATAAAACTCGGAAAACTACAATATCAAAGAAAAAGCGCGCGATATAATTTTACTTGTTCACAAATATAGCGATGCGCGCGCATCAGCGCTTTTTTTTAAATGCAAATGCACAAAAAACAGCCAGTATTACTAATAAAGTAAATTAATATTTTTGTGTTTTGTTACAGATAAATGGTTGTAATTTATTGTCAAAATTAATTTTAAGAATTAAATTTTTATTTATTTTATCTCCTAAAGTTATTTTTTTCATAAAAAGTTGACCACTTTTCTGACATAAAAACTCTATGCTAAGATTTAAAAAAGTATCGTTCGTTTTTAGACGGAGCGTGCGTTTTACTTTACAATAACGCACAAGTGCGTAATGAGATACAATACAATATTGAAATTGGTGAAATAAATGACACTTTACGAGCAAATAAGTTATAAAAGTACTTTACGTTCTTAAATTGATTAGGTACAGAAGTGATCTAAATGTAGACGTAGATGGTACCTATGTGTGCTAAGTATTGCATGATTTAAATTTGAGTAAAATTTATTTTCTTTGTTATTCACTTCTGTCGTTTCTTAAAAATGAGTTTGTTTCTTTTGCCTACCAAAATGTTTGTATAATTTTAAGCAAAATTAATACAGTGATAGTATTCGTCCAATACTAATAGCGTGAAATAACTCGCCTATCACTCGCTAGCCAACTAGACCAGTCTTTTACATACGGTGATATAATTTAGTAGTGGTAATCGATGCAATTAAACTTTCATAACGGCAATTAACAGATAGTGTTTCGATTAATTAGAAATAGTTTCGGCGATGGCGCCGATAACGTTCAAATTGTTTATAGTGGTCAGTAGCGGTCACACCACACCCAGGTCATGTTAAAGCTGGTGTTCCACTGCTACGCGCGATATTGTGAATACCTAGATTAATATTGTGCGATGTACAGTCACGGGTCATAAGTGCAGTCATACCTCGAAGACCTTATTGCCTATCCATAACAATATGAAAAACTTTTACTGTAGGGGATACATTTTATATTACTGTCAGAATTCATATAACTAAATTTTTATATTAGAGCAAAATATTTCATATGTTACTTTTACTTTTAGTGCATAGATCTAGTATAACACTGACGCTTTAACAAGTACATAATTATAATATATTTTAGGAGGTTAAAATATCGTATTTTATTTATAGCTTTAATTTTGTGAACTCCTTACTCTCTAAGTAGCTTTCATAACTACCATAGCGCAGTGTGATACATAAGCGAATTGTCATTCAGAATTAGCTGATGTTATAGCAACACAGCTAACCGTAGCTTGTGCAACAGATGGAAACCCGGCATAAAACCTGCCGCTTCAAATGTTTTGTGTAACAATGGACCGGGTGTAATAGCCGAAGGGTACTAGAATAGGCTTCATTTTGCAATATTGAGTGGCGGTGGTAATTAGAGCCACGTCCGGGCAGTTGCAGCATCCTGATTCTAACGCGTGTTACGCCTCAACATCCAAACGCTATAAAACATACAATTTCTTTTGCAAATCTCAACTTTATCAGCTACGTTATAGGGTCAAAGTTGTCTGAATAAATAAGGTTAGTTTTCGTAGTAACTTTATCAATAGTTCAACGATAAAATCAGAAAAGAAAAGTCTTAACGTAAATTAGATCGCGTTCGATATTTGATTTTATGGAGTTAGTTTTAAGTGTGAAGTTGGCGCGGATGTTGCATGGAGTATATGAGAGTGGGATGAAGGTAGGATCGATATGGTCCCTTAGAAACTGGACGAGTTTCGCAAGGGACCGCCACGCTATCGCATCGAATTGATACCGGCTAATTATAAGGTATGGCAGTGGACCGGCGCGCGCAGAATCAATTGCCGCCTGCCGCCTCCATTCAGAACTTTTAAATGAGATCATGCGCAATAGCAGCAAAACTGAATAAAGTTTAACATTACTCCATTTATGCCTGAAGAAATTTGGAGAAAGTCTTCCTGAGCCGACGAAATACAGTATTAACTTAAATAATATTTGAATAAGGATACCTATCATATGTTTTGCGAATTTACCCATTTATTATACTCGTAACTTCCGAATTGATTAATATGTTTATGAGTTACTGGTTTACTGACAGTGACAGGAATATCCTATGGACTCAAAAAAATCAGGAGATAATATTGTTAGCACATTAACTTATTCTTCTAATTTTCTTTCTTGTATTAGGCCACGCTGCGCCCTTTAGATGTATAAAATATACTCGTAGTTGTATCGTTATTAATATTTTGATAAGTGACAGTACAATAGCCGACTGAATGCGCTTAATAGTGCGCATGTATGTGTATCTGTTTGGTCGCCTAATAAATTGGCACTACGTACTAAAATAACTGTTTATGATATCTTTCTGTCGTGCCATACTAGGATAATTGATAATTTTGAATTGTTTGTATAGGTTAACTAATAAGGGTTTTACGAGTATCTGACGATCAAATAGTATATTTATTGTTAGATTAACCACTTTTAAAATAATTTACTATAAGAATTTGTATTTTGATTTTAGGCTTTTGATATTTTTGCTGTGGCTCTGGCACAAGATTTTTAATTCCTCCGTTGTTTTCAAACAGTTTTAGGAATCAGAAGAAATTTTAATTTGAACAAGTATGTATTTCAAACCTTGCTCGCATTTTTTTTATATTGTCGGAAAAACAAATGAATTTAGAACATGGCTGTTTGTAAGTTTGAATCTAGAACACAAATATAAATAGGTACTACGCTATTTAACATACATACATAGAGTCACGTCTTTATCCCTTACGGGGTAGACAGAGCCAAGAGTCGTGAGACTCGAAGGCCACGCTTAGCTGAATAGGGCTCTCTGATGGAATGGAGATTCAGGTATAGTGATAGGTTGCTAGCCCATCGCCTATGAGTGGAGGAATCCTCAGTTTAAAGAACTTTCCCTCGATTGACTTTTACAATCTTCGCGGGAAAAGAAGCAGCTGGCACATTCTTTGTTTTTTCTTCACTCCCAGACCAGCATGGAAGCTATTTTAATAAAATGTAAAATAATTATTATTTAATAATTACTACAATGCCTATTTAATTTAGTCAAAATTATGTCGATGTTTAAAAATCGGAATCTTCGCATGTAAGATGTCGGACTGTCACTAATATCAACTCCACGGGACGCGAAGCCGATTTATAAATCGGCCGTATACAGCGTCCGATTATGTTTTAATCTCGATCACTTTATTCGACATTTTGGAAAAAAATTACATTAAATTGTACCACTTACAATCTCCGTAATCATCCGGCAATAAAACCGATGCCCGATACGTTTTCGGAGAAACTACGCTCCGATGGTATTCTCATAATGTCGATATCGACATTGGAATAGGGTTGTGTAACAAACGGTACATTATCGAAATTTTGTTATAAAATTAAGTAATTTATTGTTTGTTTGTAATTCCTACACATTCATTTATTTCACTATACGAAATAAATAAACCTGGTTAGATATTTTTAGAATCAGGCAAATTACATTAAACAATGATAACTGATTTTTATTAGTTTGGTAAAGTGTGATAATACAACCAAATTAATTTACAAAATATTATGTACATATATTTAAGCATATCATAGGTATCACTCAAAATTATATTGAAATCTACAATAACTGTAATTAATTACGTAATCATAGATATAATAACTCTACAACCCTACATGCAAATAGATCGATATCGATAAAGGAAAGGTTTATGTGAGATAAAGATGATATACGTTTTATTGTTTATCTTATCGTTACTTTCCTATTGCTTCTGGCAGCCAAATAGAGATGTTCAGAATATTATGGCTTATACGTTTGCTGTAATCGAGTAAATACTAGATTGTTATCGATACGAATCTTTGGAATTACTTGAGATTTCATTCATGACATAGTGATGTGTGTTTAAGCACTTAGAAATGAGATATTAAAACCATACTAGCTAGCATTTATTTGTAAAATATTTTTTTTTTATTTCTTTCTTTTGTCGTCTATAAAAGTGTCATAAGTCTCGTTGACGACTTAGTTAGAACTTAACTTATAAATATATAAAATCAGTTTATTACAGGTAGCAACGGTTTGTTACCTAGTTAAAACATGTCAGTCACTCGAAATAAAACTAGTGGCTATGTGAGCTGTAGACCCCGCGAGCATATAGAGATTGCAGTTCAAAGAAACTTTTCACACCATATGTTTTTCATGAAATATTAAAATAACAATAACTCCGCTTTTTTCAAAAATTTCCAAAAAATGGCTAGACTATCGATTTTCATATGTTTATCAAACCTTCTCCCAAAATTTCATGGGAATCGGTTGAGAAATGTGACCTTTAGAGAAGAACCACATATACATTTTTGTCCAAGCTGAAATGGAGATCCAATTATGCCAATCAAGATTAAATTAAATACATTATATATAAGAAAGAAAGAGTTAATTTTAATAAGTCTTTTCATTTTGATCAATAAAAGTTAGTTACGGATATTGCGGATACTACACCAAGACTTAAGTATCTCAATACTAATAAGGGCAAACTGGAAGCCAGCCACAAACGGCCACTGGATTCCAAAAACGCAATTTATAACTACATTTTAAGAAGAGCTCGCCAAACCGCTTCGTCCAATATTAATACCGGCGTCAGCATCATTAAGGAATTCCTTTTATTGCGAACTTTAAATAAGTCCATTCGCCAATCGCCTTTATTAAGGAGGCTACCTTTCTCCAAGGTTTGGCAACATCACCCTTCTTTTAAAGCGGTTTTAATGCAACACGACGTAATTTACTTTCGAGTTGGCAACAAAAGAAATTCTTATCAATTTTTGTCGTAATTTTTACGCTTTTTGTGCTTAATAATCACTTAATCTGCCGGTTTGCTTATTTATTGGATGGGTCGAGTTGTCTGTTGTGCAATCGACTCATCGCATCGGCAAACAATACGGCGAACTCGGAACTGGCCAGTAATGTGGCAAAATTAAGTATGTTTAAACATAAATTGCTGCCTTTGGCGGAGAAGGTTTTAATACTGCTTTTTAAAGCTATTTCTTTTTAAAATCTTTTCATAAACACTGTAAAGTTATGGTTAGTGCGAAAAATTAACATGCTTCTGTGGCTGTGAATCGGTGAATGGGCAAAACACGCCTTGGACAAAAGCCGACGGAGACGACGGAGACGACACATTATAAATCATTGGATGAGGTCTACTTAATATGGACATGATTAATAAAAAAAGTCATTTTAGTTAAAGACGTTTTAGTTACAAATCACATTCAGCAAATGTACTTATTGTCATAATTATTGCGTTGTCTGAAAGAAATCACTTTTCATAAGATCACCAGCACTTTTTTATAAATCTTTATTTTACAGGTTATACCTATCTAATATTTAATATGGACTAGTACTATATAATCTGTGATAAAATAATAAATACAACATGTGAATAAGAAAAATAAAACTAATTATGAACTAAAAATAATAAACTGTGATATGGATAAGGTTTGGTTTCTATATTTTTTTAAATAAAAACTTTAATAAATTATACATTTGTCGTCAAAAGATACTTTTTAAGAAATATTAAGTCTATCTTAAAACATCGACAATCCTCCTTAATGGGTTTTCGAATGTTCAGATTTGTTGACAGTCACTACTAAACAGTAGACACTAAACGAACAAATATAAGAATGCGTCTTTGTTGTCATTTATCATAATAATGACGGAACGGTTTTTAGTGATTTGAGCAAATTTTTAGTGATCTGAGCTTTTTTGCGACGATCGCCAACCCGCCTGCCAAGCGTGGCGATTACGGCAAAACCCCCCACGGATAAACTCCTTGGGGAGGCCTTTGTCCAGCAGTGGACGTCTTTAGGCTGAGAGAGAGAGCTTTTTGAGATAAAAAAAATTATCTACGCTGTATTCTTCTTCTTCTGCGGCTCATTCCGTCTACCTACTACAAGACATATGCCTCCTATGAACACCAATACTAATGCTTTATTACCCAATATTATTTAATTTCCTGTACCTAGTTACACCTGCTGAATTCAGTACAAGTTATTAATCGTAAAATTAAGATTTATTTTTTCCGAGCGATAAATATCTCAAAATATGTATATTTTATACGAGTGGCAGTAAAGTGTGTTGTTAGTAATATTATTCAATTCATATAAGATATTCCTTTATAATTAACAACTCATTACGAAAGGAGTTCAAAAAGAAAAATCGACGTATCAATTAAAGCGCTTGTTTTTTGTTCGGATGATCTTTACATCATAAATAACACTGGTATTGATTTATGGGTGTCTGTTCGTCTGCAACAATAGCTTTTGAGATGACGAGGTCGTCCACTGCTCTGCCATACAAATTAATTTCTCTACATCAAATTCCAGTTTGCATCAACCTTGACAATAATTCTCAATTTTTTTGTAGTTTCACACTTGTCTCGTGAATACATTATACCTTCTGACACCAATGAAGTGAGTGTTTGAAAGGAATATTCGAATGAAATAAGAAGGGTAGCTAAAGGCAAAAATATAGGATCAGAAAAAGTACAGAAAAACGTTACGTTAAAAACGTTAACGTTAATACATAACATAAAATATAAACTACATAAATTTTATACTCTCTCTCTCTCAGCCGAAAGACGTCCACTGCTGGACAAAGGCCTATATACTACATACATCTTTTATTAAATGCTAAAAATTAAAGTTTTACCTACATCGGTTTACAAATCAAGCATGTTTTGAAATAAAAGCTTTTAAAATATTCACTATACTATCTTTATCATCCTCGTCAACGTTCATGAAAAAAGAAAAATAATGCGTAACTTCACCAAAGTGAAGAATTGTTACGCAAAAGACCGAAATTTTACTAAAATAAGTACTTGGATACTCCGCTCACGTCAGAAGTGAGGTTGCTCTAATTACAGTCCAAACTGAGCCCAAGCAACGATGGGCAAACGGTCCAATATTGGACTACAAAACATCCAGTTTCCGCTCGATTTTCACCAAAAAGACTTTAGACCCAACAGATTAGACTTGTATCAAATCGAAGTTTCCAAGAGCAAATGGTAATGGTACCTGAACCTTCCTTAAGGAGACTTCCCATTTTTGACTGATGATCAGGAATAGTTTGTACCAGCTGTTGATTGAAAAAGGCCAGTAGGCAGAAAAAGTCCACTTTTAGTCTGAGTATTGCCCGTCTCTGTGCCCAAGTTATGTAATGAAATAATTCACTTGCAAGGCCTGCCGATGCTTGCTCCAATTTATCGTAAAGAAATTAAAGTTTTGTAATTTTTTTTCGCAAAAGTGAAAAAATGTCGCCGCACTTAATGTCAGTGGCTCATGATAATTAATTACGCCCCCCAAGCTATGTTACGAGCAAATAAATGCTTTTTGGTTGGTTCTCTGTTTGACGTTTGGAGTAGACCCGCCACTTGAATATTCTTAGAATATTAAATAGATAGGTATTGACCAAATAGATGTCGACCAAATAGATTACCTAACAAGTCTAACAAGGAAGTTCATAAACTGAAAGTCACTCACTAGCATATCATACGTATAAAATTATTAAGCATTTTATTTAGACCCAATATATAAATCAATGTATAAGTATTAAAATCTTTGACTGATGAAAAATAAATGATAAAATGTTGACTTTTACATCAATTTTGTGTCCGAGTTTCACTCATATTTGGAATTTAGCATGTCTTAAAGATCTTCTTAAAGGGGCCATCTTTAAGGAACCAACTAGAGAAACACCTTTTTGGCTTAACTTCCCACGGGGTGGTCCCACAGATACCACGAGAGTGATTCGCGGATTTCAAACTACGCTCTCTGGGTGCTTGGCTGATTTTTTACAAGCAATTAAAATGCCCCCTTGCCCAACTCTGGGAAAATATCCAAGCGATTAGAATGCGATCATTCTGCAATAAGATACTTAAGCTATCTAAGTGTATTATAATAATGAAATAAACGTTTAAACCTACTTAAATTTATACCAGCACTTAGTCAACCTTTTACTACACATTTCATAAAATAGGCTAATAGAATTATTATTAGAATTAGCTATGGATACAACATTTTATGGGTTTAAGGGTTGCTGTAAAGTTTGACCCTCATTAATTTTGAAATCGAGTAATGAACGAACTAATTCAAGACAAGAGAATCGACTGTTTCGTATAAGTCATATTTATGTTGTTATATAAATAAGCTATAAACTATAAATGAAGTCTTACTATATTTTAATGTATTATATAGTGGGGGCGTCCCCATATATTAAATAATAATATAAATAGAGACAATTTAAGTTCCTAAAGTTGCTTGATCTTGATCAGTTAAGGACATCAAGATTTTCCGAAAACGTACTATCTTTAAACGTCAAGTGTGAACCATAGGTTAGAAGTACTGAAGCAGGAAAATATCCCGTAAAGAGAAAAATACTAAACTAGAATTATATTAAATCAAATTACAAATCTAGCAAAAACACAAATTATTGTGTCTGCTTTAAGGCGGAGCTTACGTACCGCCCCTCACCCCCTCTGATTAGCCTTGGGTAGCGCCTTAAGACTAATGAACTGTCAACGCTTTGAGTTTAGGCGTGCGATAAATAACAAGAAAGGCATAAATCAAAATTATAAATCGCTTACAAGCACTCAAAATACTAAAATTATGAAGTCTACAAAGTAAAACCAACTGTTAATTTGGCCCAAAATTGACACTTGAATAGCTTTTCGCAGTAACCCTCTCAGTGCAACTTATGTATAAGTCAGGTCACTTGCTAACGGAGTTCACATTAGTTTAGTTGTAAACGCGAGTTTATTGAGTTTGCAATTTTATTATTTATTATAATATATAATATTAATATTTATTTGAAATTTTAAGCAAGTCGTTCCTGATGGTATATCATTAATTAATAGACATGATATGATAGCGATTGCTAAGAGTCGCGGTGAGTGAGCTGACTGCGCCTTTTATTCTTCCATATTAAGTATTTTAAAAATAACTTATTGTAAATATAGCTTAACCTAGATTCTGGTATATAGCCATGCATACTATGCATAGTCCATTCGTTACTTGTCCAGTAGAAAGTAGAAAAAATATTTACAGATAGAAAAATCGCCGGTTCAATGTGGAAAGTCCCATGCAATATTTCGATATAGTAAAAGTTTACTCTCTCTTTCTGTCTTCCTCCATTAACCTTTCGGGTTGAACCACAAAATTTTCCCTTTTTCATTATACCTACCTGTACCTGTTATTTTTTTTTCGAGACGTTTTAAACAACATTGGAAGGTGTCTCTACCGAGTGGGTTTTGGGCATCCAATAAACTTAACTTGACCAGTGTGAAACAAGTCGACTTTGTGAATGCGTGCAAACATGTTTTACAAGTTCGACCGACGTCCTTAATTAAGGCAAAACGTCGTCCGTCCACTGGATTAAAAGATCCGATTTGATTTTGATTGATATGGAGGTGAAACGGTGCACTTGCCCGTAACTCCTTGCATTTAATCTCTTGGTAAAGGCTCTTTACATATGAAGATATATTTAAAGACTTTGCTTTTTATCCATTCAATCGTTCGAACGAATATGCTTATAAATTATAATAATAATTTTATATTTCTTTGTACGTGAACTTTTAGAACTAAATCTAGTCTTAAGATTTTTTTAAACTGGTTTTGTCCTCATTTAAAATTTACTGATTTCTTTAGAGTAGGTTTATAAAATAGAATCACAATTTCTATTGCAAAATTTGAATGGTCTAATAAAAGATTGAATTCACTATGTATCTCTTTAATTAAAAAATTAAGAAGAAATGAAAAAATTAAGAAGAAATGAAAAAATCATGAAATCATTACCATTTTTCACTTATTTTTTTTATTTTAACATGTCTCTATTTAGTGTTTGAATGTTGTAAATTCCAAATAAATTAAATTTAAATATCCTCAGGTATAAACGAGGTGCAGGAGCTGCCTTTCGACATGTTATGTTCGGCACAACGTAGAATTAAATCCGACAACCATTACCGAGTCGGAACTCGGGAACTTCATACTTTTGCGCGGTCGTATAACAGCTCGTCACGCGAAATAAATGTGGATATCTTGTTATATTGGGTTTCATCAAAATATTTAAAAAAATCTCTAGAGATGAAGACCTTTTGATAAGTCCTTGGATTTTTTCGGAAGCTTTATCAATATTGACGTTTTTCCATTATATTCAATAGTTATCTGAGTTGTTATTACTGTCATACTTCTTCTCATTATTAGAGTAGGTATATTATAGAATGTGTTTGAAAATTAGAAGGAAATTATAGAGGAATCGAAAACGACTATTAACAAATTCATGAAAAGGGGACAGTCGATAAATCTATACTTACTAATCACAATGGCATTTCGTATGATAGACTGACAGACAAATAAATGCAAATTCAGCTAATGCTGTATCACGGAATGATTCAAGCGGATCGCCCAACAGGAGTTTCGCAAAGGTAAAGGGATGTTTATAATGGTTTTTCCTAGATACTACGAAGATCTTCAAAAAGGGCGTAAATAGGGTATTTCGTAGCCCTGTGACTATGTAGGCTTATAGAATGTAGACTATAGTTTTCATTAGGACCACCACCTGCTTCCGATGAAGCAAAACATCGTGAGAAAACCTGCACATTTGCTGACTGTTTAGTTTACTAGTGTGTATATGACTACTAGATGGTGGTAGTCATAAAAGTCATATAAGATTCCTTTAGTCGACTTGAATAAAATCTGACACTAATAGTGTTATTAATAAGTTATAACACTCGATAAGAAGAAGATTAGGTTAGCCAATTTTATTATCATACATAGGTATAACTATCTAAAATACATAGGTATAACTATCTAAATTCTTTGTTGAAAGAGCATAGGGACACCTCAATAGGCTAGGAAAAAGGTATAACTATCCATTTATCCCATATATTCAACCAGCAAAAGTTTATACCTAGATCTATAAAAAAGCGGTTTTCAAGTTAAATTTCGCAAAAATTTTGCTAATGATGAACGTTTGTTTCGTAGATCTTCCAAGGAAAAGTCGTAATATCAAACCTAGTGAGCAAGCCCTTAGTAGGGTCAACATCAGCGTTGTTGTGGTAATAAGACTGCAGCATTAGCGATATCAACTACATAGACTTTAGAAAGAATGGACCACGCAGATAGATACTATGATTTTAACGGGTCTAAGAAAAACCACGCAAATGATACGTTGAAAAGAGCAAAATTGTTTAACATTATGTGAATACACTTAATATTAAAATTTTCAATAAATGCTTGGCAATTAGTGTCTCTACTACGGTCTCAGATTCATTACTTTGTGTATATGAGTTGTTATACATTTTTAGTTGGGGAAATATTGCAAAATAAATATATGCAACCATTCGTGAACGCAAACTTTACAACCAACACGTCAACTTGATAATTCGCCGTCGATTGTACCTAATTAATTGGAATTAAAAGTGACTTACTTTACGAAATCGCTTTCATTACCAAACCGAATAATTGGTATATGGGAAAGGTTATTTCGATTATTGCTTTAAAAAGCTTCATCGTCTATCTTTGCCTTATATCTATGGTCAGCTGTGCTGGAAGTGGAAGAGAAGAAAGAATAACTCCGCAATTCATCTCGATTTGTCGGAGATCAGGCGCGCGTGACTGGTCCACTGCCTGGATAGTTACATCCATGGAGCTGCCATTATTTTTCACAAATTTTCTATAAACCTATAGTACTAGGTCTTATGGCGAAATTTCGCCCGAAAGCTGCACTTTGTGATGGAAGCAAGCCACTTTGCACAGTGATAGTAGGGATCAAAATAAGCGATTTCACCCGCAGCAGCGAAAGTTTTATCCCTTAGGATAAGAGATGGCGCCACTTTTACAAAAAAACTTTAAAAAATTCTACAAGCAAAACTACTGCACCGATTTTGATAAATATGGTCTCAAATGACAGATAATTACTTAATCTACCATGTAAAAAATATTGTATAAAAAAACTTAGAAAATGCCCGAATTTTAGCTATATTAGGAAAAATATTTAGTTTTATTTTCGGTTTTTATTTGTTTATAAAAAAAATATCTTCCATGGAGTATATTTTTATTAAATAATGCTATTGCCAATTAAATACAGGATTTTATAAAAAAAATTGCATGTCGATATCTTTAATAATTATGGAGATATTAAATTATTAATGAGGGAATTAATTTCTCGGGCGCCCCGATTTCAACAATCTAGGCATATCAGACGAACACTTATTTACGATTTTAATAAATGTATTTTAGAAACTATGGTCAACAAAGCATTTATAGGATTTTTTGGAAGATTTAAATTAAAAAACTATGTTAAGAATAGGTACCTATATTATATGAAAATTAAAAAAATATATATTTTTAAGCACATTCTTCTTCATGGTGGTGCTGGACATTTATGATGGTACCACCAGGTACTGAAAAGAAAGAATATATTATTTTAAAAGTTAAATTCAATAGTCAAATAATTTTATAGTAAATAAGTATATCTTTATCTAAATGAGAACATAACGGAATTTTTTGGAATAAATTTTGAATGGTAATTTAAATCTTTATACCTATATACTTATTTACTTTCCTTTGATTGCCACAATCATCTTTGCAAAAAATGCATGGCAGGCCAATGCGTTGGTAACTCTAGCGAAGAGTGTCGCAGGAAGTTTTGCACCCGCAATGATCAAGAAGGCTCAGTTCTGTCCAAATCGCGGTGGCATCGAACCACTTAGGCGTCCAACCCCCTTGAGATTTTTTTGCCATCCCCAAGAAGATGGACATGGGATCGGGGCTCCTAAAATTAATAATTTTCCTCAAATATGGCCCCTTGAGAATTTGTTTTGCCATCCCCAAGATGGTGGACATGGGATCGGGGCTCCTAAATTTAATAAATTTCCCCAAATATGGACCGCTTGATAAGCTGCCAAGGGCTGAGAGAGACTGATGTCGGCGGCTTGTTACCACTCTATTTTTGGCTGCAAACATTTCTTTACGTACAGCATTTACACTCGTGAGCTCTGACTGAGAGTCATCAATTTGCACGTAAATTAAAAATAAAAAAAAAACTATTATTTATACACAAACAAACATATTTTCACCTGATGAAATGAGTACACACCATTCTAATTGAGCCATCACCTCTTCGGAGATTGTTTCAAGGGGTTGGGACAAGCTAGCAAAAGCAGTTGTTACTACAGGGTAATGACATCTATGTCTTGAAACAAGATTATTCCTTTGCTATTGAAATATGACGTGGTATCACATCCTGTAAAAGAGATATACTTATGTGGATAATATGAACCTATAAACAATCTCCGAAGAAGTGATGGCCTAATTAGAACGATGTGTACTCATTTCATCATTATGCTTTAAGGAGGAATGAAAATATGTTTGTTTGTGTATAAATAACAGTTTCATTTTTTTTTAATTTACGTGCAAATTGTATGAATTGTAAAGTAGTAAAGAAATGTTTGCAGCCAAAAATAGACTGGTAACAAGCCTGCCACCAACATCAGTCTCTCTCAGCCCTTGCTCTCAGCAAACATGCTTTGCGCGCAGCTTATCAAGCGAGCCATATTTGGGGAAATTTATTAAATTTAGGAGCCCCGATCCCATGTCCATCTTCTTAGGGATGGCAAAAAAATGCTCAAGGGGGCTGGGCGCCTAAGTGGTTCATTGCGGGTGCAAAACTTCCTGCGACACTCTTCGCTGCAGTTGTCGACGCATCGGCCTGCCATGCACTTTGCAGTGCAAATTTTGCAAAGGCGATTGTGACAATCAAAGGTAAGTAAATAAGTGTATAGGTATAAAGATTTAAATTACCATTCAAAATTTATTCCAAAAAATTCCGTTATGTTCTCATTTAGATAGAGATATATTTATTTCCTATAAAATTATTTGACTATTGAATTTAACTTTTAAAATAATATATTCTTTCTTTTCAGTACCTGGTGGTACCATCATAAATGTCCAGCACCACCATGAAGAAGAATGTGCTTAAAAATATCTTTTTTTTTATTTTTCATATAATATAGGTACCTATTCTTAACATATTTTTTTTAATTAAATCTTCCAAAAAATCCTATAAATGCTTTGTTGACCATAGTTTCTAAAATACATTTATTAAAATCATAAATAAGTGTTCGTCTGATATGCCTAGATTGTTGAAATCGGGGCGCCCGAGAAATTAATTCCCTCATTAATAATTTAATATCTCCATAATTATTAAAGATATCGACATGCAGTTTTTTTATAAAATGCAGTATTTAATTGGCAATAGCATTATTTAATAAAAATATACTCTATGGAAGAAATTTTTTTTATAAACAAATAAAAACCGAAAAAAAAACTAAATATTTTTCCTAATATAGCTAAAATTCGGGCATTTTCTAAGTTTTTTTTTATACAATATTTTTTTACATGGTAAATTAAGTAATTATCTGTCATTTGAGACCATATTTATCAAAATTGGTGCAGTAGTTTTGTTTGTAGAATTTTTTAAAGTTTTTTTGTTAAAGTGGCGCCATCTCTTATCCTAAGGGATAAAACTTTCGCTGCTGCGGGTGAAATCGCTTATTTTTATCCCTACTATCACTGTGCAAAGTGGCTTGCTTCCATCACAAAGTGCAGCTTTTTTTCCATAAGACCTAGTACTACTAGAGTTTTTCTTTATTTTAACATATATTGATTATCTTTCTGTGCTTTTAAGCATTACTTCAATTATTTTTTAAGAACCTACGAACCAAAACGTAGGCATGAACTGTTGCTATTTTATTGAATGAAAATTATACAGATCAATCAAGAAATGTAATGACACTCATATTCCAGCTGCTATATTACAGGACTAGTAAAATCCTACTTATCTACAATAATATTTAAATACCGATATATATTCGTAAGCGGATATCGCTTCGCAAACCGGTAAAATTTTATCTCCTCGATATTTATAGTCTATCAGTCACACACGCGGATGGCTCTCGTAAAATTACTGCCACGTATCCACCATAAACCACCAACGGACGTTATGTAACTCATCAGAAGGGTTGACAAACTGAAATCTCGTGCATTCGATTTAAGGCTTCACTTCCATTGGAGTTATCTGCAAAGAAAATAATCTCAGATGATTTAGGGATGCATATCTGTCAGGCGCGGCCCGATTATGTGAGGCTATACACGAACAAATAGGTTTATTGGCTACTGTCGTCATAAAATCGCATGATTTATCAGTAACGGTGGCGGAACCTTATTTGCTTGGCGAATTATGTCATTGGTGCATCGCTGCGGATTCCTGATGTAGATGGTGTTTCTAGCGATGTTAATTGCGATTCATACTAATTGGACGCAATAAAAGGTGCATACTTGATTGTAAACATGCGAAGGGACTTTTATTTGATCATTATTTTAGTTTCCATTTATATTATTTACCATACAACTGTAGATAATAGGACCTGTCCTAAGGTAAATTAATAATAGTAATACTCAAAACTTTTAGATGCAACTTCAAATTATTCTACGAAATTCATATTATAAAATAACTGTTCCTATCTTCACACCAATTTTTTTAGGTAGACAAATTGATACATTGTATTTTTTCATTGTTACTCTAAACAGACGAAAATCGCCACCTTAGAATCCTAATATTAAAAATGCGAAAGTGAGTAAGTTTCTTTGTTTGTTACCTCATCACGCTTTACCCAATGAACCAATCTTCTTCAAATTTCGCATACACATAGTTAGAAGTACTGAGAAGGACATAGGGTACCTTTCTTCCCAGGAAATGCACTGCTCCCGTGGGAAATTCACGCGGGCGAAGCCGCGGGCAATAGCTAGTACGTTATAAATATTAACCAGAATATTTTGAATCAGATGTTGTGACCGCGATCAGAAATAGCGGAGTGTAGTTGTGCAAATCATCCCGTGTCACAGGATCAGGTAGTCAAGGCCTGGCCACTCGTGCTTGACAGAACGTGATCTGAATGCAGATTGAATTCAATCGTCATTGCGATTTTAATAGCTGCGTCCAATCCTCAACCTCTCTGAATCAGATTCATAGTATAATTTATCATAATAAAAAAATGCTTATTTTTTATATAGTATAGTAGGCAAACCAGCTAACGGGTTGTCTGATGGTAAGCAATCACCGCAGTCCATGGACACCAGCAACTATTAAAGTGTATAATAGAATACCTAAGGAAATTAGAGAACTGCCTGATAAATTTTCATTAAAACGCTGTGAAAATGGCTTCTAGAACATTGTTACTATGACACAGAATTAATATTAGTACTACGTAACCATGATCTGAAAGAATTCTTTGGTTGCAACTGATAGCTATTTTTTATTTATTTATCATTATAATTGCTATATTAGATATTGATTTGATGATTTTGCATGCTTAGATAGGTTAAAAGTGAGATTCACACATATTTTTTAATAGGTAACTGTATTTTATTGTACCACTTTTACTGCAAATAAACATTCATTCAACCCTAAAAAGGTCTCTGATGCGTTGCCCACTTTTTGAGAAAGCGATAGGCTCTTTTCTTGAGGGGCTAATCTTATGTTTTACTGTTTACAGAAAGTTCTAAATTATAATAAAAAAATATTTGATTTATTTTCATGACTTAAATATACTAAGCATTCAAAACTATCCTAAAATTTGTAGTATCCCTGAAACAACTTTAATAGAGAAGCGTTTCCATAATCTCGTTTGTACATCTAATTCTGCGCACGCGCTCCTCGGCACAATGCAGATTATATCAAACAAATTAATAACAATTTACACTAATACTCGTGTTACACTATAATTCACTATATTAACAACGAATATTCGACATTAATTACAAGGTAAAGTGCCTGTCAATTATAAATGCATATCCGTTAAATTGTTAGCTGCAGTTTTTGTAACTGTTTTAAGACAGTGAATGATTTAGCTATTCATTATACCTATACAAAAAATGTCTCGACTCAATCTAGTAATTAAAAACAAATAAATTCAATTGATAGATATTTTTTTTCCAACAACGAAATCGTATTTTTTCCTAATCGATTCCTGGCTCTGTCTACCCCGTAAGGGATAAAGATGTGATCCTGTATCTGTAACAATATTTCAAAATATAAAACTTTGTGTTGAGAGTCAAATATTTCTACCAAATGATTTTCTTTGTCGCTTAAAGGTGCTAAACTGCTATCAATTGAATCAGAACCAAGCGCCATTTTTTCTTCCGCGTTGCCAATGTGTGACCAATTTCAATCAAATAAAAAATGTCATTACAGAATATTTTAGGAGTTCTGACCTTGCCTCTTCTTTGTGCCAACAGCACCCGTCACTACAATCGTGTTTCACTCAAAAATAAATAGAATAACTAATTTGTTTATTCTCCACACCAAATTTACATACGCGTGAATATTTATCAAGGTTATTTCCCGTGAGGGTAGACAGACATTATGGATTTCCACTTGTGAGTCTTGGCCTCCAACACAAGAGCACGCCAGGCTAACATCTCCGGTCATCGAGAATTGAAGGCATTTTCACCCCGATAAAAAAAGTATATCTATTGCCTCCCTCTGAACGGCGCGAGCGCGGCGACGACTGGCGGGACCTGAGTCGTCGCCGCGCTCGCGCCGTTCAGAGGGAGGCAATAGATATACTTTTTTTATCGGGGTGAAAATGCCTTCAATTCTCGATAGTCGTGCAGTAAAAACACCTCGGTGCCTCTACATGCCAAGAGGTGGGAACGGTGGAGTTCTTCCACACTCTCCAACCACGGCAGTGACCTTTAAAGGTCACACTGCATTGAGTATAACCTACCTTTAATGCTTGAATGTTTCAGCAGTTTTTATCGTAAGTAAAAGTGCTGTTCACTATTTAAGGCAAAAAATATTCCACGATAATCAATTTCGGAATAAAATCAACCGTACTTCAGAACGATTATTTACATTAAATTGAAAGACGCAGGTCAAATATTTGACCATCACGTGCGCTTCGGAAACAATTTGATCTTTCAGAAGTAAACGTGACGGAGCAGGAAAGTAAATAAAAATTAAAATCGGCATGAAATTAGGTGACATCACTGATTCATCCATATTTTGTTATTTAGTCGGTGGGTCATCGATTAAATAAAAAACTCATATTGATTGGGGTTTTGACGTCTATAGAAATATAATGATTAGTGGGGCTTTTCCGGCAACAGCCTAGGAGGATGTGATGTTGTCTAGCAAATGTCCTACACCCTTTGACTTGTGCCTCGTACAGGCGAAGAAATGTATAAATAAGGTAAATAGTACAACTGGCGTGTTTATGTTGGGTTTAAGATAGGAGGGAAAAAAAAACAAAAAGTAATATGCACCATCATCATTGCCATCATCCGTCCATCACCTCCATTCATCTACTCCCACCTTCTCTATCCTGAGCCATCCATTCTATCAACAATCCAGTTCTTGCTGGCAATAATTTATATACCTTTTATATTATTTTAACCCTAAAACTAAAAAAAAACATTGTTATTACCATCGATAAAATATTTTACTCATTGACACTCATTGTACCTATAAGGTTTCAATCCACAACTTTCCGCCCGTCAGAATCTTTGTTCGTCGGTACGTATAAACCTAATTAAGTTGGCGACTTACTTTTTATATCATTTTTTATCAAGTAAGGCTTCTTGGAGGCGGCGGCCTTGGGTACACGGAAGGCAAGGTTGAAAGAACGCTTTTGAGCCACAGGCTAACACTTTCGGAGATTCGTCTTACTGACATCGTTGAAATGAATATTAATTAGTAAGAATTTTGGAATGTGGCAATAAGAATAGATAAAATAAAATACATTGCTAACAGAAGAACACTACGCTTTATACTTTTGAAAACTAGCGTTATGATACGACACGTTTTATCAACTCTTTGATTCCATTTTCAAGTTACTGCCAAATATATTTTATATTTTAACATTAACTAAAATATGTGCACTAAATCTGCCACAAAGTATTTATCCATTATGTACTGTATTGGAGTTTTGTCTGATTATCTAGATATTTTTTGGGCATTGTCGTAATAGTAAGTGACGTAAGTCGTTTAATAAGCTCGACGAGATTATTTTCTACCAAGATTTCTCTTTTTAATATAATAGAAAAAATTACCAGTGATCGAAAATTTATCAAATATTTCACCGAAATCGAAGGCTGAAATGACAATCTCTTTTACGTACCTATTTTGATTCCTATTTCACCTCGGACAAAAGCCCCGTGAATGGAGCCACTAGTGCCAGCCTCCTACAAGTAATATATTTAAAAAAAAAACGTCAATTTCACGCAACACAAACTCCGTGACCGTTTTTGCCTGTTATGATGACAGACAAGACTATTTCCTTGTCGACTAATTGTACCAAGGGATTGTGGAGACTTACTCATCTAGTTTTTGTTGGTCGTACATCGGTCACCTTGCACTTTCAATTTTGTTACGCCTAGTGGGTTGGTGGTCAATGCCTACAGATTTTCTGAGAAATATATTCAAAGAGTAGGTATATAGGTAGGCAAGAACTGGTTGGGAATGGCCCCTGGAGTGCCGGGACAAAGAAGCTTGGCGTAGTCAGAGGGAAGCTCATATCCAACAGTAGGTAGTGGAAAACTAACGATAATAATATTCAAACTGATGACTATGTATGATTAGGAGTGAAGTAGAGCGTTTTTGGGAGCGTTTTCGTCAGTGATAACCAAGACTTTGACTTTAAGATTCTCAGCTCCGAAAAAAACTTAAGAAACTTAACACTGTCTATACAAACCGCAAATTTTTCTCATTTGGGGCCTTGTATATTGGTCATCCTTATAAGAAGCCCTACAGTTGTCTCCGAGGTGGTCTTACACAACTAATTACTTTCGTGGCCTTGGCGTTTTTGTGTCATATTCTAAATACGATAATTTCGCAAGTAACCCCTTTCCCTATCACGATCCCTACTAGGAGGGGCAAGTGGAATGTAAATGGTGTAACCAGACGATAAAAAAGGAAACTTTCGTCGACTCTTTGCCTTGATATAAGTCAGTCAGCGTCTAATTTCATTAATATCATCATCATCATTGCAGCCTTTGTTTCGTCCATCTTCAGACATAAGCCACCTCCATCATCTTCCATAACTCCCTGTCTCTAGCCTTCCTTATCGAGTTGTGACCAACATGCTTCCTGATATCGTTCATTTATCTCTCTACTGGATCTGTCTTTTATTGATATAAAACTTTCCCTTGCAATGCCTCTTCATCGTTCGAGTTTCATGGACAAGTCGTTTCAAGTGCAGGCTATTAGGTTTTGGAACGCCCTTCCAGAACTGATTCGTAGAGCTCCCAGCTGTTTCGCTTTTAAGCAGGCAGTTAAAAAACACTTTTTACAGCAAATCGCTGAATCTAAGTCATCCTGATATATGTATTTATTTATATTTATGTTTTTTATATATAAATGTATATATTTAGCTACACATATATATTTAGTTATATATATATAATATTATTATTAGTATGTATGTATTTATAGTCATTATAAGTATATTCTTATTATTATTACGTCTATATTTTATGAGTTAATTATTTATCGCGTTGCACTTTATCGCACCACCTTACTACTCTCTGTTTGGTCTAATGGTTGACTGGTAGAGAATGCCTTATGGCGTTAAGTCCACCATTTGTACATATTTTTTTTTTAATTTTGTGCAATAAAGTTTTAAATAAAATAATATATAAAAACTTTTATATAATTGTAAGGGTCAGGTCAGCTAGTCCCTATCTGTATTTGAATGAAAATATATACGTTCGTCTGAACGTGCTCTCATTTCAACCAATAAACAGCAACTATTCATTTACATTTTGCAATTATTATTTTTAATAATGCTTAAAGGCAATACGCCTCTTAATTTTTGAATATTGATTGCTTGCCTTGCATAGGTATTGCATAACCTTACAAAGAAAGCGATAGGTGGCGCTTTTATAATTAGTCTGAATAGTTAATTAGATACTGTGTTACACGTTACAATATAGGCAGCACATAATGTTTAATTATATTTAACTAGGTATGGTATGTAACTATGCTACACCTGGGAACATAAAGATATTTTTATAAAAATCTAACTGCCTTTTAAAAAGAGTAATAAATATGATAAAACTGTGAATTTTACTTTTTTATTTCACTAAAACCAAAAGGATTTTCTCACGGCAATGATTTCTGGAGTTACAACACAAACATGCAAGCATGCAACATGACCGGTGCGCACAAAGACTTTTGCGGTGATTACATCAAATTAGACATAGTCGATTAATACGGCCGTTACAATGTGTTACGTAGTAAATTTGTCACCGGGTTATAGATAGGCCCAGGGCGCGAATCCAGACAATGAGCGGGTTGAGTTATGTGCCCGATCGCACATAAGTCTCTCTGAAGCTGTAGTATATTGCATAGGAAATTAGGAAGATCTGTGCTAGAAGTGTCTAGATATAGATTAGTTTTTTAGTGTCTTAAAACTGAGCAAAGGCCTCTCCTTTTCTCGTCCAAGGCTCTTCAGCAACTTGCTGCATAATTTTTTCAAAATCTTCTGAACAACTTTTTCGCAGTCTTCCTTCACCTCTTTCAGGAACCCAAGTTAGTAAGGTGTAGTGATTCAAGCCCATCTATCTGGCGGTATACTCCAATCATATTCAGGTAAGTTATATTAGCTGGGACGCTGGGATTTTCGTTACAAAATATGGTAGGTACTTTGGTCGATTCAACTTCATTCTTATTGATTACTTCAACGATATCGAAGTTCGTCGTTCAAAACTTAACGACTTATTTAGGTACGACACACATTCATAAATAATACATTTTTGTTTTTCATATGCAAAAGTAGTTATTTAGAAATCCATCCTAATCCTAACTATCCTAATCCTAACTAATATTATAAATGCGAAAGTGAGTTTGTTTGTATGTTTGTTAGTTTGTTTGTTACCTCTTCACGCTTTATCTACTGAACCAATCTTCCTGCAATTTCGCATACACATAGCTCGAAGTACGGAGAAGGACATAGGGTACCTTTCATCCCCGGAAAATGCACTGTTCCCATGGGAAATTCACGCGGGCGAAGCCGAGGGCGAAAGCTAGTATAAAATAACGAAAAACATTTTTTTAAGTAAGGATGCGTTACAGACCTAGAACCACCCATGCCTAATAACTAATGCCTGTTATATAACAGTAACAGGCATTTGTTTTAACCTACTAGCCTAATACTTCTATATCATGTAGTGGTTCTACATGATATAGAATTATTAGGCTAGTAAACCGGAAAATCTTACTATTACTTGGACACTAAAATCATTATCCCAGCATTATAAACAAGCCTTATTCGTATATCTCACCCTTACCATTTACATAGTGTACGCCGTTTCCAATGGCTCAGTATCAGTGTTCTGATTCTAAGAAATAATGGCTGGCCGGTGGTAATTCACTGAGATACTATCGCTGTCGATATGCCTATTTTTATGACCACCACGAAGGTACTAGAAGAGTTGGAGAAAGGATACTATTTTCATTAATGTCATAGTACTAAATTATTTATTATCGAACAAAAAGTATGGCAGTGGAAGAAGATTCTACGGAGCACTCAGATTGTCTAAGGTGAATCTGAGTGCGGTGCAACCGATGCCGAAACACCTGTGAAAAAGTAAAAAGGTACAGCCTTCTTCTCACAACCCAAATTCATTGCAGCCACTGTAACGGCGACATAAGGTTCTTGCAGGGTCATTTAAAATGCAGCATCGTGCGTACTCGTATAATCTTAATGATCAGACTACAAAGTCAATTAGAATTATGCAACGTTCCATTATGACAAATGACAGCAGCGCAGTATACGGCTGGTTGTGTATTTCGGTTGCGGGCCGGCCGCGGGCGCGCGTGCGCCGATGATTTATCAACAGTGGCCGCATCGCGATGGCTGCACGACACCGCGACTCTTCCTGCCACTGCCGAGACACAGGAGGCAGCGGGATAGTTTTTTTTTTAATAAATATTAGCTGCGCTTCGACCCGGTGCCCTGCTGCTGTGCTGGCATGAAAAAATCGGGATAAAAAGCAGCTTATATGCTATTCCAGGTTATATTCTACTCGTCTATTAAATTTCAACGAAATCCGTCCAGTAGATTTGCATGATTGAGAAACAAACATTCACACATCCTTGCACACACAAATCCAAACTTTCGCATGTACCTATAATATTTGCAGGATTTATCAATAGTAGCCGCCCCGTGATATGGTTGCGCGATTCCGGCGGTCACTCTTCCAATATTAGCTACTGCCGAACCGGGGAACATAAACTAGTATGGACCCGGGATTTCGTTGCTACTTATGGCAACAAAATCCCGGGTCTATGCCAGTTTATGTGCTAGGAATTTCGGGAAATCTTCTCTTAGTGCACTCCCTAAGGAACCTTCGTGCCAAATTTCAGCTTCCTACGCCCAGATTTGGCTGTGCGATGTGCAGTTATTTAATTGTAAGACATATGTTGTAAAGTGACGTCTTTGGAGAAAATGCAGCAGTGGAGTTTGTTGCGCCGCCTCTTCTCCACTTGCGCTTTGGAGGCGGTGGTAAACTTAGCTTTAAGTAATTTTATGACGTCAACTAACTAAAAAATAAGAAAGTGACGATTTATAAGTGCTATTTTTAAGCCAATATAAATAAAAATATTTGACTTTGACTTTGACTTTGATGTGCAGTAAGGGAAGAATTTTATTAGATAGGTATATTGATGATATACTTTTTAACGAAACCCCACTAACTGTAACTATAACGTTATAACCTTTGCAACTACCTCTTATGATCTACAACCACGCCGAATCGCTCGGGCAAGTCTCCCCTAGCCTAGTTGCGCACGCGTCGTCCCACCACGCCCTGCGCAGTGCCTACCGGCGCAGATATATCACAGGTCATCTACAGGCCGGGATCTTGCTGAAATGAGCACTAATTTCAACATTCCTGTGTTTTGCTCGTTTTTAACATTGAATGTGGCCAAGTACTGGTCCAAATTGATTTGAGTAGTCATTTCGACTCGACAAGGAGAACATTGAATGCAATGCATCGCTTATTCACATCTATAGTTTACTATCTATCTTTACTTCTAAAGCGCAAGTAAAGAAGAAGCGGCTTACCAAACTCCATCTGAGTATTTTTTCCAAAGAAGTCAATTAATTTTATTAATGTGGAAAGTGGTCTAGATAAAGAGTAATTTCGAACAAACAAGGAGAAAGGATGATTTTTCATATTTAAATTTAAATCAATACAAACAGAACCTCTTGGAAGCTACCACGAGCAACACGAGGTTCTCTGGTAGAACCATCAGTAGAAACTCTTGGAGCAGAGGGGATAAAATCACACAGATTGAGTTAGACCCAAATTATTTTTTCATATTTTTTGTACGAGCACGATAAGCTAGCTCGTAGATCTGTGCTCGTAACATTGCTATTAAAGTCTTGTGTGTATACCAGTATCCTTACAGCTCAGTAACCGCTACAATCGATCGTTTGAAACAGAGGATTCACAGAGATTAAGTTAGACCCAGATTATTTTTTCATATTTTTTGTACGAGCATGATATAAGCCAGCTTGCAGCGTTGCTATTAAAGTCCTGTGTATATGCCTGTACCCTTACAGCCCGGTAACTGCCACAATCGATCGTCGCCTGCGGCAGTGCGCTCGGACGAACCATCAGCAATTTACCCAGGACGTGACACCATCATCTATCTGAAGCCGTATCTTGGAGAGCACAGTCGGCTGCGTGGTGCACAGTGTATAAGGTTGTAGCTTTTTCTTTATGTAATTAAAAACTGATTCACGCTATTGGTCTATTTAGTAAGTAGAATAGGTACCTTAGAATATACGACTCCGCTACTACGTTAGTTCTAAAAGTATTTAATGACGAAGTATGCTAGTACGTTAGTTATAAAATATCCTTGTTCAACGTATTCCAGCGCTAAAGTTTTAGGCAAACGGGCAAACAATTTACGTGTTTTGAAATAATCAGTGGTGTAGTTAGACGGAGCCGTGCATCGTGGCCCTCAAGCTCAGAGGACTACCTCTTTAGTACATTCTAGAATCGAGGTGAAAAAAATGTATTGGGCTCGTCCGGGATTTGAACCCGGGACCTCTCGCACCCTAAGCGAAAATCATACCCCTAGACCAACGAGCCGACTGTTTATTGCACTTAGTTATGACTAGCCAATCGAAAAAAAACATATAACATTTATCTTTATACCCGTTATAAATAATATTTGTGATAACTTTAAACGATAATGCATTTATTACCTCGCATCGATACACATGAAATATTTTAAATCTTCCAACAATATAGATTACACACACGACAGATATATGAATATTACTTTAGTATGTTCCTATATCTGTGGATTATACTCGTAGATAGGTAGGTAAACAATATTTTAATAAAAAAACACGAGAATGTACTGATGATCAAATTTTGATTTGGGTTTAAACAGTTCCCTTAAAATAGAAATGGTACCTACTTGGTAGCTGTTATCAATTTCATATTTAGAAAATTTGCAACTAATCTATATCTACTTAGTATACTGTAATATATGACTCCTTGGCCTCCTGCCACTACAAGCGCGACCTGCACATTGCGCCAATTTTACAACAAAATTAATAAAATGGACAATTATGTATACGGTGAGAACAAAATAATGTGAACTTGACGAACACTTATATTTATAGAAAATCCTACTTTTTTAATATAATTTCAAGTTCTTTATATCGTCATAACAGCATTCTGTGTACTCTGGCGGACAGATACACGTCGCCACTGTGGAGGTGCATGGTGAGGAGGGTATTTAAAACCCACTCAATTACGTAGTTTTAATTTTACTATTTAACTCGGTCTAGACTAACATAATATGGATCTAGTTATCTGAAAATAAAAGATTTTTATTTTTTAATTATTTATTTATAGTGCGTATTAATTTCCAATTTAGATTTTGCCACCGATATCTTAACTATTTAGTCAAGCCAGCCAAGCTTCACACCTTTCAATTAAACTATTACGCGTCTCATTATCCTCATTAAGCCTCGCTAAATGTCAAAGGTATTTAGTTCACAAAGCTTAATTCTGATCAAATTATATAATTCGTGCATGTATTTAATTGGACATCAGTGCAGTATGGCCTTTTGCTTTCAATATTTTTGTGAAAGTGATCTTATTAATTTTTGTGTGACATGTGATTGGGGACTCTGTAAATCATAGAAAATATTCAGTTGTTTTAAAAAAAAATTCGATTGCTACCTTGTATTAGGGATCGCACTTTCTTCCAAAAAAAAAATATTCCGTTCTGTCACCCCGCTTTCTCCCCTCGAATTGACAGATCGGAGAAAAAAGTTTGATCCGTCCCCTTGTTAGCAAAGATGGGGCAGTTCGAACTTCATTCGGTTTCATCCAAAGAGTTACGAGTAATTATCCTGGTTCGAAGATGGGTTTATGCCCAGGAATAAACGGAGAGACAAGATTTTTGCCCAACGTAAACCCATTTAATAGATGAGCTTACGCCCGGGAATAAATGGGCAGAAACCGTTTCTTCCCGGCGTAAACCCATCACTATTCTGGTTTCATCTTTCCTCTTATCAATGACAGAGGGTCAGACAGAAGCAAGTGTATCAGGATAAACAATTCTATGGCCGCAGCGCGCGTGCAGTAGAGTTGTGCTAGAGAGAGAGAAATAAGAACGATGCTGCATAAACATCTGAGTACTGATCTTATATGATAGATATATGTACACGAACAACCTATATAGGTATGCATATATGCACAAATTAAAATGAATAATAAATTGCAGGTCACAATCGTCAACCTGCCATTTGGCACCTCGCCGGCACTTGTTTCAAGATTGCTGTCACTGTTACAGTTGCTTTTGGCATATTATATCATTTTGAAAGCAAGGGAAAGCAACATTCTCTTTTTGACATTGATTTTATAATATTATATTGCTATGTCATGTAATGTGTGAACCTTCACACATTAACTCGAGAATTAAAATGACTTTCTTTCAGAATTCCTTCCTTTTATCCTGACAAACTTCATAAAAATAATATGTCATCTTCTAGTCATTAAATACGACGATTATGTTTGGATAAATCTTTTTCTTCTTTAACCGTTAGCCACCCACTGTTAAGTGTAGATCTCCTCATGTACTGCACAGCACATGTCTGGATAAATATTATTCACAAATTTCAATAAAATTTGCAAATCCTAATATATAGAGTAATTCTTATTACTACGAGCGGAAGTTGGAGACGCAAATACATAAGACGGCAATCAGACATAACCTTAAATTAAGTTTTAATGAAAAAATCTGATCAGAGAGTTAAAAAAAGCAAACATACTCCAGGGTCATCTTTTGCACTCATTATAAAACCGTAACGAGCCCCAATTTCATCATAATCGTCACTCCGACCTCATACAACACACGAGCATATCCTCTATACTTAGCGTCAAGTACCCACCGTAATTTACTTAGGCAGTTATAATGTTTGGCAATTTCGTGAGCCCCAGAGATCCTGAGAGAAATAATTTTGAGAAATTTATGGCGCTAATAAAACGCCTGATGGAATGATCGATATCTTGTTTATCAGATTTCCCGTCGGCTTGTGTAAAGAAGCGGTCAGCCCAGCTGCGTCTGAGTGTTTTGTATTTTTTTTTTATTGTTTGTTTATTTTATTCGCAGAACGACTCTGTTTATTTGTTGGAGGCGTCTCTTCATTTGCAACTTTTGAATATTTTTTATGTTCCTTTTTAAAATAAATGTTTCTGTGTAATGGAATTAAAGACTGCAAAAATTTATAAGTTATGTATTGAAAATAATATTTCCTTCTTTGGATTTATATGTAAATAAGTAAGTATATTGCATTGCAGACATTGCAGTGTCAAAAGATAGTTTATCGTCAATAGTTATAATCTCTACGCTCCGCGCGCGGAAGTCCGTGTTGCTTCAAGGTAAGGATACGTAATTTTTTTTTCTATCATTAGCAATATATTTCATACAATCAACTTGCAAAGCCAACAAAAAAAACCCTTGAAAACCAGCCCATCTCCGACTTCTTCGTGCACGGAAATCATATAAACTTCGAAACTCATTCGTGGAATGGCTTCATTTGGCATAATATTGTCATTATTACCCCAAATTGCGCACTGCGTAGCATTTATTTCCATTTACGTTGATTTTAAAGGAGAAATAATAATTAGGGACCTTCCCGTACGATTCTTCATTTTAATGGAAATTTTTATTCTGTTTGTACTTCACAAATTGCAGAAGTACCGTAAATGGGAGAGAAAATGAAGGCATCGTTCATCGTGCACTCCAAAAAAGTGTAGACCGACGCAGTTTAATATAATTGTGATGAGTACTTGCGTGTTTTTTTGTAAAATTGTGTTTAACTATCTTTAAATTTAGGAAGACATTTTTTACGTGTAATGCATCATCAGCATTTATCATCTCAGCCAAAAGAAGGCTGGATATAGGCCAACTTTTCTGTAGACCCCCACAAAAACCAGTTAGAATTTTTAAGGCATGTCCATTCGTAAATTATAATGAAAATACTGATTGTGCCTGGTAAATAATGCCCGGAAAATATGCACATATTTTATTTCATTTTTTAAATTATAGTATACCAAAGAAAATACAAAATACTCAACCTTTTAGATAAGATGTAGTAAAGGCTATACATAAAATCCAAATATATATATAACAATGTGTATTGCTGGTACTTACGTATATTTACAAAGTCACGCTCGCACGGTTAAGTAGGTGCGTGAATTATTTCTTCGATTGATTTCATACGAATGGAAACTATCGTGTCATACAAATCTGGTGTGAAATTAGCCTTATTCGCTCAAAGTTTTCGATCTAACAGACAAAGAACGTTAGAGAAAAATAGGTTTTACTGCTACAACTTAAACACTATATTCACGTGTATGTTTTGCGCATTGTAAGGCTTTTTAAGGGTGAATGTGTACAGACCTAGATGGATTCAATTGTTTGACCACAAATCTCATTTGGAACATAGACTGTGAAATTTCGGTTGCGGACAATAGAAATAGAAGGCATCAGAACGAAGGTACAAGTATAATGGCATGCAAATAACTCTGGAAGTGTTTGAAATCACAAATAGACTTTACATAACAATACTGAAAGTGATTTGCTTCGAATTACATTTTGAAGTTTGCAATTGCATTTAATTCATAGTAAGCAGTAATACAAGCCTACTGCCATGTAAAATCACTCTCTTTTTATTAGAGGTAGATAGCCCACACAAAAAGGACAATAATTGATCCCTGCAAGTTGAATTATGAATTTTTGACTATGGATTCTAAGACTATCATATTCATATGTGGAGGGAAGTTCAATTCGCGCGAGGGGCGCAAAAGGACGGAAAGTGGGTCGAAAGAGGCACTTCGTGCAGTAATTTTTTGCTGATCAGTAAATGGTACCAGAACATGTCTGGTATTGTTTTTGTATAAAACGAACACTAGAAATACATTTTTGCTATATAATTGTATGTTTTCATATAAAAAGTAAATATTGAGGAAATTTAAAAAAAAAAATGATGCTTATTTTCTTATTCAAATTATCATGTCTTTCTAAAATGTTGATTACCATAAAAACTAAAACTACTGTAGTAAAGATTGTTTAATCTAGTTTGTAAAAATTATCCCGGACATTCCTCAGGGAGCAAATATCTCGGGTAACACTTCTATTTCGTTATTGTATTGTTTCATGTGTTCAAAAAAGTCTTGTCAACGCACGGATAGTTAAATCTGGAATAGAACATAGCTTTTTAATCATATACCTATTTTTAATGTTTTTAAACTTAATAACCAAAAATATATAACAACACACAATAAGTAAGTACTTATGTTATTACTGCCTCCTATTCTGCCTATTTGTTCATATTTTTCATTTTCTATTTTTACTAAACTTTAAACTACAAAATTAAACTACAAAAAACTACTAATTAGGTAGGTACTAAATTTAGACTAGACTAGTTTAAATTTAGTTTATAATTCGAACGCTTGGTATTCACTACTAGGGCTGGCACTCGTATCAGGTGTGGCCGCCGGCTGCGTGAGTCAGCGCCAGTCGAATTCCATAGATAAGCCAACTCCTTCTCTATGGCATATCGAGACGCACTCCTGCCCTTTAGCAGACTGGCCGATTGGCGAACTGTGAATAAATTCAAATGCAAATGGTCATTATTTGAATTACGAATATCGCATGCTATAAATTTTGTCTAAAATGATTTCAGTTTAGTTTGTTCTGTTATACCTTCTACACTATCTACCTACAACAAAAAACTTACATATTTACTAATAGGTAAGAGTTTTAATTTTCAATAATGTTTTAAAATAAGTGCTTTCACCTGGCGTTAAAATTACCTTCTTATGTGAAAAATGATGAACGCTATATGTATAGGTCCACCATTACCACATGTTAACATTGCACATACAAATATAAATTCATATAAATTGAGATTAAAAAAGGTTACAACAAGCTTTTTACTCTTAAGAGCCGAATAAGACGCATCGTGTCCGCTGAAGCGATGTAACATGGATAAAACATGACTATGCTGTAAAACATCCTTGTTTTCTCGATCCATGATGGATGGCGGGCGGCGCATGCGTCTTTACCATGATAAATAGCAGTTAAAAGCATGGGACGATTGCCAGATAAAGGTAATCGACAACGGTAATTTGACAACCCTAAATAACTCTTCTGCGCATCCTTATTTACACCGAGGCGTATCCTTAATCTATGTGAATCTTTTCCTATTGATGATGCATCATCAGTTTAGGTTTTTAATCTATGTGAATAAGTCAACTATTAAAGGTAAAATGAGTACACATGAGTAGTTAAAAAAGGGTAGTAAAAAGGAGGAAAGTTATACCGGGTTTCAATATTTTACGAGATTTTTCATATTTATTTTAATATATTCTCGCTACAATAAGTCATTAATGTTTAAAATATGTGATCTAAAAATATTTTGCTTCCTATTAAATAAGTAGCTAATTTCATCGTGATATTCGATTTGTTCCGCTGCAGCACAGATTAAATAATACTATGTATAGCTCTACGTACAGAACTATCTAAGTTACACAACGGTGTAAAACTTTAGAACTTTTATCGGCGAAGAGGCTTACATTTTAATCGTTTTCGCCTGGGGGTCATCCTCGTTTGTAACAAAAATATTACAGAATTACAAGAACCTTAATCGAACAATATATCCCGATGCTGCGTTGAAAAATGTTCATTGAAAATTTACGATTTATATCCACATTTCATATCGGCATTTGCGCCGCCTATCGTGCGTCAAAAAATATTATTTTCATTTTTGTTTCCGATATAGAAAAGGTCATTTTATAAGAGACGTTACTTCTACGGAACAACTTACATAAACATAGATATTATCTATTTATATATAGCTGGCTGACTGATTGACATTTCGAAGCAGAGCCGAATCCACTGAACGTAGGAACTTAAACGTTTTTCACAACTGGTTGTGAAACTCAGTTGCCATGGCGGCGGCCGAAAGGAAATTTTGCAGAGAAAATGTATGATTACTTATAACGTAAGTGAACACTAAGGTAATTTAAATGAATGAAGAGCTAAATTCAGGTGGGCAAAGCAGAGTGTTAAAGCTAGTCGTCAATATGAATGAATACACACACACACTTCACACACCTTATTGAATTTGAAGTCGTCAACAAGTAAATCTTCTTCTTCTTCCATGCCATATATCCCATTATTTGGGGTCGGCCCTTCTCGTATGACGGCGCCAGCACGATCTATTCTGGCTTGTCAGAGTGTCCACTTGAGCCCGTCCCAAATCTTTGGTGACGGTTGTCATTTACGTTGCTGGCGATCGTCCTCTGCCCCTTCTTGTTTAAGGAATGGCCATAGCTCTCCTAACCGCATGCTCTTCCCCTCTTCTCATGACAAGTCTCTCGTCAACAAGTACCTTTTCGAATTAAACATCCATTTATATTTACACACAGGATGCGTTCAGTGCAGCAACATACATTTGTATGATGATAAATTATTATGGTCATCACTTTTTGCTCAGCCTCACACCACCGGTAGCCGAACAATAACAAATGAATAATAAACAAATGATACAAAAAACTGTAGCCATTCAGTTTGTTTCATTGTAACTTGTACTATACGGGGTTGTATGGCTGGTTTTGTAACATAATTTTTAAATCATTATTTTTATTATCATGTTTATTTTTTTTAATATTAACTTTTCTTACGCTTTTCTTTTCTAAATCATTTATTATATCCTAGTAGATACCTATGTTTTGCCATTTAGAAAATCTTGAGACAGTCGGTATCAAAGATGACATAGAGTAGGTTTCCTCGCGAGGTTTTCCGTCCCCGGAAGAAAGTTGAAGTATTCGGTCTATTAAAATTACTTTCATAATTAAATTACTTATTTTTAAAAGAAGATAATTGACTACACTTTACTGAGTTACTAAATGGTAATCTTAAATTGCATTGGATTTGATCTTGTAGATAAGAAATCGGCGATAATACTCCGTCAGATTTAATTATTCGAATTCGTGTTGCTTTCTCTTAAAATTAATCTGAAGGTGTTGTTGTTCTTGTAATTTATTGCGCCCATCGATATATGGTTGGATTATTTGCAGTGTTGCCACTAACACTCATGAGAAGAAAAAAATATGCCTCGATCCATGAGTGGATCTCGACTGTGAGGTTTTGTGAAATTTATAAATTTAATTTAACCAATTTTCTACATTATATCTACTTGGGCCAAAACACGTAAACTCCATTTATTCTTACCAGTCCTATCATGTAAACAATCTTACTACCTATGTCTTTTTATCATTTTACAACAATATAAATTAAAATAGACTTTTTAGGAATTACTTTCGTGGTTAATAAATGTTTTACTTTAGAATGTTTAGGTTTGAACTAATACTTGATTTATTTTAAACAAAATTCCAGAAAAAGTACTGTGAAGATTGTTTACATGATAGGACTGGTAAGAATAAATGGATTTTAAGTGTATTACCCACAGATTAAACATTAGCCGATCAAATTGTAAAACCAGTCTCGAAGACTGAAAATACCATTAAATACATGAAGATTTTATGCAACTCAAGGGTTTTAACTATGATACTTTATTAATTCCAACGAATGGACGTCTTCATAGCACAAGAGAAATTATTTTAATTGAAACTGCACCGTCATTGCTGGGCAATTTAGCCGTATAGCTGGGGTCCTATTGGGAAAAGTGCTACAATTTTAGGTAATGAGTTACCACATAGCTTGGGATATTATTTGACCTAAACTGACTTAATCGAGCCCGTTAGCCACTCGCGATCCCACGTCAGGGGGGCGGGGGAGGGGTTTAAAGTTCCAAGCACCCTACGCTCGAAAAAAAAATCTAGTAGCTACATTTGAGATACAAAGCCAAGTTTGATGTCGTTTTCGGATAAATCAATGACGGCCAATTCATTAGGCATAATATTTTTGTAGGTATTCATAGAAAAAATTGACGTAACGCCTAAACTTATGTAGAACCAGTGTTACAAAATTACAAACAAGCTCGTATTTTTTAAGATTTTTATATAGAAGATGATTTAAAAAAAAATAGCACCAAAAAGCCCAACTAATGTAGATTATAAAAACATAAATATCATTAAACTTTTTTACTAAAATGAATGTAAAAAAAAATTGAACGTACGCGTGGTCTATGCTGTTTCGCGTCGAACGAGATATAGCGAGGGCTCAATTGTCGACTCAGTAGAGTTTTTTCTTCATGAAACTCTCAGTAACAATCTCAATTTTGGTGATTCCATATTATAACTAGCATTTGCCTTCGGTTTTGCCTGTATGAATTTCGTTTTTTACTCATTTTACCACCATAGGGGTGGATTTTCTGAAATTATTTTTGAGCATTCATTTTGATGAATTTAAGTAAAGTAAAATAATGATAGAATATGTTTGCACCTTAATTCCAACAGGATATAACTGGACAGGTGGTGCCCCGTTTTACTAATGCGGAAGTAAGTCACAAAATTTCAGTTGGATGTTTGCTACTCCCTCATCTGAAATCTACGACGAAAGTCTGTTTGTCTGTTCGCTTTCACGGCTAAACCGCTGGACCCTTTTTCATGAAATTTGATATGAATATAGTTAAAGACCCAAGCTTAAATATAGGCTACTCTTTTTTCAATAATCAACCCCCAAGTGAGTGCAATAGGGGGCGAATTTTTGAATCAAAAAACACTTTTACGGCTAAACCGCTAGACCGATTTTGACCAAATTTGGTATGGATGTAGTTGAAGACACGAGAAGAACATAAGGTAAATTGTTTTTCAAAAATCAACCTTCAAAGAGTAGTATCAAAAACACATCAGGTACGCTGTTACTACTAAACCGCTGAATCAATTTTGATGAAATTTAGTAGGGATATAGTTAAGGACTCGAGGCCAAAAATAACATATTTTTTTTTTCAAAATTCAACCCCTGATGGTCAGCAGTGGGGAAAGAAAGTTCGTGTCAAACACACATTTGTTACACTTTCACGACTAAATCGCTAAACCAATTTTGATGAAATTTAGTACGGATATATAGTTGAAGATCCAAAGTCAAACACAGGTAACTTTTTTTTCAAAAATCAAACCCCCTATGGGCCGAAGTGGGGAGAGAAGTTAGTATCTACAACACATCCTGTTACGCTTTCACGGTTAAACCGCTGAACCAATTTTGATTAAATTTGGTGTGGATATAATTGAAAACACGAGGTCAAACATAGGGCACTTTTTCCAAAAATCGACTCCCAATGGAATGCAATGATCTGTCTGACTGGCTTTTCGAAGCAAGTTCTGTTAAGCATTCACGAATATACCGCTTGGTTGATTTTGATTAAATTTGATATACATAGGTAGAAATAGTTATAGGACTCGAGGTCAATCAAATCAAAAATCAACCCGCAAAAGGCCGCAATGGGGGGTAAAAGTCTGTATAAAAAAACATAATGATACTTTTTGCTGCGGGCAAGTAATCATTTATCTCAACATCGTCATTCTTGCAAATTTTATTCATTGTTTTGTGATTTTTATATCATTCTATATACCCGTAATCTATGTACAGTACATTTGTAAAATTGGACGGTGGCTAAGTATATCAGCTCAGAGATGAAACCGCAACCACTGAATGTAGACATTTCAAATATTGTAGACAGATTCTTTATACGTACCGGTAAATGAAAATAATTTCAGAAAATCCACCCCTAAGGTGGTAAAATGAGTAAAAAACGAAATTCATACAGGCAAAACCGAAGGCAAATGCTAGTTATAATATGGAATCACCAAAATTGAGGTTGTTACTGAGAGTTTTATGAAGAAAAAACTCTACTGAGTCGACAATTGAGCCCTCGCTATATCTCGTTCGACGCGAAACAGCATAGACCACGCGTACGTTCAATTTTTTTTTACATTCATTTTAGTAAAAAAGTTTCATGATATTTATGTTTTTATAATCTACATGAGTTGGGCTTTTTGATGCTATTTTTTTTTAAATCATCTTCTATATAAAAATCTTAAAAAATACGGGCTTGTTTGTAATTTTGTAACACTGGTTCTACATAAGTTTAGGCGTTACGTCATTTTTTTCTATGGATACCTACAAAAATATTATGCCCAATGAATAGGCCATCATCGATTTATTCGAAAATGACACCAAACTTGACTTTGTATCTCAAATGTAGCCACTAGATTTTTTTTTCGAGCGCAGGGTGTTTGGAACTTTGACACCTTCCTCCCCCCCCCTGACGTGGGGTCGCGAGTGGCTAACGAGCTTGATGAACTCAGTTTGACCCATATAACATCCCAAACCATGTGGCATTCCATTACCCAAAATTGTATTCGTCCCCATACATTGCTGCCCAATAGGACCCCAGCTAGTATGTCCGTCCCTGTCCGTACGTCTGCTGATCTCTGTCGGTAAGTCATACAAGCTACAATTTTATACATTTCCGTTAATTCAATACAAAAGCTCAAAATGAAAAAAGGACTCAGTAGCTTTGATCTAAAATTATTTTTATCTTATCCATACTAACTCTGAATTCATATAATAACCTTCATTCACAAATAAATCATTTCGATATCGAATAGTGACGTGTAGAATTCAATCGATCGTTATCATCGAGTCGAGACGCGGGGGAGTGCTCTAAATATAAGCGAAAGTATTTTGTTACATTACCTGTCAATCTCCTAGCAAAGATGTATTGAAACAATAGCTTATTGAACCAATATACCTATCTGTTTGCGTAATATTGTCATAACCACCTTGGGACCACCTTGAACAACTGTCAAAGATCGAAAATGCAAGTCAGGAATGAGTGTGCATTTAAAATAATATAAATAAATCTTTGTTGCAAATGGAATACGCTGCTTGCGCACTTATAACATAATTAAATATTGATTAAACTTGTCTTAAATTATTTATTTCTTGCAGTTTTGAGAAATAAATTTTAAAATTATACTTAAATATTCATGCAGTCCAATCACGTTCACTTGACTTCTTCGTACTAATGATTCGTAGTATAGTATTTCAGGAAATTCTCAAATTAGGTTTTATGAAGAAAGCTGTGTATTAATATTGTTCCGGCTTGCTGATTTCATTTTCAAGTAAAATAAATTATATTTTAACTACCTTTGAAATTGAAATAAATGGAAATGGGAAACGTGCATTTAGGAATCATGGTGGCATTAACAAATTCATAACAGGTAAATAACACGGCTTTCTTGAGCAGTCGAGTATAAAGAATCGATTCCACTTCGATTCCATGTACCCTTGACACAAGAATACACACCGAGCACGTCCGACTCTCGATGATTGAAAGCAATCGATCATGACTCGATTCTTTGTGTTGTTTTCGTAAACACGTACGTGATCGGCTGCTGTGTCCACCTGCCCCAGTTGCCGTGACCTTTGGAAATCATTTTATCGATACAAGGTTTGTTTTAATTGCACGACACTACTGAAAATTATTCCGGGAAAACAGCGTAAAAAGTGGGGTAATATTTTTTATTCAATGATAACCTTGGTCCTGCCTGACACAAATACTTAAATAAGATATTAAAATTTAACACAAATTAACGAAATTTATTTAATTTTCTACTCGGCTAATCGATTACTCCGAATCGGCAATAAATCCCAATTTCCCACAGAAAGGCAATTTTCACGCGTATTTTTTACCCGTATTTTCACTAGTAACCACAACCTAACCTATTCTGGACTTTGTCTGCTTGGTCACCAGAAGTGACTTTAAATTCGCCTATTATTAAGATGGGATATTGCTGCTCCGATAGACATGTTATTGAATATAAATTATTACTTGGTACGTAGTAAAGTAGTAAACATTATATTAAATATTAAGACCATTACCTTCTGGATTGTTAAGTGGTTTAGATCATTTGTCTACCAAAATCAACGTCAATAATAAATTAAGCAAAACTTAATGGGTCCCATAAAATATACATTTAATGAGTTCACTTGCCATTTTTCCGTTTTATACTTAAGACACTTTGTCACGCCTAAAATAGTGCGGTATAATAACATAAATCAATACAATTTTTGAGATAATAAGTAATATTTCAAAAAGCTTTTAACTGACTTCAAAAAAGAAGGTTGCAATCACTATACTTTATTTAGTTTGTTAGTTAGTTTTTGATAGATCAGAAGGGTTAGTAGAAAAAAAAAAAAATGGCGCCAGTCTTTGGCGGATTTGGAAATAAATACCTGATGCTTTTTATTAACAAATTCGCCGAAGACCTTATTTAGACAGTTTGCAAAATTTGCCACCAGCAAACTTACTTGAAGTAATAGGGCCTATTTCCTAGGACTCGCTCGGAACCCAGCTTATGTCATGTCGAGCGACTTTTCTGTAATTTTAAACTATTAATAAGTCGTAAAGTTGTGGCCATTCCTATCTTGGTGCAAACAGGGCGTAATAAAACTCAAGAGCTACCTCACAATTACTTTCAAGTATTGAGAGTACATTACATACATACATACATACCTAATATTTTCTTGATTTGTAGTAGAGCGCGAACCAACACTTTAAAAGCCTGAAACTTCTATATTAATAAAATTGGACTTGATATTTATGATATTAACGCAGAGACGAAACCGCTAAACGTAAAAAACTTGAAAATTTCCAGAGAGGTTCTTTATAAAGCCTAAGTGAGCACTAAGAAAGGAATTTTGGAAACATCCCTAAGGGGGAATGGGTGAAAACTAAATTTACGCGGGCGAAGCCAAGGGAAAAGCTAGTAGTTTATAAAACATAAATAAAACTGAGGTCCTTGTGCGGAGCTGATTGACTTGTAGGTATATTTTTAATCAAAATGCTTCTGAAAAAAGTTTCCGTTCCGTTCGATAAGAAATAGGTTTGTTATATTTAAACGTATAGCCTGACCAGGAATATATAAACCCTCGCCATGTTGCGGAAAAGCAATAGAACTAATTTCTTACACTGGCAACTATTTAAAAACCTATCTGTCACTTCTCCTGTCAAAGTTTGACTTTCGATCAAGGCCGGATCCAGTATTTTTATTTCTATGGGAAGGGCACCATTTTTCGTTCTCGATAATATTTCCGAGAAATTAAGAAAGTTTTAGCTTGTTCTTTAAAAATTTCGAAAATGGAACATGACTAATAATTGTGGCGGATTATTTTTTGGAAATAAACTTGTAAGAAACTATTACTACTAAATCCTGTTATTTTAACAACTCGAATCTTAATTTCTTATGTACTGTTATGGAACCTGCCTCCACAGTACATATCCTCCACTATACACAAAATAGCAATCGGGGGTGTGGGGGTGGCACGTGCCCTCGTGCTCCCACCCTATAGATCCGCTACTTCTTTCAATAATGTTGCAATATAAAGCGCAAATGTGCTGCCTCTAATTTAGGGTTTTTTGTATTTCTGGTCAGGCTTTATAGTACATTGTTAACGAGTGGGTGAAAGTAACTATTTTAAGCCTCGAGACGGGGTTTGGCGCCCGAGCGTAGCGAGGGCGCCTATAGTTCGAGGGACTTAAAAAAGTCTTTCACCCGAGGTAAACACTGTGCTTTTCATTACGAATACAAGGAAAGTAAATATAAAAACACTAGCTTTTGCCCGCGGCTTCGCCCGCGTGAATTTCCCACGGGAACAGTGCTTTTTCCCGGAATAAAAAGTAGCCTATGTGCTATTCCAGGTCATTATCTACCTCTGTACCAAATTTCATCGAAATCCGTCCAGTAGATTTTGCGTGATTGAGTAACAAACATCCTCACAAACTCACAAATTCACAAACTCACATCCAAACTTTCGCATTTATAATATTATAAAAACATGAATTAGCTAAAGAAATGATGAGTGAACTATACGGAAGCATAAACAAAACTCTAAACTTGAAAACAGTAGACCTCGCGAGCCCTTCCACGAAATAACCGATATTTTACCGTGTCCCTGGCTAAAAAGAGTTTTGAAACCAACCTACCAATGCTGGAAAGAAAGTAAAAAGTTCTCATATTTTACCCATAAGCCCAAACATGTTCTTGTGGTTGGACAATACCACTAAAAACAATACTGAAACCTGCCTTTTTTGCCTCAAATAATATAAATAATAATATAAGAAAATTCAATTTGAAATCGAATCTCTCTGATTAGTAGGTATGTAGGTAATATATATATATATTACTTTTTTTATAATAGGATTCTAATCATACAATGAAGTTTTTTGATATCAGATTTATTTCAAGTGTTCAAGATAATTCTACCATGCAAAGCAATCCACAATACAATACCATTAACCAAATAAATAAATAATAAATAAATAAAATAAAATCTTTATTCAGTTTTCTTAAATGGTAATTTTTTACAGCATGACACACACACAAATACACACAATTCAAAGCCAAGCAAGACAAAAAAAAGCCATATGATTTTTAAGAACCATTTAATCACTACATAGTATAAAACAAAGTCGCTTTCTCTGTCCCTATGTCCCTTTGTATGCTTAAATCTTTGAAACTACGCAACGGATTTTGATGCGGTTTTTTTTAATAGATAGAGTGATTCAAGAGGAAGGTTTATATCCCGTGCGAAGCCAGGGCGGGTCGCTAGTTTTATTTAATAAATAAATCAAGTCACTCTTGTAAACGTATTAGCGATTTTGCGAGTATTAAAAGCTTTGCTGCGCCATCTATTGATTTTTTTGTGAACTATCGTATGAGAATTTATAACATATGGATTTATAGCGGTTTTATTGAATTTTACTATGTTGTTCAAACAAAAAAAATGCGTCTTAATAAGAATAACAAAAATGTCTAATGACATTTTTGAATTATTTGTTAAATAGCTGAGATATGAGGTTTTTTTTATATATTTCGGCCATTTTTTAAAATTTTGAAAAACTGGCTCGACGAAAAAATTCTATAAAATTACCGAACCTGCTTACAAAATTTCATGAGAATCGGTTCAGAAATGCGACCTGTAGGCGATAACATCCGGACAGACAAAAGAATTTTCGGCTAGTGGAAACTGAGACGCTTCGCAGCTGCGCTCGCTCGGTCGATTATAAAAAATTATAAAAAAATAAATTCTTTAACTTCATGTTATTTCAATTTTACATAATATGTTGAATGGCTGTATAGGAAGTAGGAATATGGTTCAATAGAATAACGTGAAAATAGAACTAGTTTTTTTAAATAATTTGACAGCTGTCAGTTGAAAACGATTCTCCCTAGGGCTGAAAAGTATTACTTTCTCCACGCTCCTCAGGCAACTTCAGACTTACTTTCAGAGTATGAGTAATGAAAAATGTATTACATCGTATGTCATAAGTTAAATACCTAATCATCAATATGTACATTTTGTGTGACTGCACAAACAAAAGGTCGTAAAAATGACATAAAGCCTTTATTCGTATAGCTACAGCTCGCTCGTCTCTACAATAGCTATGAATTGTGCACACGTTCCATAGTATCATAGTTACTCTTTTTTTATTTCTAGTATGTACTGTACGTACAGCCTGATCAGAAATATAAAAACCCTGAATTAAAGGCAGCACTTATGCGTTTTATATTACAACATTATTGAAAGAAGTAGCGGATCAATAGGGTTCCCGCGTGCTCCCGCACGCGGGTGGGTGCCCCCCCCACACTCCCGACTGCTATTTTGTGTATAGTGGAGGATATGTATTGTGGAGGCAGGTTCCATAACAGTACATAAGAAATTAAGATTCGAGTTGTTAAAATAACAGGATTTAGTAGTAATAGTTTCTTACAAATTTTTTTTCCTAAAAAATAATCCGCCACCGTTAGTGATGTTCCGTTCTCGAAATTTTCAAAGAACAAGACATTTCAATTTCATTTTTTTCAACATTTTTATTCTATATTTTTGGATAAATATTTTTGCCGAATGATCGGTACTCGTTTCATCGCCTAAACCCGTCATGTCTATGTTTATAATACCTATTATTTTATCTAAATTTTCTTCACATTGTTGTAGGTGTGTTGTCGTGTATAAAAATAAAAAAAAATAAAAAGTGTCTGTTGTGCGTTGTGCGCAGGGGTCTTCAGCTATTTGAAGCGAAGACGGGCAATATCCCTGCGCAGTGCGATTATACACGAACACTTACTTTATAGAGAGCCGGATGTAATGCTCAGGATAGAGCCTCGTACTTTTGAAGTACAAGGACCTCTTGTCTATTAAGCCTTAAGTCCTGGGAGTCATGGGCAGGGTGATATCATTAATACAATATGGTTGGGATAGAATATAGCATTTTATTCCATAGGCACAATAGCCGCTGAAGGCGGGCAGTTATACTAATACCAAAATCTGTTAAGTCTTTGCCGCAATTGAAAATTAAAATTAACATAAACCAAATATAGGGTACCTGGCCAGGTCCGTACACAAACGTCTGCGCGCACTTAGAACGTTGTCCCGTTCACCGTTTTGTGATCCATTGGGTTCGAGCACTGGTGCTGGTCGCGTCCTCAAAGCGACGCGGCGCTCCTGCACGCTCCGTTGTATGCGAGATAGTAGACGCTGGCTGGGCCTTCCGAGGTTTGCGCTGAGCCACTACGGGGACATCGGATCGAAGGCGGCGACGCGGCCTTTGGAAATAAGGTTAGGATCCGTGTGTTGCACCTTGGGGTCGCCGACGACGGGGCCTGCGCCGTGGCATGCGGTCCACGGTCCGGGAGAACCGCACCCTCTGGTGATGGGAGGACACTCCAGGAAGCGCCAATTCATATGGCGGGCACGTGGATTTCAACAGCTCATGTTCCCGACAACTTCATGGCGGCGAATATCCCCTGTGTCCTCGCGCGTATCGCGGATTTTAAAGCTAAAGGTTAAACTATAATCCCATGACGGGAAGCCGAGGGCGGCGAAAGTGAAAAAAACCCCAAAAATTTAATGATTTTGCTCAAACCATGTTAGTCGTGGCGGCCTATCCAGGAAGAGACCGATCCCTCTCCACTCCATTTGACATTCCGCCTCGTCGCGCTCCATTTCGCTTAATTCGGACGCACGTCAAACCAACTTTTAAATATTCTTTAAAAGAACTAATGTTTAAATAAGGTATTTATTCGTTGAATATTATAATAATCTAAGTCGACGATATTAAAGGAGAATAATTAAAATTCTACAACAATCCTACCATGATTTCTTATTTTTTATGATAAGAAAGGTTTGTTAGGACCCAGGACGGAACGTGTGTCACTAGCTGTCAATGTCAGACGTCCAACTCTGTAGATCTCAGTTGACAGTCTAATCTAATCATGGGAATGTTTTGTTATGAATGTTTAATTTTCGATATAATTCCGTAAGTACACAAAATCACGTCGAGTTGTTGCTACCAATGGTTTCGGCGTGACTCAAAGAACGTTTTGATGTGCGGGTCTCCCTGTTTTCTTAATAAGTATTGTAAAAACAACATATGAAGTTTGTGTACCGGTGTGTCACTTTCCCATTCAATTTGTCTGGAGACTAATGGATTTGAATGCCTGCTATTGTGGTGAGTCGAGAGCCTATCATGCAGGTAATACGCCACAGGAATAGTATCCCAATATATCAACTATTTCACCTAAAATATGACATGCAAAGTTGACCAGTTAGAAGTTCAAAATAATTCTGTAGTTATCACTACAGTGTCATGGCTGCGTCATAGGTATTCTTTATTGCTGTCTCGAAATAATTTAATGTCATATATTTGTGAGTCGTTAGCACTTCTTGCTCTTTTAATAATCTGTCGTTTTTGTATGCTTTTTGGTACACGGTATCCAGTCTTTGTTTTCTTTCTTCAATGTACTTTTTCGTCTTCCTGTACGCTGAGTCTTTTCTGATGTTATCCCATAACTTTCTTAGCTCGGTGTAGTCTGATTCCTGGCTTCTAATAAGTTCATTAATTGTCTCTATGTCCATTGTAATGACTTGGGTCTTCTTTCTTCTTTCTTGTGATTTCTTTCTTCTGTCTTGAGCGTCCCTATCCTACTCCTAATAGCTACCCTATCGTCAGTACTCACGCACCTACACCCTTGGCTCGGTATATGCAACTTCTCAATGAACTGGTGAGATCCGAAGTACTATGTCTTGTCTCAAAATGCAACAAACTGATGCTTTTTGGGGTTACACCAGCCTGCTACACTCAAGACGTGTCTGTCAGTTATTTGTTTTTTAAGCCCTAGGGGGAACAGGGGTGGACCGCGTTATTTAATAGTTCAAATTACTCGAAGGACCATAATGTACAATCAACTAGCTATTTATTAGTGTGACTGTTGAGTATGTGTGGTGTGAATAAAAGTGTCACTGCGTAGTAGTGTTCTGTGCTGTAATAGCTAGCTAACTGTACATGAAACTATAACTAAAGGGATGACTGTAACAAACAAACAACCCTAGCACCTAACACCTAACACCCTAGCCCTAGTCATAAACTAAGAATAAATACGTATATAAATAGTGCGGGAAGTCTAATACCGTGCGACCTAAGGTATTAGACGGAAAGTGGGAAGGAATATAGGGTTAGTGCACGGGGTGCAATGTGCACTGGACAGGATTTTCCTACCACCAGTCAAGCAGACTCACAAGACTGATCAGTAAACTGACGGCGAAAGGTGTCTTAGCCGTAGTAGGAGGTATGGATCCATGAAGATCCCAGACAATAATACACGACGATTGTCTGAATACCAAAGAGAATTTATTTACAAATTTACAAAGTACTTATACTAATTTATTTTACATGTGTGTGTCTAAATCTATAATGTATATTGTAGTGTTAAACTAAAAATAATGATGTCGTTGCACGTATGCAATTTTGGCCGGTCACTGTCCGCTGATTGCAACTCAGCATCGCGATAGTATGTTCATGTATGCTTGAACACTGGAGTTTCAGCTTGTTTCTTAAAAATTACTCGGAAATATTCTCGAGAACGGAAAACGTTGCCCTTCCCATAGAAATAAAAATACTGGAGCCGCTCTTGATCGAAAGATTTTGACAGGAGAAATGACAGATAGGTTTTTATTTAAATTAGTTGCCAGTGTAAGAAATTAGTTCTATTGCTTCTCCGCAACATGGTGAGGGTTTTTATATTCCTGGTCAGGCTATACATACATATTCAATTTAACTGCTCGCATTATTGCTCTATAACAAACATATGTCTATCGCTGTTGCTACATGAAAATGTACTTAGGATCATTTAATGGTTGTGAAACAATTTTATCTGTGATATCTGACTTAAGAAGAGGAGTGCTTAGTTTTAGGTTTAAGGTAAGGTATACTTCAATAAATCCGTGATGACAACCCCGAAAGACAGGTTTTTTAGTTTTTTTAATTAAACTATCGATAAAACTAACGCTATTTAGGTACGTTAATGTTAGTTTTATCAGACTTTGGAGACGCTACCAAATTTAATTTAACTTTCAATAACCCGTTTCTCTTCACCGTAGTCGGGTAAAAAGAAGCCTTTTTCAAAAGGAATCAATTTCACCGTGCATGCTAAACGGTTCGCGTAAGTCGGTTATTTTGCAAACTGATTTCTGATTTATGGCTTTTGAAACGCCTTTTATTAACACTTTAGCGGAAAATACGATGAGCGAGGGCCTAGGCCGTCAATATGGTCAATACCGTCACTCGGCTGTCAACATGCCGAGACTGGCTTTATACTTACATGAAGGTAGTTCTACACTGTCTCGGAACATTTTTGATAAATTTGCCTGTTATATATATACTTATAAAATATTTATAGATTCATAACCCCTTACTAATTTTGTATAAATAGGTATATTTTCGAATAAGTTTATTATGACAAGTATTAGAAAAATTGTAAGAGTACCCAAAAATTGTGCAAATTTTTGGATGAGACCTATTTTACAGAACTACAATTCGGCAAAAATGCCTTATAGGACAAGATAATATAATTTCATCCATGATGCAAGTCGCGTGTGTGAACCCGCGTTAGAATTCCAATACCGGCCAAATCCACGGGAGGTAGGCGTCTTTCCGCAGCTCATAAACTACCCGCCTGACCGCCATTACAATATTTTACAATATTTTCTCCCAACAAGCGTTAACGATACTTTAAACGGTGCCTCGACCAATTTTCGCGCCTCCATTTCTTATTTGCCGACTCCCCGAATTCAATTAACACTCATCGATTTTTATGCGGCATTTTAAAAGTAAATTATGATAATAACCAACGCCATAGGAGGACGTGTAATAATGTTGAAAAATTGCGAAATAACTAAAAATTATCGGTTCGCTCAGATCGTGTAATTGTTGAGTACAATTATAAATTGGTAAGTGGTTGGAAATTGACATTACTATGCTGTTCTTTTGGGGGCGAAGACCGGACAGGATTTCGTCTTCGACATTAAGAAAAATAAGTTCTTCTGTTCTATTTAGCTATTGGGATAACTTAACAACAGGTCATAAATACGCCGTTTGTAAATCTGCTTGGAAATCGTTTTCTGACTTGCAATTTCGGTGACTGACAATCTGCTATAATAGGTATATTTTAAAAAGTTGTATTCGCAAAAGGAGTAGTTAATCAGTTCAAAATTTAATCTTACGTGTGCACACCATGACTCTAAAAGTCAACCACTAGCTAAATGCAACTATGAAAAAGTTATTATCAATTTCAATTTAGACAATAAAAAATTTACATCTTACAATTCGCAACATTCTTCGTCAAAGTGTACACAAAAATATATCCGCAACATGCTTCGTCAAAAATAGACAGAAATAATATCATTCATAATGTATTTAGACATTTTAATCCATATAGCTGGTGTTGTCCACCAGCAGCGTGTCATAGGATACATAGGCATCTTCCATCATATTTCATTCTTTTTTTCATTTCTTTCTTCTCCAAAACGACCATCCCGTTCTTTTATTTACCTTCCCCTTCTTCTTTATAGCTTTTCTAATATAGCTATTAAGACAATATAGCTTAAATGTTTGTTTATACTAGCAAGGAAATAGATCCACCCGACTCCGACCACTCCCAACATCAATCTCAAGACGGATGCTTAAGCACACATCCGCTACATCAAAAGAACCGACACATTAACAACATTTTCTACCATAGCCTGACATCAGCCAACAGTCACAAATCACCACTCCTCCAATTATTTTAAAGATCTTCTGTGAAATCAATGTATCCTAATAAATTAAAATTATCAGAGCGAAAAAAATAAAAAATCTACTCCACATACTTAGAAAAAAGAATGTATGTCACAGTTATTACAAGTAATATAGGTATGTTATCTGGGCATCATCATGTCTACTTTCTCACAATTAGCATCAATAAATAACACTAATCTAACTCCACATGTCAGAAATTCGCAATTTCATCATACATGTCTTTAATCAAATATCTATTTAAAACAAGTACGAATACTAACCACCATATATTTATTCGTGATATGATCAGCCCGTGGGCAGATAAATTAATGTGGCAGTTCCTCAAAGTCCTTTTTAATACGATGACTTTTGGTCATCGACTAATGTAACGGTTGATCAAAATTCAATTGACAATAAGTTTTTCTTCATCTAACATAATTTAAAAAAAGACATATTAACAACAGTTTTTACTGTCATCAATTAGAAATAGGTACAAATAATTAAAGAAAAGGTAAAAGGAAGAATAGGTCCAGAAAGACCAAAGCCCAGTTACATGAAGCAGCAGTGGGTAGCGGAAGGCTGACGATGATGATGATGAAGCATATACCTATAGCTCAAAAAATTGAGATTCATGTCGTGGTAATAAGTGTAAAAGAGTTAGCATTGAAAGAGAGAGAGAAATGAAAAGAACGCCAACGACAAGAGCCTTGCTTACAAAATTTTATGTTGACAATGTTTGTAAAATTGAAATTTCCCAATAAACAGCACACTATCATGACTATCTTTACAGCTATTCCGTTGCCATCAATGAGACCTACCCACAGTCATCCTATTGGTTTATTTATTTACCAATTTGCAATCTACCTGGTTGTGCAATTTATCAGGTACTTTGGGTCACGCAATGGTCTGAGGTGCCAATTGACGATTTTACGATACAGTTTCACAATGTTTTAATTAAATTTCACAATGATTGGTTTAAATTTTCTTCAGACATGCTATCTACCATATTATGTACCATATTATGTCATGTATCTACTATATTATGCTCTGGAACTATATGAACATTCTTTAGTTTTCTTTCCTTCTAAAGTTCTTTCCATAGCTTCAGTTTTCTTTTTCTTGGCACTAAGTTTAAAATAGGTTGGTACGTTTTTTTCCTAAATACTACAAGAAAAGTATAAATTCCCAATGTTGGTTAAGAAGGTAATATTATACTGACTAAAATCTTTATAAGGGAAGGCTTAAGAATGATACTTTCAACAATACCTTAGATAACAAAGCAGAGTAAAATAGCAGCACGCTTCATCGTCCGAAGGCGTCATGTCGCTACCAAACTGAGACAGTCTCTACCAAATAGGGCTGCCACTTACGACAATATTAAAATCTGGACCGCGACCTCAGATCTCAACTTTACATCAACATAATAAGGTTCAAAGTTATTGTAGATGTATCTTGGTCTGTATACGTGCAAAATAGTGTCCGAGATCGCGTTTGTCATTTAGACCGAGATCTAAGTGTAGCTGGACCGGTTTTATTTTATAATTCATGAAAGCATAGAAATCTTTTCGAGACAATGGATATATACCCATTGACGACCTCTGTGGCCTAACGGTCATCACGCTGGACTGCCACATCGGAGGTCCCGGGCTCGATCCCCGGTGTGGTTAAGATGAAAAATGATCTTTTTCACATTGGCCTGAGTCTTAGATGTTTATTTATATATATATTTGTAATAAAATATAGTATTGTTGAGTTACATAACACAAGTCTCGAACTTACTCTGGGGCTAAATCAATCTGTGTGATTGGTCCGTATATATTTAAAAAAAATCGTAAGGAAAAAATGCTAATTTGACGTTTATATCGGTGAACCACTCATCTCTATAAACATGTAAGCTGCAGCTGTAGTTATCGAGACGAAAAAAATTGTGTAGAAAATATCATATAGGTTTAGCTTTCAGAGATCAGGAAGTTAAACATTTTCCCGTTGATCTTTTTGTTGCCACATCCCAGTCTAGAGTTGGTACATGTCGTGGCGACGTCGTGTCGGCATGCGCTGGCGCGGATGCCGCCGATAGATAAGAGGATTTAGATTCCAGATGGATGCTGACTGTAGCTGACGCTCCTATACTTCGCGCCACTCGCGTGGGGTCGCATGCCTTATGGAGTCTTCATTTTGTGATCGTTATTGGTAGAGCTTAGATTTGGACACACGGTGAGGCAGAACTCTCATAGTCTGAAAAACCTACACATTACTGGCAGCATCGAAAGTAAAAGAGGAAAAGGACGACCATGGATGGATGATGGATGGACAAAGTACTAGTGGCCACTACCACTTTACAGATAGCAATACATCTAGCTCAAGATAGGATCGAATTCCCTCGTCCTTCAGCCATGAAGCGAACGTCCCTCAGTCATGAAAACAAACGACAAAGAAGAAGAATTGGTAGAGAATCTTCTTATGGTGATACTGTATTGCTTGTTTCTGAAGATTTCTATTCTAGATGGATGCTGGCTGCTCCACCACTTTGCAGCACTATCATGACTGAGTACATGCCTTGTAATGACAATTCTGTAGTTATTTTTCAAAAGTTTTTATTGTAAAGGAATAATTCGCTATGAAAGAACATATTACATAAATTGAAAGTTTTTATTAGCTTTATTTCAACATATACGCATCGAAACTATGCTTATTTGTACAAGAATTATCAAGATAACGCGAGATGAATCTTCGACCAAAATACATTGACACAGTCGATTAGTCTTTCTAAATCAGTTCATTGTACAGCAGTCCCGTTAATCAGCACATCGGATGAGCTGAGATCTGATACAGCTGCCAGCCTTATCTACACTCATCTCCCGCTTTTAAGTGTTTCGAGCTTTATTTAGGAGCGGCGAGGCTTTCACTCAACGGGACCAATTAATTCTTGACCAATACATTAACTGCTCGATAAACGAAAAAACGCCGCCGAATTCGATAAGAGCGACTCTCGAGACTCCTTCTGAAGATTAAAAAGGTTTTATTTATCTTGGACAATTTGTTAATGCCACTCTTGTTGCCTTCCGGTAGCCGTGTAATTGAATCTTCTGGTTTTTGAAGATTTATCGCCGTCGTTTGCTGAGCTACCGTCCCTTGATTAGCGGGCCTATTTAAATAGTAGCTTAATTTGTGTGTTCTCTTAAGTGTTTTAAATGAATACCACTTTTTGGTGCGTTAATTATAAATTATGTATGCGAACTGAAATACATTAGTGGTGATTAATCATTGAAAGGTTTGTTGGATTTGATTAACATTTGAACGATGAATTTTTATTGCTGCGATAAGGATTAATGGACTAAGCCGTTGTCAATTGCGTGATAATTCTCACGCATCTATGGCGTGGAAGATTTGGGTTTGTGTTTATGGTTGTGATGATAAGGTGCGTCGCGGGGGAATGCGAAATGACTTGAGAATGACCGACACAGTGACCCGAGAAGCCCGAGATGGAATCGCGAAGGACGCGCGATCGCGTACGATTCAGGCGAGCACGTTTGTCCTGCAAGCACGATTCTGCTAGCCTGCGCCGCCGTTATTTTAGTTATATCTTCTTTACTTAGGTCCGTGTTTAATGTAGATTACTGGGGCATTCTAGATTTGTATTAGAATCATTTCAGGATTCTAGCAAACATAAAACAGACATCTTCCAAACGTAAACAGCAAAGGGGTTTGGGTAAAAGTGGCATGATTTTCAAAACTTGCGGCCACCGATGAAAGTTGGTTCTTTTAATAGAACATATTGAGACGATCATTTTTTTCTATGGCCGTTTTTGTCTAAAGTGTATCGGAGCTGAGATATTTGAAAACAAAAATCGGTAATATTACGCTATTTTAGAACATTATCTTCGATTTATTGTTATATAAACCCAACGCTACAACCATTATTATCAAAGAATTAATGCAGGTAGGTGGTAAACTAGATGTATAATAACTATAGAGCGTCATAAGTACTTACGTAAGTAAAGCACCCACTGCCGCGGTCCCCAATTGGATGGGTGACCAAAGTGGCACAAAAAATGGCACAATGTCGAGTTCCACCGAGCTTCGGACAGCACGTTCAGTAATTCCATGTTCAGGGTACAATCATTAGATGCCTTCAAGCCGCCTAAAACATCTGACTATAATTCTAACGCTTCACATTCGGAATGCTTGGAAGGCAAATCCAAACAACAAAACAGTGAACTAAATAGGTACATTACTTAGTATAAATACAATGTAGTTCAAAGAAAATCATACAGTCTTCACAAGTTTCGTCATTTAGTGATATCTTTTTTATTTGTTTGCCCTGATGGTCATATTGTTGACGTTTATGGGTTGTATGAAGCCACTATTTCTGACGCTCGTATTTTATCTCAGATAATGACTAGTCAAACCGATCCATTTCATTGGGATTTTCATGAAAATGATGTTCTCATCTTAGATAGAGGTTTCCGAGATTGCATTGAAGAAGTAGAGTCTTATGGATACACAACATATATGCCAAGCTCAAAAGACGCAAACGAAAACCAGCTCAGTGTGCGACAAGCCAATGATTCCAGGAAAGTCACTTTATGACGTTGGGTAGTAGAAACAGTAAATGGAAGATTAAAAAATCAATTTCGGCAATTGCGTCATCAATTATTTTATTTAGCTGCACCGCATTTACTAGAAGAGATAAAAATTGCAGCGGCATTATTAAATGCCTATGGTGTACCTTTAACCGACCATCGCTTAGTAAATGAAATTATAGATAAAATAGCGCGAAGTGACGATGACAGGAACCGACTCAGTGAGTATGTTTTAGAAAATAATCTCAACCGTAGATGGGCTCGTTTTGAGTCCATAGATGCAGCCTCATTAGGTCTTAATGAGTTCCCCATTTTAAGTATGGACGAACTTATTATTTATGCGCTAGGGACTTACCAAATACTGCAAGCTCGAAGCTATTATGGCATATCAAAAACGGATCATATATAATTGAAATATACAAAGAGCCCCATTTGGAAGATTTTAGAACACAGAACCTAGATTATAATGATCCGTGGCTGCTGAGAGGTAGAATTCAATCGCGACATATGAATAACAGAGTTTATTATGTATATATTTTAGTAGAGAGAGAATTACAGGGAATAGACGCCATCTTAGGGCATTATTGCTCATGTATCGTCGGAAAACGGACCTTGGGCTGTTGTTCCCATATTATGTCTATTATTTGGTTCCTGGGGTGGGGCAGATAGCAAGATGATCTGTCTCCCACAGCCCAGTTCTTAGATATCATAATACGACATGACCAAGAAAATGAAAGATATGATGACCGAGAAAGTGACTGATACAAATGTTTTACTTGTACCTTATTATATCATCTTAATATTTGTATATATTAAGTATGTAATAAATGATTAATTTAATATTTTTCTTGCATTTTATTTATGTTTCCCTTCTATAAATGACATGAGAGATCCTCAACAGCTTGACTGCCCACAGAAAAATAAGACCTCAGTCTGAGGCCTATTGTCAGTTACCTTATACATACATATAATGTTCTACGGAACCATCACGCGTTGCGGCGTGACGGGTATTTGTCCAGAACCTCGTTTCACGTCCTGCAGCGTGATGGGCAGGATCAAATTGTTAATAGAAAGCATATTTACCATAAAACGTGACTTATTACGTATACTTAGATGACGTAATTGTCATATATTTTTATTTATTTTTGGAACCCGATATCTTGGCTTCGATATAGTTTACATCAAAAATCTTTTTTTGGTTGTCATTCTTAATTATAGGACTATTTTTAGAAAGTAAATTCGTTAGTGGCCGCTGAAAAAAAAAATCATGCCAAGTCCCGAACAAAATTACCCAAACCCCTTTAAAATGGCAAATAAGATTGATTCATTTATTTCCCTTTGAGCTAAAAGTAATGAGTCTCACTCATAGTGTAATTGAAGCACTACCTAATCCCTTTCGACATTTCTGTATAAAAATAACTAAATCTTGATAAAACTGAAAATACCAATTACTTATTTACAACCTTATCAGCGCAAAATAGCTGCCTATCTTATAATAGAGAATATATATCAATAATACATACCTACAGAACAGATAGCCGTTGGGGCAGAAAAGTTCTCGAGTGGCGACCACGAACCGGACAACGTAGTGTTGGCAGGCCTCCCACTCGGTGGACCGACGACCTGGTGAAGGTCGCGGGATGCGCATGGATGCGGGCAGCGCAGGACCGGTCGTTATGGAAATCCTTGGGGGAGGCCTTTGTCCAGCAGTGGACGTCTTTCGGCTGAGAGAGAATACATACCTATTTATGAAGTACCACTCTAGTATCCATTATTCACTATATTCATAGAATAACTACCTACGTTCAGTAAAGTGCCTAAGTTGTAATTATCTACTTAGCAAATAAATTTAACAACTGTAAGTGTAATGATTTACCATCTTACTGCGAATAAATATTTTCTACTTCTAAGTTACGCTTAAATCGTGACGTTATAAAACCAGTTGATATGTTACCTGATTAATAGCATTCAAGTAATTGATAAAATAAAGTGACTGTCGGCGCCTGTGACCACTTAAAATTAAATGATATTACCAAATTTTTCGCCTTCATAAAGGCACTTTGTCAATCGTGGTTGCGTTTAATTAACGGATTCTGCGATTTGTCATCCAACTCCCACGTGATTGTGATCATGTAGAGTATTTAAATTGGGTTTTATTATGGATGAGCTCAAACGATATCTCTAAGCCTAGTTTAAAAAAAAACATATTGGAGTAAGTAAAAATATATATTATCACGCCAGTTTCCAGCGGAAGCGGAGGTAGACAGAGACTATAGATTTCCACCTGATAATAATATTGTCTTAGTGTCCGTATTAAAAATCATAATGTATATTTCTCACGTTAGTTTTAATCAAATTTAACCATGATTAAATATATACCTACGGACAAATCACACAGATTGAGTTAGCCCCAAAGTAAGTTCGAGACTTGTATTATGGGATAATAACTTAACGATATATATTTTATAACTAATACATATATAGATAAACATCCAAGACCCAGGTCAATCTGAAAAAGACTGTTCCATGATCGTTGTGAGACTTCGGTATCTAGATTTAACCGTGAATAACAATTGAAACAGAAATGGCGATGATATAGTCCAGTCCAAACAGTCGTAAATTAAGGAATGCACTGTTCTAGCTAATGGAAAAATCCGTGCCAAAAGTCTGGCTCTAACTGGAGCCTGGAATATACCCAATATCAATCGAGTGAATCTATATTTGCATTCGTCGACTGACGGTTTCATCAAAAGGCAGATTTTCCGTTTGCCAATATGTTATGTTTTCCACGCAGAACGTCAAATTAATTTACTGCCCATTGATAAAGCAACGGTACAAAGATAATAGCGATTTCGCCACAGATTAGTATGATAAAAGCATTTGCCCGTGATACTCGCATGAAATGTTATTATTGGAACTCTGAAATGTTCGTGTATATTTTTAGTGCTGTGTTATTGCCCTATGGTAAGCTAGTTTCGTGCATTAGTTAGAAATGTAGAAATATTCACTTTTCTAGAACATTTTTTAATGTAGAAACTCTTTTGTACTATTTTATCTGTTTATGAGAAATTATTATTTACTCATACACTTAAATTCTTAAGATGTGTATGCTGGGTTTAACATTTTGCACATTAACTAGTAAATTCAAATAAATAACTAAAGATTATTTTATGGCTTTCTTATGTAACAATAACGTCTCTAAATGATGTCCGTCCATATGTATTTTTTAGATTTTCTAATACATTTACATTACTCATGAATTTCCGCAGCAGACTGATCAAATCTCCGCGTTCTTGTGTCATTTTAACAAAAACGGTTACGTCACTTCCATACAATCCGTATGAATGGGCAACTAGTCCGGTCGCCTGCGCCAACGCACTACTACTTTTTAACACAATGGCACCCGGCTCATCTCGCCTCGGCTGCCTCTGGATCAATATTTATTTATTCCACTGTTGACAATCATATTTACATTGTCAATGCGCTGGTAGTATGTCACGACATCATACGTAGGCGACATTTTGTGTTGTTCATCACACTATGAATTTAGGGCACCATTGTGGTGTGGCTGAGATGATTATCTAAGTGTTGATACTCTGATAATGCTGGCACGGCCTGCACAACATTACCATATGGTTAAACTGTGTGTTTACTACTGCAGTGCGATCTCCCAGATATGGTATCTAAGAAAATATAAGCTTTATTTGTTTTGACACATCATACGTTTTTTCTTTTCCGCGTGGGGCATGACTGTTTGGTTACAGATGTTGTTTTGTCTCTATTTATTTTATTTTTTATATGTTTAATTCTTAAACATACAGCAATGTTTTTCCTTGTGAGCATTGAGGAAAATGGCTGTAAAATTGTAAAATCGCTCAAGTAGATATGGACATTTTATAGTATCAGTCAAACTTCCGTAGTTTTCGGCGACAAGAAAATAAATGAAAAATTAGAGTTTATAAATTATAAAAAGGTCTAAACGCGTTGTCGCAACTACAAAAACTGGTATTGAGTTACAACCAGAGCGCCGACAAAACCGACTCCGAACAATTATGTCACCCGCCCATCACGCACTTTCCCAGTGGTCGATCTCTTTACGCATCGCCGGCTGGGGTCGAGACCACCGCTGTTACCTAAGGCATTTTGCAAACTCCCTTGTTTTTTATAAACTGCCTAGTTGACTAAATATTTTTATGAGAAAATCTTCTTGGTTTCCTTGTTCAGTTATCGGGCTAATAAAAGCAGTTTATGTTCGGAGAGATAGGTGAAAAGCATTTCTTAAAAAAGAATTTCATTTTCTCAAGGCTATTTTTACCTTAAATTATTGTAGAGTTCATTAAATTACTTTTTCTAGTGACGTGCGTGTCACAAATAAGATGAGACTTTCTTGTGGTTTGCGGGTAGGGTAGGTTAACACATCGGAAACATTATACCGTATTTTCTCTACAAGAACCGTTTTTCCCAGTGGTCAGATTCTCAAAGATACACTACAAAATCAACACCAATTTAAAAACCGATTGAAGAAATCACGGGGTGCGAACAGTAACAGTAATGCGTAGCCATCAGTGCTGCTTGACAAATAACGGCAGATGATAAGTAGTACTTAAAAATAAAATCGAAAGAAAGTACGATCGGGTTCAATGCGTGTCGGCATGTGGACGCATCGAGAGCGGATTCTCTCGTTTTCAATAATTGCGCGTGCGCGTACGGACGTTGCCATGGATCACATTAAGCTAGATAGGTACTACAGCCCGAACGACCGAATGTGCCCTATATTTGTATAAAGCTGGTGCCAGAATGTCACCTGCCGGGCTTCATTTTGAAGCCCGGCAAGTGACATCCTGAATGAAAAAAGGGAGTGTGTCCCTTTTTTCATCCCACTGCATTTCAATAACATAGGTAGATGCCTAGGTAAGCATCAATTTTTTTGTGAAGATGCATCTTGCCCAATACAGCTCTGTGTGGTGTCCAGTAAAACGGCGAGAAACGCGAGAAAATGACATGATTGCAGCGGTTAAAACAAACGCAGTGCAGCTCAGAGTGCAGCTCTGAAGCTGTCATTAGGTACAAGAACCCGATCGAAAGCCTTTTGAGAGCCTCGTGCATATACCTACCAGTAGAAGCAACGTCTTAATTAAAACATTTTGTAATTAGGCGTTTGTTGTGTTAATCCTAACTAATATTATAAAAGTGAAAGTGAGTTTGTTTGTTTGTTACCTCTTCACGCTTTATCTACTGAACCAATCTTTCTGAAATTTGGCATACACATAGTTATAATTACGGAGAATGACATAGGGTACCTTTTATCCCGGGAAAAGGCACGGTTCCCGTGGCAAATTCACGCGGGCGAAGCCGCGGGCGAAAGCTAGTATCCATACTATAATATTATAAATGCGAAAGTTTGGATGTGAGTTTGTGAGTTTGTGAGGATGTTTGTTACTCAATCACGCAAAATCTACTGGACGGATTTCGATGAAATTTGGTACAGAGGTAGATAATGACCTGGAATAGCACATAGGGTACCTTTTATCCCGGGAAAAGGCACGGTTCCCGTGGCAAATTCACGCGGGCGAAGCCGCGGGCGAAAGCTAGTATCTCATATATATGAATTTACATGCAGATTTACACTACCTACTTATGCTTGGTATACTATGAAATATATGTACTAGACTTTTCAACGCTAAAATAAATGCGGTTTCTATAGTACTTTTTGTTCGCATTATTATTTCTTGACTTGCCAATATTCAAGACCTCATAATCAGATTCATTCCCCTGTACTGGATAACTGTATTTCGGCGTTTCACAATCGTATATGTTTGCTATCAGGTATCCCACCTCCCACATCATTAAGAGCTCTTAATTAAAACAGTTCACGCAGAGAATATTTCACGGCGAGAGAAATCGGAACAGATCTTTCACGTGATTTTCTTTGGGCGCCATTTTAATTTGGGGCGAACCAATTAATTGAAATTCACTGGGAGATGCAATAACAAAAGATAACGTTAACATATCCTGGTAGCGTGATTTTAAATAATTAGGTAGTACTTATTTAATGATTTAACGGGAACTTAAATAAGTACATTTGTTTGATATTATTACATACATATATAGATTGCTGACCATCGATTAGGTTGTATCAAGCGGAGATCCATGGTTCTTCCTCCGAGGTAAACGGGCATAGGTACATAGTTTATGAATTAACATTAACTTGTGAGCCGCGCCCCATGGCTTTGATCCCGTACGAGTTTGGGGATAAAAAGTACCTACTCGTGTACTAAATTTCACCAAAATCAGTCCAGTAGATTTTGCCCTATTGAGTAAGTTACTCGCAAACTTGCATCACATCCAAACTTTCGCATTTATAATATTAGCAGGACGCGTGAAATAGTCTGAAACCTCAAGTTGGAAATTTGAAAAAAAAATACTGTGTTATTTCCAGTGGTGCCAGAAAGCTGTTTCTTCAAGCAATGCCTCGGCTGCCGGCCAGAGGACATCTTCTCCCCCGGCACCCCCATACAGTGCCACCCCTCCAACTGGGTGACCCCCGAGTGGATCTACAACCACGGTCACCCGCCCCCGTCCACCGCTTCCAGGGTCCCCATTGAGTACAGATGTTTGAAGTTTGTCGCTACCCCTGATGACAAATCATGTAAGATCGTTTAAATTCCTTTTTTTATCCCGCTGGCTTTAAGGAGTAGCAACAACTGACGGACGAGTAATAGGGCTAGTTGGAAACAAAAAGGGAGGTCCTGCCTATAAATCATCAGTTGCAATGAGTAATACTTTTTTCCCTTTGTGTCTTAGTGTTACAAATCATGGTATGACTCGACGGGAACAAACCAACTTAAACTCTTCTGAATTCATTAATTAATAACATGGGCTATAGCAGAAAATTTTTGCGGCTTATCGCGTTCAGTAACACTAATAGATATATAGCTACCTACAAATAAAAGGTAACCTAAAAATATAGATAGTCAAGTTGATCATTATTATACCCATAAAAGTCATTTTTCGTCTTATCTTATTGTACGTACACCGTTTAAGACGTTTAACATTAATTTCATAAACATTTGGGGCAAGTTCTCTTTTAATCTCACTTTCAATCTATAAATTGAGCAGTCAGGATCAGGACTATAGTAGACAACACAGAAACCAGAAAAAAAATTGAGGAAGACAAGTACATACATATATTTAGGTACCTAGCACTCTTGTAGCGCGTAAGTTATAATCGCGTTTATATGCGAAATAGCGACATATCGTTAGGTACGTATGGTAAAATGGGTTTTATGGAAAACTGCCCATTAGTCTCACTTCACCGGAGCCAGTAAATCGAGCTAGATAACGCAGCATCATTGACGTCCATTAGAAAGCTATCATTGGACTCGTATTCCAAGGGCTCATTTACATTGATTGATATACTCAGCGGGAGTCGCCTACCAGATGATTTCCATTCTATAGCTTTTAATGGTCCCTACTTACACTAATTTAATTCAGGAGTTTCAATCGATGCAAGCCGACATTGGCTGATTTGGGAGGTCATGGGGGTCGTGACCCCTGGACCTTCTTGGTATATTATCTGTAGGTACCTACTCAAAATAATCCCGGCACTGTTCCCGATACCGGGGTTTCGAGTATAGACCACGCACTCGACCAAGTAGCGCGACCCTGAACCTGACGCGAAGGCTGAATCCGCCATTGCAGGCAACTTACCAATACCAAGCCCAAAGCAAAGCAACTTAAAGAATTCCCTAAATCAATTTCTCCCAAGGAAAACTGAATCTTTGTTTTGAAAAGAAAAAAAAATAACCTTTTCTCATTGTTCAAAGAAAAATACCGTTTTATTTTCAGTTGGCAACACAGTAGACATCCTGAAGGGCTGCGTGCCCAAGCAACAAGCAGATTCAGTCTGCGTCGGGCTGGAATCAGTAGAGAGAGCGCGCGGCCACAGCGACGCGCGATGCTACATCTGCAACCGAAACAACTGCAACTCCGCGGGTAGCCTGCATGTGACGCTCACTGTACCTCTCATATCAGTCATATTGTACTACGTGTTTAGGTGAAATGAGTAAACCGATAATTGCAACGCGAGCAACTTGCAGTGACGCTCACTGTACCATAATACCAACACACCAACATAATTCGCCGCACATAACACTTCAGACCCACAGAACCTCGTGGTACTTGATACAGTGGGCCTCAAGTTAAACGGTACCACCAATGATGTGACCTTATAATATAGTGACATGATAACCTATTTATATAATAAAGCAACATGGACCCACGCGCGGAAGTCCTTGTTGCTCGAAGAATTTATCTGGCATTAAACTCATAGGTAGAGATAGTAATAGAAAATGCATATTCAGTAGATATCTACAGAGGTCCACTATTGAGCTCAAAGATGTTTTAATCACCAACTCATGCGAAGATCTTGTACAGACAGACTCCACTTTTATCATCAAATAGGTAATAGGTAGTATAAATTTGTCTGTATCTGTCTTACCTATCGAAATTAAATCTGTATTATCTATTTTAGACAAAAAAAAATTAATATAATAAATTAGGTACCTACCTACTTTTTTAGTTAAATAATATGTTCATCTTTCTTTTATTTTATACAATTTTTTAAATAAAACTACAAGGTACATGTGTAAAATTGTTTTATTGCTGGTGAGTAAGTACAAAAAACCCAAGGTTTGAAGTACCTACTTCCGGAGTACCTACCTAAAAATATTGCATACACAACCAACATTTTCAGATTTCGACATAAATCTGGCCTGTTCACAAATTAACAGTTTAAAGACGACCAAATAATTTTATGCTTTTAAGTTGAAAGTCAACTTTCACAAGGCTTTGTAAGATAAGAATAGTAGGTATATGATATTACTACAATTAAATAAAAATAATATGAGAAATACAATTAATACATCGTAAAATACCGACGGTATATTGAACTAAACAGCTCTCCAAATGCCATAAATAAATAAAATTTGTCATTTCATTACAACATAAATAAAAACATTAACTATAATAAATCTAATGGAATGTAATTTCAATTATTTCAACTATTTCAATAGTTGAATGAGAACTCCCTCTAAATAAAAAACTGATACTTTATCTCCAAATTGAAAAAAAATCTCTTATGATAAAAAGACTAGAAAAGGAAATAAAAGTTACACTTAGCTTCGCATTATAAAAGTATAAAAACAGCAATCGAGTATTAAGCACTTATAGACAACTATGTTGTTGAATGATAAGAATCCCCTGTGGGATCGTAGTGGAATAGAAAGTGCTTTTCGATCCTCTGGGGGATTGAAATAGAGGATCCTAGTGAAATATGCGAATTAAAAATTAAATATTTTCAAATTACGATATTGAGAATATTAAATATAACGTTCTTCAGTCAATTTTCACCACTTCTGAATTTGCTTTTACTTATAAGAATAAAGCTACGAACATGTGGTGTAGGAAAGTATAAGTCTTATCATACTTATTTTGTAATAGCAGCATACTACAATAATACATCTACTAGTCCTAGTAGGCTCATTAGCAAATTTAACATTTGACGTTTTGATAAGAAACTTTTTAATGAGAAAAGTCAAATTTGCCTTCTAGTTGCTGCGTGTGTGTATGTTTGATCATCTTGGCTAAAAAAACTACTTACAATAAATCACATGGTATGGTCTGGTCTTATTGGCGGTTTACGAATGATTGTAAAATACATTCATAAATAAATCACAGTTACTACTTAGCATAATCAGTGTTTAAATATTACTTTGTATACTTATCCAAAGTTAAAAATTACAATTAAGTTTAATGAGAACGGTTACGTATGTCAGTAAGATAAAAAAAAAAACAATGCACAATCGCAGTGCATAATAAAACCTCGTGTAAGTACATTTTTCGATACTTGTGTGCATGTAGCGTCACAAAACTTAACTTAAAATATTAGGACTTGACACGTCTTCGTGCGAACTAAAATAAACGTTACAAGATTGAATCTTGTTAAAATTCGAGGTTACGAGATTGCAGTCGATTGATTACTACTTATTCTAAGTAATTTATATCACAATTATTGCCAAGGCACCCGTTCGAAATGCCAGATCTGAGAGGGTCCGTCGTTGCATGTGTAGGCGGTGACGGCGCCGCCGACGCCGGTCGTTTTGTCGGCGCCTTCACTGGGAAGTATAGTGAGGCAGAGGCCGGACTTGGTTTTGATTCTTGGGCCGTGCTGTTCCCACAGCTGCTTAGGGTTGCCGTTGCAGGACCTCCAGATGGCGCGGCCATTGGCCTTCTCCAAGCAAAGTCCGTCGTCGGCCATGATCTGGCCGGCCGGCGTGAACACGAGCAGTCCCGCCAAATCCCTGTCGTGGCTGCATAGTTGACCGGCCGCCGGTCCGCCCACGCCCGCCGTGGACATGTTACAGGCCAGACACGCACCCAGGTCGTTCTTGATCCGCCCGAACCACCGGTCCGCGGTCGGAAAAAAGTGCTGCGGCCATACGTTATCTAAATACCACTTGAAACTCTTACACTTCAAACTCTTCCGCAGCTCCACTCGCTCCCCCACCTGCTGTTTATCCCGCACCGCGTCCACGCTCGGGTTGAATCTGAAAAAGAAATCTGCGTACTCGTCCATCCACACGGTGACCACGCGGGCCAGGTTGTTATTCAGCACGCGTTCGACTCCGCCCGGATATACGTACGGACTGTGCTTCCGGAATATGTGGCCCACTCGGGAGCACGGCGTGATTTCGACGCGGGCGCCGCATTGCCAGGCTCTCCAGGACAGTTCCAGATTCTCGGAGCCCCATATGGCCATCCCCTCGTCGTAGCTTCCCAAGCGCCAAAAGAGGCTTCTTCTGACAGCAAAAAGGCCTCCCGCCATGGTCGGGGTGGGGTATGGTTTTGATGGGTCTTTTTCTTTTGCTTTCAAGACCTCTCGGCTTGGCACCAGCCATCGGAAGTGTAGCCGCCAGCTGAAGGCGCCCCAGTGCGCGTCGACACTCTTGGTGTAGGCGAAGGTGTCTACATTGATGAGGTCGATGTGAGGACACACGAACACGTCGTCGCTGGCCGCCCGCTCCAGCAGCGGCTCCAGCCAGCCGGGTGTCACCTGCAAGTTTTTATATATATTTAATACTATTAGCTTGTGCCCGCGAAATTCGTCCGCGCGTAATATACCTACTATTGTTTATATCTCAGGTTCTGAGTGACGAATCGAGATGAAACCTACGCTATGTACAGACCCGACCCGTTACAGTTTTATTATATGTATTTATATGAATATCACCATTTTTAATTTCAAGTCTTTTTTTATTAGCAGTCGAGCGCCCACCAGCCCCGTTCTCTTGGGATTCCTCAGCAGATGAACTCTCTTCACCAGCTGCCTGAACTACAGACATACCTCGCAGTGAGCATCTAGGAACAGCAGCACACCGCCAGTGGCAGCCCTGGCGCGCCCAGCAGTCGAGCGCCCACCAGCCCCGTTCTTATGTGATTCCTCAGCAGAAGCACTCTCTTCACCAGCTGCCTGAACTACAGACATACCTCGCAGTGAGCATCTAGGAACAGCAGCACACCGCCAGTGGCAGCCCTGGCGCCCAGCAGTCGAGCGCCCACCAGCCCCGTTCTCTTGGGATTCCTCAGCAGATGAACTCTCTTCACCAGCTGCCTGAACTACAGACATACCTCGCAGTGAGCATCTAGGAACAGCAGCACACCGCCAGTGGCAGCCCTGGCGCCCAGCAGTCGAGCGCCCACCAGCCCCGTTCTCATGTGATTCCTCAGCAAAAGCACTCTCTTCACCAGCTGCCTGAACTCCAGACATACCTCGCAGTGAGCATCTAGGAACAGCAGCACACCGCCAGTGGCAGCCCTGGCGCCCAGCAGTCGAGCGCCCACCAGCCCCGTTCTCTTGGGATTCCTCAGCAGATGAACTCTCTTCACCAGCTGCCTGAACTACAGACATACCTCGCAGTGAGCATCTAGGAACAGCAGCACACCGCCAGTGGCAGCCCTGGCGCCCAGCAGTCGAGCGCCCACCAGCCCCGTTCTCTTGGGATTCCTCAGCAGATGAACTCTCTTCACCAGCTGCCTGAACTACAGACATACCTCGCAGTGAGCATCTAGGAACAGCAGCACACCGCCAGTGGCAGCCCTGGCGCCCAGCAGTCGAGCGCCCACCAGCCCCGTTCTCTTGGGATTCCTCAGCAGATGCACCTTCTTCAAATCAGCTATGGCGTCTTCCAACTCTTTGCCTAGGTATGCTCTTTCGCTCGCATCGTCTACCAAAATTATCTGAAATAATTTTTGTCGTATTTATAAAACCCTTTGACTCTGGCTGACGGATCTATCAATAAAAAAAAACTGAAATTAACGATTTTTATTATAATGCTTTTACCAGTATCTTAATTTTCTTTGGTATTTCGTAACGACAACCCAACGTTACGAAATACCCAAGTAAATGAAGTTTGTTTTCATACTTTTCATACAATCAAAACCAGTATTAACAAAATGGGTTGCTGACATTGAAACATGATTTTGGCGCTGCCTACATGATACACTCTTAAATAAAACCCCAATAATCTCTGTAATACATCTCAATAATCATTAAATTAATGCCAAAACAAAAGAATACCAAAGTACCTGTTCGATCAGCCGGTCAGGAGATCTGTTTATGACGGACATGACGGTCCTCATCAGAGTGGACCACGCCTCGTTGTGGAACACAATGATCACCGATGTCGTCGGCAAGTTGTCAATGTCGTAATCCACACTTTTGCAGCTGAAATGGCAATGACGTGTTGTTAAGGATAAAGCGAAGGGCTGTTCATTGAACAATTTCCGCTGGATGGCGTTGATAGCAACATTTTCCGTTTTATTTTTTTTGTTGCGTTGTTGCAGTACTTATAGGCAAACATTTTGAATTGGCGAGCGGTAAACATACTATTTTATTTATTTTATGGCCTACGATTATATTTCAGTCAACATAATGAAAAAAAAGCTTTAGAATAGAATCTGCCATGAATCTTCGTATCTCTACACTCACTCACACTACGACGAGAGCTTTCAAAATGACATTAAATATAGCGCAAAGCATTGTTATAAATTTAAAAATACGCTACTAGATGGCACTTATTTCAAAAGAGTGTCTAACTACAATAATGCCAATCGGACTGGCTGGCAGCATAAGAAAAAAGAAAAAGAAATTTAAAAAATACAAAGAGCGAAAAATAACCTATAATTTCTTCTTGTCATTGTCGTATTTTGTAAGAAAGCAAAAAAATATATTTATGAGAATTAATATAGGTACCTATGTAGTTCAAGTTCTTATCAATTGGACTCAGCAACGAAAAAGTCCTCCAGCGCGTTGCAATGTCTAGACTTTTGTTGCAAACTGTCAAAAAGCGCAAAGTTGAATATTTGGGACACGTTTTGCGACACAACAGATATCAGCTGCTTCAACTTATGGGAAAAATAGAAGGCAAGAGATGTGTTGGAAGACGCAAAAAATCATGGCTGAGAAACATATGTGAGTGGACCAGAGTCACCACGGTTGAGGAGCTGTTTCGCTTAGCGACGAACAGAGAAGAGTTTGCGAATCTGACGGCCAACCTTCAGTAATGGAGAGGCACTAGTTCAGTAGTGCAAAATCATAATTTGTAATAAGAAACTGTAATTTAAATACCTATCTACCAATAACTTCAGCAGTTTGGATTTCACCACCTCTTAGATTCCCAACACAAATCTAGCAATAGTTCGAACATCCATTTTCAAAAATCAATCAGCAAGCAGCACCGCAGACGTTATGGTCATAATGTTCTATTGAATTGTATGACTAGAATTAAATTTTTTTTTTAATAAAACTAAAACATATTGTTGACTTTTATTTTTAGTAATGAAGTGGAAATTTATTTTCCGAACTTTTTTTTATTAAAGAAAACAAAAGATTAGGTATAGTTATTCTATTCCAACATAAATTGTTAAATATTGCAGTCATTATTCATGATGACTCCTTCATTGCTTGGAATGATGAATGGTAATGATAAATTCTTCATCACGACAAACCTGTGTCACAGTTTTTGTTTTTGTATTACAGAATTAGTGTATAAAGAAACACTCTTGTGCTGTGCATTTCCTGCCACAGTATTGACATTTGATACGTGTCAATACTATCGATAGTCCTGCAACGCTAGTAGATAGATATGTATATAGTGTAGACTTACATCGATACCACGACGAATATCGATATCTTTTATTGTTGATATAAATTAATATCGTTTTTAAATATGCAACAAGCTAATTATTAAAAATAAAAAACACGACTGACAAGTTTTTACTCAAAAAGTATAACTATTTACAAACATATAAGTAATATACATTTTTCAAATCGCCTTTTAAAGCCCTTCAATTTGATACCCCACTCGATAAGATTGATCAAATTTTATTGTTTTTTGGTCTGCTATTTATCGCATATATAATCCGCCATTTTGTTTTTATGATGACGTCATATAGCCTATGTCACTCGGAGGAATGCAAGGAATCTAAAAATACCCCTCACATCAAAATCTGTTAAGCCATTCAGGACTTATGGTGGAATAAAGAAACTTACATACAGACTTACATACATACATGAACCCTGAAAACATAACACTCCTTTTATAGTCAGTCGTGTAAAAATAAATCTGCAAATAATAAATGCGTATTTTATGCATAAAGTGAAAAAGTAATACACACGGAAAAAAAATAATTAATATAAATCACGGAGGTCGAGCCCACCTCGACTTTATCGATAATGGGGATAGTCCATTTTTTTCGAAATCGTCTAATTCCAAATCCATTTCGAGGAATAGTGTTTATGAACATATTTGTGTAATTAAAACTTAAAAATACCTTCAGAGTAATTTTATTTTCAAAAAAACATGAATGACCTTAGTTTAACCTTCATGACGTCATATTTTGGGATTATAATATTAGACATCCGTGCGTAAAGTGCCTATAATTAAAAAGTTAATAAACGTCACTTGAGGTGCAATCAATGTTGCCAACGTAACTGTGTTCCTACATTTTTTGTCTTTTATTTATTTTTACATAAACCTTTAAAAAAATTATAATACCTATATCTATTTTCCTATTATTTTCTCTAGTCTCCTTGCTATCTAGATGTACTTTATTCTATCATTTTCTTGAAAAAAATATATCATAGGCTCTCTGTCCACGGTGACTAATATATGTATGTATCTTTTTGGATTTCGAGCACAGGCAACACTCAAGCCGAACGAAACACAAACGTCACGTCCATGAACAAAACATAAACATAACCCTAAAGCAAAAATTACCTATGATACGATTGTAATAAATATAAAAATATTTATTACTTATTACCTACCTACCAATTTTTTAGTCTTTTATTCGTTGATTTCTTTAAACTTGTTTTAAGTTGGAGTATAATCAATCTTCTTGATGTTTTACCTGATAATGCCATTGTTTTGGAAGACAGAGGATTTAATGAAATTGAATCGATCTTAGTGCAAGTGGAATCAAACTTCTACACCAAGTGTTTATTCAGGTTATAAACAAACTTATGTTGAGTCTCACAAAAGTAAAGTGATTGTTAGTCAGAGTCACAGACATAATATTACCGTCAGAGTGCATGTGGAAAGGGTTATCAGACGTATTAGAGAATATGCTTTGCTCAAGCCGCACTCTGTTGTACATTATAAATATGTGCCATATTTGGATGAAGCTGTAATTATTTCTTGCGGACTGATAAAACTACAAGGTGAAATAATAAAAAGTTTTTAGAAGTTAAATCATATTTTATTTTTCATTTATGATGTATTTTTTCAGCACTCGCTTAAACCTTTGGAAATATGAATATCTTCCAAAATATTTCTGCCTTTTCTATTACACTAGATATATAACTTCTATCAAAGTTTTCTATTCACACAAAATATTAACATTCTTTGTTGTTTCGAAACTAGGATCTGCCACACAAAATACTCCTTTACTCTTCCTACAAAAGCAAGCATTTGACAATGCTGCTTTAAATTTATTTTGTATCACATCATTCTTGATATATTTTGAAATGGATTTATTGGAAACTGGACATTTCACTTCGACAATGAAATCATCTGTTAAACTGTTAAATATTTCTAACTGCATCTGTTAAATATTTCTTTGCTTTTAACAAGTTCTGTGCGTGCACTTGCTAAAGGTTTCTGCCAGTAGCATTGAATAGACGTTGAAGCTGGTTCAACACTCTTTTTCTAACCAGAAAAGGAGCAGCAAAGAATGTTTACATCCCCCTGTAACAAATGAAGATATTTCAGGTTACAAAACATAGAAAATACAAATTTTGTCATATTACAATGGGATGATATGGCAAAGTTTTCAGTACACATTCCGATTTATTAACAAGGACAATTCTGAATAGAATCTTTACCTGCGGCAGCTGCACAATCTGTTGTTTCATCAATAATGCACATAACATTATAGAGATTGTTAGCCACTATGTTCAGACACTATTTTTCCTTTCACTGCTACATTACTACCATTTCTGTTAACTTGAATGAAAGTAACCAACAGCAGTATTTAAATAAGAATCACGGGACGACCTGAAAAAATAAAAAAGGTTACATACATATAAAGTACTCTGTGGTTACGTATGCGATGTTGGAAACCTGAAGATGAGGAAACAAGACAGCTAATAAACGGTCAATGAGTGTTTGCCACTAAGAGTTTTAATTATTAACAAAACAGACAAAACGATCCAGGACTCCTGGAGCTCCAAAGATTTGCAGAGTATGCCTCCAAAGTCGAGAATTTTGGATAATAAAACAAATTACTTACTTACATTATTTTCGCACACCGTATTTCGGCAATATTATGCTTGTTGCTATAAGCAATACTCCATTATCATAACATTCTCTACTTTTGGTAAGTAGATTACGAGAATCCGCCCTCACGAAATTACTCATATTTTTCACTTTACCACAGTGCACCACGTTAAGCAAAGAGTATATAATCACTACTAAGATTTAAAGTTTGTTAAAGTTGTACAGTAAAGTAAGTAACAGCCCCGAAACTACATGAATGAGTCAACAATAACCGCAGAAAGACTGGGTTTTTTCCCGGTTAATTTATCTTCCCGAATCTTTCCGTTTCTTCTCAAAATACTGGTGGCAAAAAACGATTTTTTTTTGTTTTCAACTAAGTAAGTACCTACATATTAGAACTTTTCTCAAAAATGCTCGGAAATGTAGACATTATTGTAGTAAAAAGTTGACAGGAAGTTTGTAATTCCTGGCTCATGCATTACTTTCTGGCCTAGGCCGGGAAATTTGTATGAAAATTCATTCCTGGCCGCTGCTCAAAACTTTTTAATTCATCTGTCAATGTCACATTAACTAATTATGTAACTTGTCATACAGCCAATTGCAACTTCATTATAAAAAATGCATTCATAGAGCATACCTATTAATCACAGATTTTTTTTAAATATTAAGAGTATTTATGTCTGTTAAATTAATGACTTTTCGTTCTGAGAGAAAAAACCAAAATATATGCTACATTTTTGCGTAAAATATGACTGGACTGTATGGGCTATGTTTCCTTGTCACTAATTGATAATTAAATATTTAAAAATGTCCGAATGTATCTAATAAATATTACCGACATTATATATTTTTTATTCATTAATTTATTTGGCATCTCTTTATTTTTAAATTGAGAATTATTCTATACATGCCTCGGCGGGAATTAGAATTTGCTGGACTCGTAATTATTCAAGGCCTCGTACTCGTCCAGCAAATTCTTACTTCCCGGCCTCTGCAGTAATGTACTAATACTGACAGACGGATAACCAAGTGATCCAGTAAGGGTCCATTTTTTACCTTTTGCGGTACGGAATCCTACAAAATGCAAAAATTAAAGTTCCACAGCAATAGCTTTAACAATAATTTTAGTTTTTGAGGGAAAATTATAAATTGAAAACGTGTTTAGAACGCCGTCCTAAACACTTATCACTCACTTCTTGGAACAAGTCATAAATTTAAAAAAAACATTACCCTTTTGCAGTTTTCCCTGTTTCCCGGGAAAGAATCAATCTTCCCAAGAATAAAACCGGGAATATGCCATTTCTGCGTATGACGTACGAGTGGCCAGATGCTAATGTTGACAGTTGTCAAGTTGACATAATGACAACTTATACTTTTTAATTTTTGATCGAGTGGGCCTGGGAAATGTCCACATAATGACATGGATGACGTCATCATATCATTTTTTTCAAACATTTATATAAAATCAATAATACAACTTAATACAATTATAATCAAATTAGTTTCTCAAAATAGCGTATATTTTCGAAAAATAAAATAAAAACACTAGGTAAAAAAAAATGGACAATGCCCATTCAAAGTATCGATACTTCGTGCCCTAGAAGTTCTAGAATTAAATTAGACGTTCAGAAAACATGTTGTGAAATGCAAACTAAAAAATAATTAATCAGTAATATTTGTTTTCTTTGAAACTAAATATAAATGTATGCACATATTCCTATAGTTTATTTTTTGTAAATGAATACCTACGTGTATAATATCTACCTACTATAATGTCTTTTGATAAAAGTATTTTCAAAATTAAATTGTTTAAGTTTCAGAACGAAACTTATGATTGTAAAAATAATTATCTTTTTGGGTAAAAAAAAAGCAACGTTGCCATCTTACACCTCGCACAGATCGGCAACAACGTATCGATGAATGCCTGAGATGAATTCGCACAAATATTCCAGTCTAGTCATATACGTAATGGCAAGCTTGTTGTAATATATTAAATCTAGGGTTCAGTACGTATTTTTATGAAAGATTTTTTTATGGTAAAATTTAAATTTGATAACTGGGACTTTTGAATATGAAGGCAGGGATATCTGAATATGACATCTTGACATCTGGATGTGAAGACCTGGGTGTCTGGTCATGTGCATATGAAATGCTGGACAGCTGAATATGAAGACCAAAGCTTCAGGAGATGATCACCTGAACATCTGGAAATGAAGATCTGAAAATGTGGAGCTGAAGACCTGGACATCTGGACATCACCTGCACATATGAATTTGAAGACGTGGGAGTCTGGTCATGTGGATACGAAAACCTGGACAGCAGGACAAAGTCCAGGACATCACATCCAGATGTACAGGTGATGTCCAGATGTCATATTTAGATAGCCTGTCTTGATATCCAAAAGTCCCAGTAATCAAATTTAAATTTTACCATAAAAAATCTTTCATAAAAATAAGTATATTGAACCCTAAATTGTATTTAATATTGAAACTTGCTATTTTATAATTTTTTAGCATTTCATGATTTTCTTTTGTTTTTCACGTACAGCCGATGGCGCTGTCAAGGCAAGCAACATCGAGGTAGCATGCATTTAGGTCTCAAAGTGCTTTTATATAAATAGTAGTAGTCAGTAGTTTGTAATAAATCTGCTAGACGTCGCCCCTAAATGTCACAAAATATTACGCACACATCAACAAGAATCTCAATTTTTGTCGTATTTTAAATGCTGTTTTTCTCGTAAATTATTATACATTATTATGTTAAATTCAACATGAGAGCACAATTACTTCATAAGAATTGGAAATTCGATTTTATTATGAGAATCATTAACGAAGTTTAGAGCATTGCTGTAGAACAAAATGTATGGACAGCCAAAGCTTGGCTTTCACCTTAAAAAAACTCTATTTCCTTCTCAGTACTCCTAACTTGTAGGAGAGAAATAGAAAGAAGGTTATTATGCGGGGGAGTCACGACCCTCAGCAATGAGGAATACGACGCGAGGAGGAGGACTCCTACTCCTAGGAGACTGTCTCCTAACTAAGCGCGAAATTTCAGGAATTCTAACAAACTTCCGCATTTATAAAATTAGTTGGGATGAGATGGGATTTCATTTCATTATCATTTTACAGGCAGACACTCAAATTTTATTTATTTGTATAGAGTACTAGCTTTCGCCCGCGGCTTCGCTCGCGTGAATTTCCCACGGAAACAGTCCTTTTTCCCGGGATGAAAGGTACCTTATGTCCTTCTCCGTACTTACAGCTATGTGTATGCGAAATTTCAAGAAGATTGGTTCAGTAGATAAAGCGTGAAGAGGAAACAAACAAACAAATAAACAAACAAACTCACTTTTGCATATATAATATTAGTTAGGATGAATGGTTGGATAAGACTCCACCATTAGGGCTCGTGCAGCGAGCGGGCGATATCGCGCGACTTCGGTTGCACCGACTCGCGGCGACTTGTGAGTGCAGCGTGCCCGCGACTGACGACCAGTGGTCGTGCGACTTGCAGCGATCAGTCGTCACAGTCGCTTGCGATTGCACAGCGCAGTACTTAATTGATATCTTTTTTTATAATAATAATGGATGCAGAAGATTTAATAGATGCAGTTCGTAGTCGCCCGGCACTTTGTAACCAAAAACATAGAAAATACCAAGATAGATATTTTGTTGCAAAATTATAATTGTACATATATACTATATGATATGCTTATTCACTAAGACAAACATTATGCCGTATGTTCAGTACTAAAACTATCTATCTATCACTAGTTAACTATTGTAAATTGCTATCGATCGGTCGCAAGTAATCGCTGGTCGCTAGTCGCCGCTGCACTGTTTTTAGTAGCAGAAAGTCGATGCTAGTCGATGCGACCGAAGTCGCGCGATATCGCCGGCACGCTGCCAGAGCCCTTACTTAGCTGATGCCTTTTTTCAGAACACTTTTATATTTAACTAGCTGTCGCCCGCGGCTTCGCCCGCGTGAGTTTCGCTTAGATGAAAAATCTCTCTTGGAGCTTTTCATCAGATGTTCCAGATCTTTAATTTTTATACGTCAGCAGAAAATGCTCATCAGGTTGAACGATTTTTGCTAAGGCGCCATTTCCATATATGTTATAGTGTAGCTGGTCTCTTGGAGCTTTTCATCAGATGTTCCAGATCTTCAATTTTTATACGTCGGCAGAAAATGCTCATCAGGTTGAACGATTTTTGTTAAGGCACCATTTCCATATCACTTATAGTTTAGCTGTTCCGTTATGGTTCTTCATCAGGTGTTCCAGTTTTCAAAATGAATTATAGCCTATATGTTGCCCAGGCTTAAAAGCTATACAACAAAAAAAGTTTCATTCAAATCCGTCCAGTAGTTTTTGCGTGAAACGCGTACATACATACAGACAGACAGACAGACAGACAGACAGACAGACAGACAAGAAATTCCAAAAAAAATTTTTTGCTTTCTATTGTTCTTTTTAGGTCTCCCTCTATCCATTTTAGTCAAAAATATTAAATGTACAGACAAAATATTTTTACTGTTTTATTATATGTATAGATAAAAATACTCAGTCACAGAGTTTTAATTGTTGTAAAAAGGTGATTGAAATTCTGGCTTATTTATAATCAGCATAACAGCATGTACAAAACACAAACAATGAACTTCCTGTAGTTGTGATTTAATGATGTTGATATTTACTAATTAGGCACATTGTATGTATTGCATTGTACATATTTATGAGCTTATGTAAGCATTAAAAATATAATGAATAAAGGAGCCTCTACAGAGTCATATTACAAAGAATAAAGAGGCAAGTGGGAAAAAATGCCTTGTTTAGACATAGGTAGTATTTATTTATGGACTATTGATATGGATAAAGTCCATAGTGCTTTACCATCATGACCAGTCTAGCTAGGCAATTTACTTCTGAACATAATTTGCTTGGGCGCTTATTAATCTTTCAATGAGGCATGGCGTACATTGTTAAACAATTGTCATGGTACAAGGCCTGCTTGAAAAATTAAAGTAGATAAATATTTACCTGTCGCTTCTCACATCTGGGATACTTCTATTGATGGATATCTTGTCACTAACTACAATATTGTAATAATGGAGGGAGTAATGCTCCCTGGACGTTATGAGTTCTCTCTGGGAGATCTGCACCGGCCTCCCACCTTCCCCGGCAAATGGCTCTGGTTTGTAGAAATTTTTATTTATCACGTCTGAAAGAATATTGATCAATGGTTTACATTGTGTTTAGCTGAAATCCTGTCAGATTTCTATATGATATGATCATGCCACATTAAGGAGACATGGATATAAAACTCACATAACTTGAGGGGCCACACTTGTTCAGATAATGTTATTCTATTCTTGCAGTTCAAAGTCAAAAAACTTTATTGAAACTTGGCCTTCAAAGGCAACTTTTTCACATCATAAGTCCTACTAATATTATAAATCCGAAAGTTTGGTGTGAATTTGTGAGTTTGTCAATCACACAAAATCTACTGGATGGATTTCGATGAAATTTGGCATACGGGTAGAAAGATACCGGGAATAGCACATACTTTTTATCACCACGGGAGCGAAGCCCCGGGGCGCGGCTAGTAAATTATATAATCACACCATATTATAAACCTCAAAGCTACAAACTGCTGAGAAGAAATGCTGAAAGAAGAGTTGCTGTCTGCCTTAGCTATCGATTAATTTTATCTCTTTCTGCCTCATGCCAAATGACTTAATAATTATGGCAATCAAAATATCCAATAAATATAGCATATCTCTTTAATGTAGCCTGAGCATTAGTGATCAGATTTGCGAATAATGAATTTTAAATTTTAGCAAGCATGAATAAAATCTCAGTCTAAACTATGACACATGTGATATAAACAAAAAGTAACATTGAGATCAAATAAAGAACTACAAATAGCTTGTTTCAAAATATCTATAGGTTACTTGACATGAAATCTATGATTACTGAACTGATCCACCTATTCTAGTGTGTGGAACACATCTAAAACTACCAGTCTGACTCATGACATTCATAGGGGGAAAGACCTTTCCCTCCTAAATACCACAATGCTCCTCCCACAGACAAAAACTTACAATAAGACCTTTAAATAAATATAGAACTCACATAAGAACATGCTATTTATTTATTATTTAACATTAATATTGTAACTTACCTTCAGGCAGCTTTCTACCACTACTGCCACCAATATAGTGGCCAACAATAACTGTCATCCCACTTTTATCTAAATAAGAATTGTTATCATAGTGCTCACTGAAAAATAAAATATATATACATATTATATATTTATTTAATGTAAGTAATGGAAGTTGTAAGACCCTAATTTAAAAGAATGATTAATTAATGAGAATCTTCAAGCCACAAGCGCCCAGATCCAGCAGTGCGGCTATTGTTCTTTGTCTTTGTTGACCATGATTGAAGGATAAGACAGTAATTTGACTGTCAATGCCAATCCCTATCATGCCATAGTCAACTTTAATATCACAAAGAATCAGTGAAATACAAACTATTACATTCTTGACGATCTCCATGGTGTAGTGGTAATGCCTGCCGCTATATAAAGATCCTGGGTTCGATTCCCAGCCCCTGCTGGGTTGCCCCAGCAACTGCTTGTACCTACTACTTTTCAGACATTTGTCTGCAGTACTGGGCGTCTTGTGAACGTTTCCGTGTTTATGTCCATCGGATTCTTACGACACAAGCTTAGGGCTGTTGAGTGTTGTCCATTTATTTATAGTATTGTATGATTTTCTCCTTACCCGGAAATAACATTTTTCTCACGTCCCCATGTCTCTTGCAATACCATAGCCACATAAAGCATGGCATTTATTAGAAACAAAAGTACAATTATTAGAGATATAATCTTTTTCTTTCGACCCCTACATAGAAGTGACCAATGCTCCTGAAAAATAAATAGATTGTATGATGATTGTATGTAAATTGTAAAGAAAATTACTAAATACAATAAATAACACTTACAGATCTAAGTTTCATTTTTAACGTTAAGAATTTTTCCACATTCACGGGCGTCAATAATGAAACAATTCACAACATTCAACATTCGATTGTATTTTGTTTTTCTTGAGTTTCCTCCTCTCCCTCCTCTATTGAGTTGACCATTTGACTGTCAGTGACTGACATAACAGTGACAGTGAAAGGAAAGCAGAACAGTTCCACTCTGACACAGAATTAATAGTACTACCACTTACTTCTGTGAGTACTACATAGGTACTCTCATAGCACCACAGACATATAATACTTATATTTAAAAAAAAAAATATTTCTGTGCATAGCACTAAAAAAATATATTTCTGTGGATCATAGCATTGAGTTTCGAATTTCCTTACTACTAGAGTTGTTATCTGCGTTCTGCGTGAGCAGAAAATTCATAAACAAGTTAGAAACAAATGACAAGATAGCGTAAAATAGTATGTTCTATCAGTGTAGGTGAAACTCGTAAAAATATTCATTCATATCGCCAGAGCACAAAATAACGAAAGCATAGGTACCTGTCCACCTAGAACACAGATAACCCCCAATAGATTCAGTATCATTCAATGCCTGTTCGCGTCGAAAGTCACCAAACTTAGAGAAAGTGCGCGGGGGTCGGGAGCGGCAGCTGACTTCAACGAGAAAAGGACACACATATACTTGATACTTGGGAAAAAAAGAGATGCTTGCAAAAGACATCAACGTCACCCCATTTTGGTACTCTAGTTCGCAATGTTTCACATAGTTCGACCATTATAAAGTGAACTCTGCACGTAATTTTATTAAATTAATTAATCAACTTACCTGTGGAAAGTTATACCATCCTTTTGGAGATTTGATATCATTGATGATTTTCTGCACCATTTTATGGAACATTACTAATTTTTACACACTCAACGAACCTAATAGATTTTTTCGGAAATTTTCACGTAACAACTTCACAGGTCTGAGTTCTGGTCGCAACTAATGAAGCAATTTAATTTATACGTGCAAAAGCATGTAAGTGCGGTGACCGCGGATGCCCATACAAGCGGAATCTATTGGGTGGGGGTTATCTGTGACCTAGAACTATGATATGAACTTACATGTCACTCAGCTAATCATCACTTTAGCAGTATCGACGATTTACACAACAGGTGTTTTTAGGACGTGTTGATTAATTGATATTCGGACTACCCGAAAAACATTAATCAACATCAACAAGCATAAATAAATTTCAAATAAACTTGCGAAACGTAACAACACTACATAAACTAAACACAATGAGGGATTTTCCGTGACACAAATTAAAAAAATAAATAGTTCCAGATGACTTCATAGATGGCCCTTAGTAAAAGGCGAGAGAAAAAGTTCCATACAAAAAGCAAAAAATTCACGGGATTGGCATTTAAAAAAATAAAACTTAGTAAAAAAAAAACTAAATAAAAATAAAACTTAGTAAAAAAAATCTATATTGTGATTTGTGCAACTGTCAAACTGTTATGTGATTTTTTTTTCTGCCTCTGGTTGACAAGCAAAAGCGCACCATATAGGTTCAGCCATTATTACGACTCGGCTTTCATAAAACGCCATCTATTGAGACTTTTTTATACTGATTTTTTTTTCTTAATTAGCTGTCAGAAAAATCGCTCATTATTAACAGCACAACCTACTTAAAATAGTACTAGCAAAAGAAAGAAACGGCGCTGAGCCGCGCTCTGTCGCTATGGTCAAAGGCCGCCGCGCTCGCCCCTCGCCGACAAAGGACTTCACTCGACATCGACAGAGGCGCCGTTGTTATTGAATGAGCGATTTTTCTGACAGCTAATTAAGAAAAAAAAATCAGTATAAAAAAGTCTCAACAGATGGCGTTTTATGAAAGCCGAGTCGTAATACTGGCTGAACCTATATGGTGCGCTTTTTCTTGTCAACCAGAGGCAGAAAAAAAAATCACATAACAGTTTGACAGTTACACAAATCACAATATAGATACTTTTTAGTTGTTTTTTTTTACTAAATTTTATTTTTTTTAAATGCCAATCCCGTGAATTTTTTGCTTTTTGTATGGAACTTTTTCTCTCGCCTTTTACTAAGCGCCATCTTTGAAGTCATCTGGAACTATTTCTTTTTTTAATTTGTGTCACGGAAAATCCCTCATTGACCTTGGCTAGCAAAAGAAAATTTGATAATAACCATGTCGTAAAGTCCATATTTTATACCATGGTTTTCCTAATGAGTACACAAAATGTAACTTCCTATTCTCGTTATTTTACAAAGCACCTTAGACTATAAAATAATATAGACTCGGCATAACAAGCTTTAGCAAACAGTAGAAATGCGGCCGGTCGCCATGTTTTGTTCCTGTCAAAACAAGTACATAGTGATGTGGTTCGTCATCCTCAAATATCACAACATATCGATAGATGAATGAATTGTGATTTATTTTATTCTATTGAGATTTATGTAATAATATTTATTATAAGATATACCTATAGTCGGTTTCTTTCTTATGATTTTAGATTGACAACATGTAAAGAAAGAAAAGAACAGTGGCTGGATACAATTGGAATCGAAAATTTGAATGTTACAACAAAACATATTTATATTTGTTCCCTGCATTTTGAAGAGAAATGTTTCAAGCGAACTTTAAATGTAACAAGACTGCACGACGATGCTTTGCCTTCGAGTGAGTTGTTGGTAAGTTTTAATATAATGATCACTCAGAAACAGAACAAAAAAATTTACAATCTATTCAACTATGTAAATAATGTTGATCTGTAATATATGAAATTATTCAAGTAGGTAAGATCTATGTTTACTTTTTTTTAATGCTATGATAATTACTCAGAAACTGACAATATAATCTATTCAATTGTGTAAATAATGTTGATTTGTAATAGTTAGAAATTATTCACACAGTAGGTGAGGTGAAGACGTATTTTTTAAGTTTAATTTATAATGATACTTTCGAACACAGTATCCTAGTCAATTAGGCAACATACTGTAAATACTATCTCTGATATGAGTAAATAACTGAAAATGTTACATTAAACAAACTGTGATCTTTTGAATACAAATAAAACCTGTTGATTTGAAAAAAAAAGTTGTGGTTGTTTATTTTTTTGTGTTCCTTCCTTTTGTGTTTTATATTAACCTTTTGTGTTTTATATTAAACCTAAGCTATGCACGCAAAACAGGTATAAAAATCTCTAAATATTTTACGCATTTTCGTTTCATAACCTTCATTATTCAACTGCGAAATTTTATTATGGCGAAGTCGAAGTGCATTTAATAGCTATATAAATAAAAGCGAGGAAAGATAATAGAAACTCAACAAAAATGTCGAATTCTATGAACACCATGCAATTCAATTATCGATATCATCATGAGATGTAATATGCGCTGCTCTACGACAAGCCGCCATTTTTGTTTCCGACTCAAGTTTAGGTATGCACGATTTTTTTGTAGGTATGTCATGTCTATTCTTTTTTCTATAGTCTAAGCAAAGCACAATCAAAAAATCACGACGGAGTTCGACGTTTCAGTCCTCACCTTATTGGCCAATTTTATCCGGCTACACGCACACGCACACAAAAAAAAGCCGCCGCCCGCGGGTATGTGCGTTTTATGCACAGACATATAATAATAGTAAGCAGACTGAACATGTCATTTGAAATTGCATGGCAAAAACACACACTAAGATTATTATTCACACAACGACAGAATACAGGGTCGGATCTAAGATAATTAATTATATTTGGTACAGTGTAGCAAAACCAAAAATTTTGAGACGCTGAATCTTAAGCCGTGCGCGGTATGCGGACGGATCTACATCAGCTTTTTACGATGGGAAATTCTATCCCTTTTGGGAAAAAATACTAGTCATTAAATCAATAAAATTTATTTTAAATTATTAAAAATCACGTGCAATGAAACATTGCAATGATGTTAATGGTTGCTGGCGTCCATTCACTGTCCTGGTACTCGTAGTACGTAAGAGAAATACTCCCCATAACAGTTCTCTTTCTTGAGGTATTATTTTTTGGCATATTTTCCTTGTCCTGAAATAAAATTCACTGTCAGTATTTTTATAAAATGTGCATTTTAATCTTCAAGAAAGAATTCCTGAGATTTTTATAGAATAGGTACTAAATTCGTATATTTGCCTTGATTCGGCCCAGCCATAGTAAACAAAACTGGATCCGTCAAATGATCTATGCTATTTACGAAATTATTAAATTACTTGTAGTATTTCTTATGAAATGGTTATAATTAATACACTACTTTATAAAATAAATAATGATATTGCTGATAAATAGCATTCAAAAGTCTAATAATGGTTATTGTTTCAAAAATAACACGAAATTGTATATTAACATTGGGCACGTCAAAAAAACATGTATTGCTTACCGAAGGAACGATATTCCACGAATATTTTTTTATGAAACACTTCCACATATTGTACACGTTGCATTTTATCATTTCTATTGAGTTTAAAAGCACAAAACAGTAAAAAATAATTTTAAATATATATGACAACTGTGACAACACAACAAATATGACAGTTAAGGATCATTTCGCATGAAAAATCCGGCTTGGATGATAAATCTTTCAGTGTAGTGGTTCGTGTTGCAATACATTGCAATGCTAAGGAAGGAAAGGGACAGAGTTATGTGACAGTCCTTATCATGAACAGGATGCAAATATTGTCAAATATCATCAGTGTGTGTGTGAAATTTGTGTTCCTTCTGCTTATATTTAAAAAAAAAAATTTACTTCTGTGGTTTTATGCCGCCGCTCTGTCATAGAGTAACTAAGGAACAATAATAGGTTTATTTTTACTTGTACTTTTTGGTACTTTCTTCCCTTGAAATTTTCCGAAAATTCTCAGAAATATCTTAGGTTTTTAGAAAAATTTTCCGTTCTCGAGAATATGTCCGAGAAATTTCCAAGAAATTTTCGGCTGTTTCTTTGATAATTTCGGAAACAGTACATCCATCACTAGTTAGGTATAATATGCACGGTTTTTTGTAGGTACCTACTTTTCTTTTATCCTTCGTCTGAGCACCATACCACCACACCCAACCAAACAAACCCACGAACGAATGTCATCTTGTTGTCATTGTCGTATTTAATGACATTATTACCTATATTGCAATTTTTATTGCAGAGAAGAAAATGATAAAATAAATATATCATTCATACATGTTCTGTGTTTTAAACACTTACTTACGAATTAAATAAAGATTCATGTACATACATGGTTTGAATTAAAATCAATAAAGGTGCAGTAGGTATCGGTATTGACGTACGAAATATCTGACTGAACCTCGATCTGAACAATGTCTGGTAGAGGTCGCGGTAACTGGAGACATCAAAACCGGCGAGGTAACAAAGGAACATCATGGGGAGACAGGAGTTTCGAACCAGGATGTAGTTCCGACGGGATTCCACCTGAGCGTCGTCCAAGAAATTTACGTGGAAAAGCTATTGGTCAGTACTACCGAGATCGTCAAATAAAAATCTCAGAAGAAAGAAAGAGTAAAGGGTTAAGAAGAAAGAGAAATCCAGAAGATTACATTGTGAGTCTAAGCAAAATATTATATATTGAGAGTAGAAACAGGTTCACAAAGCAATATTGATGCCAAAACTATGTACAATACTTATTTGTTACCCATGTGTCATGTACACATAGGCTACATTTTAGTTTAGTTTACTTTTGTCTGAAATTCAGAAAGATCACTTAATCTTTTTATCAACAACTGAATGACCTTACTTACATTGTCCAAGTAAAGCCCCAGTAAGATCGGTCATCTGTTGGGTGAGCATCACTCAATGGGCCTCATGGGGTATAGTGGCCCTCCCCCTTATAACTTATATACTACTAGCTTTTGCCCGCGGCTTCGCCCGCGTGAATTTCCCACGGGAACAGTGCTTTTTCCCGGGATAAAAAGTAGCCTATGTGCTATTCCAGGTCATTATCTACCTCTGTACCAAATTTCATCGAAATCCGTCCAGTAGATTTTGCGTGATTGAGTAACAAACATCCTCACAAACTCATAAACTCACAAACTCACATCCAAACTTTCGCATTTATAATATTAGTATGGATCCTATTAGTGTCTGCTCCCTTTATCTGTTGTCTACCTATTAATCACACAGCCTATCAATTTTACATAAAATATTGTAGGAACAATAAACTTTTACTCTGAATAAAGTTGCAATGCAATTTATAAAGAAGTTTTCAAATATAAATAATGTATGTTTATTATTTTCAGTTAAACCTGAAAATTCCGGGACCTGTTGCACAAAAGCTTGATGCAGACTTGAAAGTTATATTAAAATTAGCAAATAAACTAACAAAAGTTAAAGATGAAGACATTCTTATTAAAAAGGAATCTAACTCTGATACAGATGATTTTGTATTTAAGAAACCAAAACTACCTGATACCTCTGACAACCTAGTACCAAATACTTCTAGTGCTCCAGATTTTATTCCTATTAAGAGTGAATTGCCATCTGATTATGGCAATGATACAAGACAGTTGTCACTTCGAGGCGCTGGAGACTTCAAATATGGCTACGAAGACATTATAACTGGTTCATTTGACCAAAAACTTGATGAATGTCTGACTAAGGGCATCAAAATTAATGAGAAAACAACTGAAGTTAATGATTTAAATATGGCTTTATATAACAACTACTCAGAAATGCTAAAAGATCCAAAGTACATTAAATACTTGGAGTTCAGAAAGAAGCTTCCAACTTATAGTAAATCAAAAGAGTTGATAGAAGTTATCAAGGAAAATCAAGTTATAGTTATAAGTGGAGAAACTGGATGTGGAAAATCAACTCAGGTATGTTTTATATTTTGAATTTGCTATCATATGTACTCCAATTAATTTTAACTATAAACCACCCATTTCCAGTAAAAGAGATAATCCATACTTCCACGCAAATTAATAAAATTGAAGAGTCTGTTTGTAATTTCAAAATAATTGCAACCTGTTAGCACCCAAATCATTTTTTTAGATTTTTGTGTGTTTGTCCAGTTTAATCCTCGAAACTGCTTATATAGTTTTGATGATTTTTCACTGGAGAGTTAAGGAAGTTACAGATTAACTCAGTAATATTTAGGGTACTTACCTTTTTAAGTAAGTAAGTAAAAATGCTTTATTGCACCAAAACACGTTAAGGATACAAATAAAAAAAAACCCTAAAATAAATTCCCGCCGTTGAAGCTAGAAGAAAATATATATCAAAAGACTGGGTGACTGTTTTCTTTGTCATTGTCAAGTCTTATTTGATTATCTTATTACCTGCCCAATTGCTGTCCTTTCAGGTCCCGCAAATAATTTTAGACGATGCTATAACCCACTTCAAAGGTGGCAATGTTAGGATTTTGGTTACCCAACCGAGGCGGATTGCTGCCTTGTCCCTCGCTTCAAGAGTGGCTCAGGAAAGAGGTGAAATACTGGGATCATCTGTTGGTTATGTTATGAGGCTTGAGAAGTGAGTGAAGCAATTAATTTATTTACTAACTTGTGCCCCTGACTTCGCCCGCGCATAATTTACTATTGTTAATATCACAGGTTCAAGGGGTGTATAAGTAAGGGGTAAGATGAAACCTATGCTAGATTTTAAGTTATATCTACAACAATACAACTGAAAACCGCATCAAATTTCGCCCAGTAGTTATAATGTCATGCGCGTACTAACAGACACAGACAAAAATAAAAAAAAATGTTTAGGCTTTTATTGACCCTCTAAAGACGACTCATAATTTTTTTCTTAAATTTCTATGTACAGACGACTTATTACTGTTTAATTAAGTACCTATATGTTTATTGTAACCACTGAATTCCAGCTAACACATAAACTATTGGTTTTCAGAGTGGACTGTCGTGCCAGAGGAAGTATAACATTTTGCACAACCGGTGTCCTGTTAGTTGATTTGGAGATTGATCAAGGTTTGACTAAATACAGTCACATTATCTTGGACGAGGTGCATGAAAGGGACACACATATTGACCTTGCTATGTGCATGCTGAAAAAGGTAAATCTTCATGCTCTGGTCAAAGCTACACGAATTAAGAATAGAGCGAGAGAGACTTAGAGTTGCTCTAAGGAGTGAGCGAGATGCACATATAAAAATTTCGCACGCGGCGCGGAACTCGCGTGCGTCGGTGCGTTTAGTGCAATATAGCCAAAAACATACATGGTGCTATGTTTTGTTAGGTTTTCTCTCTTTTCAATAATAAATGTGATTTTTTTAAGAACGAGACAAAACATATTTCATCTTGATTTTAAGGAACATGTGGTTGAATCATACTAAGTAATAATATTAATGTATAAAAAAAAATATGCGAAAGATGGATGAGAGTTTGTGAGGATGTTTGTTACTCAATCACGCAAAATCTACTAGACGGATTTCGATGACGGATCGCGTATAGACAAATACCGTGAATAGCACATAGGGTACTTTTTATCTATAGATTCCTAAGGGAGCGAAGCCTCGGGGCGCGGCTAGAATTTTTATAAATACATAATAAAATTATTATTTTGAAGGTGGTTTGGTAATGAAGCTATATTTTATAGGTCCTCAGCAAGCGAAATGATCTCAAACTAATATTGATGAGCGCCACTATCGATGCTGACAAACTATCAGCTTACTACAACAACTGTCCTATGATGCACATAGAAGGGTTAGCATACCCCGTGCAGGATATATATTTAGAAGATATACTACAACTTACGAACTTCAGCCTCCCGCAGCCGGTGAATGATAGAAACTTCACAAATAGGCGGTGGCAGAAATATTTGAACAAAAGATCTAAGGAGAGTATGTCGGAAAAAGCGATACAGTATAGAGCTGAAGTGGGTACGTTTTATGTTCTTTACATTTCTTATATACATAGTACTTGTAATATTTTATCGATGATACATAGTTAGGTAATGAAAATGGCAGTGTCTTTTTGTGATTTTTTATTCACACAGTGTAACTGTTGCTTATTCTATTCCCCTCTGTAAAGAATAAGACAGCTATATTTTCATAGTTTGTATGATTTTTAGGGATTGTAAACAATACGTAAAAATATTTTAAATTACTTGTGGCACATGATAAATATTGTACTAACATATTTGTGGGGAACGCGACCTTAGTGAGGTTTACTACCCAGACAGACTGTAATTTAGAGATTACACAGAAATAAGTTTATTACACTTTAAAAACTAATGATAAAATGAATGACGATAATTATGGCGATCGAATTGATAAAATGGCTCGAGCCGCACGGCGCACACTGGTTCCTATTCCGAAAAACATGGACTTAGCAACAAAAGTCCGATTTTGAATATAATTAGTATGCCATTCGATAGAGTTTCGTTAGTGCTACAACTATTGTCATATACATTTTTCCATAAAAGTGAATAATTATTGAGAAATTCGTAAAAGACGAAAATCAATGTATGGGAAGAAACATATTTCATTTTTTTTCTCCGTGCGCTTGAATAGTCCCGCGTTTTAACCCATCAATATCTATAGTATTCATCATCTTCTATGAGAACAAGCTAATTATTAAAAATAAAAAACACGACTGACAAGTTTTTACTCAAAAAGTAAATACAAACATATAAGTTATACACATTTTTCAAATCGCCTTTTAAAGCCCTTCAATTTGATACCCCACTCGATAAGATTGATCAAATTTAATTTTTTTGCTCTGCTATTTATCGCGTATATAATACGCCATTTTGTTCTTATGATGACGTCATATAGCCTATATCACTCGCAAGAATGCAAGGATTCTAAAAATACCTCTCACATCAAAATCTGTTAAGCCGTTCAAGACTTATGGTGGAATAAAGAAACTTACATACATACTTACATACATACATGAACCCTGAAAACATAACACTCCTTTTTTGGTCAGTCGTGTAAAAAAAATACAGCACGTGCGGTCACGTGCGGCCTTAGGAGAAATTGACAATTCAATTCTTGAAATTTTCTAGGTGTTTATTAGGGGCTAGTATGCTGAGGTTAGAAATCATAAATGGAGTTAAAATGATCTCAGACGAACATTTGAGGTAATGAAAGTATTTTAATATCATAATTAACAAAGAAATTATATAAATTAACTTTATTTTGTAAAAAATATATTTTTTAGCGACTATCCACTGCAATGTCCCGTGCAACTGCATGATGTACCACTAGATATTTAGGTTTGACATCATTACAGGTTCGAATCCCCACCACTTTCTCTTTTTCCTTGCAGTATCAAAATGAAGGGAGGGGGTGGGAAGTAGATAAAGAGTGAGGGAAATGGTGGGGGTCTTACAGCAGTAAGACCCCCCCCCCACTCTTGTACTGTTGAGCTTGCACTTATTATATATATATTGAGACAATTATTTTAATTAAATCATTCATTACTCAACTCTTGAAGAAGTAACACCTCGAAATATTTAAAATGGCTGGATTTTATTCGAATTTGGATTTGTTCCTATATCTATATAACAGTGGTGATATGAAGAACACTGATAAACTGTATCAAGAAATAGTGAATCGTGTCGGTCAAGAAATATCATCAATGGATTTGGATATAGTGAAATCATTTGCAACAAAATTTTTAAGTCGTTTAAATACAAAATGGATTGCTGCAAGTAGAAACCGGAAGACGTTTATAAACAGGAATAATTCTTGGCTTCAGTCAAAAGTATCCTGGCCAAAATGCCATTCTCTCGACTTAGAAATGGTATTTGGGGAACCTACGGAAGATACTTGCAGTGTGGATGAAAACGTTTCTGTGCCTTCTACTTCTAGTGTCAGTACCTCAACTGAAGTGCAACCAAGAAGAGCATTTTCTGATTTAGGAAACAAACAAAAGAAGAGACGAACGGCTTCGTGGAGTGAAAAATCTGAGGAGGAGCTGGCATATCTACTAGTGGAGGCGCTGAAAAAATGGAAAGGCTGATTTAGCCAGTATCATACATCAGTTGATGGCAGATCCAACAAAAGTCGTGGCTGTGAAATCATTTTTGACTGGTGGAACCAAACCCACTGCCTTTCATGAAGATAAAGCATTAGCTTTGTCTACATCGTTGAAGCTTTCCAAGTGGCAGTACTCAACGCTCCGGACTACACTAAGTGAGAAGAAAACAAGTGTATTGCCTTCATACAAAAAAGTTTTAGAAGCTAAGAAGAAATGTTATCCTCCCAACGATCAAGTCGAAGTTACAGAAGACGGGGCCAGGATTAAGTTGCAAAGTCTGGTGGATTTGACAGTACAACGTCTGCTGCTTACTATTGACCCAGATATTCCCCAAAAACAACTGAAGTTAATATATAAGTGTGGCTTCGATGGGGCCTCTTCTCAAAGCAATTATAAGCAGAAGACTCAAGTGACATTGGATGATTCATCAGTCTTTATGACTAGTTTAGTTCCCCTGAAACTGTTAAATGCTGACGTAATCGTTTAGAGCTATAGCACTTAACTCAATATTTTCTAAGATTTTTGAGAAATATTATTCTAACGAGCTCAGTTCCTATTTTGAAAATAAGCAATTACTATGCGATGAACAAAAAGGTTTTCGTCAAAATAAAACTATAAATATGGCTATATTTGATTTTATAAAAAATGTTATCACACAAGTCGATAAAAGAAAGCCAGTATGCGCCATATATTGTGATATGACGCAAGCTTTCGATTATGTGCAGCATAACATATTATTACAAAAACTAGAATCTTATGGAGTTAGAGGTAATATCCTTAACCTCATAAAATCATACCTAACTGACCGTACGCAAGTCACAGAGATAACCAAATTAGACTTTAAAACCAAAATAGAACAGAGTTATCTATCAGAAGAACGACGTGTAACATATGGGGTTCCTCAAGGCAGTGTCCTGGGCCCCCTGCTTTTTGTAATATATATAAATGACCTTCCTAAAATTTCAAACCACCATATGACATTGTTTGCTGATGATAGCACTATTGTAATAAAATCCATTGACAATAATTATAATACATACAAATCTGACATTCTTGAAACTTTGACATCTATAATTAATTGGCTAAAGAATAATAATTTAAAAATTAACCTTGACAAAACTAATTTAATGAATTTCAGTCAAAGACCACAAAATAATTTAAACATTGATATATTGTATAATGATACTAAAATAAAAGATGTTGACACAGCTCGTTTTCTGGGATTAACAATAGATGCAAAGTTAAAATGGAAAAGCCATGTTGATGATCTGAGCAAGAAACTTAGTAGCATATCGTATGCTTTATATCGGCTCTCAAAAGAACTTAGTAATAATGCTATGCTTACTGCATACTATGGATTAGCTGAATCTGTGCTTCGGTATGGTATAATTTTTTGGGGCAATTCCACCGATAAAGATATAATTTTTAAAATGCAAAAGCGCTGCATTCGTGCGATGTTTGGTTTACAATCAACGGATAGTTGTAATCCACTATTTAAAAAACATAAAATTCTCACACTTCCCTGCTTATATATATTTGAAACAGCATTATTTGTCAAATGTAACCCGAAATTATTTAAAAAATTATCAGATCTTGCTGTGAGAAATCGTCGGCCAGGTAATGACAAAATTTGTCTTCCTGAGTCGAATACAGCTTTACTTAGTAATAGTATACTATCTATGGCTCCAAAAATTTATAATAAAATTCCTAACCAAATAAAAGAGCTGAATTTAAAATTGTTTAAAAAACATATGAAAATGTTGCTAGTTGACAAATGCTATTACAGTATTAGAGATTTTCTAGATGATAATTTTTGACATCCCTGACATATGTATTTAATTGTTTATTATTCCTATGATTGACTTATTTTAATTATATTTTTTTGAGTGTATTATCATATTTTTTAAGTATATTTTGAATTTATTTGCGGCAAGACATCCGACTTGATTTGCACACCGTTTCAACGGTTGAACATTGCTGCTCTGTAACATCATGCATTTTATGTATCAACAATGTTTTTTGGCAAATAAATATATCTTTATCTTTATCTTATTTATCTTTATCGTTTGGGAAAACCCTAGACCATCATCTACGAGTTACTGCAGGCCTGTGAAGTTCCAGTTTATCAAGGAGTCCAAGGAACATATCCAGAAAGAAGAAGCTTCACTGATGGAAGAAATAAGGAATTTGAGTGCTACACAATATGGAGATTTTGAAGTCACACATGAGGTTCACTTCACTATGATTGATGGGAAAGTATCAACTGCAGTAACCAATACACCATCAGCGGCAACGTGTAATATTTGCCTTGCAAAACCATCGGAAATGAATAATTTGGAATTGATTCGTTCGAAGCCTCTACAAGAAGATGTCTACAAATATGGTCTCTCTACGCTGCATATGTGGATTCGGTGCATGGAATATCTTCTGCATGTTGCTTATAATTTGGATTTCAAATTATGGACTGCCCGCGATGAAAATAAAAATGTAAAAGAATCAAGAAAGAAAGCGATACAGGAAGCCTTCAAAGCAGAAATGGGTCTATTGATAGACATCGTGAAGCAAGGGTTCGGGACAACAAATGATGGAAACACCGCTAGAAGATTTTTTCGGAATTTTTCAAAAACTGCCAAAATTTTGAATATTGAAGAACAATTAATTAAACGATTTTCAGTGATACTTCAAGCAATATCATCGGGAGAGGCCATTAAAATTGAAGATTTCAGGACATATACATCTAGTCTAAGCGGTCACGGGAATTTTCGTAACGATCAGGGAAACGGATAGACTTGCTTTTATGGGTTGTAGAGTAGTCCCCTAATGTGAATGATGTCGGTCTGCCGGCTCTCAGTGGTAGCTTCTTCGAGCTATAGGGCCTGGAAGGTGCTTCATTGTTGCGAAAAAAAAACGATCTGAGAAATGGTTAGTTTTAGTGCATATTCAAAGTATGGCATCTCCGCATGTGAAACAAGTTGGTCTGCCGGCTGTCAGTGGTTGCATTTCAGAGCTATGAGGCGCGCAAGTCACTGCATAGTTACAAAAAAAAAACGATAAGAGAAATGGTTAGTTTTAGTACCAATTGGAAGAATGGTGTATCCACAGATGAAACGAGTTGGTCTGCCAGCTGTCAGTGGTTGTATTTCAGAGCTATCATCGTTCACGTAAGTCGCTTATTTAAGAAAAAGGTCTAAAAAAACATTGAAAAGCGGGAAAATAGGCGAATTTTTCTAATTCATGCCAGCCGCTGTCGTATCTGCGTATGTTTGACCCAACCTCAAACTTGCGCCGCGCACCACCGCACTGTGGGGAAAAAAATCGCTTCTAGAGAAAAAAAGATTTTCTTCAGAAAATCTACGTCGATTTTTGGTAAAAACTGATTATGTATTTCATTTTTGATCTTAATAAGAAGACTTTTTATTAATACTATTTTTGCTAACATTGCATTCTTATAATAGGTACTAAAACTGACCATTTCTCTTACCGTTTTTTTTCGTAACTAAGCAGTGACTCTGTCACTGGCAGTTTCGTGACTTTCGCGCCTCATAGCTCTGAAATGCAACCACTGACAGCCGGCAGACCAACTTGTTTCACATGCGGAGATGCCATACTTTGAATATGTATTAAAACTAACCATTCCTCAGATCGTTTTCTATTTTTTGCAACAATGAAGCTCCTTCTAGCCTTAATAGCTCAAAGTGGCAACCACTGATAGCCGGCAGACCAACTTGTTTCACATAAGGAGATGCAATATTTTGAATATCTACTAAAACTAACCATTTCTCTGATTTTTTTTTTTTTTTTCAACAATGAAGCCCCTTCCAGGCCCTAGGTATAGCTCGAAGTGGCAACCACTGAAGGCCGGCAGATCAACTTGTTTCACTTGTGGAGACACCATTCTTTTAATAAGAACTAAAACTGACCATTTCTTTAACCGTTTTATTTCGTAACTATGCAGTGACTTTCGCGCCTCATAGCTCTGAAATGCAACCACTGACAGCCGGCAGACCAACTCGTTTCACATGCGGAGATACCATACTTTGAATATGTACTAAAACTAACCATTCCTCAGATCGTTTTCTATTTTTTGCAACAATGAAGCTTCTTCTAACCTTTATAGCTCAAAGTGGCAACCGCTGACAGCCGGCAGACCAACTTGTTTCACATACGGAGATGCCATACTTTGAATATATACTAAAACTAACCATTCCTCGGATCGTTTTCTATTTTTTGCAACAATGAAGCTCCTTCTAGCCTTTATAGCTCAAAGTGGCAACCACTGACAGCCGGCAGACCAACTTTTTTCACATACGGAGATGCCATACTTTGAATATATACTAAAACTAACCATTTCTCTGATCGTTATATTTTTCGCTACAATAAAGCCCCTTTCAGCCCCTATAGCTCAAAGTGGTAACCACTGACAGCCGGCAGACCAACTTGTTTCACATGCGGAGATGCCATATTTTGAATATATGTACTAAACCTAACCATTTCTCTGATAATTTTTTTTTGCAACACTGAAGGCCATTTTCCTTAAGGCAATTTTCCAGGCCCTAGGTATAGCTCGAAGTGGCAAACACTGAAGGCCGGCAGACCAACTTGTTTCACCTGTGGAGACACCATTCTTTCAATAGATACTAAAACTGACCATTTCTCTAACCGTTTTTTTTCGTAAATATGCAGTGACTTTCGCGCATCATCGCTCTGAAATGCAACCACTGACAGCCGGCAGACCAACTTGTTTCACATGCGGAGATGCCATAGTTTGAATATGTACTAAAACTAACCATTTCTCTGATAATTTATTTTTGCAACAATGAAGGCCATTTTCTCAAGGCAATTTTCTAGGCCCTAGGTGTAGCTCGAAGTGGCAAACACTGAAGGCCGGCAGATCAACTTGTTTCACCTGTGGAGACACCATTCTTTCAATAGGTACTAAAACTGACCATTTCTTTTACCGTTTTATTTCGTAACTATGCAGTGACTTTCGCGCATCATCGCTCTGAAATGCTACCACTGACAGCCGGCAGACCAACTTGTTTCACATGCGGAGATGCCATACTTTGAACATGTAATAAATCTAACAATTTATCTGATCATTTTTTTTTCGCAACAAGCTCGAAGTGGCAACCACTGAGAGCCGGCAGACCAACTCCTTTCACCTTTACTTATTCAAAGTATGACATCTCCGCATGTGAAACGAGTTGGTCTGCCGGCTGTTAGTGGTTGCCACTTTGAGCTATAGGGGCTGGAAGGGGCTTCATTGTTGCGAAAAATAAAACGATAGAGAAATGGTTAGTTTTAGTATATATTCAAAGTATGGCATCTCCGCATGTATAACAAGTTGGTCTGCTGGCTGTCAGTGGTTGCATTTCAGAGCTATGAGGCGAGAAAGTCACTGCATAGTTAAGAAAAAAAAAGGGTAAGAGAAATGGTCAGTTTTAGTACCTATTGAAAGAATGGTGTCTCCACAGGTGAAACAAGTTGGTCTGCCGGCCTTCAGTGGTTGCCACTTCGAGCTATACCTAGAGCCTGGAAGGGGCTTTATTGTTGCGAAAAAAAATTATCAGATAAATGGTTAGTTTTAGTATATATTCAAAATATGGAATCTCCGCATGTAAAACAAGTTGGTCTGCCGGCTGTCAGTGGTTGCATTTCAGAGCTATGAGGCGCGAAAGTCACTGCATAGTTACGAAAAAAAACGGTAAAAGAAATGGTCAGTTTTAGTAACTATTGGAAGAATGTTGTCTCCACAGGTGAAACCAATTGGTCTGCCGGCCTTCATTGTTTCAAAAAAAAAATATCAGAGAAATGCCACTTTGAGCTATACCTAGGGCCTGGAAGGAGCTTCATTGTTGCAAAAAATAGAAAACGATCTGAGAAATGGTTAGTTTTAGTACATATTCAAAGTATGGCATCTCCGCATGTGAAACAAGTTGATCTGCCGGCTATCAGTGGTTGCATTACAGAACTATGAGGCGCGAAAGTTACTGCATAGTTACGAAAAAAAAAACCGTAAGAGAAATGGTCAGTTTTAGTACCTATTGGAAGAATGGTGTCTCCACAGGTTAACGAGTCTGTCTGCCGGCTTTCAGTGGTTACCACTTCGAGCTTTAGAGCCTGGAATCATTGTTGCGAAAAAAAAATGCTCAGAGAAATGGTTAGTTTTAGTACATATTCAAAGTATGGCATCTCCCTATGTGAAACAAGTTGGTCTGCCGGCTATCAGTGGTTGCCACTTTGAGCTATAGGGGCTGAAAGGGGCTTCATTGTAGCGAAAAAAAAACGATCAGAGAAATGGTTAGTTTTAGTATATATTCAAAGTATGGCATATCCGTATGTGAAAAAAGTTGGTCTGCCGGCTGTCAGTGGTTGCCACTTTGAGCTATAAAGGCTAGATGGAGCTTCATTTTTGCAAAAAATTGAAACGATCCGAGGAATGGTTAGTTTTAGTATATATTCAAAGTATGGTATCTCCGTATGTGAAACAAGTTGGTCTGCCGGCTGTCAGCGGTTGCCACTTTGAGCTATAAAGGCTAGAAGAAGCTTCATTGTTTCAAAAAATAGAAAACGATCTGAGGAATGGTTAGTTTTAGTACATATTCAAAGTATGGTATCTCCGCATGTGAAACAAGTTGGTCTGCCGGCAGTGGGTGGTTGCATTTCAGAGCTATGAGGCGCGAAAGTCACTGCATAGTTACGAAATAAAACGGTAAAAGAAATGGTCAATTTTAGTTCTTATTGAAAGAATGGCATCTCCTCATGTGAAACAAGTTGGTCTGCCGGCTATCAGTGGTTGCCACTTTGAGCTATTAAGGCTAGAATGAGCTTCATTGTTGCAAAAAATAGAAAACGATCTGAGGAATGGTTAGTTTTAATACATATTCAAAGTATGGCATCTCCGCATGTGAAACAAGTTGGTCTGCCGGCTGTCAGTGGTTGCATTTCAGAGCTATGAGGCACGAAAGTCACTGCTTAGTTACGAAAAAAAAACGGTAAGAGAAATGGTCAGTTTTAGTACCTATTAAAAGAATGCAATGTTAGCAAAAATAGTATTAATAAAAAGTCTTCTTATTAAGATCAAAAATGAAATACATAATCAGTTTTTACCAAAATCGACGTAGATTTTCTGAAGAAAACCTTTTTTCTCTAGAGGCGATTTTTTTCCCCACAGTGCGGTGGTGCGCGGCGCAAGTTTGAGGTTGGGTCAAACATACGCAGATACGACAGCGGCTGGCATGAACTAGAAAAATTCGCCTATTTTCCCGCTTTTCAATGTTTTTTTAGACTTTTTCCTCAAATAAGCGACTTACGTAAACGATGATAGCTCTGAAATACAACCACTGACAGCCGGCAGACCAACTCGTTTCATCTGTGGATACACCATTCTTCCAATTGGTACTAAAACTAACCATTTCTCTTATCGTTTTTTTTTGTAACTATGCAGTGACTTGCGCGCCTCATAGCTCTGAAATGCAACCACTGACAGCCGGCAGACCAACTTGTTTCACATGCGGAGATGCCATACTTTGAATATGTACTAAAACTAACCATTCCTCAGATCGTTTTTTTTTCGCAACAATGAAGCACCTTCCAGGCCCTGTAGCTCGAAGAAGCTACCACTGAGAGCCGGCAGACCGACATCATTCACATTAGGGGACTACTCTACAACCCATAAAAGCAAGTCTATCCGTTTCCCTGATCGTTACGAAAATTCCCGTGACCTCTCGGTCTAATCGGAAACGGCAGAAATGTGCATCCATCTGTATCCCTGGTACAATATGCCAGCAAGTGTTCATAAACTTTTAATACATGGAGCTGATATTTGTAAGCACTTTTCAATATTGCCAATTGGTGTATTGTCAGAAGAAGCTGGGGAAGCTAGAAATAAGGAATTCAGAAATGTTCGTGAGTATCACTCAAGGAAAATTGGAAGAATTCAATCAAATGAAGATATATTACATAACTTTTTAATCAGTTCAGATCCATATATTACTCATTTGAGACCCAAATTTCGGAAATCAACAAAGTTTGAAATGCTGGAAGAAGCATTGGAACTACTGGATCACGAAGATATAGAAAACGAAGAAGATGAAAAAGAAATAATGCCACTGGACACGGAAGAAATACAAGATCCATTAATGTATTTTTGATTATAATTGTAATTTTTTATTTTAATTGTATAATATGTTTTAGCTGTAAGTAATTCAAACACAATGTAAATTGTTAATGAATAAATAAATAAATAAATAAATGTAAATTACTATTATTTTATATTTATATAAAGGGTATTAAATTATATTTTTTGTTGTAGTCGATAAGTATTTAAGTATTTTGTTAAAATTATGTGTTAAACCAAATTTTATTTGCTTAATGGTTGTTATTCGCTTGAGTTGCTTTATACAAATAGTATATTATTTACTTAATTATTGTTATTCAAAAGCAAATAACCTTTTTTAGTTTCCTTATCAGAATAGGTTTTTGTTTGCTTGATAATTGTTAATTGCTTGGTTTACCTTATGAAAATAGATTATGCTTGTTTAATAATTGTTATTCGCTTGGATTGCTTTATGAGAATTGTATATTATTTGCTTAATATTTGTTATTTTCTTTTTTTTCCTTATCAGAATAGGTTTTTGTTTGCTTGATAATTGTTAATTGCTTGGTTTACTTTATGAAATTGCAAAATAAAGTTAATTTATATAATTTCTTTGTTAATTATGATATTAAAATACTTTCATTACCTCAAATGTTCGTCTGAGATCATTTTAACTCCATTTATGATTTCTAACCTCAGCATACTAGCCCCTAATAAACACCTAGAAAATTTCAAGAATTGAATTGTCAATTTCTCCCAAGGCCGCGCGTGACCGCACGTGATATATTTTTTTTCTCATAGAAGATGATGAATACTATAGATATTGATGGGTTAAAACGTGGGACTATTCAAGCGCACGGAGAAAAAAAATGAAATATGTTTCTTCCCATACATTGATTTTCGTCTTTTACGAATTTCTGAATAATTATTCACTTTTATGGAAAAATGTATATGACAATAGTTGTAGCACTAACGAAACTCTATCGAATGGCATACTAATTATATTCAAAATCGAACTTTTGTTGCTAAGTCCATGTTTTTCGGAATAGGAACCAGTGTGCGGCGGCGTCAGCATTTTGAAACAAGACTGGACTTGTTACTTTAATGTTTTTAATGTTTTAATTTCTCAATTGGTTGTCTGGAAGAAATTGCTTTTAGCGGTAAGGCCGCCTTTTGCGCATCTTCCTTGTTACTTTATGTATCTTAAAATGAAATTTCTTGTGTGTCTTGTTGTTGTTTAATGGTGGTCAAGTCAAAAGAAAAAATACAGGTAGAGAGTAACTGCATACATCTTTAATATCCGTATCATCTTCTTTCAGGACCTTGGTTGGAATCCCTAAAGAGAGCAGGTAAAATAAGCATGGACGTTTACAAAACGTTAAGTGATTACAGAATCGAAGATCTCAATATAGATTTAATACTGCAGCTATTATTAAATATCTCTTGCGGCCCGCCTGGCGCTATCTTGGTATTTTTACCAGGAATAGGAGAGATAACGAAACTCCTCAAACTGATGAGAGAAAGCAAAGCTTTTCCTCCGCACCAATTTGAAATTTACCCGTTGCATTCGAAGTTGTCCACGGTAGAACAACACAGGATATTCGAAAGACCGCCACAACATATAAGGAAGATCATAGTGGCCACAAATATCGCTGAGACGTCTATAACCATAGACGATATAGTGTATGTGATAGACTGCGGCAAGATCAAATATAGTGGGTTGAATATAGAGAATTATCTCTCTACGCTGCAAACACAGTGGGTCTCTAAAGCCAACTTACGACAACGGTAATGCACTACATACTTCTATTTTCTATTTTTTGTTTCACTATAGTCTCGTTTTATCAATGAATTAAAGGCATCCTCTATATTTTTACGTAACTTGCATGAGCCCGGGACTTCGTTCCCGTGGGTATTTTGGAAAATCCTCTCTTAGTGGCTTAGTGCTCTCTTGCACCCTAAGGAACCTACATGCCTTTCAGCTTCCAACAACGCCCATTAGTTTTGGCTGTGCGTTGGCTGTCATAATAAGTAACAGAAGAATTTTACATTATTGATAGTGTAGTAAGTTCTTTTTAAAACCTGGAATACACAGGTTGCATAGAAGAAATTGGTATTGAGAATCCTATCTTAACTAATATTTTAAATGCGAAAGTGAGTTTGTTTATTTGTTACCTCTTCACGCTTTATCTACTGAACCAATCATCCTGAAATTTCGCATACACATAGTTAGGAGTACTGAGGAGGACATGAGGTAACTTCATCCAAAACACTGCAATAAAGAATTGAATTGAATACACTGTTCCTGTGGGAAATCACGCGGGCTAAAGCTAGTATGATATATTAACAAAAAATATTTAATTCCGCGGTTTATCTATATATATATAACTCAAAGGTGACTGACTGACTGACATAGTAATATATCAACGCACAGCCCAAACTACTGGACGGCTCGGGCTGAAATTTGGCATGCAGGTAGATGTTATGACGTAGGCATCCGCTAAGAAAGGAATAACGCGAGCGAAGCCGTGAGCGCCAGCTAGTCCTCTATATTTTTACGTAACTTGCATGAGCCCGGGACTTCGTTCCCGTGGGTATTTTGGAAAATCCTCTCCTAGTGGCTTAGTGCTCTCTTGCACCCTAAGGAACCTACATGCCTTTCAGCTTCCAACAACGCCCAGTAGTTTTGGCTGTGCGTTGTCTATTATAATAAGTAACAGAAGAATTTTACATTATTGATAGTGTAGTAAGTTGGTATTGAGAATCATAGGATTCTACAAAGTCACTTTCGCAGTTAAAATATTAGTTAAGGTAGCTTAACTTTAAATAATATTTTAAGTGCGAAAGTGACTTTGTTGGTTATTTGTTCGTTTGTTACCTCTTGACGCTTTATCTACTGAACCAATCTTCTTGAAATTTCGCGATACACATAGATAGACTCGTACTGAGAAAGACATAAGGTACATTCATCCAAAACACTGTTCCCGTGGGAAATCACGCGGGCGAAGCCGCGGGCAAAAGCTAGTATGATATATTAATAAAAATATTTAATTCTGTGGTTTATTTTAGTAATATCACAGCCATAAAAGTGTCATATATTTTTGTATACATCTCTTTAGTCGTATTTCCTCATGACTGAGGGTCGTGGTCATTATGTGGAATGAAACACACACAACGACTCTCTTGGCAATGTTAGTGGAGTGGTTTGCCATTGCCTTCTCCATTTCACACACTAGCTGATAATCATCAACCAGAGTGCAGGTTTCCTCACGATGTTTTCCTTCACCGGAAGCAAGTGGTGGTCGATGAAAACTAACATAGGTACATGAGTCAGATTGGTATACAAACTCATGTAGCACGGGCAGGATTCGAACCTGGGAACTTTGCAGCTACAGGCGGGTGCCTTAACCACTCGGCCACCACCGCTAATATACATACTTAGATTTTATCTAACATCCTTTAATATTCAGACGAGGTCGAGCCGGCCGCGTGCAGCCAGGCGTATGCTATCACATGCTGACGTCATTCCGCGCAGAAAAGCTAGATGACCGACTGTTACCCGAGTTGCAGAGGAGCAACCTCCTAGAGCCACTGCTGCAGGTCAAACGATTGAGGCTTGGACTGGCCGAGACTGCCATGAAACTGGTGCCGGACTCTCCTGACGTATCTACTATCAAAAGAGCGGTTAACCATCTACAGCAGTAAGTATTTTTAACCCCCGACGAAAAAGAGGTTATAAGTTTGACGTGTCTGTAGTATCGTAGCTGCCAAAAGGATTAACCGATTTTGATGTAGTTTTTTTCGGTCTCGGAAAATCCATCGGTCATTGAAAAGATATCCAATTGTTTAGGTTTACATTACAAACGATATTATGAGGGTTTATGCTAGAAAAGTATATTGCTTGTAAATCATTTCTTATCGCGGCGATCGGTTCAGTAAAATACGTAAACATGTGAGTTTCTCTTTGCGTGTTATGCGTGTAATAGGCAATAAAAGTGTTAATTCGTTCAATTTATTTAACACAAGCTGGCCCCTCGACTTCGCTCCCATGGGAATTTTAGAAAAAAAACCGGCCAGGTGCGAGTCAAACTCGCGCACCGAGGGTTCCGTACACGCAAAGCATCTCACATTATAGCTCTTATTAAAAGTCCAACTAGTTTCAAAACAAACTTAACTTTGCAGTTCGATCCCTAAGACACATACTGAATCCAGCGTAAAAATAAGTTTGTAACACGTTTTTAGACTTCAAATAACATATTTACAATTTTCAGATTTATTCCGATATAAGTACTGTTAGACCTTGCTTTTTGCCAAATTTTATAATTTTAGGTCAACGGGAAGAAGGAAGGTTTTGATTGCTGCCTAAAATCGCAAAATATGCGAAAATTTGCCACATTTACGGTAATATCTCGTGATCGCGTTGACGTATAATTTTGTTTTTTTTTTTTTTGCTGAAAGAAACCGTGGATCCGAGTATTCGATATTTATTTCAACTTGATGTCTTCATGCGTTCCTGAGAAAGAAAAGTTTGACAGGCAGACTGACAACAAACTGACCTTATAAGGGTTCCGTTTTTACCTTGTTTAAGTACGGAACCTTAAAAAGTGTCTATGTGCTGGTCTAGGATCTATTCTACTTTTACCCTTGTACCAAAATTCATCGAAATCCTTCCAGTACATTTTCCATGATTGAGTAGCACACATCCTCAATCACACATAACTTAACTCGTAACTTTCGCATTTGTAATACAGAGAAAAACAAGAAAGAAAAATGTAGTAATAGAAAAAGAACTACAAAGCGTTTATGCGTAATACTAACTATTGCTACATTTGTTATAACACCTAAACCAAATACTGTATAAACTCTATAGTATTTGCCTAAACCTAGGTATGAATTTTCAGATTAGGAGCACTGGATGATAAGGAAACCCTAACGCCTCTGGGCTGGCATTTGGCTAGGCTGCCCGTACACCCGGCGGCCGGGAAACTGCTGATATTAGGCACGTTGTTAGGCTGCCTCGACCGCGCCGCCAGTGTCGCAGCCGTGTGGAGCTTTAAGGATCCTTTCCTCATGGTTATCGGTAGGTGACAGAGTAGGGTAGTCTTCTGTCCTTGTCTATATCGGATGCTCGGTTTATACATATATAGAACACACTATTAGGATTTCTCGACCATGCCGCCAGCGTCGCCGCCGTGTGAAGATTCAAGAACCTTCCTCTTCGTCATCGGTAAGTGACAGAGTAGGGTAGTCTTCTGTCCTTGTCTATATAGACAAGGACAGAAGACTACCCTACTCTGCCGTGAGGAGCTTCAAAGACCCTTTCCTAATGGTTATTGGTAGGTCTTTCTTATCAAAGGTGTTATTGATAACACTGCGGCAGTAGTCGTATACACCTAGTGTGTATACGACTACTGCCGCAGTGTTAACTAAACAGTCGCTCATGTAACTACACTCCTTAAAATATAGCTTGATTAGAATGACAGATGTCAAATAGTATTAAAATAATACGTCTGTCTCTGTCGCTCTCATTACGAATGTATGAGGTCGTCCTGCTGTCATAAGACTCATCCTATATTTTACAAAGTGTAAACATACATACATGAGTTAGATTGGTATGCAAACTTATGTGAAATTTTGAACAAACTCAGACATACAATTTTTTAAGCATTTAGTACTAAATGTATCCTAATACTATAAATGCGAAAGTGAGTTTATTTGTTTGTTACCTCTTACCTGAATAAATCTTCCTGAAATTTCGCATGCACATAGTTAGAAGTAATGAGAAGGACATAGGGTACCTTTCATCCCGGGAAAAAGCACTGTTTCCGTTGGAAATTCACGCGGGCAAAGCCGCGGGCAAAAGCTAGTAATTATATAAGACTTTATATAATTACTAGCTTGTCATAGTCATGTTATAGTCATGGCTGACTAGCCATGACAATAAACTATTAGCAGCTACAGTGATCAACCATTTTCAGGTCAGGAATTCCAAGTGGAAGAAGCCAAAAAGATCATGTCTTTAGGCGAGCCAAGTGACCATATAGCCATGTCAGAAGCCATCATCCAATGGGAAAACACGCCAGAGAGAGAGAAACGGAACTTCGCATATAGAAACTTCCTCTCACACAACACATTAGAACTCCTATCTGATATGAAGAAGCAGTTGGGAGATAGTCTGAAGCAAATGGGGTTCTTAGCGTCAGGTGACGTGCGGTCCGCGTGGGAAAATAGGAACTGTCTCAATTTGAGCGTTTTTAAGGCTGTTGTCGCAGCCGCTCTGTATCCTAATATAGGTGCTGTAAGGTAAGTCGGCTTATTTTACTGTAAATTAAAATAATGGTATTTCCTCCTCACTAGTTGGCGGAGGACTGAGGTCTGTCAAATAGTGTACTATCCGTATCTGTACTATATGTGTCTGCGTACAGACACAGAGTGTGTGGGTATTGTAATACTGTCATTAGTTGACAGATTAAAATGACAATATTGTACTATCTGACAGATGTATTGTACCTCACTCGCCAGTAGCGCCATCTAGTGAGCGAAGAAATGAAACCCTCATTTTCTAGATGCCGCAGATTGTTTTGTAATTTGCCTATACTATTTATTGCCTATATTATTTGTAAAAAAATGTAGTCTACTTTATGATACGTCAATGCAGACTTCAGCTACGTTTTTACAAGCATTTTTTCCCGTCTGCCTTTAATTAAATCTTGCATATTAAATTTGACCCACTTTCCTGTTTCCAAGATAGTGCAACATTATTTTGACTTGGAGCTGATTCGGAAGGTTGAGGAACTCTATAAAACTTTCTCACCGAATTTGAACTTGTTTTCTAATACATAATTTCTAACAAATCGTTCAAGAAGAACAATTGTTTTTCCGAACTTATTAATTTGATCTAGTTCTGAACAAACTTTAGAGTTTAATTTTTAAATACTTGCTTTCAGATGGATTGGACTTAATAGTAGGAAAGGAAAACCAAGAATAAAAGTGCAAACTCCAGAAAATGGCAGTATCAATGTACATCCAAGTAGTGTGATGTACGTGAAACGCCATGGCGGCGTCAGAAGTGTACCGTTGAACAACCCAGGCGCCAACTGGCTGGTGTACTGGTTGAAGCAACGCTCGACCGATCTCTTCTTGATTGATGTCACCCTGGTACATACGTTGCCGCTGCTATTTTTTGGCGAATTGAAAATTGTTGAAAGTAAGTAAAGTACATCAGTAAAGTGATCAGTCATGAGATGGGTGACCAAAAATGTGCTATCTCGAGCTCTCTATCTTGGTCTCGGCTGTATTCAAAAGTCAATTTTTTTTATTGAAACTTGGCCTTCAAAGAAGGCTCTTTTTCACGTCGAAAACTAATTATTCAATATATTATGTCTCAAAGCTACAAACTACTAGCATTTCGGAACGTCCACTGCTGAGAAGAAATGCCGAAAGAAACTTATGAAACAGTCTTGGTCGCCTAACATTCACAGTCGTTACACTCACCAATCCGAATTGGCCTCAGCAGTGGAGACATTACAAATGGTTGATGGTGATGAAGTACGTTTAAACATACAGGCGTGATAATATGTACTTACCTGCGTAACGTTGGAGCTACTTAGCCTTATGTTGATACAAATTATAGTCTGACCGGATATAAAAACCCTCGCCATGTTGCGGAAAAGCAATAGAACTAATTTCTTATACTGGCATGGCAACTAATTAAAAACCCATCTGTCATTTCTCCTGTCAAAGTTTGACTTTCAATAAAGGGCGGATCCAGTATTTTTTTCTGGGAAGGGCACCAGGAAGGGTATTCCGTTCTCAAGAATATTTCCGAAATTTTTTTAAGAAAGTTTCCGCTTGTTCTTTGAAAATTTCGAGAACGGCACATTACTATAGTATGAGCGATATAAATCTGGACAAAAGTTCATTGACGTCTGCCTTCCAATGTACACCAGTTTTGAAAACGATACGATACAATGTCAGTGAAAATTATCGCAAATACGTCCCCTTGCGAATCGCAGTAGAAGGCAGGGTGAGTGACTTTGCCAGACGTCACAAACATTTCTTTTTAAAGACATTAAAATAAAAATTTCTCAATTGTTATTTATGTATGTGAGGTTGAATATAACTTATGATAGGTTGTGCAAGAGTAAGGAACAAAAGTACCTATGTAAGCCTTAGAGCGCAGGTACGTGACGCTAAAAAAAATATTCAGTATTTTGGAGAATAATTTTTATTGCTACAATAATAACATACCTATTTAAACATATCAGAAATCATGATCATATCTACATGTTGGAATACACAACATCAGAATCATAATGGGTTCAGGGGGGCCGAGCTCACGATGGATGACCAGAGCGGTAAACACAGTACAGGTACTTCAACAACGGGTTCATGTGAAAACACTTGTGGGCACTAGACTGAGTTCGAATATTTACTGTCAGAATGAGGATATTTCCAAAATAACATGCATAGCTTATAATAAGCCAGGGTAAACAACTCCTACCTCAAGTTACAGCCCATAACATTCAGGGATTCATCGGATATTCACGGATTAAGAAATCATTTAACACTAACCTCTCATTTGGTCCACATGTCACGGTTAGTGTTCAACCCAAATGTTAGGGTTCAAATATCTAAAAAGTATCAATATTGTGATTTGTGCAACTGTTACGTAATTTTTTTCTGCTAGCCAGTGTGATATAACTATCTTCCGCGCCGGTACTAAGATTTCACGAGGGACGATAGTTTGCGATACCTACCAATGTATAGAGAGCGATAATTATCGCAAAAATATATGTCTTGTTGTAGATGCCAGGGCAATGACCTTTTATTTTTTCTTATATGATTCAGAGTATAATGGTAGCGGATTATTTTTTTGGAAATAAACTTTTAAGAAACTATTACTACTAAATTCTGTTATTTTAACAACTATGACCTTAATTTGAAATGTACTGTTGGAACCTGTGGAATGGAACCTGCCTCCACTTTATGTACACAAAATAGTAGTCGATGTGGAGGGGGGGGTCATGCCCCCGTGCTCCCACCCTTTTAATCCGCTATACTGCTTTCAATAATGTTGCAATATATAGCCTGAACAGGAATATAAAAACCCTGAATTAGAGACAGCACTTATGCGTTTTATATTGCAACATTATTGAAAGCAGTAACGGATAAAAGGGTGGGAGCACGAGGGCATGTGCCCCCCCTCCCCTGACTGCTATTTTATGTACATACTGTGGAGCATAGATTACTATTGGATATAGTGTACTGTGGAGGCAACTTCCATAACAGTACAATACAATTAAGATTCGATTCTAGATCGAGTTCCATTGCTTTTCCGCAACATGGCGACGGTATTTATATTCCTGGTCAGGCTTTAAACCGTTATTCAGGGTTTTTATATTTTTTTCTGGCCAGGACTTAATACAATTATTTTTTCCTTTTAATTTAAAAACTTTTCTTTTTCTCAGTGAAAGAAGACAATTGCTTGATGACAATATCAGCGTACAAAGTAAGCTGCCCCAAACAACAAGCAGACTCATTAATTAAACTGAGAAAATCATTGGATGATGTTTTGGCGTCGAGAATCGATAGTAATAGTACACATACTTCTACGTATAGCTATGTTGACGAATTCGTTTTGAGGTTTGTATTAGTTAAAACTTTATTTCTCTTGGAATATTTCTCTAATTTAATCTACTTCAAAAATATATTCAGCTGTATAACGAGACGTTTTTTTACAGAGCGGTCATTGATATAATAACTGCTGAGGACGAGGGCGTGGAGTACTTCGAATCTGATGACACAACCGGCTCTGAATGTGAATATGATAATGAATCTGACCGGAATGAATAAATGTATTTGTAAACAAACAAAATAAAAATGAATGTGAAATAACTTTCGTGGTTTTATTCCAAATAGCAGATTTTTCACCGACTGGCAACTCTGAACATGAATTTGACATCAACAAACTTGTTTTGATGCAAAGTTGGTTGACTTCTGTGATAAGAAAGAACTGATAAGAATTTGTAAATACTAAAATTAACTAAGAATTTAAAAGGTAATAAAATGTTTGCAGCAAAGCTGGTAAGTTAATTTAATTTGGTTTATTCAATATCCTTATTTACAAACTTCGTAGATTCGCTAAATTTTTAGGTTATGTTATTAGTTCTGTATCATTTTCAGACAAAATGTTCGAGAGGTTTATTAATATTTACTCGACATAACAGCCAATACATACTTACAAGTGAGAGCAATGGTACCAGGGAAATTACACTGAACCATGAGAAGACAAAGTTAGTACTGTATTTCCATACTAATATTATAAATGCGAAAGTCTGTGTGTCTGTCTGTTACGCTTTCACGGTTAAACCGCTGGACCGATTTTGACGAGATTTGGTATAGATATAGTTAAAGACCCGGAGTCAAATATAGGCTACCTTTTTTTCAAAAATCAACCCCTAAGAGGGCTGAAGTGGGGGGTCAAAGTTTGTAGAAAAACAATAGATATACCTAATCGCCACGGGGCGGAGCCGCGGAGCAACATCTAGTATACTAATATAGTAAAACTAAAGAATTTATAAAAGAGATAAATTCTTTCTTTGTATTGTATGATATTATTGTCAACCGCGTGGCATATGTAAGTAATAAGTTACCTATACATATTTATAAGTGGGTCTACCTACCTACTTATAGTTTTTTGTATTTATGGTATTAACAATATTAATATAATTAACCGACTGCAAATATAGGGTTATGTTTTTCGCGCGCTGATGTAGGTACGTTATAATAATTATTTTTTGTAATATGAATAGGAATTCGCTATCGCTAGATATGATGAGCCACCTCACAGAAGCAATCAATGCAAGCAAAGATGACACGGCATTAAGAGCCATAATTTTGTCTGCTAAAGGAAATGTTTTTTCTGCAGGACACAATTTAAAAGAATTGGTGAGTTAGTACAAATTTGCATTTCGTTAAAAAAGTGTAAGCACAATTTCTAACATAGATATAGTTCACATCACGTAAAAAGGTCGCTGTAGGTGAGGAGGGGGTGAAACTTGCACATGGGTAGGACTGACGAACCAATCGCGCGCGCCGAATGAGACCCGCCCGATCCCCGCTCACCGCATAGACCGATATATCGCTTAGTGCGCAGCTTAACCGCCATCGGCCTTTTACGTGACGGCAACTAGGTATATCTTTACGAAGCCTAGTAGGTACCTACTTGTTTAGGACACTCTTTCGTCTAAGTACTTTCTTTTAGTCCAAATGAGTTTTCAGTTTGAATTTTGCTCAAATAATAAGTACTTTTACTAATAATGTCTGTCTGTTCGTACAAGGTAATCTTCGAAAAGGCTTATCCGGTAGGGTAGGTGGTCTGTGTCCGATTAGTTTTTATCCGGGAAATATTTAGGATTCTATCGTGAGAATTAAAAAACCCTAAAACATTCACGCGCAAATGCTAGTCATACAATCGAACATTATTGGAACTTTGTTGTTGTACTCTGAATGAAGTCTGGTTGGTCATTTTCAGCAATCTTCCACAGGTATACATCAACACAAGTTGGTGTTTCAAAAGGCCACTGAATTAATGAAGTCCATTGTACAAAGTCCTGTGCCAGTTATTGCCAAGGTAATTAAATTAGTTATATCATCGATAACTAAACGAAATGGTTAGTCACAATTAAATCTGAGTCATTCCCTCGAAAAGGCAAATTATTTATACTGCCTATCTAATTGCCTTCGGCAGACGAGTGGTAGGCTGGTCGCTGCTATATTGTATTTATAACATGATACGTAGCGATAAAAGAACGAGATTTAAAAGCCTTCGCTCAAAATTCGTCATTTCGTCCTTATAGTGAACCTAAAGATGGAGGCCTTTGTCCAGCAGTGGACGTCTTTAGGCTGAGAGAGAGAGAGAGAGAGAGTGAACCTAAAGATAGGCATAGATTTTATTCTAACTTTATGTAGTAAACTATTTTTTTTAAGGTAAACGGCTTTGCTACAGCAGCAGGTTGCCAGTTAGCCGCGACTTGCGACATGATAATTTGTTCAGATAAAAGCAAATTCTCGACACCTGGGTAAATACGTTTTAATTATTTTCTGTCTATAATAATTGCACCTTCTACTAATCGACGTACCTTTAGCAGAATAACTACGCATTTTGTAGATGGTGGCTAGCATTTTTTGGTGGTTGGCCATTTGCACATTTCATAAATTTTATCCGCACTGACTGAACCTGACCGAACCCTGGGGCGCAGCTAGTTTCATTACATGTCTCTGTCTTTTTCAGAGCAAATTTTGGAATATTCTGCTCAACACCAGGAATAGCAATAGCGCGGTGTATGCCCAAATCTCGAGCGACTTACATGCTTTTTACAGGTTTGTATAATAATAAGTTAGTTTACAACACCAACACAGATTACTTTGTCAAGTTCGAAAATTCAAAGTATTTAATTAAGTCCAAGGGCGGATTCAGCTTTCGCGTTAGGAGGGTCACATGGTCGAGTGCGTGGTCTATACTCATAATTAGCCCGGGAACACACCCGGACTTATTTTGAGTATAGAAAAAAATATATGGGTACCTGGGAAAAATTAAATGAATATAGAAGGTCCCAGGGACCTGACCTACTCCTTAACCACCCCTGTCGAAGTCTATAATTATGTGATGATCGGTGGTCAGTCCCTTTTGGAACAGGGAAGATGGATCCTGGTTGAAAACTGGAAATATGAGGATTCAAACCTTCCCCAAAAGGTAGCTTAAATATTGGGTTATCTATTTTAATATAACGATTTATTTCTCAAACAGGTGAACCAATCAGTGCGCAAGAGGCTTACGAAAGTGGTTTAGTCACAAAGGTGGTTCCCGCGGACCAACTGGATAGCGAAGTCAATAAAATCGTCGATAAAATAAAACAAAAAAGTCGCAGAGTCATAACCCTGGGAAAACAATTCTTGTACAGACAAATTGAGTTAGATCTGTTGGAGGCGTATAAATTGGGCGAAGACGTCATGGTAAAAAATATAAATATTGAAGACGGTCAAGAAGGAATAAACAGTTTTGTTGAGAAACGAAAGGCAAATTGGAGTCATAAATAAATGATTCAAAAATAAGTATAAAATGATTATAAATGTAACGTAAAGGCAGAAAAATCCTTATCATATATTGAAGGACTTAAAAGTGTCTGATGTGTATATCTGTGTGTGGAACATATAAATACTCCTCTGTCTGCCATAGACAACAAAACGAAAGCGAAAAGATTTCATTTTAAATATGCATTAACAAATGCAAGAATATAATAGGTATATAGAAAGAAAGCTTTATCTTTGTACTTATTTGTATTGTTGAACTCTGAACCGAATTAAACTCTTATCAAGGTATTTTGAAAATAAAAATGTTTAGTAATTATAGCTAACTTTTATTTGCCACTATCATACCGCCAATGCATTTCCATAGCATTAAATAATTAAACAGGATAGAAATGTAAAATTACGTTATTATATGTTTGGCCAATTAGACATCTTACACATTATATACATCAATCATATTGCAACCTTACAAAGTAATTAAGAATCTACCAGATGGCTACTTATACCTGTATCTAATGATCACTTGCCTGCTGCCGCTTTTTGGGACATGAACTACGAATGTGTATCCAAAAGGAAGACATTTTAATAGTTTTATCAAACAGAATATTATACCCATCTACCAGAGTCTTACATTTTATACATATTTGGTTACATTGACAGTGACAACTCTCACTAATACAAAATGCATTTATTCTATTATTAAAATTTAACACCAAAAATCAAATAAATATTAAAGAAATGTGCTATATCATCTTTATTTTTATACATTAGTTTCAAGATAACATATTTCTAGCGATTGGTAAATAATGTGAAATGTTTTCACTATTACAATAACAGCTTTCTGAAGGAGAAGGAATTTATAATACATTGCTTAATGGATTACTTTTGTAATAGTATTGAACTATGAACTATCTCCAGATTATTTTTATTGAAATCCGCAGAGCATCTTGCATTATCGTAACACTTATTCATAGATTTTATTTTAGTTTTAAGAGGGTATATTTTTCACTACAGGACACTAACAAGGGCATTAAAAATTTCTAAAGGCAACCTCAAATATTTTATAAATTTATTACAAGCATGCTGTCTTAAATAGTTGTGCTATAAATTTTTCAGAAATGCACTTTAATGCAATCAATTTACAAAATACATGAAAATTTACTATCACACTATATAAATATTTAAGTGATTTAAATCTATTCAATAAATGTTATTATCATTAACTAGAAATTAAGGGCCTCCATTTTTCAAAATAAATATGGAATGAAAAAGAAATAAACATTACCTTATAAATAATAATAAATTTCAAACAAAAATCCCGAAATTTAATACTTACACATATTGATCAGCTTTTAAATTCACTTTATGTGGATGAAAATAGACCCTATCAACCTAATTAATAAAATATAAATTACATATAAGTTTCATAGTCTTTGTCAACAACATTCACGATGTTAGCAGTTGTTTGGGATGGGAATGTGATTTGTATGGATTCCCCGTGACTACCAACTATGGTGCATCTCACTTCTTCGCCAGTTCATTTGAGAGCCAGTCAAGGCCCTCATAGAGCCCTTGTCCCTGTGTTGCACATGTTGCCTGAATGTACCACTGAAAAATAAATTATATTATTAATCAAAAGCAAAGAACAATTAAAGTACAAGAACAAGCTAATCATTAAAAAATAAAAAACACGACTGACATCTTACATAGCCTATGTCATTCGGGCTAATGCAAGGAATCTAACAATACCTCTCACATCAAAATCTGTTAAGCCGTTCAGGACTTATGGTGGAATAAAGAAATTACATACATACATACATGAACCCTGAAAACATAACACTCCTTTTTTGGTCAGTCGTGTAAAAATTACTAAATGAACTAAACTGTACATTTTGTTAGGTACTGATTTAGAATAAGCTGATAACAAGCCTTTCTTTTTTTTCACTTGCTTAGTAAGACCATTATTTGATGGTCATATTTTTTATTGGAATTCTTGCATAATGTTAAGCCAATAGGTAATATACAATAAGTCTTCAAGGATGATTCACTCTTCTGACTCCTCAGAAGACACACTTCCCTCACTTTTTACGCAATGTTGACTGATGTTGCTAATTTCTGTTTACTCAATTTTCCTTCTAATAAAGGGTCAGATATTATAAATGGTACTTTAATTAGCTGATAAGAATGGCACTAAAATTGTTTATGACTAACCATTAAAATGTCAGTTATTTCAAAATTTAGAGAACTGACATAGAGAATCTGTAGCTATTTTTACTTTTCAGTTCCTAATCAATATTAAACGGCATAATATGTGTAAATTACTTGGCACATAGTATGGGAGTGATTTCATTAAAAATGCTTACACGGCGGTTCCTTAGGTTGTTTAGGTTGAGGGCATTTGTAAGCTCTGCTGCAGTCATTGCATTTGGCATGTCTTGTTTGTTCGCAAATACCAGGATTACTGCATCATTTAATTCATCTTCTTTCAGCTGTAAAAGAATAAAAATTAAGTCATTATGCAATATCCTTAATTTAACAAAATTATAGTCTTTACATTAGATGGTGCCAATAGACTCATTGGACATGACTAAGTATTTTGATCACTGAGAAGTTGTAAAAAAATATTATTATTTGTATTATTTCTTAGCTCTATGTGGTAATATGTGACTTGTCTGTGCATGATAAATTAAACATGTACGGCTACATCACTATTGCTAATGTTATTTTACTTCAGAATTATACGACCAACATTATTCATAGGCCATATTCTCAGCCACAAGAAGCCCACTGATAGGTACAGGCCTCTAACAAATAATACAAATTTTTAGGAAGACTTTATGTTTACATAATTTTACACCATCATGTAGAAAGTGGAAACTGATTACACATTTGTAAAATTACTCAATATTTAATTCTTCACAATAGATGCAAATGCAATGTTGTGACATATGTACAAAGTAGTTAAATAATTTATCCACTACAAAATAACATACCATATTAGCAAGCTCATTTTCGGCTTCTGCTATTCTTTTGGTGTCACTAGAGTCTACGACAAAGATAAGTCCTTGCGTGTTCTGGTAGTAATGGCGCCATAGTGGCCTGATCTTGTCTTGGCCGCCGACGTCCCACACCGTAAAGCTGATGTTTTTGTACTCCACAGTTTCAACGTTGAAGCCAATTGTCGGTATGGTGGTGACTATCTCACCTAGCTTTAACTTATATAGTATAGTGGTTTTACCAGCGGCGTCAAGCCCAACTGCAATCGAACAATTATTTTAGAACAAAGAGACACCAAAAATAGGAAGTACATGAATAGAAAATATAGAACAAAATAAATTCTGGTACGCAATCCACCGATGAGCTGTCATGTTACTTACCCATAAGTATACGCATTTGTTTCTTTCCGAAAAGCCTTGTAAAGACACTAGATATTGTAAGACCCATTTTTGTATTTGTAGCACAAGACTAATACAACAAATATAGTAATAAAACAATGAAATACGGTAAAATGAATAAAGACCGACAAGCAAGAACAACGTCGACGTTTCGTTTTTCACAAAGAGTATATAATCACTACGTGTTTTTCAGCTATTTTTTTTTATCAGCTAGTGATGTAAAGGCAAATGAAATATTTTTATTTGGAACACTTTTATTGATCTTTGAAACTTGAAACTCTGAGTTGAAACTGGATTGAATTGAAAAATAAACAAAGAAAATCTAATATTTATACATGCTTGGCATGGCAGGTTACAAAAAGATGTTGGCGTTTACTTTACTGACGTGGAAATAAACAGAACGACACTGAATGGTAGTTTATTCTCTCGTGTTTAATTCTACGTCATCGGTCTATTAAAATTAAAATCTCCTCATATTTTCTCATAAAAGAGTTGTGAGATGCATAGGAGTATAGATGATTATTTTTATTAATAATTATAGTATTTCTAATCTCTCTTGATTGTCAACAAGTGTGAGTGTGAAGGCCCCTTAAAAGGATTGGTTATCTGTGCTATGGCTCTCTTGATTGATGTACTTTGCGAGCTTTTTTGACCCAATAGGATTCTGATTAGAGTTTGCTGTCATGCGTCGTCATAGAAACGTTTTTATTTTAGAATAACTTTTCATTTTTTGGCCGGGATCGACATGGAGATTTATGAAGGTAAGTTTAGCATCATATAATTTCCTTTAATAATCATTATTTACTTTATAAAATACTTCAATTGTACGCGCCATTTTTTGAAAATAGTTAGCAAAACAAAACAGGTTTTCTGCTTCAAAGTCCTTGAAGAAGGACTTGCTGAGGATCTGTCGTCTAAATAATTACAAACATGGACTCAATATCTGCATGCCGTTGAGTTTTCGTAGGATTAAATTTTTCACAGGGTTGGTTACAAGTACCTACTTACGTAGGTACCTAAATTCATAATGTTGTACTTAAACTCATAGTGATGTATTATTTTCTATCTAAAAGTCTTTGTGCACATTGCTTGCTAATGATTTCAATTGTACTTGTTCCAATAATTCTAGCAAAAAAGAAATTCCAACTTAGGTAGGTGATTAGTTAGGTAGGTACTTACTTCTATATCTAAGGGTTGCATGGTTTGGGCAAATATTGAATTTGTACAATCTACAAGGTGGTACGCAAGTGGTACACACCTCTACTTTATTAATACCAAGTAAAACACGTCATCTTCAGTCTTCAGCTTGTATTATTATGTATTCTGTGTCTTCAGTGTCTGTCATCTTCAGTCTTCCTAATAAAGTGAAGAGTTTTGTGTCGGTTGTTACATGTTTGTTTGTAACAAAGTATGTACAATGGCAAATCGATTGTGGACGAAATTCTCCTGTTTTAGTTTATCATCCAAATTACGAATACCAAGTTCCTACTAATAATCCTGATCTAAAGTGGCTTGAGAGGACTGCTTCTTCTGAATGCAATCATACCTACCCAGTTGATAGATGGGTAGATGCTACATAGGTGCTCAGTAAGTAGTTGTCTAAAACATCCATAAAATCAAATTCCGATACTGTTAATTAGGTATCTGGATTTTTATACACAGCTTGAATAACATTAGATTATACACGTAAACAAGGCTCAATGCAGCATAGGAGGCAAGCAAATATGGTGCTTGCTCATTGCCAGTAGTTACTTTACTATTAGTCCTTGTTGCTAGTCAATGTTTTATCACTGTCTATGGGTTGTAAATATGCAATGGCGCGCAATAGATTGCGTCATGGAGTTGAAGGTGGTTCGAGATCGCGATTATGGAACAAACACGCGGTTCTTGCTCGCCCAGTATGGGCCCTAAGCACACACGGTTCTTTCCTTTTTGTTTCGTGAAAATTTAGTAAAAATCACGAAACCTAACTTTAAAAAAACTGGCTTAAAGTTTGCCGATTTACCTTTTTGCGTTCGCCTTTCAACGACCTCGAAAGAGACATTAGGATCAATGTCAAATTCCCACAAATATGTGTTCTGCATTCCAAGTAATCATCATCACCATCTGCTTTTCATGACGCTGGGTATAAGCCTCCTTCTGTCTACATCAATATTGTCTATCCTGTTCTTGGCAGCAACATTCTCTACATCGTCAACCTATATCTAGCTGACGGATGTCCTACGCTTCTCCTTTCATATCTAGGGTACCACTCTACTCGTACACAGCCTTACTCTTACCATGGTTCCTTCTAGTCACGTGTTTCGCCCAGTTCCATTTTTGTATCACGACTCTACATAATAGACCACGCCGCCGTGAACTTTTGTTCGACGTCGTCGGATCTCCAAGTTGCGAACTCCCAAATCCCAACTAATATCTCGGGGATATCTATTTACATTTAAATAGATTTCAGCTACCAGAAGGCCATGACTGCTGAACATAGATTACCCGAGATTTTCACCTTCACGCAAGACATAAAAGTTGAATATTTAATGAATAAGAAGCATTGTTATGTTTTTAATTCCACACAATGGCACCGACAAAAACATATACCTACCTACTTAGCTCTTAAATAATACAATTGTTGCATTTAGTCATTATCGATGTTAACTTGGTGCATAGTTTGCATATTGGTACCTAGTCAGTTATGACCCTATAATGACAGGCTTCGACTAGCGGCGGCTATTTTCCTGTTTCTCAGAAATGTCGAGACAAAGGAGCCTTCTTATGCAACCGTTGAAGTATTATTAGCACCTAATACGGTTTATTGAATAGTTTATACGTGGAACAGTATTACATTTACTAGTAGATTAGGTATAAGGACTTGTTTCTTTTCCTAAACCGGTTGCCTTCAATCAAGTAGGTAGGTACCTGCAGTCTTTCAGTCCTCTCCGTTTCTGAACAGCCTCTTTCATGCAGGTACCCTAAATCATAAAGGTTTAACTAGTAGAAGTGTTATAACTCGTAATCCTAATATGACTACAAGTATGTTATTCATCTTACACGTAGGTTAGTGAAGTTAGCTCCCAGGAGTGACTTCCAACGGCCCCGGCGGCCCTGCCCCGGTGACGGGGCCGTTGGAAAAAAAATTTCCAACAGGCCCGGCGGGCCCGGATTTTGCGTTGACGGGGCCGTTGGAAAAAAAAAATTACCAACGGCCCCGGCATGTTTTTTAAATGGGACGGATAGCATAAAAAATTTAAAGCATACGCTCCGGTAGAGTTTAAAGGGGGGGGGGGGGAATTGTGTATTATTTTGTAGACCTTAAAATAAAATACATGATGTTTGTTTTATATCATGACACAGAATACATAATAGTACAAGTATTAAGATAACAATAATATTTATTTTATTTATTTATTTATTTAAACTTTATTGTACAAACACAATGTACCTATGGCACAATAGGTGGACTTAATGCAGAAGCATTATCTAACAGTCGACCTTAATAATACATACAAACTCTTTTTTTAATTTCATTTCATATTTAAAGTCTACAAAATAATACACAATTTCCCCCCTTTGAACACTACCGGAGCCGTATGCTATAAATTTTTTATGCTATCGGTCCCATTTAAAAAACACACCGGGGCCGTTGGTAATTTTTTTTCCAACGGCCCCGTCAACGCAAAATCCGGGCCCGCCGGGGCCGTTGGAATTTTTTTTTCCAACGGCCCCGTCACCGGGGCAGGCCCGCCGGGGCCGTTGGAAGTCACTCGCTCCCAGTATGTATGATTCTGATCTATGCTAACGTATGAAGGCTTTGATGCTGATTGTTCGGTTATAAAGTTAGACCTAAATCGACTTTCTGACGTGATGGAATTATAGTAACCAAGAAGCAATCAATAGCGGTAAACAATAATCTGCTGGGATAAATAGATCCGTTAGGTACTTAATTTCTTGCTCACATGCTGCTACAACACAACAAAAACCGCGACGATTTGTGAGTGATCATAGGTCGGTAATTATCTCCGAGAAGACTCAACTTTTTATCACACGTGTTTTATCCATAAAACTATGGGTATTCTTGCTTAGCTGTTTGTAATACTTTTTATTAAAAGCAATTTGTCAGAGCTTAATATGCTGAAAATTTGAAGTTTACCGAAGAATATTTCTATTTTGAAAGTAAATTAACATATAATATGAAACGAATCGTCAAATTGTTACTTACGATTGCAGAATGGAAGCAAGTAAATCGTTTCGTGAGAAACTTTTCACTGAACCGTTATCGTAGTTCTAATTATATTGCGCAGATTACGTAAATTGAACCCATTGTTTATAAACTTGCAATGAGAAATGATGAGATACCTATAATTTGATAAAACAGCATTGACATTATATTTGCATTCGGTATCAAATCATATCAAGTGGAGCTTGACATTGTTGTTAGTATAAAAGACCTACCAAATGTATGTGGTGTGGTAGACTGAAAAAGATAAATAAGTGTTAACAGCAAACTACATATAATCTGTTGACCGGTCTCAAAACCTTCAACAAAAGACTGAGTACCGAGCAATAATACTAACGAGCCACGACCATGGTCTTTACTCAAGCAAGTCATGCATCGTTTAAGTAGATGTCTATCCTCATTTATGGAATACTCGGTAGGTCGTTGTAAATGCTGCATTCTAAGCGTTTCTTACAGATGTTATCGTCGCTTATAAATGGCTGAATCTCATTCCAGCAGGTTTACGAAATTAACAAAAAAAAAAAGAAATCCATTTTCAACTTGAAAACAGTATAAAGTAGGTAATACATACATATGGAAGGAGGGGAGCTGAACTAGGTACCACAATGTATTTTTTATCAAAAAGTTTAAATAAAACAAAACAGAGCAAGTGTTTTAAGTATATGATTTAATGCATTGTCTTTATCGCAAAATTTTACATAATAAGGCTTCTAGACCGAGAGGTCACGGGAATTTTCGTAACGATCAGGGAAACGGATAGACTTGCTTTTATGGGTTGTAGAGTAGTCCCCTAATGTGAATGATGTCGGTCTGCCGGCTCTCAGTGGTAGCTTCTTCGAGCTATAGGGCCTGGAAGGTGCTTCATTGTTGCGAAAAAAAAACGATCTGAGAAATGGTTAGTTTTAGTACATATTCAAAGTATGGCATCTCCGCATGTGAAACAAGTTGGTCTGCCGGCTGTCAGTGGTTGCATTTCAGAGCTATGAGGCGCGCAAGTCACTGCATAGTTACAAAAAAAAAACGATAAGAGAAATGGTTAGTTTTAGTACCAATTGGAAGAATGGTGTATCCACAGATGAAACGAGTTGGTCTGCCGGCTGTCAGTGGTTGTATTTCAGAGCTATTATCGTTCACGTAAGTCGCTTATTTGAGGAAAAAGTCTAAAAAAACATTGAAAAGCGGAAAAATAGGCGAATTTTTCTAGTTCATGCCAGCCGCTGTCGTATCTGCATATGTTTGACCCAACTTCAAACTTGCGCCGCGCACCACCGCACTGTGGGGAAAAAAATCGCCTCTAGAGAAAAAAAGGTTTTCTTCAGAAAATCTACGTCGATTTTGGTAAAAACTGATTATGTTTTTCATTTTTGATCTTAATAAGAAGACTTTTTATTAATACTATTTTCGCTAACATTGCATTCTTTTAATAGGTACTAAAACTGACCATTTCCCTTACCGTTTTTTTTCGTAACTATGCAGTGACTTTCTCGCCTCATAGCTCTGAAATGCAACCACTGACAGCCAGCAGACCAACTTGTTTCACATGCGGAGATGCCATACTTTGAATATATACTAAAACTAACCATTTCTCTATCTTTTTTTGTTTCGCAACAATGAAGCCCCTTCCAGCCCCTATAGCTCAAAGTGGCAACCACTAACAGCCGGCAGACCAGCTCGTTTCACATGCGGAGATGCCATACTTTGAATAAGTAAAGGTGAAACGAGTTGGTCTGCCGGCTCTCAGTGGTTGCCACTTCGAGCTTGTTGCGAAAAAAAAATGATCAGAGAAATTGTTAGATTTATTACATGTTCAAAGTATGGCATCTCCGCATGTGAAACAAGTTGGTCTGCCGGCTGTCAGTGGTCGCATTTCAGAGCGATGATGCGCGAAAGTCACTGCATAGTTACGAAATAAAACGGTAAAAGAAATGGTCAGTTTTAGTACCTATTGAAAGAATGGTGTCTCCACAGGTGAAACAAGTTGGTCTGCCGGCCTTCAGTGTTTGACACTTCGAGCTATACCTAGGGCCTAGAAAATGGCCTTGAGAAAATGGCCTTCATTGTTGCAAAAAAAAAATTATTAGAGAAATGGTTAGTTTTAGTACATATTCAAACTATGGCATCTCCGCATGTGAAACAAGTTGGTCTGCCGGCTGTCAGTGGTTGCATTTCAGAGCGATGATGCGCGAAAGTCACTGCATATTTACGAAAAAAAACGGTTAGAGAAATGGTCAGTTTTAGTATCTATTGAAAGAATGGTGTCTCCACAGGTGAAACAAGTTGGTCTGCCGGCCTTCAGTGTTTGCCACTTCGAGCTATACCTAGGGCCTGGAAAATTGCCTTGAGGAAAATGGCTTTCATTGTTGCAAAAAAAAATATCAGAGAAATGGTTAGGTTTAGTACATATATTCAAAATATGGCATCTCCGCATGTGAAACAAGTTGGTCTGCCGGCTGTCAGTGGTTGCCACTTTGAGCTATAGGGGCTGAATGGAGCTTCATTGTAGCGAAAAAAAAAACGATCAGTGAAATGGTTAGTTTTAGTATATATTCAAAGTATGGCATCTCCGTATGTGAAAAAAATTGGTCTGCCGGCTGTCAGTGGTTGCCACTTTGAGCTATAAAGGCTAGAAGGAGCTTCATTGTTGCAAAAAAATAGAAAACGATCCGAGGAATGGTTAGTTTTAGTATATATTCAAAGTATGGCATCTCCGTATGTGAAACAAGTTGGTCTGCTGGCTGTCAGCGGTTGCCACTTTGAGCTATAAAGGCTAGAAGAAGCTTCATTATTGCAAAAAATAGAAAACGATATGAGGAATGGTTACATAGTTTTAGTACATATTCAAAGTATGGTATCTCCGCATGTGAAACGAGTTGGTCTGCCGGCTGTCAGTGGTTGCATTTCAGAGCTATGAGGCGCGAAAGTCACTGCATAGTTACGAAATAAAACGGTAAAAGAAATGGTCAGTTTTAGTTCTTATTGAAAGAATGGTGTCTCCACAGGTGAAACAAGTTGGTCTGCCGGCTTTCAGTGGTTGCCACTTCGAGCTATACCTAGGGCCTGGAAAGGGCTTCATTGTTGAAAAAAAATATCAGAGAAATGGTTAGTTTTAGTACATATTCAAATTATGGCATCTCCTCATGTGAAACAAGTTGGTCTGCCGGCTATCAGTGGTTGCCACTTTGAGCTATTAAGGCTAGAAGGAGCTTAATTGTTGCAAAAAATAGAAAACGATCTGAAGAATGGTTAGTTTTAGTACATATTCAAAGTATGGCATCTCCGCATGTGAAACAAGTTGGTCTGCCGGCTGTCAGTGGTTGCATTTCAGAGCTATGAGGCGCGAAAGTCACTGCTTAGTTACGAAAAAACGGTAAGAGAAATGGTCAGTTTTAGTACCTATTAAAAGAATGCAATGTTAGCAAAAATAGTATTAATAAAAAGTCTTCTTATTAAGATCAAAAATGAAATACATAATCAGTTTTTACCAAAATCGACTTAGATTTTCTGAAGAAAACCTTTTTTTCTCTAGAGGCGATTTTTTTCCCCACAGTGCGGTGGTGCGCGGCGCAAGTGTGAGGTTGGGTCAAACATACGCAGATACGACAGCGGCTGGCATGAACTAGAAAAATTCGCCTATTTTCCCGCTTTTCAATGTTTTTTTAGACTTTTTACTTAAATAAGCGACTTACATGAACGATGATAGCTCTGAAATACAACCACTGACAGCCGGCAGACCTACTCATTTCATCTGTGGATACACCATTCTTCCAATTGGTACTAAAACTAACCATTTCTCTTATCGTTTTTTTTTTGTAACTATGCAGTGACTTGCGCGCCTCATAGCTCTGAAATGCAACCACTGACAGCCGGCAGACCAACTTGTTTCACATGCGGAGATGCCATACTTTGAATATGTACTAAAACTAACCATTTCTCAGATCGTTTTTTTTTCGCAACAATGAAGCACCTTCCAGGCCCTATAGCTCGAAGAAGCTACCACTGAGAGCCGGCAGACCGACATCATTCACATTAGGGGACTACTCTACAACCCATAAAAGCAAGTCTACCCGTTTCCCTGATCGTTACGAAAATTCCCGTGACCTCTTAGACTATTCCTTGAATCACTATTACCAATCTTCATCGTGATCTCGTCTTCACTGCTAACATAATTACTTTTGCTTGTCTTACAAATCTCCCAACCATATTGTACTCGGTTTATCATCGATCTAATACTTGTCTTTATTAACACGCTTATTTTCGTAATGCAGCCGATAACATTTTGCTTGTCATAGCGAAGTCGAAGACTTTCAATTTGCTTTCATATTTTGGCAATATTCTTTAGTATCTTGCTTCACTATTGTAAACAACGTCATTTTAATAGACAGTATCTATTACGATACGATTTGATCTGTAGAGTCTATGACTCTCCTAAATACGTTATTAGAAGTTCTGATACATTGCGATAGGCTTATATTTTTGCAACCTCACCTGTCTAGTTCTGAAATGATCTCATCCAAATCTCATCGAGTTAAAAATTCATCAGTCATTTTGTGAAAGCCGTTGTAATCGATTAATGAATATTTTCAACACTCTGTACTTGTCGGTTATTGTAAATGTAATGTATCCCGCCGTGGCCGTAGACGTGTGCGCCGCGCCGCCGCGCCGCCGCCGCCGATGAGTTTATCGGCGTGTAATCGGCGTGATTTATTGTATATATTTTTATATTAATTTTGATTTAATTCACATTATAGTTTAATATTGTTAAGCTTCATGTTGATTTAAAACTCTTGAAAGAAGTTATAATACACATAAGTCGAGAATTACGCATTACGTAGGTAGTTAAGTACTAAAATATAATAAGATACATTATAAATCAACTAACTTATTTCTACACTATCGCATTGGGTGTACCTGTAATGATATGTGTATGTAAGAATTAAATAAAAAAATAATAAATCAATAGGTGGTTACTTGTTTGTAATATTAACAATAGATAAAAGGTTCATCAAAGCCCCTCCACTCAAAGTAGCCGGTCAGACCGGGGCGCTACTTGAGATTTGTCGAAAATACTACGTGCAAATGTGTACCTTTGTTCCCAATTCAAATAAACAACAACGCAGTCCTTTCTTACTATTACAAGAAAGCAGACCAATGGCACAGGGAGGGCACTTCATAGAAACGAGGGTCAGGGAGCTTCCTTTTTGTACGTAGTACTTATATTAATTCTGTGCCTATGGTAAAGTTAATTAATTCCTTGAATTTAAAAGTTTTGAAAGTGTTCTAAAAGACTTGTGTTTGGGCCTAAATTCAACAAAATGGAGAGTACTACACCAGAGTCCACTAGAGTGGTAAAACAGTCTTAAAGAAACAGAAAGTATCTAAATTGAAACACAACCACTGTTTTGAAGTTCAAAGAAAGACGAAGTTTCAAAGAAAAGAACCAACTTTTAGTAACGGAGCGTAGAATCTACCGGAAAATCCTCGGCCCTGTCAAGAAGCCAGACGGAAGCTAAAGAGAGTCCGGGAAAATTCCGAAATAGAGAAGCTGGTGAAAGAGCCGAATATACGTGGCGTGATAAAATCACAGCGACTGCGCTGGCTTGGTCATCTCGAGAGATCATTCTCTCATGGGAGGATCGTGGCGTCAAATCAGCCTACCTGGGAAAAGCATCAGGCAGGCGCCCAGTCGGGCGCCCCAGATATCGCCATTGGAGAGACATTGTGGAGGCTGATCTGCGTGAGCTGGGAGCGGTCAACTGGCGAGCCACCTCGCAGAATAGGAGTCTATGGCGCTCTCTCGTATCGGAGGCCAAGATCCACTTTGGGGTCACTGAGCCAGCGGAGTAAGTAAGTAAGATGTTATAATTATAAACATTTAAAACAATACATTTTCTTACTGTAGGTTATTAAATTAGTTTATATGTGAAACAATTGTTGATTTTTAATTAAAATATTGTGATTATACAAGCACATTGTTTATTTTTTTTACATTTTTCCCCCACGCCGATTACGCCGCCGCCGCCGGCTATTTTACGACTAGACGCCGCCGCCGGTCTGGTATATAGCGGCGCACATGTCTACGTGGCCGTGCATTGCCGTGCAATGCTAAATGATTCTACAAATCTTTTGAACTTCGCCGCATAGATATCCCATTTTATTACAGTGAAATTATAGAAATAAGACACAGATTAAATGTAATTTGATTTCCCATAATTGTTATTTCCATTTTTCTCGATTTTAATACTCCTTGAATATTCCATTTATTCAAAGTTTACCAACTTTGAAGATATAATTCGAGTATCTAATACACGTGTTGGAGTTAATAAAATAACCATACGGTCATCGTTAAATATTTCGTGTGTAGGAACAACCTGTCGCCCACACTTAAATCAAACACATTTTATTCGTGGTCATCGATAATATCATCGTAAACACGTACTTTGGATTCATATGTAGGTGCTGGGCGAAGGAATGCGCCTTTTGTAAGAACGGAACTCTGATAGTCAAGAAATCTCTTCTATTTTAATTCATTAGCTTTAAGTTTATTACACTTGCATTACTTCACGGCTCAATGCCCGCTCAATGCCCTAGGAATGTAATTGTCATGCAAAGCTTTCTGTTTTATTTAAAAGTCTGCAAATACTACATACATTACTGTCCTAGACAATCTGTCTAGAAAACTATCAAATCTTAAATTCTAACAAGCTAATTTTTATATGCCAATATAGTTATTAGATCCGTTGACTTCGTATAGCAGTTCAGGTAAAACCTTGCTCGATTAAATTGTGTAGTCTGGGAAAATACGAAATTTACCTATCACGACGTTACTAATACATAGAGACATTTCTAGGATCTGGTTTGTGGCAAACGTGTTTTGAGGAATTTGATCAAAATTTCGATATGTAGTGTCAGGGTTTTCAAATTGTTTCTAAACGTGATTTGTATTTTGTTGTTGGACTTTGTCAATTCATTTGTAATTTGTACAATGAAATGCTAAACAAGCTTGTTGAACTGTGTCGTTGTCGTAGAAGCATCGTCTGTTTATTAAGGCGTTAGATTCCCTTTATTCTTTTGTTTTTGCGGGCAAAGCATGACGCGGGCACCCCGCACCCCCGCTGCATAATCACGCGCTCTCAGAGACAACGCCAATACACCCGAGCGCTCGAGTAATCTATAACATTTTATCAACAGTAAAAATAGTAGGTATGTCTGTAGGTACGGTGAATTTATATTAAACAAAAAAAATATTGTGTGATGAAGAAAATAATTTTAAGAATTTTATCAGTTTGTTTGTCTTTGTCTGTATGTTTGTTTATTTATTTTCACATGCTAATCATTAGAACTACTGTATTAATTTGAATGAAACTTTTTATAGGGTACTAGCAGTTGCCCGCGACTTCGTCCGCGTAACTCATGCCTTGACTTCATTAAAATCACGAAAACTTTTTTTAAATGAACCGATTTTGATGAAACAAACTGTAAATGTGTTGCTGAAACAAAGCAATTGGTGAAAGTTTTAAGTAAATCGTTTCAGTGCTTTCGGAGATTAGCGTGATCATACATACAGACAGACAGACAAAAAATTAAAAAAAAAAATTTTTTCTTTCTTTTATTCTTTTTAACCCTCTATCCATTTCAGTCAAAGTACTAAATGTACAGACAAAATATTTTTACTGTTTCATTATACGTATATAGTTTTATTATATGTATAGATAAATGATTTTGTAAATACAAAACTGTCTTTCAATGGTAAGTAGATACCATTAAGATTTTTTTTCTTTATTAATGAGAAAGTGAGTTTATTTGTTCGTTTGTTTGTTACCTCTTCACTAATTTACACACATACACATAGTTATATGTACTGAGAAGGACATAGGGTACCTTTCATCCCGGGAAAAAGCACTATTCTCATGGGAAATTCACGCGGGCGAAGCCGCGGGCAAAAGCTAGTTAGAAAATACATTTGTGCATAAAAATTTCTTCCTTTATCCTTATTTCTCATGACTGAGGCTCGGGATGATTATGTGGAATGAAACACTCATAACGACTATTTTGATAATTTTAATGGAGTGATTTGCCACAGCGATCTCCATTTCACACGCAAACTAAGTCGCGGGCACTAGCTAAGAAAAATATTATCTTATATACGATTCACTAATATTTCACAAAAAAACCTTTCACAAATTATCATTAAATATCGCATTCTACTAACCTATCATTTTAAAAATGGTAGTATGACACACAAAAATTTTACAAATCATTTTCACTATAATTGGATTACATGTACGTACATACCCACATAAATATTGTAACCCCCTTTTTCCCGTGGGGGTAGGCAGAGAATACTATAGTATTCTCTACCTATACTATAGTATCCTACCTATAGGTAGGATTACTAAAATAGGTATCAATAAACTGTCAGCTACACCACGATTTTAGCGCCACCTAGTGTGCGCTAACGCTTGCCCCACTCGGCAGCGGCGGCGAGGCGTGGTGAACGAAACGACCAACCTAACAAAGACGGCACTTTGTTACGAGCAGCGGAACGCGACGGTAGCAAGAAATGTGCTTGCACATGCGCATCCCCAGATATTTTTGTGGTTTCATAGCTAATATCACATTAATTGGGCAAATTTAGATAAATATTTAAATAATAATATTATTTATTTATTTCACCTGTAGTTTACAAAACTTTTATTTCACCAAAATAATCTCTTGACAGAGTCATGGTTTTACAAATAAGGTCACAGCTAAAATAGTTTTTTTTTACAATGGTATGAAATGCTAGTCCCCCGATTCATAAAAATAAATGGCCAAGTGCGAATCAAACTCCCGCAGCGAGGGTTTCGTGTATGCAAAGCATCTCACATTATGGCTCTAACTGAAAGACGCAACTAGTTTCAAAAAGAAACTTTGCAGTTTTGATCCCTAAATATATATTGATAGAAGTTTTAGACTTCTAACAATATATTTACAGTTTTCAGATTTATTGCTGTACAAGTACTATAAGACCTTTTTGGTTACCAAATTTCATAATTTTAGGTCAACGGGAAGTACGATAGGTTTTGGTTGTCTTCTGAATTTGCATAATTTGCGAAAATTTGCTATAATTATTCACGGTTATATTTGTTGATTGAGTCGACATATAAATTTGATTATTTTACACCTGAAAGAGACCATAAACCCAAGTAGTTGAAAATGACCAAGGTGACTGAATTTGACTGACAAAATCGGTCATTTATGGTCATTTTCGTCGAAAGTGTTTTCACCGATCGCAAAGGAAGGGTCAGATTTTTCACGAGTATTCTGTAGGTTTTTTCCGCGGCTTTGGCGGTTGATATTTGAGATAAAATAATCTATTAGTCTCATATATATGTACCTTAACAATTGAATTTAATAAAAGAAGTAAAATAATAAATAGCAAAATTTGACAACAGTTGATCGGTCATTTATCGTTTTCAACTTTTTTTAATTATGCTAGTGATGTGCCGTTCCCGGGAACGAAGGAATATTCCCGGAAACGAAGGGAACGTTCCCGGGAGCGTTCCCCAAAAATGGAAATATTGGGGAATATTGCAATTAAAATTTATAATTGCGGTTTTTATCACTTCTAATATAATAAAATAATCTAAATACATATCCTCAGATAATAATTACAACATTTTTTTCAAAAATCTTCAATATTCCCTACTTTTCGGGAACGTTCCCGGAAATATTTCCGAATTTCCGGGGAATATTCCCGACTTATGGGGAACATTCCCTTGTTTCTGGGAACGTTCCCTCAAAAGCTGGAATTGACTTTATAGGATTACTAGCTTTTACCCGCGACTTCGCCCGCGTGAGTTTCGCTTAGATAAATAGTAGATTGTTAAGTTAGTCCCACACTGCGAATATTAACCTGTAACGTAATATTTGAAGATTCGATTGTGCGTATTAACATTACAATATGCCTGTCACAGAACATTCTCCAATTCGATTTTGATTTTGCCATTTTTTGAGGTTTTGATTTCAATAGGTCCACATTCGCAAAATGTCATTTTCGCACAAGGTTACTTGCGCAAAAGGTCCACTTTCACGAAATGTCACTTTCGCAAAAGGTCACAATCGCAAACCTTCACTTTCGCGAATGGTCACTTTTGAAAAAGATCACTCTCGCAAAAGGTCACTGCTTATGTTTATTTCGTAAAAGGTCACTTTCGCATAAGGTAACTTTTGTAAACGTGTGATCCGTTGTGATAGTTATCTTATGTGGAAGTGACCTTTTGCAACAGACCAATAAATCTAAAATTTCATTTTCACTTTCACTTTCAAAATGACAAAGTTTCACACTAACTTCCATCCCTTGCTTTTTGATGTTAAGTGTGTTAGCGATTCTGAGAAAGATGTATTCTGTGAAAGAGACATCCTGCGAAAGAGACATTTTAGGACTAGAGAACATTTTGCGTCTGAGCCTATTTTATAAATACAATAAATAAGTGCATATATTTTTTTTTTTGTTAACAGGTAAGTTTTGCATAAAGTCACGTTTGCAAAAAGACATCTTCGCAAAAGGTCATTTTCATAAAATGTCACTTTCGCATGGTAACTTTCGCAAACGGTCACTTTTGCTAAATGTTACTTTTAAAAATGGTCAATTTCATATGAAGTAACTTTTGCGAAAGGTCACATTCGCACAAAACGTCACTTTCACAAAAGTTCACTTTCGCAAAATGTTATTGATGCAAGTGTCACTTTCATATAAGGTAACTTGAGCAAAAGTTTACATTCGCAAAAGGTCACTTTAGGCATTCTACGAAGAAGACGTTACGAGAAAGAGACATTTTACGACTAGGGGACATTTTGCGAAAGAGACATTTTGCGCCTGAGCCAATTTTTTTAATACAAAAAAATTAAAACTTTTTTTATCTATACATATAATAAAACAGTAAAAATATTTTGTCTGTACATTTAATATTTTTGACTGAAATGGATAGAGGGAGACCTAAAAAGAACAATAGAAAGCAAAAAATTTTTTTTGGAATTTCTTGTCTGTCTGTCTGTCTGTCTGTCTGTCTGTCTGTCTGTCTGTCTGTCTGTCTGTCTGTCTGTATGTATGTACGCGTTTCACGCAAAAACTACTGGACGGATTTGACTGAAACTTTTTTTGTTGTATAGCTATTAAGCGTGGGCAACATATAGGCTATAATTTATTTTGAAAACTGGAACACCTGATGAAGAACCATAACGGAACAGCTAAACTATAAGTAATATGGAAATGGTGCCTTAACAAAAATCGTTCAACCTGATGAGCATTTTCTGCCGACGTATAAAAATTGAAGATCTGGAACATCTGATGAAAAGCTCCAAGAGACCAGCTACACTATAACATATATGGAAATGGCGCCTTAGCAAAAATCGTTCAACCTGATGAGCATTTTCTGCTGACGTATAAAAATTGAAGATCTGGAACATCTGATGAAAAGCTCCAAAAGAGATTTTTTATCTAAGCGAAACTCACGCGGGCGAAGCCGCGGGCGACAGCTAGTAAAAGATAAGTTTGCTCTTGACCACAATCTTGCCCGAATGATTGCATTTTTTTTTTTAACTTTTTTTATGTAGCTATAACAAGTCCATGCTGGGCTAAAGCCTCCCCACTCTCTTTCCATGTGTCCCTATCTCTGGCCTTTTCTATCCACTTTCTGTCGAATGCTTTAAGTTCATCTGACCATCTTGTCTTAGGCCTTCCTCGTTTTCTGTGCCCATCAGCTGGGACCCAGGTTTTATTAACAGATAACTTTTTTTTATTGTATTAAAGATGGGTTTGCTCTTGACCACAATCTTAGCCGCGGACAGAGATAAGGTCTACCGTGTAGCGAGCTAACCCAGAAGTAGCTTATTCACTCTGGTTTTAAAAGAGAGTCAGGCTGTATGTGCTCGGGAAAACGCAGGTAGAGAGTTCCATTTCTTTACTGCGTGCACGAAAAGCGCTTGGTGCTTGCGGGAGGAATATTAACCAAGAAAGGATGATAGCCCGCCGTGCATCTGGACATAGGGTTAGACGGTATGAGCTCATGAAGCTCATGATCACACTCCCCAAAGTACAATCGGTTGAAAACCGACAACTCCATACAAAACAGACAGGCATAATTTAGGCAATGAGATTTGGCTCTGCGTTTCACCGAATCCGAAGTGGCCAATTGGTACTTTGCCAAGCCGTCCCAAAGTTCACTTTTGCAAAATGACATCTTCGCAAAAGGTTACTTCCGCATGGTAACTTTCACAAACTGTCACATGTATCTCTCTCTCTCTCTCTTTAGTCGTATTTCCTTATGACTGAGGGTCGTGGTCATTATATGGAATGAAACATACACAACAACTGTCTTGGCAATGTTAATGGAGTGGTTTGCCATTGCCTTCTCCATTTCACACACTAGCTGATAATCATCAACCAGAGAGCAAGTTTCCTCACGATGCTTACCTTCACCGGAAGCATGTGGTGGTCGATGAAAACTAACATAGGTACATGAGTCAGATTGGTATACAAAGTCATGTAGCACGGGCAGGATTCGAACCTGGGAACTTTGCAGCCACAGGCGGGTGCCTTAACCACCACCGTTTCAAATTTATAGATGGTTACATTTGTAAAATGTCACTTTCGAAAAAGGTCACTTTCGTATAAGGAAACTTACGCAAAATGTCACTTTCGAAAACGATCACTGTGGATGCGAATGTGACATTTTGCAAAAGAGACATTTTGCGAGAGTGGACCTTTTGCGCATGTGACTTCATGCGAAGGTGTCTTTTTGCGAAAGTGTCATTATGCGAAGGTGTCCTTTTGCAAAAGTGACATTCTGAAAATGTCAAAATTCGTCAGTGTCAGGGCATATTGTAATGTAATGCGCACAATCGAATCTTGAAATGTTAATAAGCAGTGTGGGAGCAACTTTAAATGGCAAAACAATGGTAAGTAATGGTAAAATGTTGGATACTATTTATCTCAGCAAAACTCACGCGGGGGAAGTCGCGGGCAAACGCTAGTAATCCTATAAAGTCAATTCCAGCTTTGTAAGGAACGTTCCCAGAAACACGGGAATGTTCCCCAAAAATTGGAAACATTCCCGGGAATATTCCCCGTTCCCGTTTCCGGGAATATTCCCGGGAACGGAAATTTGGGAACGGCACATCACTAATTATGACCGGTCAGATTCGGTCATTTTACATCTTTAACCCAAGTATTAGATATGAATTTCAATTATATACCTTCATGAGTTCCTGAGTAAAATAATCTTGACAGACGGACGGACACGTGATCTTGTAAAGATTCGTTTTTGCCTTTTGAGGTAAGGAACCCTAAACACACGACTGAAGAGAATACCAAATACTACTAAATTTAAGTCTTGGCAACGTATCCATTGTAAAAAAAAATACAATAATCATTTAGGTATAAGTTAATGTGTTTGTAAAATCGTTTATTTAATAACTATGTGTAGTATTGAAAACTGTTTTAAAAATATAATTTTTGAATCGTATTTTATGAAATGACTGTGCAACAATATTTTCATACTAATGAGAATAAAATGCTAGATATCAGAGTTTGGGCTAATGTCATTTTGACTTTTTATACGGTGTGCAAAAAATATTTCGACGACAATTAATAATAATATCACTAACATTTTTACCAATTATTCTTTATAGTATACTAAATTAATTAAATAAAAATAAGTTATACACATACATACATATACATACGAACATATTTTTTAACTAAAGAAATAGATTCTTCAAATTTCGGTATGTAAATGCCACCAACCAACGCACCATGATCAAAGTTGAATAATTTAGACATTCTTTATATCAGAAAAAACTTACTTAGTTTTTACCGGATTGGTTGGTTTGTTGAAGATAGATGCAATAAAAATAATATTTTTATTGCATCTATTTTTTTCTGCAGACCATAGTCTATACTTGCGTCTATGAGACCGAGTGACATGTTTTCTTAGTTTATTTAATTTGTACATCGATTATCAAATTACTTATCAAATTACTAATTATACATATTTAATAGGTATCTAAATACTAGCTTTAGCCCGCGGCTTCGCCCGCGTAATTTGTTTTAGGATTTTTACTTACTGCTGCGGCGCAGCGATTCGAATTGGATCTTGATCACCGATCATAGCTGACGTCATTTCTTGTGGTCTTGTTTAGGATTTTCTAGTTTTCGTTTGTAGTCACAAACTATTCCTATATCAGAACTGACAAATCACACAAATTGAGTTAGCCCCAAAGTTAGTTGGAGGCTTGTGTTATGGGATACTAATTCAACGATACTATATTTTATAACAAAGCTTTTACCCGCGGTTTCGTCCGCGTGAATTTCCCACAAGAACCTTGCTATTTCCCGGGATGAAATGTACGTACCCTATGTCCTTCTCGAATCACTACTTCTATGTGTATGCGAAAGTTCAGGAAGATTGGTTCAGTAGATAAAGCGTGAAGATGTAACAAAAAAAAGAAATGCATAAACAAATATATATTAGTTAGAATTGCGATAGTTAGGATAGATAAACATTCAAGACCCAGGCCAATCTGAAAAAGATCATTTTCTATCTTGACCCGACCAGGGATCGAACCCTGGACCTCCGGTGTACGGTGTCCGGCGACGGCGTGATGGCCGTTGGGCCACGGAGGTCGTCAAATGGAGGAAAATGATTTCTATGGATATATTTTTTGACTTTCTGCAATGCTCTTAAAATAATAAAATTGCCTTTAAATAAAATCAAATTTATATCAATTTACATCTACAAAAAATTCCTTATCTAATAGTGAAACTGGCATAAAAATCCATAGCGTGGTTTAGGAGGAGTAAAAGTACGGAGGTAAAGTGACCTTCATTTATTCTTGTAATGTACAAAAGTACAGGTACAGCCGGCTGATTACTGTATGTTTTTCTCTACGCTACATGGTAAACAAAGCGACAGGAATATTGACAGATGCGGAAACGAGCGACACGACCTCCTCGTCTGAAAGCCAGTGGCAGACTGCCGCCCGTCGCCCGCACAGGGCCCCGCTATGAAAAATGGGCGAATGATTTTTGTTTTATAAACATTAGTATGAAAAATGTTGCTCGATTTGAACGAAAAACTAAGCGATTGAAGTATAATAAATGGTGTCTCTTTTGATGTAAAAATTTTCCCGAACGTCATTGCCATTTCGGAACAGTAAGGAAATTATAAAAATGCATGTCTTTCCGTTTTTATTTTTTTTCATATAGTAGTTTTTATTTTACAATAAAAATAATCTAAACAAATGTTCTTAAAGAGTTGATAGTACACATATATTTTTTTCAGATTTTTCGGGCTAACCACAGCTGAGCTTTAGTCCTTACAAAAACACCATTTCACAGAACAACGGCAATCCAAACGCCTTAATGATAGCCATTTATCCTTGTTTTCTAATTGAAAGAGCGTTGACTTTTGTCTTGTTTGCCTATGTATTGTTTTATTGACATGTAATTATCGTACATATCAATTTTACTGGTCATACTCGTGGAGGCTAATCAAACTAAAATCACATTTTTTTGTGTACATCTCTTATCTCTTTTTCTAATAAGTAATTTTGGTCTTGACGAAACTACCATATTCTGAATGTTTGTGAAAATTGACATCAATGTTCTACCTTGAAACTTCATTTGCTGGTCTGATCTAGTGTTATTGCCGCATTTTATTGCTCTGAACATTCTCTCAATATGATATACTTATGCATTTTTAATGACAAATGACCCAAGTGATACAATACGAATCGATTCGATCGATCTTGCACAGAGTAAAGCAGTATTAGGGTGTATTGAAGAAGAAAAGAGGTGGTGGGTTTGAGATACGAATTATTTATTTAATTTAGGTTCAACAACACACACATTATCACAGCAACAATGGTGGGCGGAAGACAGGAAGTACAGTACAGACTAAAAAATAAAAATGAAAATGTTGCCATTTTAATACACCCCTTCAACAGTTACATTTTTTTTTACCTTAAAACCACCCCTTTAATATAAAACACATTACCATGACCAAAACTTACACTAGCTCCTAGACTATAAAAAATATATGAACCAAAAATGACACTATCTCTCTTACTATAATTTAAAACAAGATAACATTCCTGAATTTTGAGAACAATTGTTTGCCTAGGGGCTTAGTGAACAAATCTGCAATATTATTATTGGATGAAACATATTTCAGAGTAACAAAACCACTTGACACTTTTTCTAAAATATACTGATATTTAATATCTACATGTTTAAGCCTTTTGTTACTATCATTATTATTTGCTATGTTTATTACACTTTGATTGTCTTCTGAAATTTCAAATAAAATGTTTTCATAACCAAAATCAACAAGTAGTTTTTAAGAAACATCCTTCCATTATTGCATTACTAAGAGCCATATATTCAGCTTCACAAGATGACAATGACACACATGATTGCTTCTTTGTTCCCCATGAAATAGGACAGTTAAAAATATAAAATATTAAACCAGTGGTGGACTTTCTATCTTTGATATCCCCTGCCCAATCTGCGTCACTGTAACCTTGCAATTTTACATCATTATTAGCTTTATAAATTAAAGACAAATCAATTGAGCCCTTGATATATCTTAGTATTCTCTTCAAACATTTGTATAGAGCCATACTTGCACAATGAACATATCTACTATAAAACCTACTGCGACTGACAAGTCAGGTCTAGTACACAGAGCGTAAAGCAAACTACCTATCAAACTTCTACAGTCTTTTTCTATTTCTTTACTTTCAGGTTTTTCTCTCTGTAACAAATCAAAGTTAAAATTTTGTTCTATAGGGGTAGCTACAGTTTTACAATTTGACATTTTAAATTTATCTAGCAATTTTTCTAAATATCTTTTTTGATTTATTTCAGTTACATTTTGTTCAAGATCCTGTTTAATATTTATTCCCAAGTAATTTTTAGCAAGTCCCAAATCTTTCATTTGAAAATTATTACACAAAGCATTTTTAAACAACTTAATCTGTTCTGTGTTATTTCCAAAATACAATAGATCATCAACAAATATCAAAACATACATAAAGTCTTTTTTACTTTGATTTACATACAAACATGGATCATTTTTAGACTTTTGAAAATTTTGCTGTAACATGAAACTATTAAACTTTTAAATTCCAGTAACGAGGTGACTTTTTCAAGCCATAAATAGACTTTTTCAATTTACATGTCTTTTCCTGTCCTTCTGGTAGTTTCATGTAGACATCCTCGTTGATATCTCCATAAAGAAATGCTCCAGTCACATCCATTTGATATACTGGTAATTTCTTCTGGTTAGCTACAGCCATCAGCAGTCTGAAGGTGGTCAGCTTGGCAACTGGTGCATAGGTAAGGTCATCACAATTCTTCTGCTCGAAACCTCTCGCTACCAGTCTCGCTTTGTAGATAGGTTTTCCATCCATTTCTTTTTATCTTGAACACCCATTTGCTGCTTACTATATTTCCTCCTTCAGGTATGTCTGATACTTCTTCCCATGTGTCATTTTCTTCTAATGTTTTTAGTTCTTTTCTTACAGCTTCTTCCCACATACACCTGTCTGGCCTTTTCATCGCCTCCTGGTAAGTACTGGGTTCATCACATGAAAAGGTAAGTAAGATACTTGATTCCTCTTCATCTTCTACTTCGTAGTCTTCTAGATACTTAGGTTTCTTAATTTTTTCTTTTAGGTCTTGATTCTACTTCTTGTGGTATATTTTCTTGTAATGTGTTGTTTTCTGTTAATAATATTTCTTCTTGTAGAATGTTTTCTGTCACTTCCAGTGTTTCTTCTTCTATCATGGACTCTTCATGAAAGGAATTGATTGATCCTTGCTCACTTGCGCTTTCATAGACTTCATTATTCTCAAAGTTTGTCTCTTCACTTCTTTCATTATTCATTTCTGTTGTAGATTCCTTCTTCAAGTCAAAACTTGTAAGTATTCCAGAAAACATGTCTTCGTTTCCTGTTCTTTCATCTTCTTTTGTAGACTTTTTTTCACTAATAAACACCACATCTCTTTTAATTTCAACATTTTTCTTTTCAGGTAAGTACACTCGATATCCTTTAGTGTTCTCTCCATACCCTACAAAGTATCCAATCTCTGCCTTGCTATCGAACTTGAGTCTTCTTTGTGTAAGTATATGTACAGCCACTTTCCTTCCGAAAATCTGTAGGTTCTCTATATTATATGTTTCTCCAATCCAGAGTTCATATGGTGTCTTATCTTTGACACGGCTAGGGCCGGTTCTGTTGATTACGTAGATAGCAGTATTTACAGCTTCCGCCCATAGGTTTTTATCTAAACCACTCTCTAAGAGCATTGTTCTTGCAGATTCTACTATTGTACGCATCTCCCGCTCGACACAGCCATTTTGCTCCGGTGTATAGGTAACACTCCTTTGATGTATAATGCCATAGGTATTTAATAGCTTTTTCATGTCTTGACCGATGAATTCTTTTGCATTGTCACTTCTGATAAATTTTATTTTGTGTTCTAGAACTTTTTGTGTTTCTTTTATAAATTGTTTCAGGCATTCTACACTTTGAGATTTATTCTTCAAGAAATACACTTGCCTGTACTTAGTGTAGTCATCTTTGATTAGTAAGAAGAACTTTGCACCTCCTAAAGATATTTCTTCAACCGGACCTCCAATGTCGATATGAATAACTTCTCCAGGTTTTGTAGCTCTTTGCCCTTCTAGAGGAAAAGGAAATCTGTGATGCTTTCCTTTCAAGCAAGATACGCAGGTTTCTTCTTCATTATTCTTCTCAAAGGTTATATTTTTTCTCTTGAGTATGTCAGTAACTTGCTTAATGTTTTGGTGAGCCATTTTAGCATGCCATTCTTTTAGACCGGATGTACATTTGCCAAATAAGGCGGCTTCTTGCTCATATTTGAATTTTAGTATAAACATTTTACCCAGTCTTTCCGCGATAGCATGAACACTGTTGTTTTTCATTAATAGACATTTATCTGCCGTCCATTCTGCTCTGTAACCCTTATCCAGAGCTGCACTTACTGAAAACAGGTTCACCTTTAGTCCTGGCACATGCAACACGTTGTGGATTTTGGTTGTAATCCAATTTTCCCCATCAAAGGCTTTTAAGTTAATGTCCCCATAACCCACAGCTTTTATTAGTGTTCCATCACCGATAATAACATCTTTTGGCACTAATAATCGTTCATAATTTTTGATATTGTCTTTTGTCATGCACATATGCTCAGTTGCACCACTGTCCAAGTACCAGTCACTGTTATCAGCACATTTTGAGGTTAGAGCACTGATTGACACTGATGAAATTATGAATGCATTTTGTTTATTCAAGTTATTGTTATTCTCCTGTTTTTTATTTGCACTGGTTTTGTTATACCAACATTGTTCTTGTGTATGTCCACGTTTTTTGCACTGTTTACAAAACGGTTTGTTAATGATAACTTTGCAGTCTTGTTTATAATGTCCCGGTTTACCGCACTTAAAGCACTTTCTGTCCTTAACAACTGCTTTAAAAGCTGACTGTTCTTCACTGTTTTCTTCATACATTTTGTTTCTTTGTTCTTCAATTAACAATCTTGCTGTCAATTCTGACAGCTTTCTTTTTCTATAGGTACGGAGTCCCACGCAGAGACAAAATGTCGGAACTTTTCTCCCACGGAGCTGATAATTTTTGTTATGACCATATTTTCAGGGATTTCGCCTTTGTTTTGGCGAATCTGCGCGACGATATCATCTATTCTTGCTAAGAATGATGTTATATCCTCATTTTTTATTTTTATCTCGAAAAACCTTTGTTGCAAAATATGCAAAGACACGTCTGATTTTTGTTCATAAATATTAAAATGGCAACATTTTCATTTTTATTTTTTAGTCTGTACTGTACTTCCTGTCTTCCGCCCACCATTGTTGCTGTGATAAAGTGTGTGTTGTTGAACCTAAATTAAATAAATAATTCGTATCTCAAACCCACCACCTCTTTTCTTCTTCAATACACCTTAATAGGTTATTGGGCCCAGCCCTTCAACCGAGGTGCAGGGTGAGATACAAACTGTTGGTAAAAACAGTCTGCGGTAAAAGCAGTAGTGCGGTGTGCACAAGAAAAGTAAAAATGGACGCCGAATGGTTTTCGACGATGGGTTCAACGAACAGTCCAGGTGTTAAACTGGAGGGATCTTCAAACTGGAGCAGCTGGAAGTTCCAAGTGAAAATAATACTAAAGGCCGTGGATGTCTTCGAGGTTGTTGACGGCACAAACCCAATGCCGCCGAAGCCGGCGAGTGACGACAAAGAAGGCGCCGAATTCAAGGCATGGCAAAGATGGCAAAAGGCAGATGCAAAGGCCCAAGGAATAATAGTAACACGGTTAGCAACCGCTGTAATCATGCAAGTACAAAATGCAAATACCGCAAAAGAAATGTGGGACAAGTTGTGTACCGTTTATGAACAAAAATCAGACGTGTCTTTGCATATTTTGCAACAAAGGTTTTTCGAGATAAAAATGAAAAATGAGGATATAACATCATTCTTAGCAAGAATAGATGATATCGTCGCGCAGATTCGCCAAAACAAAGGCGAAATCCCTGAAAATATGGTCATAACAAAAATTATCAGCTCCGTGGGAGAAAAGTTCCGACATTTTGTCTCTGCGTGGGACTCCGTACCTATAGAAAAAAGAAAGCTGTCAGAATTGACAGCAAGATTGTTAATTGAAGAACAAAGAAACAAAATGTATGAAGAAAACAGTGAAGAACAGTCAGCTTTTAAAGCAGTTGTTAAGGACAGAAAGTGCTTTAAGTGCAGTAAACCGGGACATTATAAACAAGACTGCAAAGTTATCATTAACAAACCGTTTTGTAAACAGTGCAAAAAACGTGGACATACACAAGAACAATGTTGGTATAACAAAACCAGTGCAAATAAAAAACAGGAGAATAACAATAACTTGAATAAACAAAATGCATTCATAATTTCATCAGTGTCAATCAGTGCTCTAACCTCAAAATGTGCTGATAACAGTGACTGGTACTTGGACAGTGGTGCAACTGAGCATATGTGCATGACAAAAGACAATATCACAAATTATGAACGATTATTAGTGCCAAAAGATGTTATTATCGGTGATGGAACACTAATAAAAGCTGTGGGTTATGGGGACATTAACTTAAAAGCCTTTGATGGGGAAAATTGGATTACAACCAAAATCCACAACGTGTTGCATGTGCCAGGACTAAAGGTGAACCTATTTTCAGTAAGTGCAGCTCTGGATAAGGGTTACAGAGCAGAATGGACGGCAGATAAATGTCTATTAATGAAAAACAACAGTGTTCATGCTATAGCGGAAAGACTGGGTAAAATGTTTATACTAAAATTCAAATATGAGCAAGAAGCCGCCTTATTTGGCAAATGTACATCCGGTCTAAAAGAATGGCATGCTAAAATGGCTCACCAAAACATTAAGCAAGTTACTGACATACTCAAGAGAAAATGATATAACCTATGAGACCTCAACTATGTAACCTATGAGAAGAATAATGAAGAAGAAACCTGCGTATCTTGCTTGAAAGGAAAGCATCACAGATTTCCTTTTCCTCTAGAAGGGCAAAGAGCTACAAAACCTGGAGAGGTTATTCATATCGACATTGGGGGTCCGGTCGAAGAAATATCCTTAGGAGGTGCAAAGTTCTTCTTACTAATTAAAGATGACTACACTAAGTACAGGCAAGTGTATTTCTTGAAGAATAAATCTCAAAGTGTAGAATGCCTGAAACAATTTATAAAAGAAACACAAAAAGTTCTAGAACACAAAATAAAATTTATCAGAAGTGACAATGCAAAAGAATTCATCGGTCAAGACATGAAAAAGCTATTAAATACCTATGGCATTATACATCAAAGGAGTGTTACCTATACACCGGAGCAAAATGGCTGTGTCGAGCGGGAGATGCGTACAATAGTAGAATCTGCAAGAACAATGCTCTTAGAGAGTGGTTTAGATAAAAACCTATGGGCGGAAGCTGTAAATACTGCTATCTACGTAATCAACAGAACCGGCCCTAGCCGTGTCAAAGATAAGACACCATATGAACTCTGGATTGGAGAAACATATAATATAGAGAACCTACAGATTTTCGGAAGGAAAGTGGCTGTACATATACCTACACAAAGAAGACTCAAGTTCGATAGCAAGGCAGAGATTGGATACTTTGTAGGGTATGGAGAGAACACTAAAGGATATCGAGTGTACTTACCTGAAAAGAAAAATGTTGAAATTAAAAGAGATGTGGTGTTTATTAGTGAAAGTCTACAAAAAGAAGATGAAAGAACAGGAAACGAAGACATGTTTTCTGGAATACTTACAAGTTTTGACTTGAAGAAGAAATCTACAACAGAAATAAATAATGAAAGAAGTGAAGAGACAAACTTTGAGAATAATGAAGTCTATGAAAGTGCAAGTGAGCAAGGATCAATCAATTCCTTTCATGAAGAGTCCATGATAGAAGAAGAAACACTGGAAGTGACAGAAAACATTCTACAAGAAGAAATATTATTAACAGAAAACAACACATTACAAGAAAACATACCACAAGAAGTAGAATCAAGACCTAAAAGAAAAATTAAGAAACCTAAGTATCTAGAAGACTACGAAGTAGAAGATGAAGAGGAATCAAGTATCTTACTTACCTTTTCATGTGATGAACCCAGTACTTACCAGGAGGCGATGAAAAGGCCAGACAGGTGTATGTGGGAAGAAGCTGTAAGAAAAGAACTAAAAACATTAGAAGAAAATAACACATGGGAAGAAGTATCAGACATACCCGAAGGAGGAAATATAGTAAGCTGCAAATGGGTGTTCAAGATAAAAGAAATGGATGGAAAACCTATCTACAAAGCGAGACTGGTAGCGAGAGGTTTCGAGCAGAAGAATTGTGATGACCTTACCTATGCACCAGTTGCCAAGCTGACCACCTTCAGACTGCTGATGGCTGTAGCTAACCAGAAGAAATTACCAGTATATCAAATGGATGTGACTGGAGCATTTCTTTATGGAGATATCAACGAGGATGTCTACATGAAACTACCAGAAGGACAGGAAAAGACATGTAAATTGAAAAAGTCTATTTATGGCTTGAAAAAGTCACCTCGTTACTGGAATGAAAAGTTTAATAGTTTCCATGTTACAGCAAAATTTTCAAAAGTCTAAAAATGATCCATGTTTGTATGTAAATCAAAGTAAAAAAGACTTTATGTATGTTTTGATATTTGTTGATGATCTATTGTATTTTGGAAATAACACAGAACAGATTAAGTTGTTTAAAAATGCTTTGTGTAATAATTTTCAAATGAAAGATTTGGGACTTGCTAAAAATTACTTGGGAATAAATATTAAACAGGATCTTGAACAAAATGTAACTGAAATAAATCAAAAAAGATATTTAGAAAAATTGCTAGATAAATTTAAAATGTCAAATTGTAAAACTGTAGCTACCCCTATAGAACAAAATTTTAACTTTGATTTGTTACAGAGAGAAAAACCTGAAAGTAAAGAAATAGAAAAAGACTGTAGAAGTTTGATAGGTAGTTTGCTTTACGCTCTGTGTACTAGACCTGACTTGTCAGTCGCAGTAGGTTTTTATAGTAGATATGTTCATTGTGCAAGTATGGCTCTATACAAATGTTTGAAGAGAATACTAAGATATATCAAGGGCTCAATTGATTTGTCTTTAATTTATAAAGCTAATAATGATGTAAAATTGCAAGGTTACAGTGACGCAGATTGGGCAGGGGATATCAAAGATAGAAAGTCCACCACTGGTTTAATATTTTATATTTTTAACTGTCCTATTTCATGGGGAACAAAGAAGCAATCTTGTGTGTCATTGTCGTCTTGTGAAGCTGAATATATGGCTCTTAGTAATGCAATAATGGAAGGATGTTTCTTAAAAAAACTACTTGTTGATTTTGGTTATGAAAACATTTTATTTGAAATTTCAGAAGACAATCAAAGTGTAATAAACATAGCAAATAATAATGATAGTAACAAAAGGCTTAAACATGTAGATATTAAATATCAGTATATTTTAGAAAAAGTGTCAAGTGGTTTTGTTAGTCTGAAATATGTTTCATCCAATAATAATATTGCAGATTTGTTCACTAAGCCCCTAGGCAAACAATTGTTCTCAAAATTCAGGAATGTTATCTTGTTTTAAATTATAGTAAGAGAGATAGTGTCATTTTTGGTTCATATATTTTTTATAGTCTAGGAGCTAGTGTAAGTTTTGGTCATGGTAATGTGTTTTATATTAAAGGGGTGGTTTTAAGGTAAAAAAAATGTAACTGTTGAAGGGGTGTATTAAAATGGCAACATTTTCATTTTTATTTTTTAGTCTGTACTGTACTTCCTGTCTTCCGCCCACCATTGTTGCTGTGATTGTGTGTTGTTGAACCTAAATTAAATAAATAATTCGTATCTCAAACCCACCACCTCTTTTCTTCTTCAATACACCTTAATAATAAACGGTACACAACTTGTCCCACATTTCTTTTGCGGTATTTGCATTTTGTACTTGCATGATTACAGCGGTTGCTAACCGTGTTACTATTATTCCTTGGGCCTTTGCATCTGCCTTTTGCCATCTTTGCCATGCCTTGAATTCGGCGCCTTCTTTGTCGTCACTCGCCGGCTTCGGCGGCATTGGGTTTGTGCCGTCAACAACCTCGAAGACATCCACGGCCTTTAGTATTATTTTCACTTGGAACTTCCAGCTGCTCCAGTTTGAAGATCCCTCCAGTTTAACACCTGGACTGTTCGTTGAACCCATCGTCGAAAACCATTCGGCGTCCATTTTTACTTTTCTTGTGCACACCGCACTACTGCTTTTACCGCAGACTGTTTTTTACCAACAGTTTGTATCTCACCCTGCACCTCGGTTGAAGGGCTGGGCCCAATAACCTATTAAGGTGTATTGAAGAAGAAAAGAGGTGGTGGGTTTGAGATACGAATTATTTATTTAATTTAGGTTCAACAACACACAATCACAGCAACAATGGTGGGCGGAAGACAGGAAGTACAGTACAGACTAAAAATAAAAATGAAAATGTTGCCATTTTAATAAGCAGACGCATTGGATTAGTTTTGTATCTCATAAAAAGTAACTGTAATAAAATTGCGTAATTACGCAAAATGTGCCGACCTACTTACGTAATATTAGATACGCTGAAAT
>CM031566.1:8152886-8327318 GCA_018467065.1 Ephestia elutella
CTTCCGTCTAACAGTAAATAAACCTCGCCATAACATTAGCGATCAATAGGAAATTGGGATCATCAATCATTCGTGCGGATCTTTGTACGGGAGTGCGCTTTCCTTTGAAAAGGTTTGTGCATTAAATAACATGTGTTTTGATTCGATTTGATTCGTTTACATTTCAATTACTCTCAACTTTTCTTTTTTTATTCAAATTAGGATATAACGTTCATTATTACTAAAGTACAATCGGCTGCACCTGACTGACCCCCTGAGATAGGATTCGGTGAGATACGGGAATCAGGTTTCTCTGCAGCTGACTGTACATAAGATATAACTTAATCATATATCTTACTAAAATATAGCGTTAGTACATTATATGAGAATACGATTGTCACTTTTTACCTTTGGTTTTATGAATGGGCTGTTGTTGTGAGCGATCTTACATTAATTTAAATAAAATTTTGTTTTAGTCAAGGCCCCTCTCTCATCTCTACATAAGTAGAGTACCTACATAGATAATTATAATTCTTTGATAAATTTCGTGATTTTCTTTCCATTCATCTCATTTACCATTCTTCTATTTCAGTAATATCTCCATTCAAATACCATGGCCGAAACACGTCACGGCAGTAATCTGCATAAATCATAAACTGATAAATCTTAATGTTTACTCATCTGTCTTTGTCAGGTTGCCTTATTGTACCTACATAAAAGCGTTTACAGGAAAAAATCCTTCAAGAATATCAAAGTCACATTAGCATAAACACAATGTACCTAAATTAGTTTTTTCATCATGTTACGTATGGATCCAAATGTTTCTATAATTGTTTGTACGAGAACACTAAAACCTATTGTCTACTGTCAATACACAGGTGGTCTTTCGATTAGAAATGTGTATTAATCTAATCATTCCAGTAAGAAAACAAAAACTGGCCAAGTGCACGCATAAAGTAGGGTTCCGTAGTCATTTTTGGCACCGCGCTGTTTTGCATTTCTTGCAAGAAAAAAGTATATATTTTTATTTTATTTATAATTTCAAAAGTATTCATCACAGGATACCCGAAACAATTTTAAATAAGAGTTTCCGCGCCTGTTTCTTTACGTGAGTGATTTGAAGTTTATAGGTCCAAGACTTTAGAAATTACAGGGGGGGGACACCGTGTAAACGACTTTAGCGGGCTATATCTCGCAAATGGTAAAGCTGCTAAAAAGGGTGTTGTATGGAAACCCTACCTTATTTTCATAGTCCTTTTCAACGATACCCCACACAAGGGGGTGCACTCAAAAAAATAATTCACCCCTCCCTTTACATGTATGGGGAGGTACCCTTAAAAAGGGGTAATTTTAATTTTTTGTATTTTTAAAAATGAGATCTATATGTGAAGTATCCTCGAACCAAGTTACATGCAAATCAGTCCATAAACGTAGAAGATATTCTGCTGTGACAGACTAGGACGGACGGACTGAACGATCTTATACGGGTTCCTTGTCGGACTACGGAACCCTAAAAATATATAACTGGACCGTCTGATCTGGCTGGATGCGTGAAATGCTTTCATTTAAACACTGGTTGTGAAATATCGCTGAGTTATTTATTACGAATTGTCAATTTTTATAATCGTGCGCCGAACCTTGAAGGTTTATCGACCACCCACATTCACGTCACCACGTACTGTATGCTCGGCACCTGTTGCTGGTGATAACGAAGGTTACGGTTACGAGTCTTTTATTTTTATTTGTATGACAATTTTTTTAATTTATTTAGTTATTATATTTTGAACACTAGCAGCTAAATAAGCTGATGCGTGTGTATCTTGAAGTTTGGAGATTTTGTCTAATCTGTTTTTAAAACTGTTGACAGCAGATGCAGTGACGACATTCTCATTTAATTTGTTCCAGTCTCTAACCACAGGTTAATAATATTAATTTCACATCACATTTTCCATTGATTGTATCCCAATCATTGTATAGAAATAGAATGGGATAGGTTTATCTTCCAAAAATAAACATCTTATGTACGAATTCTACTACTATTATTCAGATATCTGCGTGCTTATCATAATGATGACATTAGTACATTAGTTAGTTTCATAACTTTAAATGTCAAAACGTTGTCCCGCATAAAGTATTCGTCGTGAGTGGTCAATAAAGACTTGCACGACACAGTCACTGATTAATCACTGTAACAGTTAATGTAAAGACAGTATGCACCGCCCGTGGATTATCTTTAACTACTGGCATCAGTTTACTGCGAAAAATGCTCTCGCTCATTCCAATAATAACACCTTAGTAGGCTGATGCATATGCATTATGAATATCAAGTCTACACGATATAGCTATTACAGTGATGACACTATTATTTTACACCACGTTTACCATGCACTTATTAATGATTGCTCTTTTTCACATTCAGTTCAATCCGTTAAATGTAAACTAGAATCAATGAAATTGATGTAAAATTGAAAGTTGAAGTCTGAAGCCGCGATGGCAATGCCCTATTCGGAGAACTGCATATATTTGTGCGATTGTATAATCTGTAGGTATGCCATGAAAGGAAACCTAGCAAAAAGTGCATGTGATCGTTTTTGGCTTTAATTTCGAAATTGGCCTGACATCGATACCTTTTATACACATTCAGAAATGTAAACGGCAGCTCATGAGTAACATCTTCCGCGGTCTTTATTTGCATTGTATTTTTGTTTTCTGTTGCATAATGTCCGATATCTGAGCTTGATTTGGCTGCGACGACGGGTTCATTGTGAAACCAGTCTATTGTCTCAATCGTCTGGACTTCACTCTGGTCGATGGTCGTGTGACTCGGTTACGCCAGTTCCTCGTTTTTGACAATAATGGGTCATAAACTCGACTGGTTTTGAGTTTTGTCGAGTTGTCACGTCACTCAGCTTTCGTTACTCGATGTCTACAAAACAATTGTAAGTTATGCTCAAGGTTCGTGCTTCCGTCCGTTGCACTACAATAACATCGTTGACTGGTGAATTGGCTGGTTACACACACGTTTGTAATTGACAATTACAGCAGCTTTATTTGTTCAATGAACATGCGATCATTTTGATAACAAATAATTTCTATTTTTGGGACAGCAATAGTATTATTGCATTATAATCATAGATGATCAAATGACCATGTTTCATGCTATTAATGTGACAAACTATAGCTTCGTCATCATTTCTGTGAAAGTTTACCCAAGTCGAATGGACCAAACATTCTCAAGATTGCTGTAATGATCCCACCGTTATGTCCTCAAACTATCACTATTGATCTCATGTCTAGGCTGTCACGCATATCAAATTCACGTATGCTCTCTTCTGTGGGACGTGTGGTCATGTCGCAATCAAAATGCAATACCAAATAGTTGTCTACCTATTATTGCCATCTGCTAGTAGTAGTAATTAGTAGTATTTCATATGGTTATTTGATTCTCAAAATATTTTAGGAACAGAAAAATAATTCCATTGTTTAATTGATATACCATATACCATCTGAAATATAATCACGGAAGCGATATTGAAATGAACACCAATTAAGAAGTAGGAAATATTTTCTTTCAAAGATGTAGTTTGATACCAGTTCTCAGAATTACACCCGATACCCGTAAGAGGTTTAAAACACATAAAAAGTGACATATACAAATATCGAAAATATCTAAGATAGACCAGATTAAAATTGACGGGATTCATCTATCGTACAAACCTCATGATTCACGTAGGTTTTAGTAATAAAGTTCAAGCTGATATTGAAATTCAGGGAGATAGGATGAAAAACCTAGTTACATCGAGACCGCTCAGTTTACATAGCTTTCCTGTCACGTGTTAATGCATTGTCCGTCTGTCGGGGTCTTCATCTGTGCAGCCAAGTGTGGTCCGACCGAACGGTGAGTCTCGCGCCATTGCCTACAAAGCTGCATACTGCATGTATCGAGTATCAGCAATCTCCACTCTCACATCAGGGTTTATCGACCTTTGTTTCTATGGGTTCATTATGTAGAAATGTTTGTAATTAATATGTTTCAAATGTTTGTCAATTAGATTCCATCTACTATTATCGTTCCAAACCCTTATATTCGACAAGTGGTTTCCCAAAAACAATAATGTAATAAACTAGAGTAGAGGTGTTATGAATATATCGTAACCGTTATCGAGAACATGATATTATAGATGATATCATAATACGAATATATTAGGTTCTTAGCTATCTGAGTAATCGGTTATCCGGTAACAGTTATATATCAGGCACCTCAAACGGTTACCTCTAGCCATTCCTAGTTATAAGAGTTACTATGATACAGAACGATACCGATAACACTGAATATTTGATATTGGAAACGCACTTTGCGGCGTCGTCGTCGTCTCCGAAATATGAAGTGGGATCTGTTCCTATTTTTGTGGATTGTGATCTGGTACTCTTTTTGGAATTGAAATATAATGGAAATATACTACTTTCGTGAAATGCGATCTAATAATCTTTTGTAGTCCACGATTCAGTCCAGTCCATTCGGCCCATTCAGTCCAGCCCAATCAGTCCATTCGGTTGCGATCTATATACCTACCTAGGTAGGTACCTACCTACCTACCTACCTAATCATCTTTTTGTGGCTCACGATTCAGTCCAGTCCATTCAGCCCATTCAGTCCAGCCCAATCAGTCCATTCGGTTAGCTGGGTAGTACCTACGTACATATCACTCAATAATACGATATACGACAATACGACATAAAATATATTAGTCGGTTGTCCGGCCTAACAAGAACGCGGCGAACTCGTATCGTATTCGGAAGTTCTCAAACGCTGACGGTTCTTGACGGTTCCTTGGTAACCGTTAACGGAACGTAATACCGACTAAACATTATATTCGATAACATGAATACTGATATTAGACACTAATATAACACCTCTATAATAAACGACGCTCCATCATCAATCTTGTTCGTAAATTTTTACATGTGTGTAGAAGTGCGGAGTTGTCAAGTGTTGGCCGTTTCGGGGAATATGACGAAAGTGGCACTCCCCACGGTCGGCGAGGCAAATACAAACAAACTTGTATATTTCTAAACAAATTACACGCTACAGCTTTGTTTATTTTACAACACACCCGTAGAGCAACAAAAAAATGACAATATGTGCATGAAATATGTCTAAAATCTCATTATTATTCTTAAGCAGATATCCTGTAGTGTCTGTAAACCTTTGACGATAGAACAAATTAAGGAAATCATTATCGTGAAGATAAAATTGTTTATGTCATCGCCGTCAAAATTATTCATTTTAAATTTATTTTCTGTTTTAGTATAATTCTAGATAAATTTTAAATCTTTCAAATCTTGTAAGCTTTTTGATGATGCACAACAATCGATAGAGTGACTGTAAATTCTTTTACTTTTGTCCTTTTCTCACTTAGGGATTATTGCATTCTTTATTTCCGTCACACCCTTGTGATTTATGCCTGGTCCAGCCCATTCTCCCAATCGGTCGCTTCCCGAAAGTGCCATTCGTTAAAATTCCATATTTAAAAGGACACGGCGGATGCGTTGTCTCCGGTGTTGTCACCACTGGGCCATTGAAAGTGTTCAAACGAACTTTATGACTCGATTCCATTTCACCGCTTGATTTGGTTTCGAAGTTCGACGGAAACGGGTCTCTGTTAACGGAAGAGGGATCTGACAATTTTTGTATCGATATTGTTGCCGGTCAACTCCGTTGCCCATTATCATTGTAGGTTGCGCGTGCGCCGTTGCGTATTTAGTTGCGTTCGATGGACGACCAAGAATAGCCGTCGATTCGATCGTTCCCGCCTGAAATATTTACTATCTTCGTCCGTAAATTGCTGCTCATAAACGGAGGGCGAGTTGTGTAATCTTCGCCGGAGACGTCCTTTGATTCTGTTACGCCTGTCGTGTTTAACGTATCACCTTGTTCACAGAACAGCAAATATTTGCCGCTCAGTATTCTTTACGAGCGATAGCTACAAAGTCGTGCGTAGTCTTGTGTTCTCGTATAATTTTGTATCCTTATCAGCTGTGTCCCCGAATATGATAAAAGTTGATAAAAGAGAGTGAATAGTTAATAACAAATAAATGTATGGATTATTAAAGATAGGTTAACGTTGTGTGACATTATTTGAGTTTGCAACGAGTGTTGATAAATTGAAAGTTTATAGGAACATTGAAGGGTGTGTGCGTTTGAGTGATGCGCCTGCGGCTGTGCAAGTGTTGCGTCGGACCTATTTTCGTAGCACGGAAATAAGAGCGGCAAAAGGAGCAAAAAGCTACGGCTGCATGAAAAACTTGAGGACGCAGTGCTGCGTGTATTTCTGTCTGTTGTGGACTGATGTGCAGTGTGTGACGAGTGCGTGTGCTCCGCGGCAAGATGAAGAAGAGGACCATCTCTAAATTGAAGTCTATATTTGGCTCCAAGAAAGGTAATTGGTTTTTGTTTGTCAATAATATTGTTGTCGTCCCGCTAGACCGTTAACCTATCAATGGGACAAATTCCTTGCAAAATTAAAATTTCAGAACTTACCAAACTTAGGTAGGTACTTTCCTCTACATTTGTTTGTATCTAATTATTATTTTCCTCTAAATTTGTTTGTATGTAATTTATTATTCTTTGTGTGATTCTCCTATATTTTAAAAATAAGATATTTCATATTCAAGACTGTTATAATTGTATCAAGTAACAGATAAGAATTCATTTATTTTGCAATTGTACTGATTCATCAGCCTAATCCATAAATTCCATAATGTATCCATGTTTTCTATTTACTCCAATTCTCAGATTTTTAACAGAGTTTCCAGTAATTTTCAATCGTTAAGATTCTCGATACTAATTGCACAGTCGAATTACTTACGGTCTGCCTCTTTTTATGAATAAATATCCAACGATGGTCGCGTTTCTTCACGCGAGCAGATGTAGCGGGATTTTTTATTGAATTCAATGCATCCCTAGTCGTGAACGTGGACAGCTGCTCTCGAGTTTATAAAGAACGATTCCGATTTAAAGATTTTTAAAAGGGCACATAAATTCCCAAAGGGTGCGTCCGGCGTAGACTGTAACGAGTGGTTGACAAGGGATAGTGTAAATCATATAGAAATCATTGTATAAAATTTAAGAATAAGTAGTTCCTTCACTTTCTTTTTATTGGATAGTCTCCTTACGAGTACATCAGTCATGGGCCTTAATAAATCATTGATACTAAGACACGATAGTTAGATACTCGTAATTTGTGGTCCGCTATAAGAAATTTCTTTTACATGTCATTGATAATCTTTGTAAAGATATGATGAATTGTGTGTTGATTTTAGTATTGTTAATATCTTTATTAAAATTACATTACACGAAAATGCTTCTATAAGAATGATAAAGATTTCTCTTGTATCTCATTAGTCCTGTCCTAACTAGTCCATTTGTAATTAATTGGCAAGTAATCTAATAATGTATAGTTGTAGTATAAATAGGTCCTTTATAAACAAATGTTAGTCTTGCAGTATAATTTTGAATTATGGGGATTCTAGGAGTCACCATTCGCATTCAACTAAATAGCATATCGTTAGCAAACAAATCATCCGAAATATCCTAATGTTAGCCATAGTTTTAGTAGTAAAGGCTAGTACTAACATAATTTATGCAAAATTGTTATCCAAGTAATAACATAAGCCACATAATACATAATTTATGAACCCTAAAAAGAATTAGTTATTTAAAGATGTTTACAAACCCGACGCCGCTGTAACAGAAACAAGCGAGCTCTGAGATCGTATTCACGCGTAAGCAGAGTTAGAAACGTCGCTGATAAGCACGTGGTGTGAACAGTATTACAGTACAATTCTGGCTGGACAGAAAGCCTAGTAAACGTATTGTACGAGTTCAGTGTCCAAGATATCGCTCTTAGTGTTGCATGTTCCATTTGTGGTTGCCAAGTTACACTCGTGAAAATGCCTTGCGGTATTCCCATTAGTTTTCGTCGCAAAAAAGGTGAGATTTTAATTGTACTGTTGTTTCAACTGTTGATAGGGTTATCTTGCTTATAATAGGTATTTTTACTGCAAAACGTGCGTTCACTTATGATATGAGAATGTCAACATTCTTCAATATCAGTGTCTGTAATGCTGTTTTTACTACTATTTTTTTTTCTTTGCCAATATTTAAACGTTGTGTTGGTTGTATCAATAACTAGTAGATTTGAATTGGTAATATTAAATACCCAATAGAAGGTCACACAGGTGTAAAGTATTTTTAAATTTTACGTTCTTGAAGTGTTTATATTATTGTTATTAATATTTTCCTCTATGACATTTTCTTCATCTTTTGGCTCTTAAAGTTGGCCTTTTTATTTTATTTTTCTCTCTTTCTCTTCTCCATTTAATTGATAAAACCTTTCCGCCTTTCGTACCTAAATAAGAAGAACTAATTTATATAAATTTTATTAGGTAAAGTAAATATCACGCACGTTTCTGTATAATAATACCAAGAAACGCTGCTGCAAGTATATATATTGAGCTATACTTCCAGAGAAATACAATCAATGTACCACTGAGACTTGCTCACTTATTTAGTATTATTTTATGAATTCAATATTTGATGTTTATCTAGAATTTAACTACCTATTAATTTTCGACAGCTTATTTAATTTACATAACCCGTTAGAAATATTCAACCAGATCTAAGATGACTGGCATGGCGAATTTTGAACACAACATATTTTAACAATACATATGTAATTTATGCAAGACGCAATTGTTTTTCCTTGTTATGCTATTTACTATTTATGGTTCCCTGAACTTTCTAAAAACAAGGAAAGGTAAATGCATGTTTTCATTCAATATTGTATAAATAGCGAGAAGATAAATTCTAGGATTTTACTGATGCCCTACGTCTTAACTGACATGCTATTGTGGAACGCAAATGACTATGGTAATAGAACCGGTTTTGTTAGTGCCATCATCAATTTTAACTGCCGCTACTGAAATGAATTGAGAAACTTTGGTTTTTATAGTAGCTAATCAACTTGTATTTATTAGCTTAATTTTATGTATATTGCAATTCCTAGCTGTATGTAACGTAAGTATTTTCACTATAAGTGCGTGATTCGCTTGTCAGTTCTGGTCAAAAATGTTATTCGCATAAATCATATCCGCTTCTTCTTCGTAAATTTCATTTTGTACAGTCTCGACATTTGTAATGAGTACAGTGGCATTTAAAGTACTGTCTATCTTACCACGGGCTTTCCGTGAGAACTTTATAAATTCGTGATTCACCAACGTACCCGTAATTGCTAGATCTTATCCACATTCCACGTTTGTTTCTATATCTGCATGTGTTCTGGAAGCTGTGAGAATTTTAATGCAAATCCTCTAATCAGGATCTGATAACATTATGCTAACGAAAGTGGAGAAACCCGTCAACCGTGAATAAAATAATTAAATAGGTAATAATAGGAACCATGACTTTGAGACGTTTTCTTACAATCTCGGGATCAGTAATCTTCGCAGCCATTACAATGGCTGTATTGTTACCGTAATTATAACAACCTGCCGAGCTATTAGGTTAAATGTCAAGTTACATAAATTACTTATCTTCAAAGTCTGCCAGTTGCAAAGAATCTATGCAAGTCAATCCTTTTTCACGAATAAATTAGTGTGGTATTTTGTAGTTATGTTTAATTCCATTGTGACTTTATGAGCCAGCCTACACGCGAAACACTTGCGCAAAGAAAGAATTAACATTCAATGAATTGCTAAAAGTGAAAATAATGCATAACAATAAGCGGATCAATAATGAACTTAAGAAATTCATATTGTGTCTGAGAAGTGATTGTGAAACTGGCCGCGTTAAATTTGCTCTGACCGCGTCCACATCCGAGAAGATATTTGAGATCGAAATATTAGTTTTCATTTCATCACAAAATACATAGAACACAAATGCTATCCAATATAACTTTCTTACATATTATTTGCTTTACCTAATGCTGAAGTTAGTAATAATCAAAGTAGAATTTCATATGTTCATTCATTCAATATGTTCAATACTGCTGTTAGGATCGAAAGTCTTGTCCATTTAAGATTACATTCTAAAATTGTACTCGAACCTACCAGAAGTTCCAGTACAATTTTAGAGTTTTAAATGCACTCAGCAATAATGCCGAGTGCATTGTCTGTAAGTGATGCCATGGCGATACCATAGCGGTCAGTTAGCCAATGAATGAGAACGTCTTACCATTTTCTTCTGTAATGTACGTATTTTGTGGTTTCAGCTTCTTGTAGTTTTAGTACAGAATCGATTGAAGCAACGTCGATGAGCGTGAAGATAGAACTGATTTCTATTTGTTGGTGCACAAGGCATTTGAAAATATTTTTATTTTACTTTCACTGTCTATTATTAATTTCCAAATCGTGCTTTTGTTATCATTTTATTAGGTTTATGGCTCTAATTAAAAAGTAATTAATGGATTGTATGTAACGCTCAACATACAATCCATAAATTAATAATGCGCACTGTATCTTTAAAGCCCATTTCATTAAGTCTGCTGCATTGTTGAGTGACACAGCAAATAATTTATGGAGGTAACTTGACCTTTATTTACGTAAGAGGCGCAAACGACCCAGGTAAACTCAGCGTATCTCTATATCAAAATGTTTGCATACGTTCGTTCTCACGGACAAGTTTTTAACGTTACCACGAAAGTGTGACATTGACGTATAAAGCATCTTGATCGTAATTTTATGTAACCCTTTGACCACTTTCTTTAATCCTATTCTCACGTTAGACATCGTGAGTAAATCGGACTGGCAGGAGATTGATCGCCAATGGATCTACTATGTCAAACTTTGCATTGTTTGGGTTTATTCTAAACCAAATAGGTCTTGCGTGTTACTTGCCTGTCAATTTGCAGACAAGATGATGAAATAAATATTTCTTTCATTAAAATTACATACATATAATCACGTCTTTATCCCTTACGGGGTAGACAGAGCCAAGAGTCGTGAGACTCGAAGGCCACGCTCAGCTGAATAGTGGGCTCTCTGATGGAATGGAGATTCAAATATAGTGACAGGTTGCTAGCCCATCGCCTATGAGTCGAGGAATTGACTTTTACAATCTGCGCGGGAAGAGAAGCAGCTGGCGCATTCTGTTTTTTTCTTCGCTCCCTGACCAGCATGGAAGCACAAGCATTATAATTAGCAACTATTATCTTTAGTTAGTTCTATTGTCTTTAATTTTTCTCAACCCGATGCCAACTTCATAGATGCTCTTGAATTGATGTCACCATCTCGCACTAAGCTTCAGCCAATCCACTTGTTTTATCTTAATAGGTTATTGGACAATGTTGAATTTTAAATTAAAAGCTTATCATATTCAAAAATATTTGCTCTGCTTGAATTTTCAGAAACAAATGAAGCCTATAACCGTCATCTTTGTAATATTTACTCAAACAGGAAGTAATTTTGTGCTTTATTAGGTTCGTGTTTCGCGCGAATTATAGTTCATATTAAAAGTTCATATAACACAGATACGCTTTCTTCTCTAATCCAAATTATCATAGTTCAGAATAATTTCGGCAATTTTGGTTTGTCCGCTGATATTTGATAGTAACCACTAAATCATCTATACAATATCTATCACTAGATTCTCCGTCTGTGAGATTCTCAAAGGTGTTGGTAGGACATCGGTTAAGATTTGAAGCAGTATCTTTTTCCGTTGACGCTATGTTTTCCGGTCCGTTGGGCCACCAGAATATTAATAGAAAGTCCCTATAAACAGACCCGGCGGGCCGAAATTTGAAGCTCATGTGATCCGTGTAAATCTCAGACAAACAGTGGCTAATGGTGTGACAAAAGACAGTAGATAACTGTTGTATGAACTGTTCGCATTGGCCTATAAACGTGACATTCTTGGCATCGTTAATCCATTTGTGGTTGAGACCACTTTTATAAGGAGGTCTAAGAGCTTGTTTTGTAATAGTTGCTTTGAAGTGGTTTTGCGTGTAACATGTTTATGAAATATCAAAAATCTATTTTTATTATGTTATAGATTGAATCGTTAATCTGGTTGGTAGAACTAAAATACATATTTGTAAATGCATAAGGCACCATCTCCATTCTATTCTTTTTAAAACCTCTTGCTGGATCCTTACTTAACCTCAGATTACAACTACCTATAATGGTTTGATGAGACTTGAGAGTCCCAAAGTCTCAGTTGTTTTCCGAAGCCGTGGTAGTAGATTTCGAACTGATAATGATTATTGAAATAGCTGAAGACTACACATTTGAGATTGTATGCATTCAATCTCATCGAGGACAGAAAAGGTGTGGAAACTTAAACATACTTACGCGTTTATAATATTAAAGTAAGAATTTGAATTCACTGTGTTTCTCCGTAGACCTAGATGTATAAATTTATAGTCATGACGCTTGTGTGCATGTTCCACTTTGACCTGATTTATTTATGGCTTGGGTACTATTAACGTGTTATCGACCTAGTCACATAAATAGGGAAAGGAAACTAATTTATGACCTAGTCGTAGTAGACTAAACAATGGGTGTGAGTCGTAGTGTACTTCACCAAGTATGGTCTTCCGAATTCGCAGTTCACATCTTTATGTCCTGTACGGATTGTAAATACGTCCATTTATATCATATCAAAAATGTGTTAGGTAAGTACATCAGAGAGCAAGTTTTTTTCTTATTTATATCATTAAGCTGGCCAAAACCCTCGACGTTCTTCCATCTTCTACGATTGTGTCAATTCTTAAAAGCCAAAGCAAATAAGTTTATATCGTTAAGCCTGCAATGTACCTTATATGGTTTTAAAAAGTTTGAATTCATCCCTAATTCCTTAAAGGATATCACGATCACGACACTTACCAAGCCTTCGTGACGTTTGTCGTAAACTACCAATAATTTTACGATGCACCAAATCGTCTTCATATTTAATATTAAAACACCCGTATCGTCCCTCTATCTTCACTTCTAGTTCAGCAAGACATGATATGTGATTTAAAGACCCTTTCAAGAGTTTGCACCCTCTTGGAACACTTTGAGTCGTTGCCAGATGTACCAGGCGCGGCCTTGTACTGCCTTACCCCTCGACATATTTTGACGTGCCTGTCATTTTCTTCCCCTATAATAAAGTTCCATGTAGACATTATTACATTTTCTAATTGACGCTTTTTGATCATTAGAAACAGTTTTAATTTTAGCACTAAGAAATAACCAAACTTTCGTTAATAAAAGCCCATTATCCAATGAACGGGACTTATCATTATTTTAGATAAAATTGACTTTGATTACAATAATAGCCTCTCATACTCTTCGACGCCGGCACATCCAAGATAATCAACAATAACGATAAAGATTTCATCGAATATAGAGCCGGTTCATCTTCAGATGCTATTGTAGATATCCAGGTTGGCCATCTTGCGGTAGCAGGTAATATTATGTATTTCCTCCTCAGGCCCGTGATATTAAATGCAGTTTTATACAATATTGTAAAATATGATTGTTTCCACTTACATAATTTAAATTGAGAATTATTACTTCACCCAAGAATTTTTATTAGTGAAAGTAAAATATGTATTACCGCATCGAACGTTTTTTACCTTTAATCTCATTTATTAAATTTGTATCATCTAGTATTTGTGTTCAATGACTTTTATTTATTTAGTCTTCATACCTATCTAACTGATTTGATTGATTAGCAAGTTTTATCAATTACTTGATATCTAGTCCAGACATTTATAAAAAAATCCTGCTTCAATTTGTGTTCGCGGCACGCGTGACTTGCGGTGTAGTGCGCATGACGGCTGCTCTTTAGTATTGGGAACGTACACTGATCTTCTCGGAAAGGTTAAATTGGCGAAATCGTCAATGGGTTCGGCATGCTAAGCGACATGGCTGTTTTGTTTACTTACTGATAAAACTGTTTCAATACATTTAGTAAAAAAAATGCAAAAATCCAAAAATGGGCTTGCCTTTACTCATAAAGTAAGTATGTTTTCGTCACCATCAGAGATGAGATCTAAAGAGATCTATACAAGTCCTCGAATATGTATGTGTGGCATTGCAGTAATGATAAATAACGCAATGACAATATTGACAACCTTTCTAAACGAACGATCACTATTTCTAGTGCTAACTAAAACCTCTAACAGTATTAGCGCAGTAAATAGACGAGAATCAAATTACAAACGGTCCAGTAATTGTGAATTTTTTGAAATGTTGTGTACGATTATTGTGAGTATTCAAAATAAAAAGGGCACAATTGCCAAGTTTCCGCGTCCGTGGTATTCTTAAAAAAACTAAAAAAAAAAAAACTTTTTTCAGATTTAGGCTCATATTTTTGTTTAGATGCATTTTTGCTAGGAAAGTGTTCTACAAAATCTTCTAGATAATTAAATTTCCTTTTATTTACATATTACATTTTGTATCTAGGACTGATAGTTACCGAGATGTGTGCTCATAAAAAAAATTAAAAGAATCTTCTTTTTCGGAAATTTGTCAAACTTTTCACTTCAGAACGCTGTAATCTAGTTATGGCATATTTTAGGAGAATAAGTATTGGAACAAAATTTGTAGGGAATTTAATTACCTACAAAACGCATTTGCATTTTTCTTAACCAACCCTGCAGAATGGGGAGTAAAACTCAATATTAAAACTACGGAATATTGCTTTTTTTGTTATAATATTTTATTTTCTGCTCACTGCGCCTCGGGTCTTCGCTCCCGTGGGAATTTCAGGATATAAAGTAACCTATGTACTATTTCTGGTATATTTCTACTAGTATACTAAATTTAATACAAATCCATCCATAGTTCATTGAATAAAGACCAAAATAGAGCTAAGGGTAGGGTTTACTTACAAATGGTTCAATAGTTCTGAATTTTTGATATGTTATTTAGGATGGTTAGTAAGTGTTTAAAATGCAAGAGGCACAATTTATCCCCCCTTCCACGCCCGCCATATGTTGGAAAAACCAAAAAAAATTGCCACTTTCTTCAGATTTGCGCTCTCACCTTCGTTTAGATGCATTTTAGCTACATTAGAGTTCTACACAACGTTGTAAAAATAAATTTCCTATAATGTACAATTTATATTTTGTTTCTAGAACTAATAGTTATGGAGATGTGCACTTTAAAAAAATCGCATTTTTTAATCGCATTTGGAAATTTGTCAAACTTTTTACTTCAGAGCGCTGTAATTCATTTATGGCCTACTCTAGGAAAATATATATTGGAATAAAATTTGAAGGAAATTTAATTGCCTACAAAACACATGTAATTTTTTTTAACCAACCCTACGGAGTAGGCAGTAAAAGTAAAAGTTAAAATATTACGTTTTTGCAATCATATTTTATTGTCTACTAGCTGCAGCCGGGGACTTTACTCCCATAGGAATATTGGGATAAAAAGTACCTTATGTGCTAGCTCTGATATTTTTCTACTAGCATACCAAATTTTATCGAAATCCGTCCAGTAGATTTTTTAGATTGAGCAAGAAATATCACATCCAAACTTTTTCATTTTAAAATCGGGTTTCTTTCCCAATCTTTATTGCTGATGAAGCAAATATTATCTAATATCTGTACTTGATAATGTCCACAGACACTTTTACAGTGTCCCGATCAGGTACCGGTTACTCACCTGCAATGAATCACACTATAAATGGGAAAGTTTGGATGTGATATTTGTTGCTTAATCACACAAAATCTACTAGACGGATTTCGATTAAAAGACATTGTTCATCGCCGGCTTACTGCGGACAGTTCGTGCAATAAATAAAAGTATTATCATTCATCATAATTAATGTCAAATAGATTTTCTTAATATATATTGGAGTATGAATATCTATAATTAAAATATACAATTTAGTAAGTATTTTTTGCGTTTCCGTTATTAAAATCAAAGATGTCGGCCTTTACGTCTGTGCTGGGATGCCATTATCTAAAATAATATTACATTTAAGTAGTTTATTTTTTATTCTTTGATGAAAGACTGGATTACTTAAGTAATTTTTTAGCATAATATGTTAGTTTTATGTATTAAGTACACTCATATCATTTCATATTTATATTTTTGAATGAAGAATTATGTATTTATTTTAATTTTTACTTAAGTAATTCAATATTGTATTTTCTTTACCTGGTAACACTCGATTCTTCAGCGCGGCTTTATTTTGACGTTGACATGTTGTCTTCGGTCGACATTGACACTTGGATACTTGTCAACAACTGTCAACGTCAAAATAAAGCCGCGCTCAAGAATCGAGTGTTACCAGGTAAAGAAAATGCAATATTGAATTAAGTATTTAAGTAAAAATTAAAATAAATAATTCATTCTAAAATATAAATACGAAATGATATGCATGTAATTAATATAAAACTAACATAATATGCTAAAAAAATACTTAATTAATCCTATCTTTCATCAAAGAATAAAAAATATACTACTTAAATGTGATATTATTTTAGATAATGGCATCCCAGAACAGACGTGAAGGCCGACATCTTTGATTTTAATAACGGAAACGCAAACAATACTTACTTAATGGTATATTTTAATTACAGATATTCATACTCCAAGATATATTCCGAAAATCTATTTGACATTAATTATGGTGAATGATAATACTATTATTTATTGAACGAACTGTCCGCAGTAAGCCAAGCTCCCATACATTTTGAACGAAGTCCTTTGGTATACTAGTAGAAAAATATCAGGACTAGCACATAAGGTACTTTATATCCCGAAATTTCCATGGGACCGAGATTCAGTTAGTAAAAAGTAAAATATTATAGCAAAAAACAATTTCCGTTGTTTTATCATTTAGTTTTACTCTCCACCTTGCAGGGTTGGTTAAGAAATATGCAATTGCGTTTTGCAGGTAATTAAATTCCCTACGATGTTTGTTCTGCTACTTTTACTCCTAGAATAGGTCATGACTGGATTACATCGTTTTAAATTAAAAAAGATTGACGAATGTTTGAAAAATGAGATTTTATTAAGGCAAAGGATTTTTTTTTCTCGGAAACTGTCAGTCCTAGAAACAAAATATAAAATGTAAATAACGGCAAATTTAATTTTCTACAACATTGTGTAGAACACTTTTCTAGCGAAAATGCACTTAAAAGAAAATATAAGCGAAAAACCGAACAAAGTGGTGATTTTTTTTTTTTTTCCAATTTGGCGGCGAGTGCAACAGCTAGTCAATTGTGCCATATTTATTTTAAATACTTACAACCACTTACTTTTTACTTACTTTTTACTTTTTTTTTTTTACTTACTTTTTTTTTTTTTTTTTTGTAATTTTAGTTAGTTAGTTTTAGTTTTTAGTTTCTTTGAAAATGTTATCTCAATAAAGTTATTCATTCGAGTCTTACAACCATCCTAAACAATAATATAAAAAAAATTGAGTTACTGGACCGCACGAAATTAACCCCTAGGGAAGGTTCGCTCTATTTACTGCGCTATATGTCTTTCGTCACATTCCCTTGATAGACTCATGCATATTACACTTTCAACTACCCAGGATTGTATTGTATATGTTAATTTACTTCTACGTCATATTTTTATCATCAAAACAGTCTGGTTCACAAGTTATCATTATTAACTATAGCTTAACGCAGCCAGATAACCGACATTAATGGTTCTCGTTCTAACATTTCTCCAGTATCAAGATGACCCTATTACGGGGCTTAGAACCGTTTTGTCGGATAGCTAAGTCAATTAAAAGTACAGTCATGCTCAAGCACCACTTGAACGCCTTCAATCCGGATACTATTGCTCCCTACATCCAGACAAACGTTATCTGTACTGCAATGCATTTAATAGCCTTTTAAACGTAACAGTTTTACTTTGATCTTCCTATACTAAAAACCTATTTAAAATTTCAAGGTTACCGGTCGCCAGTCTTGTTTTTGTCATTTATGTCGTCTTTAACTAATACCGTGTTATAATATTGATTAGTTAAACCAATCAGTTATTTATATTCAATGAAATAACATAAATTCTAATTAGAAGAGGTTTGGATAACCGGAATAAGTTTAGGAATGCCGTGAAGGAAGCAGTCACTCATCGTCCACTTAGAATAAAATTAGCAGGATATCAACAGGTTGTCGGACACACACGTAATGCTTCTCTAGTCTTGTTTATAGCATAAAGTGTTATCGATAATGAAAGAATTTTATTTATTTATTAGGGTGTGAGATAACACCCATCAATAAAGTAGTTGCTTTGTGTTATTAGAGATAGAGACTTAATAAGCTCATTAATCCCAAAATGATGTGATTGATCTGACAAAACTCGAAGTATCGAATTTAGATGAAGTAATGTGTTTGCAAGATAAAATACTTTTAATACCTATCATCAAAGTCCACCTCTATTGGGTAATATATTTTTAATTGTCGTAGGAATTAAATATCTTTTATTTTGTCTTTAACTACAAGTGCTATAAAATCTTCCAAACAAGACGCCTTCTGTCTTTGAGTCTCGGACGGCGACTCCCACGCATTTTTAAGTTCATTCATGTCTTCTCTGCATAATAAACAGTTACATCATTCGCGCATATGTGGTCCATGTTCTGCATTTTAGCCTTTTGTCTCTTTGTCTCCGATTCCCCTTGACCTGCCTTGGCATCCCACTGATCATCACCATTAAGTATCAGTACCATTAAAGTTAGTGAATCCTGAATATAGATGTGAAGGATCTGTATCCTAAAGACTGCGATTTATCTATGTAGTAGGATTATTGAAAAAGGTTATTGCAAAAAAACCCAAGATATCGGAATCAAGAATCAGGTATATCAACCCTTACGATCATTTTGCGATTTTTGTAAAAAAACCTCATCGCCTTAGGAAGATCAAAAACTGCTATGATATATCCTGAGATAGGTAATTTTTGGGTAATTTGAATGTGGAATTTGCGTCTTTCAATGTGAATTTGGAATATTATGCTTGGGAACCAAATTATTATTTTTATTTATTTAGCCAATAGATCCCCTCCTCCCCAAGCTCCCAACCTCCTCCAAGCCTCCCCTTATCTCTCCAACTAACAAACTATGAACCAAATATAAATTTCAAAATTCTGTGGTCTTGTATGTTACGGTTATATTTTTCAGGAAAGGTATGTTACCGAGCATTGCGTGAGTTAGGTCGTAACAAAAACAATCGATACGGAGGTTGTGGCCACAGGCCGGCTCACATTACATCATAACGCGCCAGCCATGTCCTTGCCACTGTTCAAATTTTAGGTGTTACTTTTAGTTTCCTCATCAATCTAAGGATAGCCTTGAGACTAGATTAACATGAATAGCGGAAGTGTACATTTATGCGTTTATTTTTTTTTCTTTCTTGTCGGGTGGATTGTCATGACATCTAGGTCAACTGACCTATACCTCACCATAGTGCATTTTGTTGATGATGTTATTTTTGAGCTAGAAAGGCTGAGTTCAGTAAAATTGACGAGCCTAATAATCTAGCAAGGTCTCATCAGATACCCTTGCCTAGCCCTACGGCTTTGTAGGTACCGAAAGGTATTAGATAATTATGAATTAATTCTGTGCTAGTAATGTGACAGTCACAAATGAAATAACTAGGGGAACTAGGGTTTACGCAACTCGAAAACTAAGATAACAACGCGATATTATCTTGATCAAACAATGCAAACACGAAACTGTTAAGGCGAGATGGTAGTCCAAATGTGTTAATGATTGTAATTTTTCATGACGAAATTTACCTACTTAGAGTTTAATTACGAACTTGAAATTAATACAGCATATAATACACAATATGTGAAAGAGTCTGAAACGTATACTTTTTTTAAATATATATATATATTTGGTTAAAAAAAAAATCATAAAGTCCCCTCTATGAAAAAATCTTTCAAGTCAGAATTCTTCAAATTTTTAGCGACAACATATATATTTATTTTAATTTATAGCAAATATATCTATTGTAATAAAGTCTGAATCGAACACTTTTTTTCTTGTCTAATATTTCAAAAGATATTTAAGAAATACCATGAAAATTATAACCTCTTCAATCTCCTGAAAATAACAGCAAAATTGTGCTATGCAAAAAACAATCTTAATACTATGCATTCACGCTTGGCTCTCGCTTCGTTCTTGCGTGTCAGTCGGCCGCCGCCCGCGTACATGTGACGTCGTCTCCGGACGCTCTGTCTTCTGAATTAAACAAATTTTTTTCGTACTTTTGTGAAAGAAAAATTGAGGGTTCAGCATTTTTGTGCAGTGCTGTGAAAATGGGAAATAAGAAATCTATGAAATTAGCGAAAGAACAAGACAAAAAAAGAGAAATAAATCACCACGACGGAATGTTTTGGGTGAGTTTGAGTATCATATTCCATTCCAATTTCAAAAATGGCGTTTATCTGGAAAGGCTATAGAATTTGTCTCACCCAGGTTGCTTGTAGCAGTAGTAAGCGTAGAGTAATGGAAAGTACACAGAGCCTGCATGCATATAGCCTGAATAAAGTGCAACTTAAATGCATTTTCATTGTTTATGTAAATCAATGTGTTGTATATTTTACTTTTCAGCTCAAATAAGAGATGCCAAGAATGTGTGTAGTGTAGATGCCAAGATTTTGGTGGTGACAAATTGAATCATTATGATTCGTCAAGCGACAAAACGAAGGCTCGTGAATCTGTTGAGTAAGTACCTTTTTATTATTATTATAGAATTGCTTTCTCATACTTTTAAAAGTGGTGACTAGTTAAAAAGTATGATGTTTTAGATTACAAAATTATTATATTACACAAAAATTTAAGATCAGAATCTCCATGTACACGATTTTAAGATAGTATATTTATTTCAGGCATTGCACCGTTAATCCTAAACTGACCGAGTTACAAACATTGGAACCAGCAGTTATAATAACATCAGAGGCTCGACACCTCTTGTTCTAAGTAAGTACCTATAATAATATTATTGATATTATTGTAGACTAGCTTTTTCCCGCAGTTTCACCCGCGTGAACTACCTACCTAACCTACCCTACCCTATGTCTTTCTCAGTACTTCTAACTATGTGTATGCAAAATTTCAAGAAGATTGGTTCAGTAGATACAGCGTTTATTTATTTGTTTGTAACAAACAAACAAATGAACTATGTTTCGCCATCACTATAATTTTATCATGATTTAACAATACAATTGTGAAAACCGAATCAAATTTCCTCCAGTAGTTTTTACAGGATGCGTTTATGTGTGCGCCCACAAACATATGGCCAGAAAAAATCAAAACAATGGTTTTTCTTTTATTTAAAAGCTAGTGTAGCTTTTGCCGCGGCTTCGCCTGCGTGAATTTTCTTACGGGAACAGTGTTTTTCCCGGGATGAAGGATGCCCTATGTTCTTCTTAGTACTTCTATGTGTATGCAAAATTTCAGGAAAATTGGTTTAGTAGATAAATCGTAAAGAGGTAACAAACTCACTTTTGTATTTATATTTTATAATATAAGTTAGGATTAGGATGAATTGCTCGTAATGAAAGCTTTTCACGAAAATGAAATAAAATGACTTATTTTTCAATTTCCTTTTTAGTGACCAGGATGATTATACCTACTTATATTGTGGACGTCGAAGAGGATCAATCATTTGAAATTTATCAAGGACGAAGGATAGTAGATATGACGTACTTCTTTAGTAGACTAAATGAGATTTCTAACCATAATGCACTGTTCAACTGCGGTCCTCAATGTTGGTCTTTTGTGGGAGAAAGGAGGGTAGGATTGAGGTATAAGATGAAATGCGACATGTGTTGTTTTTTTTAGGGTCCCGTACCTCAAAAGGTAAAAACGGAACCCTTATAAGATCACTTTGTTGTCCGCCTGTCTGTCTGTCCGTCTGTCTGTCAAACTTTTTTTCTCAGGAACGCTTAAAGGTATCAAGTTGAAATTAATATCGAATACTCGGATCCATCATCTCTTTCAGCAAAAAAAATAATCAAAATTATACGTCAATGCGATCAAGAGATATTACCTATAACCTATAGAGGTTTTGATTGCTGCCTGAAATCGCAAAATATGCGAAAATTCGTAACATTTTAGGTAAACTACGGGAAGTACCCTATGGTACTTCTCGTTGTCCTTAAATTATGAAATTTGGCAAAAAGCAAGGTCTAACAGTACTTATACAGGAATAAATCTGAAAATTGTAAATATGGTGTTGGAAGTCTAAAAAAAGTGTTAAAAACTTATTTTTGCGCTGGATTCAGTATGAATCTCAGGGATCGAACTGCAAATTTAAGTTTGTTTTTGAAACTAGTTGGTCTTTTAGTTAGGGCTATAATTTGAGATGCTTTTCGTGGTACGAGACCCTTGGTGCGCGAGTTTGACTCTCACTTGGCCGGTTTTTTTATATTGACTGTGAAGATCCAGATCATGTAGAAAATGTTGACGCAAACGTTGACGCTATAATAGTATAGGGTATAGTTTCATCTGGTATAGCATAAACGCAATTTCAAGAAATAACGTCCTCTATCAATGTTCCCATATTTTCTAAAAGATTTTTTTCAAAATTGTAAATTAATTAATTTTAATTTACAACTTATTGCGGAGGCCATTCCTGTACCATGCCTCCAGGCGTTTAGGCGCATAATGTTAAAAGCGCAGAATGATAACCGGTCGCAAAACGATAATAGCGCATAATGTTAAAAGAGCAAAATGGTAAGAGCACAGAATGGTAAAGATTTCAGTGCTATAGTATATATTATATCAGGTCTATATTAACATCATATTGGTGAATTGTGACTCCCTAACAAGGAAAATATAAGTAAACCGTAAACAGTTTTGCAATTTTTTTATTTATAAAAAAGCTAGTTTATATATTTGTGTGTGTGTATTTTTTATGAAATATAGTATCTTTGCCTTGGTTCAGTATCCCTTAATAAGTATTTAGAACTTACTTTAGGACTAGAATCTGTGTGATTTGACAGTATATAATATTTTTTTAACTGTGTCATTAGGGCCATTCAAAGTATTTTTATGTTATTTTTATGAATGTTGTTATCATAAATGTAGATTATTAAATTTTGAAAATATTTTTTTTCAAAAATTGATCACGTTTTTTTCTATTTACTTACTTTTACTTGTTAGGGAGTCACAATTCACCAATATGATATTTATATAGTCCTGGCAGCTGAAAGCTAAAGCACTGAAATATTTACCATTCTACGCTCTTACTTTTTTGCTCTTCAAACATTGTACGCTTAAAAGAGCAAATAGTAAATTTTGCTCTTTTTAACATTATGCGCCTAAACGCCCCCAGCTATAGTGTAGCAATGGCTTATATGTATAGGCGCTGTCTAATCTAGCCTAGTACAGTCTAGCCATAAAAATTGTTGTGTATATTTTATAAAAAATAAAAATAAATGAACCATCTTAAACGAATTGTTTTTTTAACCCTCACGATATCCCCGAATAGCGGCTAAAAACGCAAATGGTCTCTTTCGCAAAATGTCGCATTAGAGACTTTAGATTTTTAAAGAACAACATATTTTTTTTAAGTAACTTATTAACATACAGTAAACAAAAACCCTAAATGTTATAATGTTGGTTGGTACTTAAATTTACTTCATATATATATTTTGCATAAGTGACATTCCACAAAATATGATTTTTACGGGGGACATTTTGTGTAAGAGACCTTGGAGACCGTTTGCGACTTAGCCCATTAGGCACTTTATGAAATCCAATACAATATGTACTTTATGAAAATTTATAGCATAAAATGCAGGGAAATAAAACCAAAAACTCTGAAAGTGTTTATTTTTATTTAGATTATTATGTCTTGATTTGTATTCGTGACATGTTTGTAAACTACAGGTGAAATAAATAAATAATATTATTATTTAAATATTTATCTGAATTTAATTACCCAATTAATTTGATATTAGCTATCTGGGGCTGCGCATAAGCAAGCACATTCCTTGCGACCGTCGCGTTCCGCTGCTCACCACTCCTCGCCACCGCTACCGAGTGTGGCAAGCGTTGACGTCAGCGCACACTAGGTGGCGCTAAAATCGTGGTTTAGCTGACATGTTTGTGTTATTTTTTCAATTTCCATTTTTTTTCTTACTAGCGCTCCGCCCTGTCTTCACTCGAGAGGTACATACATAAATTGTAGCTTATGTCAAATTGGTAAATTTTTTAAAAAATCAGTTCGGATGGGATTTTAAAAATTTATTAGTTGTGTATGGCAAAATAGATATTATTTTCACCCATTGCACCCCAAATGCAAGTATACTGAAGCCATCAACGATCTCATCTCTGCGTTATGCATACACTGTGCCGGTGTGTCGGTGCAGGTGTACGCGCGGACTATTCTAATTGGTTAATGAGTTCCGCGGGATCCGCCCACTATGTCTATGTGTGTCTAAGGTGTCTTTGGTTGTGTGCTCGTTAATCGTTTTGAAGTTGAGCTAGCACCTGGTCTTAATAGAAATGGTTGGTTTTACTATGAGGTACTATACTTATCGCTATTGTAGTTTGATGTTCTATCAGTGTTAAAACTTTTTAACAGGCGGTGTCTTGTTAGCATTAGTGTAATGGAAAATTTATATTTTATATTTTGCTGTAAGATCCCTAAAAATAATAAATAATTTTAACACTAGCTAATTTATCCTTTGTTTATTATAATACAACGAAGGTACTTTAACAGACATAAAAACCGTCAGCTACCTATACCTATGTGTATTCCTGTATGTAAATAGACAGGCATTCCTGACTTGTCAGCTCTTGTCAGTCATAGGGTTAACAGTCAATGATTCTATCACTATAACACTATCTCGTACAATAGGGATGATGATTGGGTAAAAAATAAAATAAATTTAAATAGCATTATGCTATTTAAATAATGAAACATAATAATTGAATGTCACTTTAATTGATCAATTTTGTTTATAACATGGTTTACTATTTTTTAGTTCTAATTAAAGTATAATGGGAATGCTTTTTGACTCCATTAAAAGTGACGTCACTGTTGAGTACTGTCATACAAATCCCATATAAATTATTGTTCTTGACATTTAGAAAAAAGTATCTAATTTGACTTGTTGTCATCTACCCTATTGTTTCAGGCAAGCGGCATCTCCAACACCAGCAGTCGTCGAAAACATCGCGGTCGCCGTCGCCCGAGCCTGCGCCGGCGTCGCCCACTGATACCTTCCGGCCGATCCCGCGCACGCCGCCGCCGACGCGCGTCGGCCCTCCGCCCTCGCCGCCCGTGCCCACAAAGCCTGTGGCACCGGTAGCACCTGAACCATCAGGTAGTGGTTGCTATTTTTATTTCTAATCGACATCTGAAATGAACGCCTGATGTGTGGCATTGACAACGCTCAAAGCGCCTTTATATTTCATAGGAGGCGTGTAGACTAGACAAGGCAACCTACAAGAAAAATATATCTTTCCTGCTACGATGCGTTTAGAATGTAATGTTATGATCCTTGACCTTATAGTACATTACTGCAGGGGCCGGGAAGTTAGGGATTGCTGGACGAAAATTATTGTCAAGGACGCTCGGCCTAAATAACCTTACGAGTCCAGCAATCCCCATTCCCGCCGGAGTTACGTATATGTATAAAGTGCTTTTCTCAATAAATGTGTAAAAATAATATGAATAATACCAAATCTTTTTCTTAATTCCAGGACCACAGACGCTACAGCCATGTACGATCTGCGGCCGAACGTTCCTGCCACAATCCCTCTCCAAACACGAGAAGATATGCGAGAAAATGACCATCAAGAAGAGGAAGACCTTCGACTCTTCGCGGCAGAGGCGCGAAGGTAAGTCATACTGTTAATAAATACTCGTATAGCGTGGGAATCACACTTGCTTTTGGTGAAGGAATTTGCTGTGGTGATCGGGTTCACAAAAATTAATATTCGTTCCATCTATTTATTATACGTAGTTCGACAATATTATTTGAATGTAAACATATTTATAACATCGATATAATGATGTCTCATATGATAATTTAATTACTATGTGTGGTATATACCAATTTATGTATTATGTATTTATAATTTGAATATATTAGCATGATTTTTTTGCTAATTTGATGATTTTGTTTTTGTGGGTAATAAGGGCTGGCTCCGGGGGACGGCGCTAGTAACAGCGGTGAGTGGGTGGTCTGTTTGGAGTTCATTTAGCATCCGACTGTCTACACTGTGTGAACGTTTTAACTAACGCAACTAATTCAATTAAGTTTCACCGCGCTGCACTAACTGATACTAACGTCAATTTAAATAACAGTTCCCATCCGGTTACGCGAAGATGGTCTTAGAATCGCAATAGATTTAGGTCGATTTAGTCTGGTCAAAGAAGAAATATACTTTTTAACACGTTAGTAGACTTTGTGAAAAGGTTTCATCTTGCTATTTAGAAATATTATTCATTCTCTTGATTTAATTTTACAAGAGAAGAAACTGGCACATTCTTTGTGTTTTCTTCGCTCACAGATCCGCATGAAGGACGAAACAATATGAGACCTAACAAAACCTAAAAGCATTAACATGTAGACCTAAATATTTATTGAAATACAACATATTGTGACACACTGTTTCTCAACTCTGCTAGTTACAAACTTGGCCCATATTTACATAAATTATATTTGTTTATGTACCATTTAGCAACACACGCCCACTGTTTAGCTGACGGCCGTAGAAACTCGTGTGTCACTAATTAAATAATTGAATGCATGATGTTTGTCTGTCTGTATTCTATGTGACGTTTGACATCGTTCGCTTTATAAAATTAAAATAATTAAAAGTCTTGTCATCAAGTTAACATGGGAGAGGTGGTGCTCTCCGGTATAACTTATTACTCCCTTCTTTGTTTACTAAATTGGCTTGGCGTTATCAACTAGTCTGATAAAGTGACTGATAAAATGCTGCACTGGAAATAGATTTGAAATAAATATTACCATCCTGGAATGCTATTATTGAAATGTGATGACTCACAAAAAACTTATGGTTTTGTCGGATGATAAATCATTCGATATTTGATCAAATAATATCAATAGCTCGTCTCATTACCTATTCTTTATCTAGACATTTAAGTCGCACATTTTAAATATAACAATCAATTTCAAATCAAATATCTTTGGTTATTTTCTAAATACGAAAATATTACTTATATTATATGTTGTTGACTTCGTGTTATTTCAATATGCTTCGCACTAAAATTAAAACAGTCTTATCTCAATGCAACCATGCAACTTTCTCTCCGTGAAAATGCATAACTACTATGCATAATATGAGATAAATTAGTAATCGTTGTAAAGGTTACAATTGTTTGCAAAATTCCTTCTAAATTAACAATGCCCTGTTGTAATTGTTAGGTAACATAACGTCTCGGTACAAACAATACTTAGGAAACACTCTCAAGAAACACTTAAATGTCAAATGTGCAAAGTACCTAACTACTGCCTGTCTCCATATTTTTATTTTCTGAACCCCATTCCTGAGATAAAGGGGGAATGCCTCGAATTAATTTGTATCTAACATTCTTCTTTCATTCTAGAGAATTATCGTAATCGAATGATTTAATTACAATGAAAATATTTCAATTCATCCAGTAGTTGTCATGATTAGGAGTCACTACACACAATATTATAACTTCCTTATGTTTTATGGCAAGCATAGTTACAGAGTGTAATAAACTGAAAATGATTTTCAGGTACAGACCTGGAACAGTATTTGCCAAAGAATTTTGGTCTTCCAGAAAACAGCCCCTTCCTGGAGAAGAGTCCGCCGAACACTGCCAAGATCACGCCCAAACCCAAGCCGCAGTCTGTCAGGACCGCTATCACTAAGGTAGAACACGAAAAAATAACCTTAATTTGATTAGTTAATATTTTTTTTTTATTTTTTTTTATACATTCGGAAAACCAACAGCTAGATTAATATGATAGTGATAAAATACAAGTTTCAAAGCCAATTATAGGTCTTCACAAATAATAGCACACTAGAAATTTTGAATTTTCGGGAACGCCAACAACACATTCAGATAATCGCAGAACATCATCAGGAATGCCTATGTAAGTATTTACAGGCATTCCATTTACATTTATTTATTTTGTTACATATAAACAAGCACTAACTACTATAGGATTAAATATAACTTTCGGATTAAAAATCACCCAGTATAGGATTCCGTCTATTTTCTTAAAACTATGTAAAATAAGAAATTAAATGCCCATATCATACTGTCATACTAACATTACAAAGAGGAAGTGATTTGTAAGTTTGTGAGACTGTTTGTTTATAGGGAAGTAATCTTTGGAGCTACTGAACCGATTTCAAAAATTATTTCAGCAAAAGAAAGCTGCATTATGCCTGAGTTACATAGGCTATATAATGTATGTGTGTGTGTGTACCGCCCGTGCGAATCCGGGGCGGGACGCTAGTAAAGTATTTACAAATATCCCGGGGCTTCGCTCCCTTAGGAATTTCGGGATAAAAAGTACCCTATGTGCTATTCCCGTTATTTTTTACCCATATCCCAAATTTCATCGAAATCCGTCCAGTAGATTTTGCGTGATTAAGTAACAAACATCCTCATAAACTCTCAAATTCACATCCAAACTTTGCATTTATAATATTAGTAATAAGATACCTTGACTAGCGTTGAAAAATGCAGGAAACATTCCCATTTTGTTTCAAATTCCGTCGTGTTTTTTTCAATGTTTCAAACGAAACTTTCATAAATACTCGGATCCATGGTCTCTTTCAGCAAAAAAATAATCAAAATTATATGTCAACGCGATCAAGAGATATTGCCGTAAATGTTGCGAATTTTCGCATATTTTGCGATTTCAGGCAATGTAGGTACAGAACCCTCGGGCCGCGATTTTGGCTTGCATTTTGCTTTCAGAAAGATTCGTTTTTTTCTTAAAAAGCATGTTTTTTTCACGAAAGTTTCGTTCGAAACATTGAAAAAGAACGGAAAAAAAGTCACTTTATTTTTAAGTCGTTTTTTTTCGAATTTTCAACGCTACCCTTGACCCCACAGCCGACGAGCGACCTGCAGAAGTGTCCGCACTGCAGCCGCGCATTCGGGCCGCGCGCGTTCGAGCGCCACGTGGAGTGGTGCGGGGACAAGGCCAAGATCCTGCCGTGCGCGCCCGCGCAGCCGCCGCCGCACCTCGCCGACGCCAAGCTGCGGCTCAATGCGCGGACGCAGTACAAGGCGCCGCCCGTGCGCGGACGACGGTAACTCAGCATGATATCCTTACATTATAGAGGGACAGTTCGAGCGCCACGTGGAGTGGTGCGGGGACAAGGCCAAGATCCTGCCGTGCGCGCCCGCGCAGCCGCCGCCGCACCTCGCCGACGCCAAGCTGCGGCTCAATGCGCGGACGCAGTACAAGGCGCCGCCCGTGCGCGGACGACGGTAACTCAGCCTGATATCCTTACATTATAGAGGGACAGTTCGAGCGCCACGTGGAGTGGTGCGGGGACAAGGCCAAGATCCTGCCGTGCGCGCCCGCGCAGCCGCCGCCGCACCTCGCCGACGCCAAGCTGCGGCTCAATGCGCGGACGCAGTACAAGGCGCCGCCCGTGCGCGGACGACGGTAACTCAGCATGATATCCTTACATTATAGAGGGACAGTTCGAGCGCCACGTGGAGTGGTGCGGGGACAAGGCCAAGATCCTGCCGTGCGCGCCCGCGCAGCCGCCGCCGCACCTCGCCGACGCCAAGCTGCGGCTCAATGCGCGGACGCAGTACAAGGCGCCGCCCGTGCGCGGACGACGGTAACTCAGCATGATATCCTTACATTATAGAGGGACAGTTCGAGCGCCACGTGGAGTGGTGCGGGGACAAGGCCAAGATCCTGCCGTGCGCGCCCGCGCAGCCGCGCCGCACCTCGCCGACGCCAAGCTGCGGCTCAATGCGCGGACGCAGTACAAGGCGCCGCCCGTGCGCGGACGACGGTAACTCAGCATGATATCCTTACATTATAGACGGACAGTTCGAGCGCCACGTGGAGTGGTGCGGGGACAAGGCCAAGATCCTGCCGTAGATGACTGCCTGCCGTGACGGTAAACATCCTTCGACAATTATATACGTGAAAGTTCGGAAGAATGCTCTCACGTAAAAAGCACTGCACGGATTTCAATGAAAGTTGGTACACGGGTGGACCCTGGAATAGCACATTAAGCATTTTCCCGAAATGACCCCGGGGCACAGCAATATATTTATGTATATCTTTTTAAAATTTGAGCGTCTTTAACACATGCGCGATAAATAGATTTTGTTTGTGCGGCTGACGTTTCAATGGAGTTACATCCGTCGCCAACTTGTGTTCGTATGTCTGTTAATCATCAGACGGGCTGTGTGCTTAGTTTGCCGGGGTATTCTACAAAAAAGTTATGACAAAGAATACCATCAATACATAGACGAGAATTCTCAATCTGCTATAGTTTTTTCCTCTAAAAGTAAATTATGTTATAGGTCGTCGCAAACCCGCGACAAATCATCCAACAGTCGATCAGCGTCGGTGGAATCATCGCGCGGCGTGTCGCCCCCGCCCCCGCGGGAATATGGCGACTGCCGCGCGGGCAGGGTCAGGGCTTCAGGTCAGTTAATATTTATTGATTCAAAACACAAATTTGTTATGTATGATATAAAGTAGAAAATTTCCACAGGAACCAAAAATATAACTTGGTTTTTAAACTACCTAGCAAGACCTAAACACAATGTTGTTAATTTCAATACTGCGATGTTATTGCGCTAGCGCAAGCAACACAGGGTAAACAGAATATTTGACATTGAATCAAACTCCAATATTTCACATGAAGGATATCAATACAAAAAAAAGTTGTTCAACGGATTTGTAGTCATGTGTTATCAGTGCGGTTAGAATCTTTAGGGCAAGGCAATATGATCTTTAAGGTATGAGTGTATGATTCTTGACATAATGTATATAAACATAAATAAATATATACGGACAAATCACACAGCTTGAGTCAGCCCCAAAGTAGATAGATAGATAATACGTATTTGTATCAGCTGAGACACATAACACAACAAACATAACATGAATTACATGCAAAAAGTCCCTAAATATAGTTTAAAAAACAATTTGACATTACTATGTGCCGCAGTGATACAAAGTACGAGACTTGTGTTATGGGATACTAACTCAACGATACTATACTTGCAGAATCTGTATCAAGCAACGACCACGAGGAGTCCCCACACGTCCCCGTGATTCGGACCTCCCGTAACAGCAACAGTTCAGGAGACGCTAACGTAAAGGCACGCCAGGCGCGGCTCGCCAGGGACCTTAGCAGCTCTAGGTATGTAAACTTGTCTAGAATTAACTACAGTGTCAGATATCTTCATGTAGTAGTAACAGATGGCAGCTTATTTGCCTTATAATTCAAAATTCTGTGTTCCGTAATTAGATAACTAGGTTTGTTGTCGCAATTAGTTATAAAGTAGCAAATAAGGGGAAAGGAAGGTTGCAAGATTTGATTTTTAATGTTCTTTTCTTTATTTTTCATTGAAATAACCATTGAGTAGATTTTGTTTTATTCCTGTCTCCTTGTTTGTTGCGTTAAAATCTAGCTACCGAAATTTACCTTCCTTTCCCTATTGTAGAAAACCCCAAGAATCCCAACCGTCCACTGTCCAACCGAGTGCAACCGATCCCAATATAAAGAAAAGAACAACCCAAAATAAAAACTAGACTGAATGTGAAGAAAAAACAACAATTAAAAAAGCTTGAAGAACTTGCAAGTAAATACAAAGAAAAGGCTGTCAAGGAAGTCGCAAATATCTCGGGTAAAAAAAATGTAGACAAAAGTCAAATTCCATTGGTAAAAAAGAAGGACACAATCAAAAGTAAAATTAATCAGGAAAAAGTCGTATGTGACGTTGATACTACGTCGGAACTTAAGAATGACTTAGACCTTTCTAAACAAACAACAAAAAATAAGGTGCGTAAAACACCTGAAACACAAGCCCTTGAAAAATCCGTACCAAATACTAATACTAAAGAAAAGGTTGTTAAGACAAATACAAGAAAAAATCCTGTTAAATTAGTAAAAGAAAATAGTATGAGTTTGGACAGCCTTGAAGATACTTCGTCTAAAAAATATGATAAGAATTGCCAGTCAATAGGAATTAATACAGAACTATTATGTCCATCTATACCATGTATTATTTATGAAAATCCAGAAATGAAGAAATCAAGTAAAAACAGGAAAGGAAAATCTAAAGATATTAATAATGTACCAAAATTGATCGCTAGCGCACCTGAACCAAAAAATTGAGTTACTCTACAAAAACTTGACTGTAGTTAGCTCGTGCGACATACAAGCCAAATCAGAATCTATAAACGAAAGCCATTGCAAAGAAGATAATACGACTGAATCGATTGGTTATAACACTACATTTAGCACATCTGAACCATTTATTTCTGATTTTACTTATTCTACGTCGAATATATTAAAAGGAAATCAATTATCTCCGGATATGGGCCGCCAAGAAGTAAAATCCTTTTCCGATAAAAAATTAAAAACAGATCAGGTTAAAGAGCAATCCTATGTTGCTGAACAGAAATTTTGTGATGAAAGCCCTTATCCATCAGTCGAAAACTTAGAAATAAATTGCGAACGTAATGTGAGCGCAGAAACGTTCGACTATTCAGTAGAACAAAATGCTGATAGCGAATTTGTTGATGATAATAGTTTTAGTCGTCATGGAAGCGGTGAAACTTATACTAAGTTTACGGAAAATGCTGAAGATTTAGAAGAATTTCTTAGTTTGACAGATAAAATGATAAGTGACAAAAACGATAATGAAATTTCTGAACTAGATAAAGAAATAGAAAACATCTGTACACCTAAAACGAATTCCATCGAAGCTATAAACATTAATAGTCTAGAAAACACTACTACATCAGATCCTGAGAAGCGCGTATTTTCTGATACATTTGAAGAATTAAAAAATAATTTAAAGGAATTATTAAAAGGTGCTAAAGCAGAGCAAACTAAAACTGACACCACTGCAAACAATATCGACGAACCGAATAGAAAAGTTTGCGATATGGAACACATAACTGTGTATGGACTAAAATTATATGATAATGTTGAAAAGGAACCTACTGAACCAAAGTATATTCCAAAAAATGACGTACCTCAAGTTACAGTAAAGTACGTTCCGGAAAAAGGAGTACCACAGTTCAAACTTCCAGATATATCAGAAAATAACAAATTGGAGAACAAGCTTAAATGTAATAAAAAACGGATGCAGAGGATTTATAAACCTAACAGAAAATTAGAAAATTCAAAAATGTTGGGAGAGCAAAGTCGCGCAAACACGTTCATAAAAAACGAACAAGAAGACGATAGTGATGGTCAGTCGATAACATCTGAAGCGCCACCACTTAAACTGCCACGTATTGAAAATAAGAGGTTAGACCCCTTCTATATCCTATTCCTTTAATCCTTCCTCAAATTTAACTTATATATGTAGTTATAACAAGTGTTTTCTGTAAGTTCTAATGTACATTTAGTTGGCAAATAAATGAATATGAATAAGTAGTCATTATCAAGCTTACCATAATATATCTATGGAGTCGTATATTACTAACCATGTTTGTTGAATGTTTCAGGCTTGACGATAATTACGACCCGTTCGTATCAGCAGCTAGACAAATGAAAGAATTAATGTCTTCAGACACAAACCTTCCTAAAAAAATACAAAATGCTTCCAAAGACCCTAACAGAACACTCCCTATCCTACGTCCTGCTAAAGAAAAGACACCATCCTCATATCACAGAACAGATAACACTAAAATGATGAAAGACACTCTAAATAAGACATATCAAAAGACACCAACTTTACAAAGAATGAAATCTTTCGGCAGCACTAACAATGAAAACAACAATAACACCATAGGTAGTAGATGCAGTTCATTTAGATTAAATAGGAATGACAAGAAATCTAGTCAATCAAAATTGAATACTACTTTCACAAAATCCAGTAAAGAGAATGTAGGTACTATGGATAAAAGCTACTTTAACCGTAATAGTAGCCTCAATAGGTCTTTCTCTAGCTACACCGCCTCTAATTACAGCACTCCAAAGCCAAAAGATAAAATTCCAAAAATATCAACATCAATGTACCATAGCTTCCAGAGAAGTACAATAAAACAACCAGTGAAACTTGATAAGATAAATAGAGATGACGAAAAGAAAAACTTTGTTAATCTTGATGTCATCCTTACTGACGATAATTCTTCCATGACTGACAGCAACTACATAGACCCTAGACTTATAAATGAAAACGATAATTTGCCCATTAATGTCAATACAATTTTAAATAATCCCGACATTATTAGTAGTATGGAATCATTACTTACAACGGAAAATTTACCTGCTAAGTTTGAATCATTTAACACAAATAACAAAATAAATAACAATGATTCAAGCGATATCATAGAATCTAAGTTTAAGAATAAGAAAATAGAAAGTAATAATAATAATATAAAATCCACTGCCCCAACAGTAGATGATTTAAGTGCACAATATGATAAACTCATGTCGTCCTTGGAGCAAAGTATTGCTTCGAAAACCTCAATTAGAGACGACGATTCTTTATGCGAGGATTTTGATCTCGAAGATTTCATGACTTCATTTGATGAAGAAATTAACAAACAAAAGACAGAAAAAAGGACGTGTAGTTCGACAACTAGAGTAGTTAAACGATCTGAATTAGCTGATAGTAATAGGGTTTCCGAAATGAACAGTGTTTGTTCAACCCCCAAAGTAGTTAAGAGTAGTAGTAATGGCATGATTCCAGTTAACAAGTCCATGTCTTTAAATTTTAGCAGTAACAATGTGATGAGTGAGAGCATTTTCCCATCCTCCGTCAAGCGTTCCACTTCCCTCCTTGATTCCATTCAGAAGAAGAACTCTATCAAACTGGACAGCGCGAAGAGCCGTAAGAAAGCCGATCAGCTGGAGCAAGACTTAATGCAATCTCTGAAAGATTTCGACAAAATTTACGAATCCGAAAGGCATGAAAGCAAATCGAATAAAGAGATGGCTAATTATAATACTCCGTCGCATAACGGCACCGCCAAACGAGATCCGCGGGTCAAGGTGGATCGGATAAATAGGAAAGCTGAAAATGTGTCTAATGGAAACTATACGCCAAACGGGAAAGTTAGCAACGACTCTGCCTATAGCAGGTTAGTCAGGTAAAATTTTATTTAATTACCAAAAAAATGTCGAATTAGAATTTTAATATGTCTTTTTATAAGAGAATTGACTTCTTACCTGCCACAACTTGCAATATATAGAGAGAGAGAAAGAGAGAGAGACGAAGGAAGAAAAAGGGGGAGGCCTTTGCCCAGCAGTCGAACACAACAACTACAGACTAATTATTACGATAATGAAATTACAACCACAGGGCGGGCGCTTCATAGAAACGGCGCGTCAAATATGCCTACTACTACTACAAATGAAACTGTATATCCGTGAACACGTCAGTAACACTTCAATGTGTGCGTTTCCATAGTCGAACGTCCCACAGTTACACAAGAACGGGGGAGAAGTGCGAAAGGAGCGGGGGTGCCATATTGCGGGAGGGGCAGGGAGTTTCCTTTCTGTACGTAGTACTAATATTAATTCTGTGCTACAACATAATAAATGACGCTTCGAATCCTTTATTATTATTATTTACAGTACTTTATGTACAACTAGCTTTCGCCCGCGTAAATTTCCCACGGGAACAGTGCTTTATCCCAGGATGAAAGATACCCTATGTCCTTCTCCGTACTTCCAGCTATGTGAATTCCAGGAAGATTGGTTCAGTAGATAAAGCGTGAAGAGGTAACAAACAAACAAACTCACTTTCGCATTTATAATTTTAATTAGGATTAGGATATATTGTATTCCTGTTTTTATCCATGGTGCAATAAAGAGTTACTTACAAATCAATCTTTGTTGTAGCCTAAATAGGATATCTCCATCGAAGTTGTCGCTGTGCAACTCTAAAGAGCCAAATGGCGTGACGTCACTGGAACAGATCCCCGCGGGTTCAGACTCGGGCAGCCACAAGGAGGACGCCCGCTCGCTCTCTAGTGAGGAGTTCCTCGCTATGGAGCGCTGTGCGGAACTCGATGACCCACTGCCGCAGATCGATATGCATTCCTCGTACAAGGAGGAGATACATCCTGCTGTTGGTATGTGGTAGTTTTCGCTGTGTAACTTTATAGAGAACGGCGTGACGTCACTGGAGCAGATCCCCGCGGGCTTAGACTCCAGCTACAAGGACGTCTCCCGGTAGGTCTCCAGTAAGGAACTCGAAGAACCACTGCCGCAGATCGATATGCATGCCTCGTACAAGGAGGAGACCCACCCTGTTGTTGGTATGTGCACTGCTTTTAATCTAGGCAACAGTTGCAAGGCACATGATTTTAAATAGCCTTTAATTAAAATAGAAAAAAGAACATAAATTATGTTAATAGGTATATGGGATTATCTGTCCCATAATAAATAATTAATTATACAAAAATATTAAAACACCACTGTGTTCTAGACTTCACATAGCCTGTTACCCAGTAAAACTTAAAAAAATCTAATGGTTAATTTCTAAACCCTAAAAACAACACTCCTTTTGGGCAGTAAATTAAAGAGTCAACCACGTTACAGAAAAGCGTGTGAGTTCCCGAGCGTCATCGCGGCGCAGCCCGGCGGCGTGGCGGCGCAGCGGGCAGCTCAGCTCCAGCGGTTCCGAGACCTCGCTACAGCGGGACACGCAACGGGACGCGCCGCGGGACGCGCAGCGGGACGTCCCGCGCCTGTCCCGTTTCTGCCACGAGTGCGGCAATCGCTTCCCCGTCGACTCCGCCAAGTTCTGCATACAGTGCGGCGTCAAGCGCTTGCGGGTCTGAACTACATGCCAGTCCAACGTTAGTGATATGATAAGTTACTGTATGATGTCAATGTGTACTCTGTGAATTACGAGTTGAGAATACGGTGATGTCGAGCGGCTGCGAACGTAGTCGTCAGTCAATGGACCTTTGATAGTATTTGCGTGTAGACTTTACATCATAGCCGTGTAGTACCTAATAGAGCATTTAGTGAGGTATTATTCCTGATCGTACGCCGTACGGTTGCATGCTCTTTTAGAAGCATAACATGTATTAGCTAAGTGCTTATCACCTTTTACTACCATTTTTTATGTCAAATGAATTATGAATACCTACCCAGAGTTGGCGTATAATATGTATGAATATTCAAAATATAAATGCTACTCTGCATAAAGAGTTTCGTAAAGTCTACACCGCAATGTTCCATAGGGATCTGTTGGTCTATAATAAAATTGTGAGACGATTTCTAGTCTATATTATAATGACGGCGAAGTACACGATTTTTTCGTAAGATCTGTAAAGTTTAATTCGTTTAAAAAAGACGAAATATCGACTCGATATTGACCGCACAAGTTGCCTGCATTTCCTTGTTTAATGTTTTATTTTAAACAAAATGTACAGGCTCCTTCAATACCTTGTGTATACTTTTTATACTATTATTTGGGCCTTTAGATATGCACAAATTATCATGAAAGATGTATTAAATTAGTAAAAACACTGCAATGCAATCTTAATGTTATATGCCCAATTAAATTTCTAATTTTGCAAAACAAGCGAGCAATTTATCGACTAACTACTTATTTTAATAGTGTTCAAGTATTTACTTTTTAAACAGGAATAATAATTATTTAACATGCACTTATATTATGAATTGAATCTACCAAAAAATAATTCTTTATAATTGAATTAAAACTGACAATGTGCCTACACAATTCCAATATTATATACTTACCTACCATTTGCACATGAAATGTAGTCCGGAACTTGCACAGTGTGACAATGTTGGACCATTGCTTATATTTTGTAAGAGTGTTTTCCCATATAATGATATATGGCTTAATATAAATATTAATATATTACACAGTTTATGTTACAAATGTTACCAAATGCTATTGATAACTAATTTGTGCCTTCCTTGCGTAGCTAGAGCTAATTTTAATCAGTTGTCTGTATTTACCAAGTAATTTATTTGCGTATATGTTCCGTTTCTGTTTTATAAGAAATGCCAAAAACACCGGCCTGAGCAATCCTGGAAATTATGAAAAACTGTGATATGATACAAAAATGCTATATACTATGTGTCAGTTTATGTAATAATATTGTACTATGGCCTGTATATCAGTGTCTGTCACACAATTTGGTATCTGCTGCCTCTGGGAGGTTCAAAGGTTGAACCAAGCAAAGGAGCACCATGCTACAACATTCATATGCGGAAGATAAATATATAAACACCGATAAAGACCCATATTCTTATTTTTTTATGTAAAGACCAAAGTACTCTATTTATTAAATGCTTACTGGCACAGGTGTAAACCAAAACTTCTGGACTATTTTATATTATTAGAAATTGTATTGTTTCATAAGAAATATTGAGTGCCAATTCTTATTTTTGTGTTTTGAATGGAATTTGTGTACAAGTTTTTTGTTAACTATAGCCATTTTATTTTTTATTGAATGTATTGAACTTTTCCAAGGATTTCCAGTCTCACATCTACAATGTAGTTGGCCATTTAACAAGACTGATTTTATTTTCAAAGTTTTCGAACTGTGAATAATCCTTAGTTACTGTTGTATATTGTTTTTAATTAAATAACAATTTATCATGTAATAAAATTAACATTTTATTAATCGCTTTTATTTTCAATTTTAATTTTGGTTACCCAAAAATTAATGTTGTCATTCTTTACAAAACAACATTAACTTTTTTACTCACATTACCATTAATTGATGAAAATTACGAAGGTGTTATACAAAAAATATATTACAAATAAATTCAAGCAACCTAAAAATTATTGAAAACTTTACTGTACTTACATGATACCTAACAAATGACATCAAAAAGAAGCAACAGATATTGCCCATTTGGAGTCTAGGAGTTAATGATTGTTCAATCATGAAACTTGTTATTGCTTGCTCGATTCGTTAGTAGAAAACTTAACACTATAAAATGACACTTAAAAATATGTTAGTATGTACACACGGCATGAGTCTCAAACGCTTGGGGCTAAAGCCTAAAAAACTCCGATGGGCTTTTCTTGTGGGTATAGCTCCTCTCATCCTTAACCTCCTCAGGGCCTCCCTAAGATGTTTAGGCTGTAAAGGACCAGCTTCACCTGATTTCTCCAGAATTTCCAGTGCTGAAAATCCAAAGAGATTTTTATTTCAAACAAGATGCAAAGGATTAAATAAATTAATAATTAAATAAACCAGAGTGAATAGGCTGCTTCTGGGTAAGCTCGCTACATTGTAGACCTCATCTCAGTCGTCGGACAAGATTGTGGTCAAGAGCAAACCCATCTTTAATAAAAAAAAAAAAATTCAAGTCTAGGTCATGTATAGCCTAACGGCCGAATACTGAAACGTCACTCAGATGCAACAGTCAGCTGAAGCGCTCTAAAATCTAAGCATCTGCCAAAAAGTAAGTGGTATACACAAAAGCTACTCAAACGTTTGGAAGCCATTATCAGCTAAGCTGACCTAAAGTATTTACGTCATTTCCTATCATTCACGTTCATTCAATAACCTCTTTTTACGCAACATTGTTTGAAAAAAATAATTTTTCTTTACCATATAATTTAGTTAAAATAAAATAAATAATAAAAGTTTTATTTATTTTACAATTTATTTCATTATTCCGTGATAAAATCATATTAATTATAAAAAAATAAGGAAAATAAACGTAAATAATTACCAACAAATCGTTATAAATGGAGATGGCAAGAAAATTTGCAGTAGTATTGAACCTTAGAATAGAAGATATAGAAAAGGCATGGAGAGTGAGGGCGCCCCTGAAAAGAGGACCGGCTCCCATTATTATAAAATTACGATCAATTGAGTCCAGAAAATTATGGCTACAATGTCGCAAGAATCAGATTTATAATAGTACCATATTTGGGAACGAGGATTCGACAAGAATCTACATCAATGAAAATATCACTCGACAGACTAGACAGCTATTTTGGGCTGTAAAAAACCGATTGAAAGAAAGTCATAAATATATCTGGATACAGAATGGGAAAGTATTGGTAAAAAAGGATGAGACCTCGAAAGAAATATTTTATATCCGCTTTGAAAGCGACATTGATACATATGTACTTAAGGAGAAGTAAATTTAACTGTATATAGATAAGAGTAACTAATTATTGGGAAATTAATAAGTACTTAAATAGTTAATTGGATATTACGTATTATAAAGAGGAACATGAATCCACTACCAGAAATACAGGATATAGAATACATAAAGTTTACGGAAACAAAAGAATGGAGTGACTATATAAATAATCATAGACAAGCGTTACAGATAATACATATGAACGTAGGATCAATGAGAAAACACTTCGGAGAATTACAAATATTATTAAAAGAATGCATAGCAAGTTTGGATATAATCTGCTTTACAGAAATAAATTTAAAGGATGATGAGCTGTGCATGTATCAGATCGACGGCTATAATATGTTTTCGGACACACGGAATAAACAAAGAGGAGGTGGCATATTGATATATGTTAAAAATGATATCAAATTCGACAGACAAATAACAGCGACGCTGCACTGCGAGTTAATACATGGACGCGTAACTATAAGCGGACGCAACATAAACATAATCACGGTATATAGACCTCCTCGCTTGAAAAAACCTGAATTTACTACAGAAATATACGATCTAATAAAAAAATTGCCGGTGAAAGAAGAGGTAATAATTAAAGGTGACTGTAACATAGACATTTTACAATCGGACACGAACTCGGATAGGTATGTAAATAAGTTGGCCCAGCTTGGATTGCAGTGCGGAATACGGGATATTACGCGAGATGTTATCGTGGACGGGAGGCGGCAGACGTCGTGCTTAGATCATGTCTTTGTGCGAAGTAACTGCTCATCAATGTGTGCGTGCGTTCTTACGAGACGCGTTGCCGACCACTATCTGACCGGTTTGACGCTGATAATGGATAAAGAGGTAAATGAATATTTTACTAAAATAGTGTTAGACAACAAACAAATAAAACGGAAGTTAAGTGAAGTGCAATGGCGAGAACTTTTATTATTAAATTACCCATTAGAGTTATATGAGAAACTATATGATATTTTTAGGCATATTTATGAGACTTCATCAAAAACGTGTTTAAATCAAAATAAAAGGACAACACAAAATTGGATGACTAAAAACCTTAAAGATATGATAGAATATAAAGATGAGTTGTTTAGAAAATGGAAGCGAGAGCCCAACAGTAATGTTCTAAGACTTGAATATACAAAATATAGGAATAAGACACAGAAGCTCATAAACATGGCTAAGAATAAACATAAACTAGATATAATCAATAACTGCAAAGGTGATATTAGGAAGATTTGGCAAAATTTAAATACGTGGTTGGGACGAAAATCTATGTCTGTAGATGATGTAATTGAGAAATATATGTCAAAAAAAGTAACACTGTGGATGTTTGTAACAATTTTTGCTTAACATTTACCCAGGAAATTGACACCATAAAACATACTTGCAGCACAATACTTTTAGACCGACAAAGTTATGTTAAGGATACGAATGTCAGCTTTCGATTTTCTAAAAATAATGCCGGCAGACGTAAAAAGAATTATAGATAAACTGGATTGCAACAAGTCACCGGGGTCGGACGGTATCAGGCCTAGCGATTTAAAGGTAATTAGTGAACCAATATGTGAGGTTATTGCACACTTTATAAATTTAACAATTAGCCAAGGAAAATATCCAGATGAATTAAAAATTTCAATAATAAGACCGATATTTAAGCAAGGATCTCATTTTGAATACACAAATTACAGGCCCATAGCAATTTTGAACTTAATTAACAAAATAACGGAAAAGCTAGTAATGGACCAAATTAAAAATTATCTAGAAGACAATAAAATATTAAATGAAGTACAGCACGGGTTTAGGCCACATAAAAGTACCGCAACCGCCATATCACTTTTTACAGACTATGTAAATAAGTCACTGAATGATGGAAAAATAACAGTAGTAATATTTATTGATTTTAGAAAAGCTTTCGATACACTCGACCACGGTGGCTTGTTGCAATCCATGGAGGAGTGTGGCATACGGGGCCCCATGATTAAATGGTTTCAGGAGTACTTACAAAATCGAAAGCTGAAAGTAAAAATAGCAAGGACGGAGAGTATGTTAGGAGAAATAAAATATGGCGTCCCAACCGGATCTATATATGGCCCTATTGGATATATACTACATGTAAATAGTATGTGTAATGTTATTAAAAATAGTGAGTGCTACATGTACGCCGATGACACGTGCCTAGCGTATAGTGGAACAGATATTGATAATGTTGTTAAGATACTGCAGGAGGATTTTGAAAGCATTATACGCTGGGCACATGACAACGGATTAATTATAAATAATGCTAAAACAAAATGTATGGCGATACGATCACCACACATGAGTAAATATAAAAATGTAAATATTCCAATTAAGGGGCATTCGTACGAATGTTTACATAATAATAAAAGTGATTGTAACTGCCAGCTGCTAGAATGTGTTAACATTTTTAAGTACCTAGGATTAATTATAGATAACTCTTTCTTGTGGAGCCAGCACGTAGACTATGTATGCAATAAACTTCGAAGTGTCTTAGGTAAATTAAGCTATCTTAACTACTGGGTAAATAAAAAAGTTATGTACATGCTATACTATTCGTTAATAGAATCCAATATTGACTACGGACTATGTGGATATGGACTCACTTCTGATACACAATTAAATAAAATAAAAAGTTTGCAAATTAGAGCGTTAAAATTTTTAATAAGTAAAACAAAGAAAAATAGTTTAAACGGACAATACGAGAAATTATTTAAGCTATGCAATGTTCTGCCGGTAGATAAAAAAGTTAAAAGCACAATTTTAACGGAACAGTACAGTAACGAATCATATAAAGTGAAGAGAGTCTATAACTACCCAACCCGTGCCGCTAGCAGAGGGGGCACACTGCTGGTTCCCAAGGTCAAGAACAAATATGGCAAGCGCACCAGACAATGGCTGACACCTACCTTGACTAATCAGATACCTGTAGAAATTATAAATAAGGCTGCATCTAAAAGACACTTTAAAAAACTGCTACATAAGCATTATCTTACTCTGTGTCCATGAGTTTGATTGTATACCTAAATGTATTTAGTATATATTAGATACTGTATTATTAAGGTTAAAATTAGAAATTATAGTTTTTTTCTTTACATTTTCCTTATATTATATAATGTAGCTTTACCCGTGGCTAAAAGTGTAGGTATACTATGCGTTGGCGAAAGCTTTTGCATAGTATACCTACACTGATTTCTTTCACTGATTTCTTTCACTATTTCTTTTATTATTTGTGGGAGGTTATTATTCGTTAAAAAAAAAAAAAAAAAAAAATTATATACACTGCCTCCTCGTAAATATATATGTATACTTAAGCATAATAGATATAAATAATTACAATTTTATTGTATAAGTTGTAATTTGCCGTTAAACTGTATTAACAGTTTGGCAAAATTTTTAATATGTAAAATGTTTTGTTTTTTTGAGAAAATAAATAAATAAATAAATAAAATAAAATAAAAAAAAATTTCGTGGAATGAATCGTTTTTGCTCAGGTATAATAATACCTATTTATTCTGTGGCGTGGGCCCTACTCACACATTGCGACTTTTTTCAACAATACAACCGCCGCGTTTTTTCAGCCGCGCGATTGCTTTGCGACATGAGTATCGATACATGCGCGAGTGAGTAGCGACGCATACGCACGTTTGAATCGATTCAGATGTCTGCCTGTGCCTATCAACGAAATACTGAACGTTATTTCATTGAGTTTGTATTAATGCTGTATCGCATTTGAAACGATGCCGTTTTGCGTTTGCATCGCGACTGTAACACTATAGCTACGCCACTAGCTATTGACTTGTCACTGCATCGCGATTGTATCGCTGCAAAACGTCGCAATGAGTGAAGGGCCTTTAGGAAGAGATACCTCTATGACCAATAACCCTCCTTTTTGTTTCGCTGTAGTCGGGTAAAAATGTTTCGGCTCCGTCCCGATCTACTAATATAAATGGAATGGAACTGATGTTATAATATACCCAAAGTATCCACTATTTCATTAAAATCCTTTTTTTACAATGGATCAGTGGAATATATGAAAAAAATAAAACAATTTGTAATTCACTGCCAAAAACGTGTAAGCGTAGAAGCGGGTTTTTGCAGGATTTTATGCAGGCACCAAAAGCAAGAAAGATCAGCGTTGTGTAATTCTTCACTGCACATGCCAAAATAATATATAGGTGAAAAGTTATTGATTTTAGTGTCTGTAGATAATAATGTATCGATAAATACATTATTTTAACATCAGAATCAATACGATCACAGATTTGGGAGACCTCGCGACCACTCTTAGATCTCAGATGCACCCAAGTCGGTTTGACAATGGTTTGACAATACATTTGACAGCAAAAAAATTGAGTAGCCTTTCAGTATACGAATTTTGCACTAAAAGGAGTTTGAGATCTATTTAGTTTCGAGTTCTCTCAAATCTAAAACGTGCTCAAAATTGACGTTTGAGTATACCAATTTTGCATGTAAGACAGTCTCAAACATTTAAGACGCCGTCAAATACTTGAGTGACGTTTCAGTATTCGGCCGTAAGATTCCTAAACTTAAATATTGGTAGTTGTATTTACTATTTTACATACTGTTGATATAAAATAATAAAAAATGCTTGGCATAGTCAATTTGTGAGGTTTTAAACATTTACCTTCTTCAACAACTTCACCCACAAACACTTTAGCGATACCAGACATGGCTATAACGACATTCTGTCCCACCGAGCACCCAGTGATGGTCTGCATCAACCGCTTCACTGCCGCCTTGGGGAACGCGGCGCGTCGGTACATCTCATACCTATCTAACTGCTCTTCTGTGAAGTTTGACACAAGCACTCTGAAAAACAAAATTATGGCTTACATTTTCCAACAGATGCAATACCTAATATCACAACATAAATCATACAATGGCTATTAGGACTTACTGCATCTTTTCCCGTTCTTCCTCTTCAAGCTCTTTTTTACTCTTTTTCTCTCTTTCTCTTTCATTCATTAACATCTCTTCTGTCATCTGAGATTCATAATTTGTTGTTGTCTCACTTTGTTGAAATTCATTTATATCTGGAATCACAATGGTGTCCTTATTCATTGTGTCATTGACCTCATATCCCTCATTATTTTCTGTTTGTGTTGGGTCGATGAGTTGAGAGTTATCAAAGGAGTAATCATTGATGTATGGTTCATATTGGTCTGTCACTTCAGTCAGAGTGTCAGGCTGAGAGCTTAAAAAGTTATCTGAATTGTCCGTGTAGATATTTCCGAGTTCATCTGCCCTATGCACCGTTTCAACATTTTGAGAACTGTCAGAGTATGTTTCAACAATTTCACTCTCAATTGTGGGATTTGGTATGCTTTCTCCATAATTAACAAGAGTAGTATCTGCAAAAAAAATTGGTAATATTAATGATACGTACTAAAATCACACAAATACTTGTAAATAATATAATAGTACTGAATTTGGTACTTTTTTTACAAGGCTTATCTGCTAATAAAAATGATAATAATAACACTGGTGTACTACTATCAAAACCAGGCTTAGGCAAAGATAAAATATACCCCACTACTAATTGGGCTATCAAAACTATTACATGAAAGTTAAAAAGATTAGTACATTCAATCAAGCAGACACTAGTATTCCTTTCACAAAACCCTGCATCTATATAGAAATTTCCATATGATTTGAAGGTTGTGGGTTTCAATACAACAAGAAGCATCATTGCTTGAATGGAAGAAGAGGAAACTAGCTTTCACTTAGTAGCAGAATGTCCTGCATTTGCCAGCTGCAAGAAGAGAAGTTTTGGGCTCAGACGTACTATCTGAGGATGATCTGAGCAACATTACAATAGGGCAGATGTTAAAATTCTGCAAAGTAACAGGTAGATTCAATGGGTCGCCACCAACGTGAGTTACCAGGTAACTCAAAACCCTATATGGGTCTCGGGAATTGGGGTGAAATGGTCCCAGCATAAGTGGACTGATCACCCGTCTGGTGCTCGCGCTGGCGTCCCCACATAGTAAATAATAATAATCATTGCTTGAATAATTTATTTACTTATACTTTGCTTGTATATGCTATAATTGACTGACATATTATAGGTAGGTACTTACACTCGGGCTCATCTTTCAGCAACTTCTCTTCAATTTCAAGTGATATTTCTTGTGAATCCTCTCCATTTGAATCACTATGCTCCAACTCCTGAGCTAGTTCCTCCTCTGAAAAATAAAATGTTCAATGTATTATGATGCGTGGTGCTACTCCCAACTTCTGATCCTGTATATTTTATTATTATGATATGGATCTCTATTCACAAGTCATTTCAAGATATGAACTGGACAGTTCATTCACAGACCGTTATAATTCCGTAGGATACTCTCAGACTAGGGATTCTACATAAGTAGGATCAGATAGAAACAGTAACACTTACTTACCTCGCAACCTTTCAGCTTCAGATAGCCCGTCACTACTCGGATCAGCCATACTAAGAATTCTAATTAGGTACCTATATTTACAGAATTCTAATAAATAAATAGAATTAATTCAAAAAGAAATACAAAATATTTTAATTCCTTCAATTGGACGTAGTTATGCAAACCAGATCCAACACAAAAATATAGAATGTTGGGAAATTGACGTTTTACTTTGGGACTTAATATTTAAATATAAGGAAAGTTTATTAAATAAACTAATGAGTAATATCATGGATAATACTTAAAGGTACACGGTCAAAATTCTATTACAGCGATTGAACAGTAAAATGTCTGAATTTTCATGGAAAACATTGAATGGATCCTGTTTGCATTAAGTTAGTTTGCAGTTTTTTCTTAATTATCTATATACCATGTACTGTAAAACAATTGATTTTGTTTTATACATTGATGTAATGCTATGATATTAAGACATTATAATAAAGAGGCATTGGCGAATTACAAATGGCTTTATTTTTAATCAAGAATTTAACAAATGCTTTGTTAAAAGAATAATATCTGAAAAGCTTTTGTAAACATTCTCGAAGAATGTCTAAAAAGCTTTCAGATATTATTCTTCGGGTTCCTCTAATTCAATCTCGAAGTCCGACGCTTCTAAAAACCGTCGACATCATCAACAATCCTGTCATCTCCAGTAAAATTCTTATAAAAATTGTGTACATCGTTTGGAATAAGATGTAAGAGACTTCTTATGTCTTCCAGTTTTACACTGGGTATGGGCTTTCCATTAGGCCAAAGTGAAACATTATTACAAATAGGGTATTTTCTTTATGTTGAGCTCCTCAAAATCTGCTTCTAAATCTGTGCTCATATAAATTCCTTTTTAAGAACTCTCTGCTGTAATTTTAAAGCACTTTCTATCTTCCCAAAGTCAGTGTCATTAGGCAAAAAGCTATGCCCTGATTCTGAGATCTTGCTGAGAAGCTTAAGCCTGATGTTAGACACCTAATACTTTGTAGTGAATCGGCTGGTAGGCAGAATGGTAATATAAAGCTAACCCTAATGCTTTAAGCCATGTTATGCGATCATCCGACTTTGCAACAGATAAGTATTAGATTTTTAGAATCAGGGCACAGCTTTTTGCCTAATGACACTGACTTTGGGAGGATATAATGTACTTTAAAATTACAGCAGAGACTTTATACACTACAAGATTACATAGAAATAATGAAAAATTGCAAGAAGAACAAACCCATGCATGTGACAAAAATGACTAAAGAAGATTTTCTTTCATGTTCAAAATTAGAAAACATTATTACAAATAGGAAAATAGCAGTCGATAAATCGAAAATTTCATGGCTTAAAACTAAGGAAATAGTTCTTAAAAAGGAATTTATATGAGCACAGATTTAGAAGCAGATTTTAAGGAGCACAACATAAAGAAAATATAGATAGATAGATAAACACTTTATTGCACCATTTACAGAAAATAAATACAATGTAGTAACAAAAGTAAATACATATATAAATGAGCGCAAAGGCGGGCTTATCGCAAATGCAATTTCTTCCAGCCAACCTTTGGGTGGAAGGAAATATACGTACGTATATAAATACCCGTGGTAGACAACCAATTATGTCCAAGAACCTAATGGATTCACTTGAGCCTAATGGAAAGCCCATACCCAGTGTAAAACTGAAAGACATAAGAAGTCTCTTACATCTTATTCCAAACGATGTACACAATTTTTATAAGAATTTGACTGGAGATGACAGGATTGTTGATGATGTCGACGGTTTTTAGGGAGCGCCGGACTTCGAGTTTGATTTAGATGAACCCGAAGAATAATATCTGAAAACTTTTAAGACATTCTCCGAGAATGTCTACAAAGGCTTTCAGATATTATTTTTTAATATTATTCTTTTAACAAATCATTTTGAAACTTGTTAAATTTATGATTAAAAATAAAGCCATTTGTAATTCGCCGATGCCTCTTTATTATCAAATTGCCGATCAATGTATAAAACAAAATCAATTATTTCATAGTACATGGTATATAGGTACCTAATTAAGAAAAAATTGCAATCTAACTTAATGCAAACAGGATCCATTCAATGTTTTCCATGAAAATTCAGACATTTTACTGTTCAATCACTGTAATAGAATTTTGATCGTGTACTTTTAAGTATTATCCATGATATTACTTATTAGCTTATTTAATAAACTTTCTTTATATTTAAATATTAAGTCCCAAAGTAAAACGTCAATTTCCCAACATTCTATATTTTTGTGTTGGATCTGGTTTGCATAACTACGTCAAACGTTACATAGACGAGATCCAAACCGCATGTATCGTAAGAACTGTATTCATTCAAAACGAAACAAAGAACCATGTGAAATGGATCTTATTCAAAATATGCAATTGTGAGTATATTTATTATGCAAATAAGATCCAATCGGCATGATCCTCATAAAATCACAATTTCATAATTATATATAGAACCAAGTGACATGGATTTAGGTATATGTTTTATTTTCTGAAAATCACGCTGCTTGAATCTTTTCTTACGTTCCAAATATGTTGTTTTAAGATGGTATCTTTGAAAATAATAAATTTTTTAGACCAATGAAACACTGGAGACACTGGTCTTTTTTTCCATAGACGTAAGGCCTATTTTTGAATAATTTTGTGTACAGAACTCAATTTTGGCCAAGGTGTGGGTTGGATCTGGTTTGCATAACTACGTCCAATTGCGATATTTATTTTTTCCATCTGCTATCTATTTTCCCGTGATGACGGCTGACTGACTTTGAAATTGACGTTTTATTTCACGTATCTTTTCCCTTGAAATTAGGAATTTCTCAGGATTTTACGCCGGCGCCAGATACATATGTATAGCTTCAAAGATTTACACACTTATTAAAATTTGAAGACGTTGCAATGCTTTGAAAACACATTTGAACACATAATGACGCAACTAGTGATGTGCCCTTTCCGAAATTTTCGGGAATTTTTGGAAACGGTCAGGAAACGTTCTCGGAAATATTCCCTAAAACGGAAATTGTTGGAAAAGTACCTGAAATATTTAAAAAAAAGGAATTTTCTCTTCGCAGCTGTCTTTAAAATAAGAAGATTGACAATCACTAAAATTTTCAAGAAAATCGGATGAAGGAAATGCATATTTTCCTGAGAAATTTCCTGAGAAATTTTACTGAGAAATTTCCGAGAAATTTCCGAGAAATTCCCAAGAAATTTCTTGAGAATTTCATTCCCAGGAAATTTTCCAAGAAATTTCGGAGAAAATTTCTAAAGAAATTCTGTAGAATTTCATTCCCAGGAAATTTTCCAAGAAATTTCTTAAGAATTGAATTCCCAGGACATCCAAGAAATGTCTTGAGAATTTCATTCCTGAGAATTTTTCAGAGAATAATATTTTAGTACTAGCTGTTGCTCATGGTTCCATTTGCGGCAAAAAGTCTTATGTTTTTCATAAAAACATTTAAACATCGTGAAATAGTGACAGACACAGACTTTCGCAAAAATTGGGAGAAAACCACAGGAGAAAACGTTCCCGAAAATTTCTGGAAAGTTTCGGTTTTCCATGAAAGAAATTTTCGGAAACCGAGAAATTCTCGGCGGCACATCGCTAGACGCAACCTGCCAGACATGCTTCGCAAACACTTCTCAACACAGTATGCTGGTAGACAGCAAACAAGATGGACGAGGATTTTATTTTTGAGCACCTCGAGAAATTCAAGGACGGCGTCATTATTCCAATCTATTTTACAGTTATCTTCCAGTCCACGAAATCACAACCGTATAGACATCGACAACGCTCGCGCAACTAAAACTTTGTCCAAGTGCTTGGCAGGCTTGTACATTTGATCACATTCAACTTTGAAGGACTTTGAACGCTTTGATGTGTGCTAAAAAACCGACAACGCATGGCAACGTTCAAATATTTGTTCAAACTTTGAACACATATTCAAAGTCTCGTGCCACACACACTGTGTGTCACGCAGTGTTCAAGTGTTCAAATATGTGAAGCTATATCTGGCGCCGGCTTTAGGAAAATTGTCCGTTCTCGAAATTATTTCTGTGTTATTTCCGAGTTTCCAAAAAACTTTCCGCTATTTCTTCGAAAATTAAATGGCACATCACTAGTCAAATCTGAAACAAAACTAATTTTGTGACAGCTGACAGGCTGACAGCTAGCGCCAGCGAGCGAGCTGTCTTGTGCTTTCGAAGCGTACTATTTCGTAAATGTGAATTTCTTTAAAAACATATTTTAATTTTGTGCTCCGGTGCGGATAGAGAGTTCCATCATGAGCGCATTAATTAAGGTCGCAGTATCTAAGAGCCCGGCATCATTGGTTAGTTCATTATATTTTAACTTGGTCTGGAATTTGTTATGTAATATGTTTTGGTATCACTATTACCAAATTTTTTAGTTTACAAAAAAATGCATTTACATACAATTAACGGTAATTTAGTTGTATTACAAATATCTTCATAATGACTTCTATCTAAATTAAACACATAAATGGGTTCAGACACGTTTTTTTGGGCAAGCAATAAAAAAAACTTATATTTAATAAGAAATGTTAAAATATATATATGTATATTTGCCTATAATAATCATCAGCTCTCTAAATGCAACTTAAGTACCTATAATTTATAATAGAAGGAATATTATTTTCTAATCTAAATACCTATACCAAAATACCTGGAAATTAATCTATAGGTACCTTGATTGTTCCATAAGCTTGGTAATATTGAGGGATCTTTTTGCTACAGCACTGCTCCTTATGTACTATTGATTGGTAATAAACAATAGCCACTAATAAATTGTATTTACTTTAAATGAACAACAAATCATATATTGCATAATGTTAACATACCCCAATCTTAGTTTACGATGTTTTATTTATTTTGTACTAGCTGTTCCCTGGTGGCTCTGCCCATAGCCACATATACACACACACACATATGTCTTATGTGTTTTTCATACAAACTTTTGACTTCCCATTTCAGCCCCTTGAGGGTTGATTTTTGAAGAAAAAAGTAGCCTGTGTTTGAGCATGGGTCTTCAATTAAAATCATACCAAATTTCATCAAAATCGGTCAAGCAGTTTAGTAGTGAAAGTGTAACAAACAGACAGAGTTTTGCACTAATAATATTAGTTATTATATATGGATCCTACTTTTAAATAGAAGTAAAAGGAATAAGAATTTTGTTTCTTCAAAATTAACTCTGAACAAACAAGGTTTGTTTTAGTATTAAGATATGTTTCAATATATATTTTCATTATTTTGTATAATGTTGTATTTATTTTTTAGTATACCTACCTACTTACCTATGTTTCTTCTTCTTTAAAAAATATTTCAAAAGTTAATATTCAATTCTTGTAACATTATGTATGCTTACATAAAAAAGTACTTACTTGGAAGAATATTGTAATTTACATATTTTTTTAGGCTACATACCTATACAGAAACCTCCATCTTTCTGTTGGTGGAGCCAGACCTGCAAAAGATGCCTCAGCAAATAGCAACACAACAAAGGCATATTCAGTCATCGACCACCAGCATGATGCATTGGTTATTGGAGCAGGTGGTGCTGGGCTCCGAGCTGCTTTCGGATTGGTGCAAGAAGGATTCAAGACTGCTGTTGTCACCAAGCTTTTTCCAACAAGATCCCACACAGTAGCAGCCCAGGGTGGCATCAATGCTGCTCTAGGTAAAGCTTTACTTCATTTATTTAATGTTAAAAATACAATTCATCCTTTCAAATAGTTTGCGTGGCGGCGGCGCGAGCCATGAAATGTAAAAGGACATGTAGAATCAGGGCTGGTTACCGGTTGGTACTTGAACCAAATTCTCATATAAAGTACCGGGAGTTTATATGACGAATTTGGTATTGGCACTGATTGTAATACACAATATAGAATACAATATACAATATATAAAGACGAGTTACTAGTTTAAAGTAAATAACTTTAATTGTAAATATTTTTTTAGGCAACATGGAAGATGACAATTGGTTGTGGCACATGTACGACACTGTGAAGGGGTCTGATTGGCTTGGAGATCAGGTGAGGATAAAATTTGTTGTATTTTGTCAATATATAAATAATTTGATTTGAAAACCAAATAAAAATTCCTGTACCAGTTTCAGCCACAAACATACAAAGTTATTATCAATTCATAGTGGTTTTCGTACTCTCAAGGTTGCAACATATGTCACTTCTGTTATGCACACAACCAGACTCAATTCAGGAGTACCTAATTCTAAACTTTCTCACTTTAAACAAATAATTGTGTAGATATAGTGACTAAGTACTATATTTTATTTAGTTACTTGCAAAGGCTATCATTTCTAAGAGTTACAGCCATCGTGGTCTGGCTGCATGTGGTCTTACTATTACACATTCATTCATTGGGTTTGTCATGTACATCTTGCACTTAATTTATACTATTGTGGAGATACATAAATATAACACTTATTATGCAATAAGGAAAATCTCAATATTTATGATATTGTATGCAAAAGCAAGTACAGTGAACTGTAATAAGTTACGTAATTTATATGGTCACACATAAATCACAATATACAGTTCTAGCCTACGCCTTTTACTACAATCCAATAGTGCATGTTATAATTCTAGCCAATATGTTGTTATTTGCATCCATTGTTCACAGTCTGTTATCAAAAACAATAACATTGCTCATTTATAGCTCTTATCAGTTGTCTACATTATAGTCTGAGTAAAGTATTAGCTTAATAAGGATAACTTTACGTTATCATTATCATCACCAATTACAATATAAAACTAAATCCTCCGCCGCGTCATCTGTCTGTTAGCGATAAAAATCGCCAATTGGATTTAAAAAAAAAAATCAAAAATTCGCGCATTTCCCTTTTTACGGTGGTGTGAACAATTAATGCAATCAAAGCCAGTGGCTAAAGCTAGTTAAGTTATAATCCTAACTTATAAATGCGAAAGTAAGTTTGTTTGTTACCACTTCACGCTTAATCGGCTATTGGCCTATTGGACCAATAATGGTGGAAAAAAACTACTGTACCAACCCCGCATGTAGTGGGGTTGGATAACGGTTGGCAGAGGATGGTAATTCTTAAAATGGTTTCAACGGCTGATAAACGAAGTATTTTGCTACTAAGTACTATACTTACTTTTCACAGTAAAGAATGTCCTAAACTACATTTTTATTATTATATAGAAATAGAAACTAAAAGCCGCATGAAAATCCGTTTAGGTACCTAGTAGTTTTTTTTAGTTTATCGCAGACAGACAGATGCGGCATGGGACTTTATTTTATAATATACTAGCTTTTGCCCGCGGCTTCGCCCGCGTGAATTTCCCACGGGAACAGTGCTTTTTCCCGGGATAAAAAGTAGCCTATGTGCTATTCCAGGTCATTATCTACCTCTGTACCAAATTTCATCGAAATCCGTCCAGTAGATTTTGCGTGATTGAGTAACAAACATCCTCACAAACTCACATCCAAACTTTCGCATTTATAATATTAGTATGGATAAAGCACTAAGCAGTAAAAATTCATATCGTAGTGTAATTTTATACAAACTCTCATCAGCGCTGATAAAGCGATCTATTTATTTGGAAAAACCCAAAACAAACAAACATCTTGTTTCAAATAGCTAGAGAAGTTTCCTGTCCGTATATTTATTTATTCTACCTATTCTATATACGTCATTGCATCTCATTATGTTATGCAACTCGCAAAATATCAGCGTGCAAATTGCTAAGTGGCCTTATTCTCGTATTGAAAGTCGCTGCGACATCGCAACGATCAGCAGTGTATGAAGATGTGTAGTACAGTGGGCCACATAGAAAAGTATACTACCTGAATTACGATCCACTATAAAAGTGGTATACTTTTCTAAGTGGGCCACTGTACTATAGTCGTACCGCTCACACACCGCAAGTCGCCACGACATTGCAGCGATGTTTATTACGAGAAGTAGCCTGTGCCCGCGACTTCGTCCGCGCATATCTCAGGTTCTAAGCGGGGCGTATCAAGATAAACTTATACCAGAGTAGTTTTTGCGTGATGTGCGTACAAACATACAAACAGAAAGATAAAAATTCTACAAAAAATTGTTTTGGCTTCTATGGGCCCCATGAAGACCCCTCACAGTTTTTTTTTCTTAAAAATCTTCTATGTTCAGACACAGGTCAGTTACAGTTTTATTATATGTAGTGATTAGGCCACTGATGCTGATAACCTTGCCATCTTTGCCCGTTTTATCATCATCGCAAGCAATTTGTTCTGGCTGTTAGCTGAATTACTATTCTAACAACCTAGCGATCGTAATGGAAAATTGATCTCTGATAAACAGTCTGCCGTGGACTTAATAGCTGACTACAATGTATGCGAGAAAAAACAATGAATACTGATTTCAAAATATGCTGATTTCCAAGTGTAAAAGACTGAGCCAAACTATTTAAATATACTGACTACAATGTCATAATTCATTTAGTCTCAATTTATTACAATAGCAATCGTATTTTTTAATCAGTTAGGTATCATTGTCAATGTTTTGATACAAGTTTAAAATTATCTTGTTTATTCAACTTTGTTTTTATATCTTTCCTCAAGATCTGCTTCTGTCAGTTATAACACGAAATGAAATAAAATTTAAATAGGCTTTAAAAGGGTTGTTCCCAATCTACTCCATAGGTATTTTTAATTTATTCTCAATGTACTCCGCAGATTATTTGATATCAATTCTCAAACTACTCCATCTAAATAATTATAAAATATTTCATTATGTACAGTCAGTTACAAAATCGCTCAAACAATATCGTAGTTCTAAATAAGGTTCTAAATTAAAGAGAAAATAGTTGTAAGCAACTTTGAATTGAAAATGTGTGCATGTTAGCTTGTTATAATGGATGTACGAATAAATGTGAGTCGCAACCAAGCCGCTAAGATGGAAATGGATGTTTCTTTTTTATGTAAATATTATATAAGTTTTTTCAAAAATATAATTTTATCGATTAATTCTTGAGTTTCTCTCAAGCCGAATTCCTACATTTACAAAATAATCATGAATCTTTTTGGTGTAAAATATGAAAAAAAGCTCATTTTATGTTTTTGATTGTTGATTTTTGAATATGTTTAATTGTTAAATTATAATTATAATGTTTAAATGTTGATTAATGAATTGTAAAGTCTTTTGTTTAAAATTTTCCTTATACATAAAATTATTGTTGCAAAGCTTTTGAGCCAGACTGTACTGTACGTCAGCCACACTTTTTATTCTAATTAATGCTTTTTGATATTAAAATCGCGTGGAGTACTTTGAAAACATTTTAATATTACCGCGGAGTAGAATGAAACCTAATTTAAAATATTATTTTTTTCATGGAGTAGTTTGGGAACATTTTTTGGAGTACTTTGGGAATAACCCGTCAAAAATTTACTTAAAGCTAAGGTTACTTTACTACCACCTCTAAAGCGCAAGAATAGAGTGTACATTCTTGTATTAGAGGTTTAACCAAGCCGGTTCTTTTATTTATAACTCTTAAAGCATATACCAAAAGATATTAATGTAAATGGATGCATTTGAAACACTATGTCATTATTTTATATTCAACTCTGAACGAGACGCATCATAAGATTTACGGTGATATTATGCGAGAGCGCAGTATTCTCCAGCCAATTTAAAACCTCATAAGCAATGTATTTATTTAGAATATAACTTATAGTAAGAAGTACATATGATTATCAGCAACACGCTTCGTCAAAAACAGAAAAATTCGAAATCTTATTAGAGGTTTTATAAGATTCATTTTTAAATATGGATCATATTCTCATTTGTCAAAGTGGCCTTTTTATTGACAGGACGCCATCCACTACATGACTCGGGAAGCGCCACACGCGGTCATCGAGCTGGACAACTACGGCATGCCCTTCTCTAGGACGCCCGAGGGCAGGATCTACCAGCGGGCCTTCGGAGGACAGTCCCTGCAGTTCGGCAAGGGCGGACAGGCGCACAGGTGCTGCGCTGTGGCCGACAGGTTAGTTTTTTTACTATACAACAATTATATATATTATTATAGCAAACAATATCTATCATCTCTTTTATTGTTAAAATCTTTCATATTATCTCTTTTATTGTTAAAATGTCCAATCGTCAATTTATGGTCAGTTGATTTGAAGGCTACATGAGATCAGGCCACCATTGTATATTTTTATTTTTAATTAAATATGTTTTTTTTGTACAAAAAAGATGACACAAATGCGCCGCCGCCTCCTCTACATTAGCGCTTAGGAGGTAGTAGATTTAGCTATAAGTAAATTTTTGACATCAACTAGTTTAGCTAATTTTAAAATTACTTTTAAGACGATTTTTTTTTATAAAGGTTTCTTTTCAGTATTTTTTTTCTACTAATTATTAATTAATTCATTCATTTATTGTTCAAACTCAGATATGACGATTTAAAATTATTATATTTGCTTATTTATTTATTTATTTATTTTTTACTTTGACAAACAAATTCTATAAAGATAGTAACACAGATCCTTCTATATTATCTTCCAGAACAGGCCACTCTCTGCTCCACACACTGTACGGCCAGTCATTACGCTACAACTGCGAGTATTTCATCGAGTACTTCGCAATGGACTTGTTGATGGAAGATGGCGTCTGCAAAGGTTGCATTGCGCTCAACCTTGAGGATGGAACATTGCACAGGTATAACATTATTTATATGACGGGGGGAGGGGGGAAGACTATACGAAGGAACTAAGTATACATATATAGCCGAAAAACTTTTAATACGAAATTATGAGCCCATCTTGTGAAAAAATGTTGTTACTCCTTGGATGAATTTTAATATATTAATTAATCTAGTTCTACACATATGGGATGGTAACCACTGGTTACCATCCCATATGACAGCCCTACAAAGGGTCAGGTCCTATTAAAGATTCACATGAACCGTTCCTTGCCAACTCATTCGCATTCTCATTCTTTTAACCCCAATATGACCCAGCACCCAAACCAGCCTAAGTCTGTTGTGCCTACCTGAATTATTTAGGGACCTTATACAGTCAGAGACCAGTCTAGAGCCAACCCTACTGGAGTCGAGGCTGACAGATTGGCTGTCGCTAAGGATGTAAATCGTGCGATTTTCTTGTCCTTCCTCTAGGTTCAATTTAGCACAGACAGTGATTGCATACACTTCCGCCTGAAAGACGGTCGAGAATTGTCCCATGCTCTGAAACAGTTATTTGTCCGTCGAAAAGATGCCTGCTTCTGTTTCTTGGTTGGTTTTAGATCCATCCGTGTACCAGATTAGGCAGTCTTTCTCTTGAGGTTTAAATTCTCTAAAAAATAAATAGTTATTTAAATAAAAAATATGCATTCGAACACATAATTTTTGTTAAGAAATAAATAAATACGATACGAACAAATCAAATTTTGAGAAAAATACTTTATCTTTTTGTTATCTCTGGGTATCATTTATATAATGATGTGCAGATTTGACAGAACTTATTGCATAAATATTGATATTTCTGTTCAAAGTTCAATTTCTGTCTTAAAACATATTTGTGACTCGGCTATCCCTATCTCATTATTTAGCGACCTGTAAATCGGACAGCCATACATAGTGTAATTAGAGGCCTACTTTGCCGTCATTGGAGGTATAGAAGAATGGCTATTCCAAACTTACTGGCATCACAAATCACGTCACAATAGCATATTTTTGTAGGGGCAAACCTCGCCCCCGCGATAGCCTTGTACCTTCGCGCACTTGCGCTCGCAGCTAAGTTCAGAGCGTATTAATCGTATTGTAATAAACATGATATGGTTACAATTTTTATAAGACATACAGTTGTCCAACTTGTTTGATATTGACGTAAACGTTACTGCCCCAGCAGGTAGCGTAAAGCGTTTGACTAGCTTCCGATTGGTTTGTTTGTAAACTTTTTATTGCCCATACACACAAGAAAAATACAAAAACATAGCGAAACAAAAAGAGAGGCGTACAATTGCGGACTTATAGAAAGGGATTACTTCCAGTCAACCTAGTATTCTGGTCATACAAAATGCATTTTAAAAATTTGTATGACCACTCGGAAGCTCACCCCGCCCCTCACCTCACACCCTTCAGGCTGTGATATTGTTGATCCAGGTTCCAAGCCAAGAACACGATCCTAGCGACGGGCGGCACCGGACGCTCATACTTCAGCTGCACGTCCGCACACACGTGCACCGGCGACGGCACCGCCATGGCCACGCGCGCTGGACTACAGAACGAGGATATGGAGTTCGTGCAGTTCCACCCCACAGGTATGTGACGTGTGAGCAGGTGCCAAGCTAGGCCAGGAGCCAGGAACATGATCCTAGCGACACACGTGCACCGGCGACGGCACCGCCATGGCCACGCGCGCTGGACTACAGAACGAGGATATGGAGTTCGTGCAGTTCCACCCCACAGGTATGTGATGTGTGAGCAGGTGCCAAGCTAGGCCTGGAGCCAGTAACATGATCCTAGCGACACACGTGCACCGGCGACGGCACCGCCATGGCCACGCGCGCGGGACTACAGAACGAGGATATGGAGTTCGTGCAGTTCCACCCCACAGGTATGTGACGTGTGAGCAGGTGCCAAGCTAGGCCAGGAGCCAGTAACATGATCCTAGCGACACACGTGCACCGACGACGGCACCGCCATGGCCACGCGCGCGGGACTACAGAACGAGGATATGGAGTTCGTGCAGTTCCACCCCACAGGTATGTGATGTGTGAGCAGGTGCCAAGCTAGGCCAGGAGCCAGTAACATGATCCTAGCGACACACGTGCACCGGCGACGGCACCGCCATGGCCACGCGCGCGGGACTACAGAACGAGGATATGGAGTTCGTGCAGTTCCACCCCACAGGTATGTGACGTGTGAGCAGGTGCCAAGCTAGGCCAGGAGCCAGTAACATGATCCTAGCGACACACGTGCACCGGCGACGGCACCGCCATGGCCACGCGCGCGGGACTACAGAACGAGGATATGGAGTTCGTGCAGTTCCACCCCACAGGTATGTGACGTGTGAGCAGGTGCCAAGCTAGGCCAGGAGCCAGTAACATGATCCTAGCGACACACGTGCACCGACGACGGCACCGCCATGGCCACGCGCGCGGGACTACAGAACGAGGATATGGAGTTCGTGCAGTTCCACCCCACAGGTATGTGACGTGTGAGCAGGTGCCAAGCTAGGCCAGGAGCCAGTAACATGATCCTAGCGACACACGTGCACCGACGACGGCACCGCCATGGCCACGCGCGCGGGACTACAGAACGAGGATATGGAGTTCGTGCAGTTCCACCCCACAGGTATGTGACGTGTGAGCAGGTGCCAAGCTAGGCCAGGAGCCAGGAACATGATCCTAGCGACACACGTGCACCGGCGACGGCACCGCCATGGCCACGCGCGCTGGACTACAGTTCCACCCCACAGGTAAGTCTTGTCAGGTAAGATGAATAATGGCGGTGAAGCTGCACAATAGGCGAGTTATCAGTCTATGCGGGGTCGAGCGGGTCTCGTCCGGCGAAGTACCCATGCGCAACTTTCACCCTCTCCTCACCCTTCCAACATTATTTTTATTTGACGCGAATTATAGGTATGATAAATTAAGTAGCTGTTGCCCCCCGCGATTCCGCCCGCTGCAAAAAGTATATCTTATGTGTTTTTCATATTAAAAATTCATACAAACTTTAACCTCCCCCCATTTCAGCATCCTGGGGATTAATTTTTAAAAAGAAAAGTGGCCTTTGTTTGACCCCGGGACTTCAACTATATCCATACCAAATTGCTTCTTGATTTTGATGACCTTGGCCTAACTATATACACGTACAAATATATACATATGCGTGGTGTGTTACGCGTGGCGTATATATTTATTTATTCTTCAATGCAAAATATCTAAACAACAACAGAACATAATTTAATTCACTATCTGACAAACCATGTATTTAAAAGTCTATTGTCGCCGATAAGCCGATAGTAGCAATTAATTTTATGACTTAATCTTTTAAGCATAAAATATTTATCGATAAGATTATTTCGCGACTGTAATCTATTTGCAATCTCTGCCAGACGAGTACGATGTTCTATGATGAAAATAATTTCTTCTGTTGTGACAGAAAATTGCAAACATTTTAGCTCTTAAATAGTTAATTTTATTGTTTTTTTGCCTTTTAATGTTGATTTATTTTTATTTTACTAACGTAATTCTGATCTTTAAAAATAAAGTTATTGTAACTTAAATCTAATTAAAATAGGACTATTAAAATTAATATATATGATGATGATATCCGACCAAAAAAGGCAATAAACTATTTGAATTGAATTGACCGATTTCGGTCATGGCGACCATGAAGGTCGCAATTCAAATTGAATAGGTCGGTCGAATTGAATAAAATAAAAAAAATAATAATTTATTAGGTAAACAAAAAAGTTGTACAATTTGGTTGTTGGAACCTCTAATGCCTGTGCCAGGAGGCTCCGCTCTTACATAATATAATACCGAAATTATAATTATAAATAAATTCGGCAGGAATCTATGGCGCCGGCTGCCTCATAACCGAAGGTTGCCGTGGTGAGGGCGGTTTCCTGGTAAATGCCAAGGGTGAGCGGTTCATGGAGCGGTACGCGCCCGTGGCCAAGGATCTGGCCAGTCGGGACGTCGTGTCCCGGGCTATGACTGTCGAGATCATGGAAGGTATTTATATATCCATATTTATTGTATTTTCGACTGTGGTCAACCTTTTAAATTCGAGATTCTCTACTTACGAATCTTACTTATCTTCCCCATGAGTTTGATATACCTACCAATCTGACTCATTTTTGGTAGTTTTCATAGAAAAAATCGTGGTGAAATCTGCACTCTGGTTGATCATCAACATCCGTCCAGTAGATTTGCCTGATTGAGTCACAAATATATAAACCCATAGACTCACATCCAAACCTTCGTATTTATAATATTTATAGGATTTTTGATCATATACTTTTAGGATTAGGTTACAATAGTATTCACCAAGGAATACGAATTTCTCACCCAGGTCGCGGATGTGGGCCGGAAAAGGACCACGTGCACTTACAGCTGCACCACTTGCCCCCGGACCAGCTGAAGCAGCGCCTGCCCGGCATCTCCGAGACCGCTATGATCTTTGCCGGGGTCGACGTCACCAAGGAGCCCATACCGGTGCTGCCAACCGTCCACTACAACATGGGCGGCACGCCTACCAACTACAGGGGAGAGGTCAGTGCCGTAGGGTTCCGTTAGGACCACGTGACCCACAGCTGCACCACCTGCCCCCGGACCAGCTGAAGCAGCGCCTGCCCGGCATCTCCGAGACCGCTATGATCTTTGCCGGGGTCGACGTCACCAAGGAGCCCATACCGGTGCTGCCAACCGTCCACTACAACATGGGCGGCACGCCTACCAACTACAGGGGAGAGGTCAGTGCCGTAGGGTTCCGTTGGGACCACGTGACCCACAGCTGCACCACCTGCCCCATATTGTGCTCTTATGGGTTCGATGGACCATTCTACAGAGAAATAGGTCTGGTCAATTGAACGCGTTAATCTTAACTTCTGATCCGATTTGCAAAATTATTTCTGTATAGTAGCTACATTCATGACATGAGGAAGCCTTTCGGCTATCCGGAATCACGAAATTCCCAAAAAAATATCAAAATCTATTCTAAAGACCAGTGGCGTAATTCTCGTCTTCAAAGTCGCTCCGATATCGTAGCGGCTAGCAGTGTGTGAGCGGTGCGGCAATATATAATGCCATACCTCTGACTATTTTATTATTATCTTCTTAGCAATTAACGTTCTATCTAGCTACGATTTACTGATATTTCGTGGCTTGGTATTTTCTGACTATATAATAAGTAGTCCAGAAGTGTGATCCACAAATTAGACCTGACCTTATAGACCTTTTTTTTAAATTTATTTATTTGAAAAACTAAGACTTTACAAACAAAAACAATGTAACAACAATATTAGCAACAGTTAAAAGTTTTCACATCTAGAACAATATTGGTTAACTATAGTAAAAGAAATAAATTATACATTTAATTTGTACCGCAGGTCATAACGCACCGCAACGGCGCGGACCGCATCGTGCCGGGTCTGTTCGCGGCGGGCGAGGCGTCGTGCGCGTCCGTGCACGGCGCCAACCGGCTCGGCGCCAACTCGCTGCTCGACCTGGTCGTGTTCGGCCGCGCCTGCGCACTCACCATCGCTGAGATCGCCAAGCCCGGCGATGCGCAAGCAAAGCTCAAAGATGTGAGTAATCCTAATCAAAATAAATCAAAACTTCCTTATAAAAAAAAAATATCCGAATTAGATGAAAATCTGTATCTCAGATGGTGGGCAGTTGGCAAGATATCAAAAACGGGAGCTATTTGAATGTAACAGTATTATTAATAGTATTATACAAAGGTTAAATCGGTAGATGCGCCTTTACGCGTTCCACGATTGTCACTGTTTACTCACACACGTATAACGAGTGACGTCAGCAACACACTCGGTCGGCGGTCGGCCGATTGGCCGCACTGCCTCATGCAATCTGCGCGAGACTTGCACGTGACCTATGAGTCCCCGCACTCCGCGCTTTGAACGAGTGCGTAGAATAATCAAGAATAAATTGAAAACAAATTTTTACGCGTGAAAAGTAACACCTTTATCCTTATTTGTGTTATTGCTTGTGTTTTTGCACTTCCAAAATGAACACGACGGCATAATTATGTTAAAAAAGTGAATCGTTCCGATACGCGTAAACACGGCAACACGTAGCGGCGTTCGTCTCGTACTAAGAAAAATAAAGCGCCCGCGCTCTTATGAGCGTTGACAAATTTTTCCGCGCTCTTTGTTTGAAGGGGCTTATCTACCGATTTAAATCTTTGGAATTATAATATAATTAATAATCCTTAAAAAAATAATATTATAAATGCGGAAGTGAGTTTGTTTGTTACCCCTTCACGCTTTATCTACTGAACCAATGTTCTTGAAGTTTCGCATACACATAGAAGTACCGAGAATGACATAGAGTACCTATCATTCCGGAAAAAAAGCATGATTCCCGTGGCAAATTCACGCGGGCAAAACCTAGTTAATAATAGGGATGAGGTCTGCGTAAAAAATGAATGTATTTGAAAAAGTAATTCGCATATAAATGAATCAGTATAACAGTCCACAGGAGAGCACAGCATCGCGAACCTGGACCGCGTGCGCTATGCGGACGGCAGCATCTCGACGGCGGACCTGCGCCTGCGCATGCAGAAGTGTATGCAGATGAACGCCGCCGTGTTCCGGCAGCAGAGCACGCTCGAGGAAGGTACGAACTAATTATATTATACTAGCTTTCGCCCCTGCGTGATCGAATCAGAAATGAGGAGATCCGTAGGAGAACTAAAGTAACCGACATAGCCCGCAGAATCGCCAAACTTAAGTGGCAGTGGGCGGGGCACATAGCTCGCAGAACAGATAGCCGTTGGGGCAGAAAAGTTCTCGAGTAGCGACCACGAACCGGAAAACGTAGTGTTGGCAGGCCTCCCACTCGGTGGACCGACGACCTGGTGAAGGTCGCGGGTTGCGCATGGATGCGGGCAGCGCAGGACCGGTCGTTGTGGAAATCCTTGGGGGAGGCCTTTGTCCAGCAGTGGACGTCTTTCGGCTGAGAGAGAGCTTTCGCCCGTGTGAGTTTCCCACGGGAACCGGTCCTTTTCCCGGGATTAAAGGTACCCTTTGTCCTTCTCCGTACTTCTAACTATGTGTATGCGAAATTTCAGGAAGATTGGTTCAGTAGATGAAGCGTGAAGAGGTAACAAACAAACTCACTTTCACATTTATAATATTAGTTAGGATGTTCAGGCTAAGCAGAACATTTTTACATAATTTTACATTTTCTCGCGTATAATTTAGTCGTACACAGCACTATGTATAACACTTTTACGACATTGTCAATAACATAGTTTTACTTGAGTGTAATAAACGCACTCGGCAGATTCATACGTCGTTCCATTAACATCTTCGCGACCCGGATCTGTCTGACAATCAGCATAACTGACATTTAGCATAGCATTTATAAGTGTATGGATACCAAGCAGGAGGCTTGGCAAATAGGCTTAAAAATATCACTTATAAATCGTCATATTCTTGTTTTATAGTTAGTTGACGGCATAAAATTACTTAAAGCTAAGGCTACCACCGCCTCCAAAGCGCAAGTGGAGAAGAGGCGGCGCAACAATACTAATAGTAGCTTTCGCCCGCGTAAATTTCCACGACTCAGTGATTTTTCCCGGGATGAATGGCACCCTATGTCCTTCTCGGTACTTCAAACTATATGTATGCGAATTTTCAGAAAGATTGGTTCAGGCGCATCGAGTAGGGAAAACACGTGTGACGTCACCTCGGTAGTCGGAAGTGTTCGGTAACTGGTCGGCGTATTTCGTTACTATGAATTTTCAATTTAAAATAACTAGGTAATTAAATCGAAAATAAAAAAAAATAAAAACAGTTTGTTATGAAACTTGTATATGATCTTTCCATTTATTCAAAAATATGTTGAAAAATTACACCTTGTCATAATACCCCTGAACTTCCAATCAAAATTCTTTGCGTGGCTTGATAAAAATAAGCACTGACAATAAAAAGTGATTTGTTTTTATGTTTATAGTTAAAGAATATTACGATCAGACTTTAGACAGTTTTTTCAGCAATTAATAAAACAGACTAAATGTTTATAAAACAAACCGCACGCAACATAGGTACAGATGTGAAACTTTTTAAAATATATCATCTTTTATCTTCATTTATTTTTACGGGAGCGTATAACCAAAGCATTGCTTGGCTTTAGATAACTTCACAAATCCCCTATCCAACAAGAACCGACTAATATACCAGACGCGGCACCGCACCCACGCGACCTCAGTTATATTTTACCTCAACATTATTAAAATGATGATGATGAAACCCCTCAGGTCAGAAGCAAATCCACGAGATCTACAACCAGATATCTGATGTAAAAGTATCAGACCGGTCGCTGATCTGGAACAGCGACCTGGTGGAGACTCTAGAGCTTCAGAACCTGCTCCTCAACGCGGTGCAGATCGTGGAGGGAGCTCTCGCGCGCCAGGAGTCACGTGGGGCGCACGCCAGGGAGGACTACAAGACCAGGCGAGACGAGTACGACTACTCCAAGCCTCTCGAGGGACAGGTGAGGACATGTCTGATACAATAATATGGTCTGTATTATTGTACTTCTCATTCTGATTCGCCACGAAATACGTGACTGTTTTGTACTTATCAATCAATACATATAATAAAACTGTAACTGGTCTGTGTCTGTACATAGAAAAAAACTATGAGGGATCGTCATAGGGCCAAGAAGAAGAAAACCCCAAAAACAAAGTTTTTCAATATTTGTCTGTCTTTCTGTCTGTATGTTTGTACGCGCATCACGCAAAAAATTTCAGACCAAAGGACTTTGTTCAAAGTGTATGGGAGCTTGGCTTACTGTGGACAGTTCGTTCAATAAATAATAGTATTATCTTTCATCATAATTAATGTCAAATAGATTTTCTGAATATATATTGGAGTATGAATATCTATAATTAAAATATACCATTTAGTAAGTATTTTTTACGTTTCCGATACTCAAATCAAAGATGTCGGCCTTTACGTGTGTTCTGGGATGCCATTACCTAAAATAATATTACATTTAAGTCGTATATTGTTTATTCTTTGATGAAAGATTGGATTAATTAGGTATTTTTTTACCAAAATATATTAGATTTATTTATAAAGTACACTCATATCACTTCATATTTATATTTTAGAATGAAGAATTATGTATTTATTTTAATTTTTACTTAAATAATTCAATATTGGTAACACTCGATTCTTGGGCGCGGCTTGATTTTGACGTTGACAGTTGTTGACAAGTATCCAAGTGTCAATGTCGACCGACGACAACCGGTCAACGTCAAAATCAAGCTACGCTGAAAAATCGAGTGTTACCAGGTAGAGAAAACGCAATATTGAATTATTTAAGTGAAAATTAAAATAAATACATAATTATTCATTAAAAAATATAAATATGATGTGATATGAGTGTACTTAATAAATAAAACTAATATATTATGCTAAAAAATTACCTAATTAATCCAATCTTTCATCAAAGAATAAAAATATACTACTTAAATGTAATAATTTTTTAGATAATGGCATCCCAGAACACACGTGAAGGCCGACATCTTTGATTTGAGTATCGGAAATGCAAAAAATACTTACTAAATGGTATATTTTAATTATAGATATTCATACTCCAATATATTTTCAGAAAATCTATTTGACATTAATTATGATGAATGATAATACTATTATTTATTGAACGAACTGTCCGCAGTAAGCCGGCGATGAACAATGTCTTTTGATGTGGTTTTCACTGTTGTATTGTTGACGTTCTAACTTCAAATCTGGCGTAGGTTTCATCGATACGATCAGAACCTGAGTATAAACAATAGTAAATTACGCGCGGACGAAGTCGCAGGCACAGGCTTATTCTGTATAAAATCACTTTAAACACTTGTCATAATTTCCCGCAAATTCGTACTAATTTTGAAGTTGGCAACCCTGTTACAGACTAAACTGCCATTCGAGAAGCACTGGAGGAAGCATACACTAGCGGAGACCAACGTGGAGACCGGAGAGACCAAGCTTTCGTACCGGCCCGTGATCGACCAGACACTCGACACCGCGGAGTGCAAGACTGTGCCGCCCGTCATCAGGACTTATTGAGATCTAGGTGAGCTGCAGCGGATTTCAAAAGGTGCCTCTCTTCTTCTTCTAAAGGTGCCTCTCCAACTTGTAAAGGCTAGCGATAAAGTCCAAGTACTTCTTGTCCTTAGCTCTGCGGAACAGCTCAGCGGCATTCGCTATCCCGGTCCATTCTCGGATGTTTCGCAACCAAGACTTTTCCTTCTTCCGACCTTTCTCTTTCCAGAGACTTTGCCCATCTTTATCAGCTGCAAGAGGTCGTATCGCTGATGTCTAAACTTTTTATTGCACACTAACGCCCCACCCCGACTTCGCTCGGAAAGTATATACGTAAATTGTAGCCTATGTCACTTAGGTATTTAGTAGCTTTCTATTGGTGAAAGAATTATTGAAATAAGTTTAGTAGTTCCGAAGATTTCCCCCTACAAACAAACTCACATACTTACAAACACTTTCTCTTTTAATAGGTATTAGTAAAATTAGTTATTAATAGTAGTTTATGCAACTGATACATAATGAGAGGCATTAAAACATGAGTGTGGTTTTATGAAACGAGCCGAAGGAGAGTTTCATAAAAACATCACACATCACATGTACCACACAAACCACACTCATGTTTTAATGCCTCTCTTTATGTATCAGTTGCATAAACTACTATTATGATACCGCTGGCGGTACTGTAATGAGTTTTATTTTTTAATTTATGTATGTGCGCTTATAAAGTACGTCTTTATAAAACCATCTTCAAATTCGTAATTTGAATATTTCGACATGAGTGTAGATAAAAGTATGTAGGAATATAAAAACCCTCGCCATGTTGCGGAAAAGCAATAGAACTAATTTCTTACACTGGCAACTAATTAAAAAACCCATCTGTCAATTCTCCTGTCAAAGTTTGACTTTCGTTCAAAGGCGGATCCAGTATTTTTATTTCTATGGGAAGAGCACCATTTTCCGTTCTCGGAGTTTTAGCTTGTTCTTTGAAAATTTCGAGAACGGAACATCATTTACGAGTATAATGGTGGCGGATTATTTTTTTAGAAATAAAGTTGTAAGAAACTATTAGCACTAAATCCAGTTATTTTAACAACTCTAATTTGATATGTACTGTTATGGAACCTGCCTCCACAGTACATTTATGTACACAAAATAGCAGTCGGGGCTTTGAGGAGAGGGGGGGGGGGGCACGTGCCCTCGTGCTTCCACCCTAGAGATCCGCTACTTCTTTCAATAATGGTGCAATATAAAACGCATAAGTGCAGCCTCTAATTCAGGGTTTTTATACTTTTGGTCAGGCTTTACATGATACGATTCTTATTGCTACGGAATTTATGTCTAAAATAATGCTTACCTTATTTTTTATGATTGTTTCAGGTATAGTTTTAAAAAGGATGCTGAACGAGACGATCGAGTTATTTTCAGCGCCACTCGATAGCTCGAATGTTCATTTCAATCGCGATTATTTATATCATTTAATTTATTAATGTTTGACGAAGCGCCACAAGTACGAAAAACCTCGCGAGTACAAAACACCGTACTTTTAATCTCAGAAATAAAATAATATTTTGTTGCTGTAATATTTTTCTGTGAATATCAGCATTTACTACGATTTAAACGCACTTTAGATGCAACAAGGTACTTAAACGATTAATTAATTTGCAAACATGTTTTTCGTATTTCGAAAGCGTATTTGTAACATTAGAAGTAGCTGGGTACTTTTATAATGAAACGAAAATTTGTAAATATCAGTAGGTATCATAATCACCAATTTTAATGTTTCTGTATTCATATTTAGTGTAATAATATCGCACTAGGATAGCAAAGCAACTGATAGATCTCTACCCCAACACTAATCTCAACAGAAATTTTAAACTGTCTTATTTTTAATGTGAATAAGACGTTGCTGGTATAAGACTGCCAACTTAATCGTGCATGAAAATGTAGCTAATGGTTTTAACATGACGTAATATACCTACCTCATCGCCTTGTTCTAATTTAATAACAAAGTATCTACTAAAAATAAATTCGAAATTTTATCTCATTTATGCCAATCAACTTGCAATTTTATTCAGATTTTCGCAGTATTATACGAATTTTGTTTTAAAAAACTGATAATTATGCATTATGGTACAATCTTGTAGAAGTAAGTATACAGATTTGGTATAAGTATATGTGAATATAATGAAATTATGTTACTGGATTTGTTTTTATTTTCCTCCAATTTCGTGGTACTTGTATCGCGTTGCGATCATTGTTCCAAAAACATATGATAACGATGTTTACTGTCTGTAAGATGTGACCTGCGGGTGGAACATAGTCATGTGACTAATTATTTAGTACGTACATATCTGAAATATGTAGTAAGCACGACTTGTTCCCTTCTTGGCTGTAGTACAATTGCGATTTACTAAAAATATTTATAATCCAGTCAACTGTGACTGGATTATAAATATTTTTAGTAAATTGTCCGTTTATGAGCTACATATTTAAATTTTATTAGCTACTAGTCGTCCTGCGATAAAAGTTCAAATACATAGGTTCCACGACAGTGAAATAACGTTGGATTATTTCAATCTTAATCAGCAGCCTAACTACTAGCATAGCTATATTATCTGTGCAACTGGTATAAATATTTCCTGGCCTACATAACCTATTTACCTATCGCGTTTAAAAACATCATGCACCGTGGAGGACGTAAAGGAGCATATACGTGAAATGGGAACAGAAGCACTCGATGTACAGTTATTACCTCAGCGTAAAGAGTTGGACTTTAGATCTTTTAAAATTATAGTACCTAAACAAAATTTAGACACTTTTTTGAGTACTGATTTTTGGCCCAAGGACTTGGTATTCCGACGATTTAAGCAACGAATTGTTACCGTAAATAAAAACAATTAATATGGATAGTACAACTAAAATTAGTAAAATGATTACGTTCAATTGTCAGAATTTAAAAACGTCTATGCAGCACGTTAGGGATCTGTGCAGTGTGGCAGACGTGGTCGCCCTTCAGGAGACCTGGCTAATGCCACACGACCTCTGCCTGGCGGACACTGTTGATGCAGATTTTGGCAGTGTAAGCAGGTCAGCGATGGACCCATCGAAGGGAATTATTTATGGCCGTCCGTATGGGGGTATAACATTACTGTGGAGGAAGTCCAGGTTTCCGAATGTGTCTATTATTGATTGTGAAAGCGATAGAATTCTTGCCATACATGTTAGAAACGGTAGCCAGCGTTTTATAATATTTAATATGTACTTACCAACAAACAAAACAAAAAATCTACCTGAATTTACTGACTGTCTATCTCGAATGCAAACTATAATTGAAGAATATAATGTTCCTTTAGTTTATATGTTAGGCGATTTTAACGCTCACCCCAGTAAACAATTTGGAAAAGAATTATTGAATTTTTGTACAGAGCAAGAATTTTGTTGTGTCGATATTGAAATCCTGGGTATTACATCATCTACTCATACTTTTCAATGCAAAGTGCGTGGTACTCTCTCGTGGTTGGACCACTGTATAACCACTACAGCGGCCCGCGATACCGTTAAGTCAGCAAATGTTTTATATGGCAGTTACACTTCTGATCATGTACCACTGTGTATTGATTGTGAACTTGAAATGGTCAGTGGGACAGTCACGGGGAGAATCGTGCGCTTGAAATAAATAAACCTAACATAAAATGGGGATACAGAGATGCTAGTCAAATAAATAAATATTATGAATTTTGTAGAAAAGAATTTTTTAAAACGAACGTTTGTAAATATTTAGAAACTTTAGAAAGTAGCGACGACTATTTTAACATAATTGACGATCTGTATAGTGATATTGTTCATATACTACAGTCAGGTGCCACCAGTTGCTCAAAGAATCGGTCTACTGGCACAAAAAGACGTACTCCCATAACTGGATGGAACCTCCATGTACAAGAAAGCCACTCAGCCGCCCGACTTCAGTACAATGTTTGGTTGACGGCCGGCAAGCCGACCACAGGTGACATATATAGTAACATGGATAAAAGTAGAAAAAGTTTTAAAAACAAATTAAAATGGTGTATTAAGAATGAAGAAATTATTAAAATGGACATTTTGGCAATGCACAGAAGGAACAAAAATTTTTCAAAATTTTGGAACGCTACAAGAAAATTACAAAAGAAACAGAGCTTACCTGTCACTGTGGACGGCATGCAACGGCCAGGGGAGATAGCAGAGTTATTTGCCTCCAATTTCAAAAAAGAACCCATGCCCGCGAACCTGACGATAGAGAACGAAACTCGTCTGGTATCTGATGAACCAGTCTTGCAGTTTTGTACAGATGACATTGCTAAGGCAGTGCGTGGCATGAAAAGAGGCAAATCTCCTGGCCACGACGACTTGAGTATAGAACACGTCCTTTATGCTGGGGAGCCACTATGGTCTAGGTTATGCGTGTTTTATAACTTATGTTTGAAACACTCATACCTTCCTGAAGCTCTCATGCGTACATTGGTCGTGCCTATAGTCAAGAACAGGACGGGAGACTTGAGTTCATCTAAAAATTATAGGCCCATCTCCCTGGGAACCATTTTGGGCAAGATATTTAAGCGGTTGATTCAGCCGGAGCTGCTGCGGAATTTAGATATAGATGAGGCTCAGTTTGGCTTCCGCCCCGGTGTGTCAACTGACTCGGCGATTGTTTGTTTAAAATACGCTGCAGACTATTACGTCAAACGTGATACGCCAGTTTATGCATGCCTTTTGGACCTCAGCAGCGCGTTTGATCTGGTGAATTATAACATTCTTTGGAGCAAACTGCGCTCCTGTGGGGTCTCGGAAACAATCGTTCGACTGTTGGCGCACTGGTACGGAGGCCAAACCAACTATGTAAAATGGGGCGACACGACCTCCAATGCTTACAAATTGGAATGCGGGGTACGCCAAGGTGGGTTGACTTCTCCGGATCTCTTCAATCTTTATGTGAATGACCTGATCGGTGAGCTGAGGAGAACTAAGGTCGGCTGTCATATTGATGGTGTTTGCTTTAACAACCTCAGTTATGCGGACGACATGGTTCTCCTCAGCCCATCGATCAGCGGGCTTACTCAATTGCTGTCAGTCTGTGAGAGTTATGCTAACTCTCACGGACTAAAATATAATGTGGCGAAAACGGAGATGCTCGTCTTCAAGGCAGGGAAGAGTCCGGAGAATATCACCCCTGTCGTTTTGAATGGCACAGTGGTTCGGGTTGTCAACCAGTTCAAATATCTTGGCCATATTGTTACTGAAGACCGAAAAGATGATTTGGATATGGAGCGCGAGAGACGGGCATTGTCGGTTCGGTGTAACATGCTCGCGCGCCGTTTTGCAAAATGTAGCGAAGAAGTGAAGGAGACCCTCTTTAGGGCGTACTGCCAGTGTCTCTACACCTGTCAGTTATGGTACAGGCATAAGAGGACCTCCTACAGTACCATGAGGGTGCAGTATAATAACGCATACCGCATCCTCATGAAGCTTCCTCGCTGCTGCAGCGCGTCGGGCATGTTCGCCGAGGAGAATGCCCGATTTCTTTGCTATTATGAGGTCACGTATATCTTCTTTTGGGACAGATTGCGTGGCGCTAATAATAGCATACTTAAAGTAGTAGGCAACGACCTGACGAGCCCGATGATGCAGTAGGGTAAACTCTCATTATTCGGTGACACGCCTAATTCGGTGATACTAGATTTAAAGTTCCACACCGAGTAATGCGAGTGATTTTTAGTCTTTAAAATGCTACTTTAACGTCAAGAAATAAGTCTTCTTTTCGCTTGTGTTTTTGTGGGTCGAATTGTGCGAGCGATATAGCAACAATCCGCAAATTAGGCGCGCGAATTGTCACTTCGACGGCTCACGAACACGTTCAAAGTAGTGCTCTGTTTTGAAATCGTTTTAAAATAGTAAAAGAGCTTTGATTTTGATAAAATTTGCAGAGTACCTTGTAAAAGTAATATAGTTTGTGTACCAGTTTGTACTTAAAGAAAACTTAAGTAGTTTTTGAACAGTGCCTTGTGCAACCCAGTCAGAAAGTTACGTTTATCGTAAGTTTGAAGCAGAAGCGGTATCACCAAATAAGACAAGGTAAGATTGTATGCATGTTTAAATATTGGATATGAAGCATAATTTGATAGCTAGATTTCGTGTTTTGAGTCAGGAAAAATAAATATAATAATCCATATAATAAGTATGAATGAATGAGCAAAAATATTATATGTGGTATTTTTTTTTATCACCGAATTACAAAAGTTATTTTTTATTTATGGAATTATTTTACTAACTTCAATGTGCAGTGTATGTAGGTATGTATGTTTGTTCGGTGGAATCTTGAAAGTAAATTAGAAGTGCTTTTCAGTGTCCGATTAAACGGAAAGTTTTGCAGAATAACAAATAATTATATCTACATATGTTAATTGACCCCATGTTATGGGGTCATGTAGTTGATCATCGCAATAATGTATTTTTAACCGACTTCAAAAGAAGAAGGTAAGAAACTTCTTTTGACTTGTATTGTTTGTCCGCGATTATCTGAACCAGCGTTTGGCTGAACCAATTTTGTTTCATTCTGCTAGAGGTTTTAGTACATACAGATTTCATGGATATTGTTATAATTCGATATATTTAAGTCTATTTTTATTTACAGAACATGGATAACGACAAGAAGAAGAAAATTCTTAAAGACTTCACAATTTGGTGACAAAAAAATATCAAATCTCGTGCAATTCGGTTATAGCCTAATTAGAGTAGTCTGTGTCACCGACTTAAAATGATTGTCACCATTTTATCAAAGTATAGGCACCACAAGAAACCTTAATTATAAACTTAAATTACTTAATATATCTAATCTTTTTTCTTCGGATTAGGTCAACAGTAAGACTGACTGTAAGTTCCTTTGAATAATAAATACTCTGATTTATAAAAACTGTGACTTTTCTTCAAATATCCATTTTATCACCAAATTAGACGAGGTCGCCCTATTGGATCACTGCACATCGGGAACCAAATAAAAAATGATTTAAAAATTATAAGACTGTTGTCACACTGTGTGACCGTAACTTTGTTTATTTATTTATGTTCTTTGTACAATTTATATTATTTTGTACATTTGTATGGGGTTTTACCTGAAATAAAAAATTATTATTATTATTATTCATTTATTTATTTGTATTCTCTTTTTTTACATTTTTAAATATAAAATATTAAAAAAAATAAAAAACATTTAAAAATATAAAAAAGGGGAACCCATCGGTAGCGGAGCAAAGACTCAAGCTACCGGTGGTCAGGGCTCCAGCGAGAGGAATCTCCTCACAATGCGGGCCGTGTCCAAGAGTACCGCCTTCTGAATCTGACTCTTGACCCAACTGCCGAGCGAGAGTCTCTCTAGATGACGATCGAGACTCTTCGCTATAAGTCCGTTCACACTAACGACTATCGGAACAATAATCGTTGAGCCAACACGCCACATGGCGGTAACCTCGTGGGCCAAGTCCAAGTACTTTGAAAGTTTCTCTTTCTCGGCCTTTACGAGGTTCTCATCATGAGGAATGGTGACATCAACGAGGATTGCACGGCTCGTCACCCGATCAATTATCACAATATCAGGCCTATTGGCAACAATAGTCCTGTCTGTGATAATTGACCGGTCCCAATAGAGCGTGACATGACCATTTTCAAGAACTGGCGCTGGTGCATATTTATAGTACGGTACCTCAGAGCCTACAAGGCCGTATTTAAGGGCAAGTTGCTGGTGTATAATCCTGGCTACTTGGTTGTGTCTGTGCAAATACTCGCCGTTAGCAAGATGAGAACAACCGGAAACTATATGCCTGAGTGACTCTCCGGGACGGTGGCATGCTCGACAAATGTCAACCGTACCATCCTTCAGGATATATTTCCGGTAGTTATTCGTCTTGATAACTTCGTCCATAATTGCACAGGCAAAACCTTCGGTTTTATTATTATTTTTTTATATATGTTTTTTATTCTCAGCTGTATGCTGGTAATATTATTAACATTTACGGGCGTAAGCCAAGTAAGTAATGATTTATTCTTTTTACAGTCCTAAGTCAGTCTGTCCATTTTCGTCAATTTGGAGGAACTTTCTGACAATACGACATGTGTTTAAGATGGCGGCTTTTTGCATTGGTATATAAGCAGAAGGTCTCAGATCAAGAAGTTGAAGGCTATGGAATAAATGTCTAGGGATGACTCCGGTAGTTGATAGAACAATTGGAACGACGTATACTTTATTCTGCTTCCAGATTCTGGTGACTTCATCCTGCAAATCAATGTATTTATGAATTTTTTCGGTTATAGTTTTTTGCAGGTTGTGGGTATTGGGTACAGCAATATCAATAAGGTAAGTAATTTTATTTATTTTGTCTTGGAGGGTTATATCTGATGTCCGCATACCCAGCAGGACCCTCCGCGTGATTGGATGAAGAGTTAAGTATTTACATCCACAACATTTTGTACCTCCCGAATAGTTAAATTAAAAAATTTGTACCTCAAGGATCTCAGAGAAAACTTAAAATCTTATCCAGCAGGACCCTTCTCAGTTTGCAGGTCTTCAGACCTGAGATGTACTTTACAGTAAAGCGGTGTATTTGTACCTCAAAATCATATTAGTTATTTTTGTGAAAATTAATAAGTTTAGGAGATATGCTCTGGGAAATTTTCGATTATGCCAGCAGGACCCTTTTTTATTTTATGACTTTCAGTACAAGTAATTACATTTTTTAACAGCAGTCTAAATGTACTCTTCAAATCTCTTCTCGGTTTATTTAAATATTATGTACTTTATTAGAAAAAATGTTTCAAAGTTTCTTGATTCTTCACGGCCTAACAGATCGAATTTAGTATTGCATGTATTGTTCTTCAATTGTCATGTGACTTAAATGTTCTTCAATTGACTAAAATGAAATAGTTTTTAATACAAACTGAGAAATTATATTTTAATTTTATTTGCTGTACCTCTAAGTTATTTACGTTTTCAGTTATGATGACGACTAAATATGCCGCCGGAACTAAAAGAACAACTACCCCAGGAGGGTACCAGTACTGGAGAATCCCCCCCTGAGCCTATAAGTTCAGGCTGCCCTATGTATTCTGGGGAGGGCACAGTGCCGCTCATTTCTCTAGCGATAAAGTACATACAGGCATCCCCTTCTACGCTCTCTATTCATTAATATAGGGGACTCCATTCCAATCTTAACGCCGTCCACCATCACCTCGAGACGGCTAGGCCTGACCTGCTCTTTCTCACTGAGACGAAAATATCCTCCCCAGCTGACACTTCGTATCTGTTACACCCGGTTTATAATCTGGAACACAACTTTGTGCACCAAGCCGGAGTGTGCATGTACTTTGGTAAGGATTTGTCATCGCCTTGTGAATCTGGATGGTAGGGATCTGTCTATCATCTGGCTGCGAGTAGAATGTGATCGGTCCTTGTTCCAACAAGGATCAATCACTCCGGCTAGGTGCACAAAGTTGTGTTCCAGATTATAAACCGGGTGTAACAGATACGAAGTGTCAGCTGGGGAGGATATTTTCGTCTCAGTGAGAAAGAGCAGGTCAGGCCTAGCCGTCTCGAGGTGATGGTGGACGGCGTTAAGATTGGAATGGAGTCCCCTATATTAATGAATAGAGAGCGTAGAAGGGGATGCCTGTATGTACTTTATCGCTAGAGAAATGAGCGGCACTGTGCCCTCCCCAGAATACATAGGGCAGCCTGAACTTATAGGCTCAGGGGGGGATTCTCCAGTACTGGTACCCTCCTGGGGTAGTTGTTCTTTTAGTTCCGGCGGCATATTTAGTCGTCATCATAACTGAAAACGTAAATAACTTAGAGGTACAGCAAATAAAATTAAAATATAATTTCTCAGTTTGTATTAAAAACTATTTCATTTTAGTCAATTGAAGAACATTTAAGTCACATGACAATTGAAGAACAATACATGCAATACTAAATTCGATCTGTTAGGCCGTGAAGAATCAAGAAACTTTGAAACATTTTTTCTAATAAAGTACATAATATTTAAATAAACCGAGAAGAGATTTGAAGAGTACATTTAGACTGCTGTTAAAAAATGTAATTACTTGTACTGAAAGTCATAAAATAAAAAAGGGTCCTGCTGGCATAATCGAAAATTTCCCAGAGCATATCTCCTAAACTTATTAATTTTCACAAAAATAACTAATATGATTTTGAGGTACAAATACACCGCTTTACTGTAAAGTACATCTCAGGTCTGAAGACCTGCAAACTGAGAAGGGTCCTGCTGGATAAGATTTTAAGTTTTCTCTGAGATCCTTGAGGTACAAATTTTTTAATTTAACTATTCGGGAGGTACAAAATGCTGTGGATGTAAATACTTAACTCTTCATCCAATCACGCGGAGGGTCCTGCTGGGTATACGGACATTTATATCTGGGCGGTTATAATGAATCGTGCGGTCAGTAAGTATAGCTCGGTCATAATACATTTTGTGTGTGTCATTTTCTAAAATTGGTTTGGGTGTATAGTTATAGTATGGGGTGGCCGTATCAGATATTAGTTTGTGTTTATTTCCAAGTGTTTGGTGAACAATGTTTGCTATTTGGTTATGTCTATGGGTGTAGTCTGTTTGTGCGAGGTTAGGGCATGCTCCGGTGATATGCTGTATAGTTTCAGGATGGGTATGACACTTACGGCATCGGTCGTCTGTAGCAGTTGAGTCCTTGATTATATGTTTTCTATAGTTTCTGGTGTTAATAATTTGATCCTGAATTGCAATCATGAAGCCTTCAGTTTCCGGGAACAAAGTCCCAATTGAAAGCCATTTGTTGGAGGCAGAAGCGTTAATATGCGGTTGTTCTAGGTCGTGTGGGTGTCGGCCGTGTAAAACTTTCTTCTTCCATTGTTCGATTCTATTACTTTCTATGTTGTTTAAATCTATTTCTACATTTTCTGTGCTCAAATTTAGGGGGGTGTGATTAAAGTCATTTTTAACTATAGCTTTATGAATGTCACTACTTAATGATTTTCGATAAAAGAACTGTCTGAGACTAGAGATTTGTTTGACCCAAAGTGCAACCACGTTGATTAATCCTCTACCTCCATCTTCTCTTTTTAAACTCAACCGTTCTATTGCTGACTTGGGATGTAAGCATTTGTGTTTTGTGAGGATAGTCCTAGTATTTATTTCGATTTGGTTAATGTTAGTTTTACTCCATTTTATGATTCCGAACGAGTAGGTTAATATTGGAATAGCATATGTATTTATTGCTTTGATTAGACTTTTGCCAGCTAACTGACTTTTACATAAAGCGCTAACTCTTTTTTTGTACTCTTCGATGAGTGATTGCTTTATTGCGGTATGGTCTAAGCCCTTACTTTGATGATAACCTAGGTATTTGTACAACTCATTTGGCTCCATGGCAGTTATTGTTTCATCGTCACTTACTGCATAGTCGCCAGGTTGGATTTTGCCTTTAACTATGTGAACTGTTTTACACTTGTCTAAACCAAATTGCATATTAATATCTTTACTAAACATGGTTGTGATGTCTATAAGAGTTTTCATTTCTGATGGTGATTTGGCATACAATTTGATGTCATCCATGTAGATTAAGTGTGTGATATATGTTTGATTGTTATCATGTTTTATGTTATATCCGACCCCACGCCTACGCAGCAAGTTCGATATTGGGTTTAAGGCGAGACAGAACCACAGTGGACTCAAGGAGTCACCTTGATATATACCTTTTTTAATGGCTATTTCTCTAGTATTTAAATCTTTAAGATGAAGCGAAGTTTTCCACATTTTCATCGTGTTTTTGAGAAAGTTTACTATTGTCGGGTTAATTTTGTAAATCTTCAATATTTGTAGTAACCAAGAATGTGGAATGCTATCAAAAGCTTTACGGTAATCTATGTAAGTGCAGTGTAGATTTCTTTTATTTGTAGTTGCATGTCTGTTAATTGTAGAATCTATAACAAGTTGCTCCTTGCATCCCATGTGGCCCCGCCTACAGCCTTTCTGTTCTTCAGCTAAAATATTATTACTTTCTAAATGTTCATTAATTTTGTGAGTGATTGCCGATGTAAGTATTTTATAAATTGTAGGTAAGCATGTAATTGGACGGTATTGAGAAGGCAGGTTTGAATGTTTACCTTTTGGGAGCATATAAGTTATGCCTTGTGTCAAAAAAGATGGTGTAGTCTGTTTTCCTTGTATGATTAACGTCAAATTCTTTGCTATAATTTTGTGTAAGACATTTAATTTTTTGAACCAAAAGTTGTGTACTTTATCTATACCAGGACTTTTCCAATTATGCAAACGGGATGTAATATTAGCTAAATCAGTTTCAGTAATTTCTGAAAAGCTCATTTCTTCGAGAGTTTTCCATCTGTCTTCCTCTTTCACTATCCATTCTGCTGTTGAATTGTGCTCTACCTCTTCCTCCCATATTCCTGCCCAAAATTCTTCTAGATCTTTTACTTCTGGGATTCTGTCTTCACTTTCCCCGTGGCCTGTTTCTTTATATAACTGTCTATAGAATAACTTTTCATTATTTCTAAACAATTTATTGTCTTCTTTCCGTTTGTTAGACTTTTTATATCTCGATAATCTATGTGCCTTTAAGGATAATTTCTGCTTTAATGTGTCTAAGTATTCTTCAGGTCTGTTATTACTTCTCTCATGTCTACTATGTACCTGAGTGGTTCTAAAAATTCTATTAACTTCATTTACTACCCTTTGAGATCTATTATTATTTATATATTGAGTTAACCTACCTATATCTGCTCTTAGTTGGGTTATGTCTTTTTCTAACCTAACAAGCCATGCCGGTTTTCTTTTTGGCTTTCGTACCGGATGATAGTCATCTCCAATTTTGTATCCAAGTTCACGAGAGATCACTACAGCAGTACAATATATTAATGTATGAATATCTGTTAATTGCGAATCTTCCGAATAAAATTGTGGTAGTATGCTATTATTAAATGCTTGTAAAATTTGTGTCAAATATTTACTGTATTTTAATTTTGGTAATTTAGGTCTTAATGTTGGATCCATTCCTGCAAATTCAAGTAGGGCTGTTTGTAAACTTTCATACAACTTCTGTAGATAACTATCATCCAGTAATACTGTAGTTTGTAAGGTTGTGACTTCATTTTCTACTAGGATATTCACAATTTCTGTTTGTGTAGATACATTTGAGATTGCACCCGATCTTGATATATTGGGATCTAAGTGGGATTGAGTTTGTGTTAAATTTATATTGGATTGTGTAGAAATAACATTTAAATTCGAGGATGACAAACTAAAATTTGAATCATTATCCGCCAGATTAGATGAGAGAGTGACATGAACAGGTTGAGGGAATTGACTAATTGAGGTTGAAGGTGTATGAAATAGTGGGAATCGATCCATTGAAGGTATCGGTGTTGTATGTGAGTCTGTCTGTTCAAGTTCTTGTCTTACATCTTCTTTTATCTGAGTTAGTACTTCTTCCGATATCATTTTGTTTCTGATTATCACACGTCTTTGATCCGAGACTCTCTGCTCAGATACATTTACACCAGGATATTGTTTCATAAATTCCTCATGCAATAACTTTCTATATACTGTCAGGTCTGTCTCTAGCTTAGTGATGCGGTAATATGTACGCATGATGAATATGTTTACATCATTTGACCAACTCATGCGTACGCGAGGTTTTCCAGCTTTAGTGGACACAGGTTGAAAAGCTTGAGCTTCCTGTGTAACACTTAAAGTTGGGTTTGGAGCTATGAGATCTCTAGGATCTTCATCCACAGAACTTAAAGAGGGGGCATAGGATGCTGTACTTGCTGGACTGAATGGTTCACATATATCTGAGATAGATTGAGGGGATGGACTTCTATACCTGTTACGAGTTTGTCTAGTGCTTCTTCTCAATATATTAGGTTGTGATCTACTATTAAGTGGGTTCTGTGGATGGTTCTGTGATGTTACGTTTTCATTTTCATTTTCTACAGCAGTTGGAGACTGGGTAGATAAAATTAAATTGCTTTCTCTTTCCATGCGGTTCCCACGAGCAGCTAGGGATTGGAAGTCGACCACGGCAGAGCCCCGCATACCGCGGCAAGGGTAATTAAAACTGGAGGTCCCCTGGTATCCAGAGTCCGCATATTTGAGACTATGCTCTCCCATAGCCATGCAGCCCTCGGCATATGCTGTTCCACCTTGGCTTGGATAGGTTTGGGACCGTTAGTTGAGGGAGAGGATTCAGTTACCTTGATGGTCAGGTATTGCTACAGATATACTGTAGTATGGAATCCTCTCCCCGTAAGCCCCTACCACGTCAAGATGGCCCCTCAGGGGGGTTATTATTATTATTATTATAACCATCATATGACCTGGGGGTCTAAAAAGGCCACTTTGACGAATCAGAATATGATTCATTTCAAATATTTAAAAATGAAACTTATGTCACTACTTATACATACGTTCATTTTTAAATATTTAGGAACTGAGAAATGGATCATATTCCGATTCAACAAAATGGCCGTTTTAGACCCCCTGTTTGCCAATCGTTTATTGAAAATTTAATGTCCCTAGTACCTTTTTTTTTATCAAGTGAAAATACCTTCGCATACCGCTTCCTTCACTTTTCGATAGGTAGTCGAACAGTGAAGCTGCATGTGGGACTTGGACCCACTAAAATCCTCCCGGTGCCTCTACATGCCAATACTGAAGAGGTGGGAACGGTAAAGTTGTCCATGAATACTACCTACATATCTTCGAAATCACGGACGAAGGAATTAATTACACTACAATAATGACGACGAAAACAAGATTTTTCTTGTTGTGATAAATTCATAGATTTCCGCTATCAAAACTATCTGTATGACGTACATTATATTGGCGTCATTTATTAAGGACATATTTTCAACCGACTTCCCAAAAAAGGAGGAGGTTATATGTTTCGATGTATGTATGTTTTTTTTTATGTATGTTCGCCGATTTCTCCGCCTACAGTGGACTGATTTCCGAAATTGTTTTTTATTCGTAATGATATATACCCAAGTTGGTCCCATTTTAACCAAGTCAGAATCTGTTCGGTAATTTTAAAGATACCTAACAAAATATAAAAATACCAACATTGCATTATAGAGCAAAAGCCCGCGATAGCATGCCCTTCCTTATTTTATTAAAACTAAAGATTTTCTGTGTATGTTCCAAACATTTAGTGACTATAAAAGTTGGATCATGATTACTTAGGCAGATTATTTGTAGCAATAACATTTAAAGTGGTAACTCAATTTCCTTAAAGTAAAGATTTTTAAAGATTTTATTCCTAATAATACTAGTCGTTCGCTGCGAACGTAGACCTCGCGACTATTAAAATACAATATTTATTTTCACAAAAAATTAAATATCTCAAAAACGGCTGGACCGATTTTGATGCCCAACGAACTTGAAAATTCTATTAACCATCCCTACATATATTCCAACTTTCATCAAAATCGGAACAACGATTCGAGAGTTATCGCGGAACAAACATACATACATACATACATACAAACAATTTGTTTTTCGCTCCAACTTGAATTATAGCCCTCGCTCGCTTCGCTCGCTCGGTCAATAAGAAATCACGCCATCCATTATCAGGCAATTGGTGCAGATATAAACCCCTGCTAGACATTGTAACTTTACTAAATTATTTGTTTTATTATAAAAGCTGAATTTGTTATTTATAAAAGCTGAATTTTTGTTTTATTATAAAAGCTGAATTTAATATGTATTACTTTGGAAGGCCCCAAGGGTGCTTTTTATACCTATAAAAATCATCCTTGCTATCCATATTACCTGCATAAGCAACTAAGATCCAAACTTCATACCTAGTCGCTAATATTTTTACTCGTATATACCACGCAGAGAAATATTCAGCATTTTTAAAATAAGGAAGGTTTGGTCGTCGCGTGCTCACGGTCTATTTATGTGCCAAAAATAATAGACAATTTGACATGTTCTGACATTTCAAATCAAACTGACATAAAAAGTTTCGAATTCTTAATTTTTTATTTTCGGCCACCAGTGAAAGAAAAGTTTAAGTTTTTATTAAAGAAAATGAAAAGGTGTAGAAGCACTAAAAATGATAAAATAAAACTTTTTTCCAAAAAGTGAACCGACTTCCATAATAAAACTTAAAATCATGAAATAACAATAAAGAAAAATGTATTAGCATGCTACCTACTGAATGAGGTGAAGTCGGTGCCAAATTTAATATTAAATAATATAAATTAACATTAGAATCATGTAGGTACATAAGTATACAAAATGCCTAGCTAAACAATTACATAGTCCTGCACTTGGCACCGACTTCACCTCATTCAGTAGGTAGCATGCTAATACATTTTTCTTTATTGTTATTTCATGATTTTAAGTTTTATTATGGAAGTCGGTTCACTTTTTGGAAAAAAGTTTTATTGTAATTGTGAATTACGTTGTGATATGATAACATGTAGTACAAACAGTACAAAGTAAAATAATATGAATAAGATCTTAACTCTCTAAACGGTAGTCATTAGAATTGCAAAACGGAGATAACCGCAGTGATCTGCAATTAGGTTTATATTGAGAAATTGTGATAAAATATTTATGGAAATTTTACATAACTAAATATTAACAAAAGAAATCCATAATATATAAAAGTTCACTCATAAAGATAACACTTAGAATTTAGCACAAATAAAGCAAAATAATTTGTTACCATAAGCAACCGTATCTTGCTAAAGTACCTACATTAAATTTCGTCGTCTGTACTGACACCGCTAAGTTGATATTGTTTCTTCTATAAATAAAAGGATCAAAGGTGAAACTGCCATAATTTTGCCAGTTCTTTCACCTCGTCTCGGGCACCCTACGACCATTTTAACTACTTTGTGCTACGACGGACAAATGTATAAAAGGTACCTTATGGTCGTTGGCATATACAACATTGTGCTTATCATAAGCTTAGTAAACTCGTATGATTTGTTTTTTTGAACGACTACGACGCTATTGACCATAATGTACCTTTTCCCGTGTATTGACACATATTATTACAGTAGTGTTTTATAGTTGCCTGATGGAGTTTTGTTCACACTTCATACAATGTCACTATACCTATTTAGTTATTATGTACCTTATACTTTAGGTTGCTTATCAAAAGTCGTAGGGGTTCATCATAATCAAATGAGAGTAGTTAGTTGATTTATTGTAATGGGCAGTATTTGCGCGGATCCTTTAACTTCAAATAAAGAATCGTAATCATTATTTACATCATTAAATTGTTACCGTGTGAACTCCGATAACTCGTGCGCAAGTACAATCAAGCCGAATTATTTATAGATTGCCAAATGTCGGAAGAATTTTAACTTGATTTTCTTTGCTAGAATAAAATAACAAAAATATTTTTTTATATATTGAAACAAGAAAAATAATGTACTTGTTTAAGTATATTATGCAAAATATTGACGGCAGGCTAGAAGTTATGTTAATTTTTTCATTACCTATAGATTAGTAGGTAGGTACCTAGTTAAGTGCAAACCGAGGTGTATAAATTTTTTTAACGGTTTTGGTTGTGGGTTAATACCTAATGGAACACATCTGGTAGGTCACACATATTTATTGGCAAGATAACCTGTAGTAGTACTGAAGTCTATCTCAAATGAAAGTCCCGACAAAGGTTAGATTATATCTATAGCTACCTACTAAGAGTTTGTTTTTAACGTGCCAATACTGCTGCCTCGCTCCCGTGGGAATTTTGAAATTATAGATAGTAGGAAATTTGGCCTTTTTTATAAATGTGACCTTCTACTATTAACAAACATATTTTTTTTTAATAAAAAAAAATCATTAATTTTTCTTCAATATACGTACGCAAGTTGAATCTGTTGAATATAGGTATAAAACCTGTATATAGAGTGTGGTGTCTGAAATAGGTTCAAAGCCTGTGATACAGATCACCACGGGATCAATGAAATAAATAAACAAAAATCAGCTTTACTACTGACACAGTATTAATATAAGTACTACGTACTACTGATTAATAACTTAGCGATTTCAAAGGTTTCCGAACATTTAAACTTGGACTATTTCGAACATAGAAATGAACTATTCCGCCGCCTCGGCGACTGCGATAAGGGGGTCGTGGCATCTTCATATCAAACGCAGCCATTTTGAAGTCAGCACTAGTGGCATCTTTGTCGCGACTGGAACTGCCCGTGTTTCATTGCGCTCCACAGAGTTATTAGTGACAACTTCAATACGCACTGCCGTTAGGTTCTAACATATTTTTCACCAAGTTTGAACGCGTGCTCCTTACTGCGACTTGCGAGTCCAAGTGACAACCTTCTGTCCACTGTCTTATAGAGATTTCATGGTGCTGTCGAGGATTACCAGGCTGTCTACCGCAACCGGCGTGTGCAGGGGCCCCATTATTGGAGCCGACAAAATCCGAAGTTTCTCCACCCTTGGGAGTATCTACTTCAATCTGTGTAAAGGTAAACATGTTGACCTTGTCCTCTTTACGATCCATTCCCTGTTTCAACATACTGAGAAACAAATAATATATGGAAAGATTAAAAAATCCCACATCCCTTTAATATAAGTAAAAAAAATTGATTATTATATGTATAAATACGAAAGTTTGGATGCCTAACAAAAAGAGAATTTTACGCTAGAGTTAAAAATAACGTAGGTAACAAAGTAATGGTAAGGAACTTTAATAAATTGTCATATCTAAATTGCACAAAAGTAGACAAAGGAATGCCTCAGCTTGTGTTGTCCCCCCCACCTATGAGTTGGAGACAAGACAACGCTTTTCATCTTGAAATAGGAAATAGGCTATATGTTACTTTAGGCAAAGCTTGTGAATAAAAATAAATACATAGTACCTACCTACTTACCTAAATGCCGCCAAAATCAAGATGTAATAAAGCTGAATAATTTTGTTTGAACGCGCTAATCTCTAAAACTAGGTACCAGTTTGATTTGAAGAATAGTTTTGTGTATCACAGCCGCAAAGGTTTTTTCTAACAGTTATTGTTTCCAACAAGTTTATTTTTATCAAATTATTGAAATTTTTGCCCGCTGAAAATCCTGGATCCACCCTTGGCCACATAGACATGATAATGCCGGATTTTTCAATAAACACACCTAACAAAGGAATGTCGACATTAACGTGAGAAATATCTGATAGTAAGTTACTACGAGTAAGTCCTTCGTGGATAGCCTGAAGTTAGGTAGGTACGGTAGGTACTTTATTACTGTGGTGTGAAGTAGACAGATAACAACAAAATATCTACTAAGGTCATAATAGCTACAGTTTGATACAAAGATCACACTGACATCAGAATAGCGGCTTAGTTACTGTGTCGGCAGACCCTATGATCTGGTACTACATTAGTTTAAAAAAATGATATTTACCCACGCGCACTATAATACTAATAAAATTTTACCATCAAATTCACAATTGCGTTGCGTGTGGCGTTTGCTATTCCAGCCTGTCAGGCGAAGACGATGGCCGCAATCCCGCCGTCAGCTTTCACAGCCGGCCGCATCCGCGAGACGCAGCGCCAGGATATGCAGCTCACAACCAAGACGAAAAGCAAGGCCGATACCAAGTTTTTCAACATGGCAGCTTGTGCGTATTTTGCAATATTTTTCAGTCATTATCGAATCTCAATCATGATGTAGTGTTTTTATGCTACTTATTTGGCTTTGTAAAAGACCTATTGTATTTTAACACTCCGAATAGACAATATCAGAATAATAGCAATTTATTATATCCTCCTCCTTTAGTCGTATTCCTCATGACTAAGGGTCGTGATCATTATATGGAAAGAAACACACAACGACTATCTTGGCAATGATAATTGACTGGTTTGCCATTGCCTTCTCAATCATCAACCAGAGAGCAGGTTTCCTCACGATGTTTTCCTTCACCGTTAGCGAGTGGTAGTCGATAAAAACTACCATACATGAGGTACCCAGGTTCATCCCAGGTCCCAGCACCACCGCCTCAATTTATTATATAGGTAAGTCTGTACTGAAAATATAAGGATGAACGATGAACAACTTCACCCCGAAACCACTTGTCATATTATATTAGACAAAAGAGTATTAAAAAATGAATGTATTAACTTTCCAGTTACGGAGCTATCGCCGTTGAAGTACAACAGCAAGCTAATGAACAGCATCTGGGGGTTCTACAACCGGTACTCGCCGCATAACGTGAAGAAGGTCACGGAAGACTTCGCTTTCCAAGCGGAATTGCAGCCGTGGGTACCCTAATTTTCTTATAGCCTATTTTTGAAAATAATTGTTAGGAAGACCTATAAGAAAAACCGTTTACCAATATTTAGTAAAAAAAATATTAAACCGGACTGGACCGAAACCTCTGAAATGGTAATGATGAAATCCTAGGATTAATATATTTACGTATTTAATTTTTGGTTAAATAACCAAATATTCACTACATGGTTGAGAACTTGACACTGTCCTTCATGCCCTAGCCGTGATCATCGAGTAGCCCTATAAATAGCCGTGATCATTAAGTTTGTTGACCGTCCACCACTGTATAGTTTCGAATCTGAAATATACTAGTTAGCAAAGGCTTCAGGATAACTGTTATCAACTAAACTCTGTTTTTACCTACTTGTCCTATATATGTAAACAATCTTACCATGTCTTTTTATGATTTTTAGGAAATACAATGACGTTTTTAGGAAATTACTTTCGTGATTAATAGATGTTTTACTTTAGAATGTTTAAGTTTGAGCTAATATTTGATTTATTTTCAACAAAAAGTACTGTGAAGTGTGAAAATTGTTTACATAATAGGACAAGTAAGAATAAACGGAGTTTACATCTGCATCAACATTGATGTTATTTCCAGTTCGGCTGTCAATTCCGGAAATAGGGCGAGCCCGTTCACTCTGCCTGTGGTTTCCCGCCCCTAGACTTGGTGCGGCGCTCCTTGAACACCTATCCAGCTTTTTTAAAGTTCATGTTACAATAACTTTTTTTTAAATAAATATACTAATTCCGTACATATATATCTCTAAAGATCTTTCATTTATGATCTAGTATTGTATGCCCCAATAAACGTTAATACGTGCCGACCCGAAATAATGAGATAAGGTGATGGTTCAAATCCCATGATGCAAAGTCCAATCTAGTCCATTAATTACTTTATTCTTAAAAAATGTTTCATAGCCTAAACAAAACAAAGAGTACATTAGTTTTTTTTATGCTTTCTATAATGAAAATAAATAATACACTATCTGAGTATATCTACATTCTATTCTACTTTATTTACAATTTTCTAGGTACTGGTAGAAGAAAAAAAGAAATGGCATTTACTTTTAATTCATTAGTCAATTATAATTCCAACAAATTTTGTTTTAGGAAGTTTATAGAAGAAAAAAGAATTATACAAACTGAAAAGAAAGTTAAAAAAAAAACTCTACAAGTAAACAATAATACTGCATTAGAATATGCAATATGTATGTAATGCAATGCACATTCACTGCATACAGTGAATGTGTGCGGCAGGTAGAGTCGCCATTTATGGCAGCCACAAATGAAGAAGTTAATTTATTTGTTTACACTAATTGAAATAAATGTACTTAATGCCATTACACATTGGAGTCAGTGCAAGCTACTAATGCCAAAAAGTGAACTAACATATCAAATATCAGCATAGAAGCACTTTTTATATGCCTAATCTCATTCTGCGCCTTCAATTTTCGTTTCAATCCTTCTGTCTTATTTATTTGACTAGTTTGACAAGAAACATAGTTGATACATACAAATCTATGTATAGGATGATACTAGATTTTTCTTTGATAATTTATTATTTAAGTTTAGTTAAACTCATACAAAAATAGCAAGATATGAATCTACTGCATCTGCATTAAATGGTAGTTTAAATTTCACCTCTTCACAAAATTACAATCAAGTAACATAAATATATTATTAAACTTTAATGACTTTCAGTTCACATCATGAAAGGCTTTATTAGATTTTTCTTAGATTAATCTATTTTTATTGAGAAACTTGCACCACACGAACACCCAAGGTCTGCATTTGGGTTCTGGACAACTCTGAAAGCTGATCGAATTAATTCTGTATGGTAGTCAATAGTTGATCCTTTGATATACTCTAGAGATGTCTCATCAATGACAACCTTTGCACCATCTTTCTCAAAAATTCTGAAATAAATGTTAATCTTACAATGCAATTAAAATTCTATCGGTTTTTGTCATTTTTACCAGTTAGTCATATTGTCATTTGAAACTAACTTAATCGTACTGCTTTTTTGTATGGCATGCAAAATATATTTCAGAGAAAATTAGGAATAATAATAAATTTTTATAAATGTTTCTTTACAGCAAGTATTTCATTTTCTACTTCTTCTTATTGAGTGTGTTATTACTAACACTGATGTCAGATTTTAATTTTTTTACTAAATGAATTGAAAATAAAGATAGTTATATTAAATGTACATATAACTTTACTAAAGAAATTGATTTTTCAAATTTCGCTCAAGCGCATCAACCAATGCATCAGCGGGTCAAAGTTGAGTAATTTAGAAATTTTTATATTAAAAAAAAATATTACTTAAGTTTTTCACTTGATTGGTTGGTTTTTTAAAATAAATGAAAAAATGATAATTTTTATTGTAACAATTATTTTTCCACAAACCATACATTACATGTCAACGAGACCAGGGTAAAGTTGCTATGGTCAGACCCAAGTTTACATTGTAATCAGACTGTACAATTATGGCATTTTAGATAATAATTGTTTACCCAATGCCTGATGCAGCCTCTTCGTCATTGAATCATAATTACATGATTTATCAGTTACTTTTATACGACAAATAGGCACAAAGACCATACAAAAAATATAGACGGGTTGGCTTTAGAATGTAACAAATAGCACAGTAAACAAATAGACATAATGTAACAAACAGACGTCTGTACAAAAAGTGCTAGAATAATAGGAAAACATACCTGTCGTCCTCTGCTATTTTACTATCCAAATCAAACTTATACTGAAAGCCAGAACATCCACCGCTTTCAACAGCAAGCCTCAGAAAATTATCTTTGCCATCACATAGTTGCTTTAATTTATTAACACAGTTGTCGCTGATTGAAACACCTTCTGCTGTTGACAACGACGTATTGGTCTGAGTAGAATAACGACATCTTGTAACGTAATTAGTTGTAGCTCTGAAGATACTTCGAGATCTTAACATTTCTGATCAATTTTATTATTAAATTTCAGATAAGATGCGAGACGAGAGGATTTCAGAATATTTTTTTGCAACAAACAAAACCCAAAATGAATGACCCAACCAAACCCCAACCCAAAACCAAAATGAAAACAAACACTGATTGACAATCAATGACACTGACATATGACATTGACAAATTCAAATATTTTTTTTACTGTTCATAGATACATAGGCGTTCCTTACATTCATCCTATAAGAAAATCGAAAATGTTTTTATTGAAAATCTTGAAAATTCCACCGAACAACCAAACCCTGCCAGGTGATTGTTAAAAAAAAATGGGGAAGTCCAAAATTGTAGGCACTTAAAATGCGAGATAAAAATAATGCGATGCGTTTAAATATGCGTATATCCAGCAACCTAGTTCTCTTTTTAGTTTGTGATATCCAGTAGGCACAGGTTCGGACTGCTCGCGTATACTTTTTTAGACTCTTTGGCGTATAGTTTCAAATTCTACATTACTAAACTTTTTCTATTACGTTTTTATCGCGTATATTTTCCAATTACGTACACATACATTTTGTGCGAAAAATATACTGCGCTAGTTACCATAGCGGACTAATCGTGTATATACGCACGATGATGTACTTGGATTCTATACGCGAAAAGTTTCAAGGTACCAGCCATTGTGATTTATTGCTTTCTCTTTTTTCACAAGAATATGTCATCAATTGATTATTGTATTATTAGCCACGCACTCGCCATTGTTTTCGTATGCAGTGTTTTGTTTATTTTGATTTCAAAAAGTGTAATTGATTGAATTTTGTACCTTAATTATTTATGAGTGACACGAACTTAGTTAAAATGAAAACAGTTTTTGATAGATAACGAACACAAGAAAAATTCAGTTTTGTCGTTAAGTTCAAGCCCGGTAATTTCAAAGAAGACTATAGTGGATTTTCTACAGACTTTACTCAAAAAATTTCTGCGTTTAGCAATACTAATTGGATTGTTCGTTCAACTTTTCTAAAGTTAAAAACATTCTTTCTCTTATTTGTATTGTTTGTAAAAATCTGTTTTTTTATTCCCAACCCATACAAAAAATGTATAAGAAGGCTAATATTATTCGCTCTGGATGGTACCTGATTCAAAGGATATCCCTAGCTATTCAGAGAGGAAACTCTGCCAGCGTAATGGGTACCTTTGAACCAGGTACTGTCCAGGGTGGTATTTTTGATTAAATTAATTTTAATGTACATATTTAATAATTTTATAGGTAGTTAAATAGGTAGTTAATCATATATCTTCTAATTTATTTATTTTTAATTTAGTTTAGTTTTAGTAGTTACTTATATACCATATGAAGAAAGCTCAACCAATAGAGAGAACCTCATGACACGCACGAACAGCCCAGACCAGCCCACGACTCCGCAACCAGCCTTCTCATTAGATACCCTCTCAGCATACATATTGTAGCTACTGACTGTGTAATAAACTTGGACAGGACAAAGGTACTTAATGGCTAGCCGCGCCCCGGGGTGTCTACCCTTGGGAATTTCTAGATAAAAAGTACCCTATGTTCTATTCCCAGTACCGTGAATCCCGCCAACTTTGGTTTTCAAGTCTAACTTTGGCCAGTAAGCAAAAATAAGAAAAATATTTGGTAGTAAAAAATATTTCACAGATAACAGCATTTTTCGACCTTTTAGGCAAAATTGATTATATTTCTAGTTATATCGATTCCAAATTTGCTTGCTAACGTCACTCAGTTTGCTGTCAACAGTCTTCAAAGTGATGTCTAGTCAAGTCGTACCAAATAGTGTATCTAGTCTAGTGCTTCGCTTCGCGTCAAAAGTGGTCCAAGTAAGTTGCATTTTTGATATGTTGTTAAGTGAAAACCTAGCTGGCTATGATATGGTGTACATTTCAATTCAATTTGAGTGGTTTTACATTGAATAATTCTTATGGCCAATTTTAGAATCACTTGTAGCAAACATACGACGTCAACTTTAGACACAGGAAATGTGCACGAGGGCTGTCAACTGATAAATTTATAGGTACCTACTCACCTGGGTTAGTGGTACTTATTTTTAACAAAACTTTTTTTTGATATCCAATAGAAGCAACTCAGTTTTAGAATTAATTATTGTTGTACGTAAGTATGTTATTTATTACAGAATAGATACACCCAAACCAAAATCAGGAAAAATTCAAGAAAAAGCCATACTAAGTAAAAGTGTCATATTTTATATGCCGAAGCTGTACCCAAAAATGTCATTAGAATCTCAAATAATAAAAAAATATTGATGTGGCAAGCGTTTTTTTCAATCACCTATTCAATATTTATAAACAATTTGGAGAACTCTGAATCTAAATATATTTTGTAAAAAAAAAAAAAAAAAAATCGGGTATCTTTGGTCTCCGCGATATGTTACTTTTTAAGAACGTATATATATGTTATATATGTTATTTTTTAAGAACGTATCGCTGACTTTAGCCCGCAAACTGCTCGTCTGCCGTTTAGTATTTCCTTAAAAGTATATTACAATTCGAAAATTTGTTAGATAATTGATGAATCTGTTTTAATATATAATCAAATGACCAATAGATGTATAAGAATGGACGGAGAAATTTTTCACATGACGTAATTAAGCAAAAATATAAAAAAATATGTTACAAAATGAAAAACTTTTAGATAACTGAGAAAAGCTATGCATTTGAACATATAAAAGCATATTAAAAAAATAAAAATGAGCAGAGCAATTTTTCAGTAGAAGTTATAGTGCAAAATGTTAAAAGTTAAATTTGGGGTATCTTTGAAGTGGAAAAAAATTAGATTCTTCTATATACATATTCTAAGTAGTACATAGGTACCAGTGGCGTAGGGTGAATAAAAATAAAGGTAAAGCTGGGTCATATCTACCTTAATTTGTAACGTGTAAAAAACATGCAATAAATTACATACCTACCATAAATTGTGTAGGTAGACTACAACCTATTTGTAATAATGCCGCAATTTCTAACAGCCTACGTGACGAAAAGAATCAAACAAACACTAAACAATATAGGTAATATACCACAATCAAGCTAATTACTTATCACAATTATAAAGTAGGATACGAATGGCAAGGTAGGGTGACTGACCTGACAGAGGCAATCGGCGGCAGCGCGAATAAATTGCTCTGATTGGACGAAAACTTTTGGTAAGCTATCTGAGATCGGCTTAAAATCGCTGACATATCGACGTGTGGTTGCATGTAGTAGTAATGTGTATGTGTGCGTGAATTGCATACATTTTTAAAATTCGAATTCGAAATACCGCGGCACGCGTCCTACGATAGTGAAATCGTGTATGTGTCCGTTTGCGGGGTTTCAAATACATTGAGTATTTTGTGTCCAGCATATTGAATAATATATTTTCAAAGCGCGCAATGTAATTATGTGCGCTTAATTAATCACGCTCTCATATAAAATTACCTTAATGTGTAATGCCGGCGATCCTCGGCTTATAGTAAGAATTGGTGCACAAACTTTTAGTACAACATTTTTTCGTACATTTTTATGAATTCTAATTTAGTTTAGCCTATTTTTGATTGCCCTAAGTTTTTATCGCCGTATGTTTACTTCCCAAATAAGTCATTAGGCCTAATAATTGATTATTTCTAATATTCACAAATACTAATTAATATTTCGTACAAAGTAATTAAGCACAAAAGTGTAACACCTAATTATTTCTGTTATAATAATTTCTGATAATTATTACAAAGTATTTAAATCTAATAGGGGGGACTTAAATTAAACATTGATGGATTTGTGTTTGAAAAATGTCGAGAAGTAAAAGAAAGTTATATTAGGCATGCAAGCAAGCAAGCAGCATGCAAGCAAGCAAGCAGCATGCAAGCAAGCAAGCAGCATGCAAGCAAGCATGCAGCATGCAAGCAAGCATGCAGCAGGCATGCAGCAAGCAAGCATGCAGCATGCAAGTATTTCTGGGTGGAGCGCGAAGGAATAACACTCTAGTATAGGGCAAACTTGAGCCACGTGGAGTCGGGGTGCTCTAAGTCGGATCTGTCACTTATGAAGAATTTTTGGAATTATTATTAGTAGTGCATTACTAACATCATTCTGAAAATGATTGACGACAGACTGGACTGTCCTTATCTCCGGCACTGCTGTGATAGACATGTCACAGTACCCATGCCGGTGAGAAGGTACTAATAGTAATAATTAAATTTACTAATATAATGATTCAATTAGTTATAATTATAAGAAGTGATTATAATAGTAAGTAATAATTGTCTCAAACAAATTTATACGAGGATATCGTTACGTGTAAAAATTTAAAAGCCAAACGATTTTAGAACATCTAATAATAGAGACTCAAAAATTGCATCTAATAATTATTAGGCTAAATTATTGTGCAAAAACATCAATTAGGCGAGACAATAATTGTGCATAACAAGTTTAGGCCAATAAGGTTCGGCGAAGTGAAATTAGAGACAAAAATTTTAAGCGAAACAAAGGGCACCCGTATTATATATCTGTAATCTGTATTACTTATTTTCACCATGTGCCAAGTTTCATAGACAGAAGAATTATTCGGGTTTCAAAAGCTTCGTTGATCGGACTATTTGCTATGCTACTGTTAAGAGTAAGCAGTGGCTAATGTTGAAAGGAAGTGGAGGTAATTTTGGTAGGCTACAAAAACTCATTTTTCTGTTTTCAAATTCGTAAATTTCGCAGTTTTAGTGTGTTAACAGCTACAGCAAAAGTTTATTTTACGATACAAATCAAAAAATCTAACCCTTTTCATACATTTTTTTGGTAATAAAACTGATTATGAGCAAAACATGTCCAAAGTTGGAGGGTTTCACGGTATTTTGGGGTTTTCCGATTTCCGCTAAAGTGTTTTTCTATTGAATAAAAGCTTATAAAATTGGGAACAGATCACTTATCCGAAATGAAGGATTTTCCAGGACCCGAATTAAAAAAAAATATAGTTCCAGATGACTTCATATATGGCGCTACATTAAAGGCGAGAGAAAACGTTCCATACAAAAAGCAAAAATTCACGGGATTGGCATTTTTTTTAAATAAAAAAACATCTAGAAAGTATCAATATTGTGATTTGTGCAACTGTCAAAATGTTAGGTGATTTTTTTTCTGTCTCTGGTTGACAAGAAAAAGCGTACCTACCATATAGGTTCAGCCATTATTACGACTCGGCTTTCATAAAACGCTATCTGTTGAGACTTTTTTATACTAATTTTTTTCTCAATTTAGCTGTTAGATAATCGCTTATTGACTTTGTCAAATCTTACTAGACTCAACACGTCTGATCTACAAATACTAGTATAAATATTATGGCACAAACATACCCCCCTTCCCACACGGGCCGTAAGCGTAGGCGTTGCGCCAGCGTCGCGTTTTGACGCTAGGCGTCAGCGTGCCGCCGCCGCGCCGTTATGACTTGCGGTGTTCTGCGTGTTCTGCAAACGAATCGTCGCGTCGCGTAGCCGTCGATCTCTAGGTTTCAATGGTGCCAGCAGACGTTTTTACGTTTTCTTCAGACGAAGAGGATTTTATATGACTTAGTTTCAATCCTTATCATCATAACATATTATAAAATCATAATCTTATCATATTATAAACAAAGTCCCACGCGGCGTCTGTCTATCTTTCTGTCTGTCTGTTCGCGAAAAACTCAAAAACTACTGAACGGATTTTCCTGCAGTTTTCACTTATAGATAGAGTGGTTCATGAGGAAGGTTTAACTGTATAATTTGTTGAGGTTTTGAGTATATGACGATAATTGTTGAGGAAGTCGGAAAAATTTTGGCTGCCCGGTAGCTTTCATCAAAAACGCTGTCCAATTCCTAACGGATGTAACAAAACAATATATGGAGGAATTGTGTATCTTTGATAGGGCTACAAAAAAGTCCGCCATGGCATATATCTAGCTTTTATATTTCAGCCACGATAACTACTTTTATGTTTTTTGCTGGTGATATTAACCACAATTTATTAACCCTTATCAAATTAAACAAGTTTGTCGTCACAGGTATTTAATAAAGGGTATAATTTAAACGCTCACCAGAAATATTTTTTAAATCCTAAGCCTAAGTACCAAATAAATTAAATGACTCCAAAAAAAAATAAAATGCCTTTATAAAGAGGGTCCTAAAATATACTACATTATAGTCCAAAATAAATAAACAGACATCAGAATAATTGCATGCATTGTTCAAATATTCTTTTTGTTTCCTAAAATGGATAAATGATCACCAAATAATGTCATACATAAATTTTAATATTAATACCTAAAACCATACTACAAATTCGATTGACTGTCATTCAAAAGTAATAAACTGAACCCAGATTACTTTAATGTAAGACCAACGGCGGATCCAGGATTTTTTCTGGGGGGGGCACAGGGATCGTGGCGGACTATGCAGTTTGGGGGGGGTTGCAACAAATTGCCGCCAACCTTGAACTAAAGACTTGCTCTCACTGCGTCACTGTATTTTATTTCTTTATTTGATATGCATTGTTATGGAATTTTCTTTCCACAGCAGGTACACAAAAAACAGTCTGGGGGAGCACGTTTCTCTTATTTCTTAATTTGATATGCACTGTCATGGAATATCCCTCCACAGTAGGTACACAAAAAAGCAGTCAGTGAGTGATTTGAAGTTTATAGGTCCAAGACTTTAGAAATGACAGGGGGGGGTGACACCGTGTAAACGACTTTGGCGGGCTATATATTGCAAATGGTAAAGCTGATAATAAAGTGTTGTATGGAAACCCTATCTTATTTTTAAACGACACCCCACACAAGAGGCTGCACTCAAAAAAATAATTCACCCCCCCTTTACATGTATAGGGATTAGGCAGGTACCCTTAAAAATGGGTAATTTTAATTTTTTGTACTTTTAAAAATGAGATCTATGTGTGAAGTATCCTCGAACCAAGTTACATACAAATCAGTCCATAAACGTTGAAGATATATCTGCAGTGAGAGACTAGGACGGACGGACGGACGGACTGAACGATCTTATAAAGGTTCCTTGTCGGACTACGGAACCCTAAACATGGCGTTAAGATAAAATTTACTAGAAAAACGATTTCTACTAACTACTATATTCTACTAACTATTTAAACACTCTAGAGAATTTTGTAGTATGGCTCTATAATCTATGACAAGTTTGATGACAAGAAAAAATTTACTTGCTACTTCAACTTAATTAACAATACTTAACTTACTTTAACTTAATTAATATTATTATTTTAACTTAATGTTTTTAGTACCATTAAAATAAAACGATTATTTTCATATTACCTTTGATTTCTTATTTCCAAATAAAATTGACTCTAAAATATATATTTGCTATGTTATCATCTCTCTCTCTCTCAGCCGAAAGACGTCCACTGCTGGACAAAATCCCCCAAGGATTTCCACAACGACCGGTCCTGCGTATGTTATCATATTTTAACTAATTTCATTTAACAATAAAGAAGTGACATATGTTTGAGAACCGCATTATAAAATTTGCTATTTAAAAAAATATTCGATCGATCGTCTGTTTTTTTACATCAGCAAAAATTACCAAATTGAAACTCGAGACAAAAAATATTGGTATTATCTATTTGGTGACAATATAACATACATATTTGTTTAGAAATGCAATTAAAAGGTATGCATATATTTTTAAGACATTGAATAAAAATATAAATGATATCCTTATTATAATATTTTAGGATACACCATTTGGTGATCATTTATCCGTTTTGGTGAGCGTTTCGAATTTTATTGGTAGTAAAATTAATACATTTTTGGTAAGCGTTTAAACACAAGCCCTACAAATTGAGACTGTCATTCAAAAGTAATACACTGAACCCAGATTACTTTAATGTAAGACCAACGGCGGATCCAGGATTTTTTCTGGGGCCGTGGCGGATTATTTATGCATGTTGGGGGAGGTGCAACAAATTGCCGCCCGCCTTGAAACAAATCCTAAAGACTTGCTCTCACTGCGTCACTGTAGGACCACATTCGCAAATAATCAAGAAATAAAACAGATGGGCAGAAAAAAATCTGTTATTTCTTTATTTGATATGCACTGTTATGGAATTTTCTGTCCACAGTAGGTACACAAAAAAAAGTCTAGGGGGGCACGTTTCTGTTATTTCTTAATTTGATATGCACTGTCATGGAATATCCCTCCACAGTAGGTACACAAAAAAGCAGTCTGGGGGGCACGTGCCCCCATGCTGCCCCCCCTAAATCCGCTACTGTGTAAGACTAATATTACAACTGCTTTCCTTTATTCCTTCACCCCACAACCCACAGCCGCCACCGGCAAGCGACGCACAGGCCGCAGGTCGCAACCTCGTGCTTTTCTCTCAGTCGTCCCTGCCCAAATAACACAATCGCGTCTAAAAACGGACTATTAGAAGTTTTTACTCATCAAGTTTTAAAACCAAAGTAACTCAAGACTAACAACTTTAAGTAAAATTTGATTTGTAATAGACAACGACACATAATGGCGCAGAACTTATGAGAGTTATTTAAACTTATTATTGCATCATGGCGTAACAAAATTACTTCTTATTTTTTTACATTACTTGTTTAAGGTAGTTTAATAATGGGTAAAGAAGCAAATCTATATGCGATTGAAATTCTATCATAAGATATTATGTAAAACTCTCTAAAAATAAAAACGCCCACTGTTAATATTAGATTAAATATTGTTTTATCAAATATGAATATTATTAGATATAAGAAATTAAAATTGCATTTTTAATGTGTAAAATACTCATCTATACTATCTATACTAATATTATAAATGCGAAAGTTTGGATGTGAGTTTGTGAGTTTGTGAATTTTCACAAACTCACAAATTCACAAACTCACAAAGTCACATCCAAACTTTCGCATTTATAATATTAGTATGGATATAGTGTTTTAATACATATTAAATGTTTAATAAGACATAATTTAATGATAAAACAATAAAAATAAGCATTAAAATATGTCACGAACATCATTTGAAGCATAATGCTTCAAATGATTTTCGTGGCATTAAAAATAGCCTCAAGATAAAATATACTAGAAAAACTTCTATAGAACAAACACTCTAGATAATGTTCTATTGTATAGCTCTATAATCTATGACAAGTTTGATGACAAGAATAATTTTAGTTGCTACTTTAACTTAATTAATATTATTATTTTAACTTAATGTTTTAAGTTCCATTAAAATAAAACGATTATTTTCATATTAACTTTGATTTTTTATTTCCCAGTAAAATTGACAGTGAAATATATGTATATTTGCTATGTTATCATATTCTAACTAATTTCATTTAACAATAAAGAAGTGACATAATGTTTGAGAACCGCATTATAAAATTTGCTATTTAAAAAAATATTCGATCGATCGTCTGCTTTTTTACATCAGCAAAAATTACCAAATTGAAACTCGAGACAAAATATATTGGTATTATCTATTTGGTGACAATATGACATATTTGTTTAGAAATGCAATTAAAAGGTATGCAAATAATTAAAGGCATTGAATAAAAATATAAATGATATCCTTTTTATAATATTTTAGGATACACCATTTGGTGATCATTTATCCGTTTTGGTGAGCGTTTCGAATTTTATTGGTAGTAAAATTAATACATTTTTGGTAGGCGTTTAAACACAAGCCTTTAATAAATTTAAAATGTATGTAGGTATTTAACGCGGCAACATAAAATCTTAATATGGGATTTAAAAAAAAAATTAAGCCGGTATCAAAAAGAGGGTCTCGGCGACTCGGCCCGGTGCTCACTCGACCTGCGGGCCCAGTCACCGCATTTTTAAATTTTTTTTTTTTTCTTCCGGCGACTGGGACTACTCACAAATTTAAAAAAAATTCTATTGTTCAAACCAAAAAGAGTACAGTTAGGTGAAAAAATGTTTAAGGGAATAATTAAAAAACCGGCCAAGTGCGTGTCGGACCACGCATAAAGTAGGGTTTCGTAGTCATTATTGGCACCGCGCTGTTTTGCATTTCTTGCAAGAAAAAAAAATATATTTTTATTTTATTTATAATTTCAAAAGTATTCATCACAGGATACCCGAAACAATTTTAAATAAGAGTTTCCGCGCCTGTTTCTTTAGGTGAGTGATTTGAAGTTTACAGGTCCAAGACTTTAGAAATTACAGGGGGGGGGGGACACCGTGTTAACGACTTTGGCGCGCTATATCTCGCAAATGGTAAAGCTGATAAAAAAGTGTTGTATGGAAACCCTACCTTATTTTCATATTCCTTTTCAACGATACCCCACACAAGGGCGTGCACTCAAAAAAATAATTCACCACCCCTTTACATGTATGGGGAGGTACTCTTAAAAAGGGGTAATTTTATTTTTTTGTATTTTTAAAAATGAGATCTATATGTGAAGTATCCTCGAACCAAGTTACATGCAAATCAGTCCATAAACTTAGAAGATATTCTTCTGTGACAGCGGACTGAACGATCTTATAAGGGTTCCTTGTCGGACTACGGAACCCTAAAAAGGCATAAATATCTTCTCTTTTGATTATTGTTTATGTTGTTTAAAATAAAACGCAAAAATCTTGCTACAATAATAAATTATGTGTTGCAAAATCAGTCTTAACAATATTAAAATAAAATATCGTCATAAACATAATCAAAAAAATAATCTACATAGGTACTATCATCATCTGAATTCCGCATCCGAAAACCATAGGTTATAGCGCCCAGCCTTAATATCAAACACAACATGATTGATTAAAGACTACTCAAATGCTAATCAAATGTTAAATTAAATATTAAAGTTTCTTTAGATTAGACTAAGATCCAGCAACTTTACGTCATATTTAAGGTTTTTTAAGAAACCCCAGAAACATTAGTCAATAAATTCTGAAAAAAAAATATATGAGCTTTGAACACTAAAATCTTGAAAAGATTTTCAAATTGTACTTAATCGAACTGAAATATTGTCTAATTAAAATTGTTGTTTTTTCTTTATTGCTTTAATATTTTTTTCACCTGACTGTACTTATTGGCTTGAACAATAGATTTTTTTTAATTTGTGAGTAGTCCCAGTCGCCGGAAGAAAAATAAAAAAAAATTAAAAATCCGGCGACTCGGCCCGCGGGTCGAGTGAGCGCCGGGCCGAGTCGCCGGGACCCTCATCAAAAATAATAGGTTGGCAGCTACAGTGAGGGATAAATTTAAGTAGAAAGTAGCAGCTAAATAATCAGTTGTAAGCTTTGTTTTAATTTAAACTGGCATTGGTTTTTTGTCTTGGTAACTAAATTTATTGTTAAGCGAACACTTGACGGCGGAGCGTATTGTAAACCCTTCCAGTATTCAGACCTTCGGAAAATCTGAGCTGCGGGAGGGTTTACAAGCAAGAATTCACAAAAAGTTGCCGTAAACCATTCCGCTATACAGAGCTACTAACTAACGATCTGGATTCGGGTATGGTTTTCGTCGGTATAATATTTGAAAATTCGTAATAAAAAAATGCTTCCTCTACTTAACCCAAAAAAATACAAAAGGTAGGTGCAATCTAACACGCGGGAGGGCTTTCTGCACCACAGATTTAGCATCGTTTTGCCTGCACTATGATCCCCGACCTCAGATCGAAAGCGGTAAGTGCGATCTGTCACGCGGTAGGGTTTTCTGTGATATGCTCCCCGATCTCAGATCGCAAGCGGCAAATGCCAAGAAAGAGATATAAACAAATGAGTTAATGCAGACGAAGTCGCGGGCGAAAGCTGGTTTACTTATACTTATATTATAAATCCGAAAGTTTGAATGTTTGGATATTTGTTACTCAATCATGCAAAAACGGCTGAACAGATTTGCCTAAAATTTGGAACAATATATAGTTCGTTACCGTTCGTATCCAATATGTTAATCCTACATATTGGATACTTTTTATCTCGGAAAAATTACAAGTTCCTATGGGAAAATAAAAAAACGTGTTAACGCAGACGAAGTTGCGGACGAAAGCTAGTGTACTTAAAATAATGTTATGAAGCTGCAAAGATTTTTAGCGCTGGTTTTAAATGAACTGTTATGTCTCAGTGTTAGCCCATTTATTTACCGACGAACTTTCGCCCGCGACTTCGTCTGCGTTAGCTCGTTTTTTGACTATCCCACAGGAATGTTGCAAAATTTTAGCCGCAAATCCGTTCTGTAGTTTTTGCGTAATTGCGTAACAATCATCCAAACTAATTAAGTGTTGTATAAATAAATAATTATTTTGTCATAAGTTTATACAGGGTTATTTGTAATAAACTAATAACCTTCCTAGGGGTGAAAGTACTCATAAATATGAACATCTTTTTGTATGGGACCGATTCTGAAATCTCAAAAAAAAAATCAGCTGTTTCATACATTTTGGGCGAGTAGGTATTGCAAAATGTATGGAACAGCTGTTTTTTTTTTTGAGATTTCAAATTAAAAAAGTTTGACAGACAGACGGACAGCAAAGTGATCTTATAAGGGTTCCGTTTTTGCCTTTTGAGGTACGGAACCCTAAAAACTATTAGGGCCGGTTTTGATTTTGGCACTCTGCTTCTATGCAACGAGCGCGCGCACTATTCGCCGTTTTCATTACATTTTGATTCTAAAAGTGAAATACTGAAATCTTAATACTTCATTATAGTACCCGTTTTAATTTTTATTTTACAGCTACTTGCGAATCGCAGCAAGAATAAATGGAGTTTACAGCACCTTGCCTATGATATAATATGTTTTCAACCTTAAAGCAGCAGCCACTATTTAGTTTTTATTCATCCTTGCAATTTGAAGCTCATCTAATATAATTTTTGCTTAAATATTTAATCGCTGCCAAGTTTAAGTTGTTAGTCGCCGCGAAAATAATTAGCCAAAAAATAATCATAATATTGTACGTTCTTCAAAATTAGTGTTAAGCTCCATAGAACGTAAATTTGTCTTTACCCATATTTTTGGGGTAATTTCATTCTACTGCAATACTGGCTTTGTATCTCATAAGTGCAAGTGAGATAGCAATACGCAGTAAAGAAAGAGATAGAGCATTTTAGGGAGAGCTGGCCAGCGGACCGCTATATCATCCATTCAACGTTCTACTTATTTATTTATCTTAAATTTTTATATCAATATTTTTACGTTTCACAGCCAGCAGTCATGAAACCTTTGAAATAATAATGAATGAAATCCAAAAAAAAGTTGAAAAGACATCGTACTGAAGTACGTAACGTGCCTAAATATAATGATTTAAAATAAATTTCCTTTAACACTGAACTAAGTATTTATTATTTATGTTCATGGTTTAATAGGCAATAAAGTAAATTTTGATTCAATTTAATAATATCTACATATAAGGTATATGAAATTGATTCATAGTAAAATAAACTTGAGTAGGTAGGTAATTATAAATTTGTATTGCTGGCCACCCTACTCCACTTTGCGCGGCAGCGGTCAGAAGGCGGAGCTTATCGGCAAACTCGCGTCGAAGCTGGCTTCACTGTCAATTCGAGAGCTGCGAAGTGTACGCTCGCGTCTATTACGTGGTTTGTTTATAGTGAAGTGGATTTTGTGATGAGATTATCGAATGTCGTGAAGTGAAAGATAGTGTTGTTTTTATCATAAAGTGTAACTCAATGTGTCCTAAACTATGTTTATCGTTAATTAAAAGTGATAAATCAAAATGTGTGAAGCACCGTTGTGTGCAAAATTGATTTTTGCCACGTAGTGACGCGAACGGGTAATGATTCCTAATGTGGAGTTCAAAGCAAGATGGTTAGAGAGACTCGGCACCTGTGGGTTGGAAATTTACCCGATAACATTCGTGAAGACCGGATAAGGGATCACTTCAAACGGTAATACTTAGGTTTTTTATGTTATACACCCCAGCTTTACATCCCTCATACAGAGGACAATCCCAATGCTACTAATTACATCTAGGTATCTATTTAGTTATTTCGTTACTAATTATTAGGCACCTATCTACTAACTTGTACACATGGTCGTTCCTACATCCGTAATTTTGAATATATCTATATCTTGTTGGCATGTCTATGAACGCTTGGTGATGGTGAATATCAATAGTAACAAAGCATTTTCGAAAAAATACCATAATAAAGCTTCGAATCGGGGAGTAGATACTTGGGCGAGGTTCCTATCCTACCTACCGGGCGTCGGTGTCGCTCGGCCCGGCTCGTCAATGACAAGTCGACATGTTGCAACGTCGTCGTCGCAAGAGCGAAGTCGAACGCGGGCGCTTTCCACTGAACTGGCTTTGTATATTGTCTTCTCTGTGCTGGTATGTCCGCTCTCAAAGCAGATATCCATATTACTCACAGTTATTCACATTCTAGGCTTGAAACAAAGTTATTTTTGTCTGTCCTAATGCTGGTTGGAAACTACGAAACATGACGCAATAGAGTTGTGTGTGGTGTTTACCCGTGTTTACAATACCATCAGTACCTACCTACGCACCGAAAGTTATAATTTGTATGTTTTCCTGAGCCATGCTCTTCTGTTTTTATAATATCCGTGAAGATATCGTCCTCTATCTGTGCCTTTTCTGATGACGCTTGCTTTGTCTTTTTGTCTCGTTATCTCGTAGATACATAATATAGAACCGGCTCCATGTTTTCAAAACAAGGCGGGACGTTATAGTGTGTGATTAAATTAAAGATTAGTAGGTATATTTCAAGTAGTGTCATCTGAAGTTTTTGCGTGATGCACGTTTGGCGTTTTAGAGACCCCTTATAATTTCATATTTTTTAGGGTTCCGTATAAAACGAATCCATATAGGATCACTCATGCGTCTTATCTGTCCGTCCGTCTGTCACAGCCAATTTTCTCCAAATCTACTGGACCAAATCAGATGAAATTTGGTAGGGTGGCGTAAACCTGTGACCCAAACACAGATGTCCAAAGTAAATAAATATTTTTTTTTAAATAAGGGGCATTTTCGGGGGACAATTTAGGAATTAAAAAAAAAGTTTTGCAAACCTTACTGTGTTATACCTATATCAAATGAAAGGGCTCGTTATGAGGATCTCAAATATATTTTTGTTATAATTGTAAAATAAATACTTAGTTATGATTTTATTCATGAAAGAAGACGAATATTCCTAGAAGAATATTCCTTTCAAACACTTGGTTGACTGAAAGAAATCCCTTTTTGGGATAAGTCCGCCAATGTATGCCTCTCTTTTTGTTTTACTATCTTTTGTATTTTTCTTATGTGTACCTATGTGCAATAAATAAATATTAAAAAATGTTTCTCAAACAGCTTGGTCAGACAAAAATAGACTGGCTGGATAGGTATATTTAATTTTTACTAACTTTTTTCCGCGGCTTCGCCCGCATAAAGTATATACCAAATCGTCCTCATGACCTACCCAGTGTATTGGCGATAACCGCATGAAAATTCGTTCAGTAGTTTCTGAGTATTGCATACAGAAAGACAAACGAAGCAAGGGACTTGATTTTATAATATACATATAAGAATTAAAACGAAGTTATATAAAATCCCCCTTCATCTGAAGAAACTAAAAACGTCTAGCACCATTGAAACCTTGTGAGATTGAGAACCGTTCGCACACGAGCAGTTGGAGTTGCGTCAGCGTCGCGTTTTAACGCTAGGCGTTGGCGTGCCGTTATAACTTGTGGTGCTCTGCACACGAGCCGTCGCGTAGCCGTCGATCTCACAAGGTTTCAATGGTGCTAGACGTTTTTAGTTTCTTCAGATGAAGAGGATTTTATATAACTTCGTTTCAATTCTTATATGTACGTACGAGTATATTATAAAATCAAATCCCTTTCTTCGTTTGTCTGTCTATATGCAATACTCAGAGACTACTGAACGAATTTTCATGCAGTTATCGCCAACACCCTGGGCAGGTCATGAGGAAGATTTGATATTATACTTTATGCGGGCGAAGCCGCGGGCAAAAGTTAGTAAAAATTAAATATACCTACCAGTCCAGCCAGTCTAATTTTGTCTGCCCAAGCTTTTTGAGAAACATTTTTTAATACGACTTATATGATTTTATAGACAAGGGTAAGATTTTTTTGTGTCATCCTTAGTTATTATGAAATAAAGTCCCCCCACCTCATCTGTCTGTCCGTTTCCAATAAATTAAAAAAACTAGTGAACGAATTTTCGTGCGGTTTTCACCAATGGACGGGGTAGGTCATGAGAAAAGTTTTGGTGTATAATTTACGCGGGTAAGCCGCGGACAACAGCTAGTATTGAAAATATAAATAATCAAAATATTTTTCACGCGAGGATTTTCACGCCAGGTCGCAACGCCTGCCGTTATGACGGCTGCCGTTTTTAGGCACTTCGCCCCGTTCGCACACGGGCCGTTGGAGTAGGCGTTGCGTCAGCGTTGCGTTTTGACAACAGGCGTTGGCGTGCCGTTATGACTTGCAGTGTTCTGCACACGAGCCGTCGCGTAGCCGTCGATCTCACAATGTTTCAATGGTGCCAGACGTTTTTATGTTTTCTTCAGATGAAGAGGATTTTATATTACTTCGTTACAATCCTTATGTGTATATTATAAAATCAAGTTCCTCTCTTCGTTTGTCTGTCTGTATGCAATACTCAGAAACTAATGAACGAATTTTCATGCGGTTATCGCCAATACACTGGGTAGGTCATAAGGAAGATTTGGTATATACTTTATGCGGGCGAAGCCGCGGGCAAAAGTTAGTAAAAAATTCCAGTCCAGCCAGTCTAATTTTGTCTGCCGAAGCTTTTTGAGAAACATTTTTTAATACCACTTATGTAATTTATAGACAAGGGTACGAATTTTTTGTGGCATCCTTACTTATTATGTAATAAAGTCCCCCCACCGCGTCTGTCTGTCTGTTCGTTTTCAATAAATTCAAAAAACTAGTGAACGAATTTTCGTGCGGTTTTCACCAATGGACGGGGTAGGTCATGAGAAAAGTTTTGGTGTATAATTTACGTGGGCAAAGCCGCGGACAACAGCTAGTATTGAAAAAATAAATAATCAAAATATTTTTCACGCGAGGATTTTGGCACTCCGCACACGTAGCCGTTGAGTTGGCGTCGAGTTGGACAAGCGTCGAACGACAGCGCAACGGCAGTGCAACGGCCACGTACATCTTCAAACAAGTCCGCACACGAGGAGTTGAGGCGGCGTTGCGTATGAGGATTTTAAAAACGGCAGCCGTCATAACGGTAGCCGTTGCGACCTGGCGTTAAAATCCTCGCGTGAAAAATATTTTGATTATTTATTTTTTCAATACTAGCTGTTGTCCGCGGCTTTGCCCGCGTAAATTATACACCAAAACTTTTCTCATGACCTACCCCTTCCATTGGTGAAAACCGCACGAAAATTCGTTCACTAGTTTTTTTTAATTTATTGGAAACGGACAAATAGACAGACGCGGTGGGGGGACTTTATTTCATAATAAGTAAGGATGCCACAAAAAATTCGTACCCTTGTCTATAAAATCATATAAGTAGTATTAAAAAATGTTTCTCAAACAGCTTGGTCAGACAAAAATAGACTGGCTGGACTGGTAGGTATATTTAATTTTTACTAACTTTTGCCCGCGGCTTCGCCCGCATAAAGTATATACCAAATCTTCCTCATGACCTACCCAGTGTATTGGCGATAACCGCATGAAAATTCGTTCAGTAGTTTCTGAGTATTGCATACAGAAAGACAAACGAAGCATGGGACTTGATTTTATAATATACATATAAGAATTAAAACGAAGTTATATAAAATCCCCTTCATCTGAAGAAACTAAAAACGTCTAGCACCATTGAATCCTTGTGAGATCGACGGCTACACGACGGCTCGTGTGCAGAACACCGCAAGTTATAACGGCACGCCAACGCCTAGTAGTCTAGAAGAATAATCTGAAAAGCCGTCTCCTTTTTAAGTTGAACGGCATGGAATGTAACAGCAGTGTTGCCACACGCCAGATCGAGAAATCTGGATAGAACGGTCGAAAAATCTGTACAAAATCTGTATGAACACAAAACGCTAAAATCTGTATAAAATCTGTAAAACTGTAATAAAATCTGTACAAAATCTGTTCAAGAAAACAATATTTATTATTTTTTGTACATATTTTTATTCAAATTAACAATCTTTTTTTATTAACTTGGAGTTTATAACAGGGTTCATCACTAAGAAGTTGTTTCGTTAAAAGAATATTTGTGGCAATAAATAAACACTAAATTATTATACACTAAAAAGAGATACATTTTCAATCATTTCATCATAGATTATGTGAGGAAGCGAAAATTACGAAAATCTGTATAAAAGTTATGCTAAATCTGTAATCTGTATTGGTGATGAAAAATCTGAATAGATAAATCTGTATATATGGCAACACTGTGTTACAGATTGACACCGGATGTTTTTAGACTAATTCGACCCTGCTGAGCACGATTTCGGCCGGTGTCAGACCAATTTCCTCCCCCTTCCCCCCCTTTTCATTGAAAATATGTCCCTCGCCACGGTTTTCGCCGTTTTGTACAAAAACTGTTGGATCTAGAAGAAAACTGTCAATGACAAAATTAATCTGCATTAAATTACCTACCACATGGTATAAATTTTATTTTTATAGGTCTAATAGTTTTTGAGTAACATCTACCCAAATTTCGAGGTTTTTAATTTTTTTTAATTTTGACTGTATTTTCGCCATTTTTTAGGGAAACCGCTGAATTTGGAACAAAGCGATGTATGCACTAATCAATCTTGATGTATTAACCTACAAAACAAGACCCCATTAACAGTCGTACGAGTTTTTGGTCACCTTTGACAACTTACAGCGCCAAACTTGCAAACATTGAACAACAATTAGCCCCCATAAACTACCTATTTTATACTTCGTAGAGGTTTTTTTACACTAATTCCACCCTGCTGAGCTTAATTCTGCGTGGTATCAGACCAAGTCCCCTCTCCCCCTCCCTTCCCCCTTTTCATTGAAATTATGTCCCTCGCCACGGTTTTCTCCGTTTTGTAAAAACTGTTAGATCTAGAAGAAAACTGTCAATGACAAAACTAATCAACATTAAATTACCTACCACATGATATAAATTTTATTTTTGTAGGTCCTATAGTTTTTGAGTAACATCTACCTAAAATTCAAAGTTTAAACTTTTTTTTTAATTTTAACTGTATTTTCGTCATTTTATACTGAATACCGCTGAATTTGGAACAGAATTATGTACATGCACTAATGAATCTTGATGTGTTATGCAAATGTTGTCTGCGGATTGCCATATACTCATTTATAAGTCTGAAAAAAATATTTTAAAAATCTTAACATTTACTATATTTTATAATTTTTTACTTTCTTAAAAACTTTGAGATTCTGAAATTTGTGAAATCATAAAAAAAATCCAAAAAATAGTAAATTTTTATTTTTCTCTAAATCGCTTTCTTATAGTTTGATATGAGTATATTTAGAGCCATTTGGCGTATATTTTACAAAAAATAACCAAGCCGTCTCCAATCTGGAGGGGCCCAAACTTGGTATGTTTCGAAACTACTTCTTCGATTTTTAGAAAACAGTTGGCCAAAAGTTAATTGTGTAGTATATTTTTAGAATCGGCTCATCAAGCCCTTTCATTTGATACCACACACGATAGGTTTCTGAAAAAAAAAAATCAATTCCCATACAAAAAAATTATGTCAATATTACTCCCCCCCCTAAGGGGGGGATTTTTAGGAACTACCGCTCAAAATGTTTGTTTTTACCTAACGTATCCGTGTACCAAATTGCAATCCTGTTCATCGATTTGCGGTTTTCTGCCAAAATTGGCTGTGTACCGCGCCCACTAAATTATAATTATGTGACGACCCCATCGCCCACTGGATCCCCAGTGCAATCAGTCAACGCCGGACCACGGACCCGATCTGCCTTCCTTTAGCCGGCCAACTCAGCTCAGAGTGGAGTAGCGAGAGTGGAACACTCGCTCCAGGGTGGAAAGCTTAATGCACGTAATGGCGTCACTAGTAACGGGGAAACCCGCTCTCGGGGGTGAGCCCCGTGAAAGTAAAACCGGAGGCCGCCATCTGGTGGCACAAGCTGTACAAAGAGCAGCGAGAAAAAAATGCCTATTAAAAATTGTTTTGAGTCAATACCCAGTAATTCAGTCCACTAACATCCCATCCACATAGCCCAAACCAAGTCAATCCCTCCCTGACAATAGTGTGGCAAATGTGGACGACTGTCCTTTAGTATATCCCTATAGAGACAGATTTCCGCCAATGTAGCCATCTCACTTTTTGAATAAAAAATGTGTAGGTACAAAAAGACGTCTATGTTGGCTTTGGCCTCATGAACGCCTCCATAGGGACCCACGGACCCGTAGCTGAAAAAAAAATATCAGTGGACCTTTTTAGGTTTGCTGTTGTCTGGTGGTGGTGGTGATTGCTTACCATCAGGCAACCCGCATGCTCGTTTGCCTACTCTTTTATAAAAAATCGAAAATAACGTCAATTGTGGATGACCAAACCGTTAAATGCTAAGAATTTAAATAACATATTGATTGCTTCAATATGAACTCCATTAATGCTAAATAATAAATAAAATACACCGCCCTTCTCAGACTTGCTATGGGCAAATGCCACTGTGGGCTAGTTTCGTGAACTTTCGTGGCATAGCAGTGTATGTTGTCAGAGCAGCTGCACCATCGTGTCTGTTTTTACTGTTCTACCGACCGGCCCCTATATTATTTGATTACCTATAGGGCATTTTTAATACAATGTTTTCATTGTACTTGCGTTGTTTATGGTAACAATACCAACACTATCTTTCTATGCTGTATTTTCGCTTGGCACTCTTCTGCAAGTTCAATAACTTACTTAATTTTGTGATTACTTAATTAAAAACAATAAAGTACAATCAACATTGAAAGGATATTCATCTGGCTTGGGTTTTAATGATCGCACAGTAGACATCTTCTAGGCTATATGATTTACATCGTTGAAGCAGCATGGAAGCGGTAACACCAACATACATTTACTATGCCCCACCACGGTTTTGCAATGTCGCGCTCCAAAAGCACCTCGGGCGCGCGGGCGGGGAGCGCGAGGTCATCGAACCTGCCACGAGCAAAAATAACCAGCAAGAAGCTATCTCTCAAATTCAAATTGTTTATTTTTATTTTATAGTAGAGGCTGTGTAGTTAAAATGTCATGACGTGAGTCGTGGCGATAAATACGTGAATGTTGTACTGTTATTTAGTATAGGTTTGTGAAATTAGTTTGATGTTTCTTTAAAAACTTTACTAGGTAGTTAGGTACGTGTGCCAAGCCAAGATTAATGTAAGAAATTGAGAATCAACATCTTGGTTTAATGGCTTTCGTGTAGGGGTGAAACACGTGTCGCAAGGGCATTGCATATGCCAACTATTGGATGCAGCTTCAAATCAATACGAAATACGCAATATTTCATCCTAGTAGATCTGTCTATAGGTATATACTTCTGTAACTGGTCTCTCATCTCTGTCTATGTATGTATATAAGAGATAGGTATATATTTAAGGAAAACAACTGAAAGAAAAGACTTTAAAATTGACGCAGGATTTATCTTGATACGGAGCTTAGAACCTGAGATACCATACCATACTTGCTTGTACCACATGAGTCCCTATATTTATTCGTGTACATGAACCTAATATTTCTGATCGGCTCCCGCATCGCTCCGCCTCCGCTCCGGGTCGTGTGTGTAGTCTTTCATACAAACTCAAACGATACAAAATTCAGGCCTTCGTCTACACTCCGTCTCCGCTTTCAGTGTGTGGCGACAAATAGCATGCGTTTAAATTCAAATTTCTATATTTGCGTAGATATGTATGTGTTAAGCCGCGTACGAATAAGTTTTTTATAAAATGAGGAAATAAATCGATTTTATTTAATACTTCTATTTCTTTTTGATAGTTATGTAAACATTGACTAGCTTTTGCAATAGCAATTACAAGATATTTTTCTTTTAGAAACAATTTCTTGAAATGTTTTTTTTCCCTTTGGATTCGAGGGATCCTTTCATTGAGGAATCAAGAACGAATTCTTGACTTGCTCCACGTATCAACGATTGCGTAGGCGAATCGTTTGCTACGGGTAAATTCGACCGTTGAGTTTGGTGTCTTGTGTTCAGCGAGCGTAGGCAGTGGCGCTGTAGAGTCGAGTTGGCAACGCCGCTTTGCGGCGCACAAAGCGAAATATTCGTAATCTAGCCGGACAAAATTATATTTTTCACTTATCGTCTAGAAGTCAAATAGCTGTTTACATATAAAGTAGACATATCCTATCACAAGACACTAACATTCATTTTTAGGTAGAGGCGCTCAATAATAAGAAATAAGTCTGAACATATGGGTACTCGCATTTTGGCGATTAATTGTTTTAAGCGACCGCGCCATTCCTTTGAGTTGTGTACGTAAGTTAGCAGTGATTGTGAGTTGTAATTGTGATTTTTGAGTCATCAAGGTGAGTATAAATACTTTTCTTTAATATTATTTTCTTAAACATTGTTGTGAGTATCATTAGACAAGAGGTAATTATACAGTAAAAAAAAAGAAGAAAAATGTGTTTGTACTTTAGTTTTAGTATATTATATCGACGTATACCAATCTCGTATTACATTATTTTGGAAGACTAACATGCTGGCTTTACGATCAAAGTGTATTTACTGGCGAATTCATGCGACACTCATACAAGTTTTATTTTTTTTCAGTATCACTACGTCAATTTCACGTCGAGAGTTATTCGACATTTGGTGAGCTAATTTAAAAGAAACAATACTAGATGCTTTAATAAGCTATATTTTGCAATAATTTGGTGTTCCGTCTTTTACGGAAGATACCACTATAAAATTGATAGTTAAAATCAGCAGCATCTGTCACAAAATCGAGCAAAAATCGAGGAGACACTAACATTGTTTTTAAAAGCAAACTCTACGTGATTGGAAGATAAAATATTATTTCCTGATTTTGTCACAGCAGCTATCGAAGATGATTTACTACATGAAACGAGGAGGGGGCCCGAAAGACCAAAAAATACTTTAGATGCTCCAGTCTTAAGAACAAAATGCGACGAATTCGACATCTACTGGTTTCATCAAGGAGGAGTTATCAATGGCGACTGAAATAAAGCTTAGCAGTGAGGGGCAGAGATTCGGCAGCAATCGTGAAAGAGCTTTGTCTCGCTTCACCTAAAAGAGGTAACTGCGTTTAAAAAGCGCGGAAAAGTTTGGCATGTCCTAAAAAAGGCGGAAGATCAAGTTTTCTCACTAATGATCGATGCCAATCTGTTGACACATCAATATAATGTGATACGAGACTAAGCAAATAAAATTAATAAATAGGTAATTGTACATAACTGAGTGAAGTGTAATTTTAAACAAGTTATTTTATTTTGTTGTATTACCTATTCAATTCTTTTTCAATTACAAAATATTTCAATAATCAGTCATCATCATAATTTTTATGTATGTTGCCTTTCCTAACAATAGGTACATATAATAATACAGTAACTGGTCTGTGTCTGTACATAGGAAATATTTACGAAGAAAAACTATGAGGGATTTTTATAGGGCCAATAGAAACCAAAATCTTTTTCAATTTTTGTCTGTTTATGTTTATACGCAAAAACTACTGGACTAAATTAGTTTTTATGTTTATACGCAAAAACTACTGGACTAAATTTGAAGTAGTTTTCACTGTAGTATTATAGAAGGCCTAACATAAAATCTGGCGTAGGTTTCATTTTGATTCGTCGTCGCTAAGAACTTGAGATATTAACTTTAGTAAATTACGCGTGGACGAAGTCGCGGGCAAAAGCTAGTTGTACATAATAGACATTTAAAATCTTGGCACAGTGTCTTTATATTCCATCCTAGAGCACGCCACTTCATATTTAATGGGTATTATAATTTTGTCCAGCTAGATTTCAAAAATATCACACTGTGCGGCGCCTTGTTTTTTATTTATCAATAGAACGGAACGAACGATTCGTTGTATGCTTCCATGACGTATCACATATTTCAATGTACATTAAGTAATTACGACAAGTGATTGAAAGAAGAATGCCTAAAAATCCCAGGTTAAAGAAACGTATGTATCTAATTCAAACTATAGGTAAAAATAATTACCTAAATGATACATAAGTGGCGTTATAATATTTATGTACAGGCATCATCGAAATCGATTGCTGTGGCGTGAAGTTGCTGTTCGAATTTTGTATGGGAATAGAATGGGAAAATAGTTTTTATCTTCCTGCACTCCTGAATATATTCAAATGTTTTGTAATTATGTTGGCAAAAATAGATTTTCTTGCTCACACACATGGCTTCGATCTTTGCCAGCTAAAGGGTATCGTATCGACGTCGTCGTACACATCGAATGTAACTATAGTCTAATAGACTCTGAAACTGATCACCATCGCTCATGCTTTCAAATTATTATTATTGTTTGTTAGTGACAGATATGTTGTCTAATACGAGCCTTACGGTATAAACATAACATGTTTTATTGTATTTATATTCGTTTCTTATATTTTATTTTTATTTTTGACTGTACACAATCTAGTGTATGTATGTATAGCCCCTCTGGCATGTTAGGCGATCAAGACTGTTTCATGAGTTTCTTTCAGCATTTCTTCTCAGCAGTGGTCGTTCCGAAATGCTAGTAGTTTGTAGCTTTGAGACATAATATATTATGATTAAATAATTAATTTTCGACGTGAAAAAGAGCCTTCTTTGAAGGCCAAGTTTCAAAAAAAAAAAACTTTGACTTTGACGGTACGCCACGGTATTAATGTCTTTGATATCAGAGCTGCTTACATCTCCAACTGTTCTGACGCTTTTCCCGGATATAAGCTGAAGACTTATTTACATAAACCCTCTGACAATCCATAAAGACTGCAACCTCAATACAAGGTTCCTGTGCCAGACCCGATCGAACACTTTCGTCATATCTAGGCTGAATCTTTATGCCTCACCTTGACTCTATGGCGGCATCACTTTCAAGAGAAGGGAGGTAATGGCGATTGGCCTGAAACTCGATGAGTCTGACCTGTCGCCTTTTTTGGGAGTGCTGTACCTACGCTAAGTGATTGATATCTCCAGCCGGCACGGAGGATTAACACCGCGGAATAGAAGTAGGTATGGTGGCTTCGTCGCGTGTTCAGGGTCGAGTTCGAGGCAAATAGAGAAGCCAAAAGATCTTTCTCTTTTGCATCATGAACCAGGCTTCCATCCGGCGTCAGCAAGGCGGTAAGGATGACTGACCGAAATTTATCTCGGCAGATTTAGCGCGCGCCCAAACACCTATACTCCCGGATGAATGCTTCCAAGGCGCTTCCCACTCTGCCGACGAATTCGAATTTTGCTATGGCAATTGTTTTCTTACTGGACCTCGAGGCATCGGTACTTGCGCTTCGCATCGGCAATCTTAGACTTTTTTTTTAATTAAAGATTTGAGTGCGTTTGACCTCAATCTTGCCTGATGGGAAGTATAGATGAGGTCTAGGGTGGAACATGCAAACTCAAAATATGCCTATTCACTCTTGCCTTGAAAACCCCTAAATTATATTTGTCGGGAAACAGACGCGGGGTGAGAATTCCATACCTTAGCGGTTCGCAAGATAAAGCAGTCAGGAGGCGAACCGAGATTCATTATTTGCTAAAATTATTTAACTCTATATACATTTGCATCACATATTTAAGTAGTAGACTTTGACTTAGTAGGTATCTATTTAAGTAAGTACACAGATTATCTTCATCGAAGATAAGGATTCGTAATACAAGCATTCATAATACGCAATACTACACGTATGTACTTAACTCCTATATATATTGTAATCTTTTATTATATAACAACCCGTAGCATAACTATCTACAAATGCGGTGTCATATCAACCGGAACACCTACTAGGGGCCGCGAAGTACCGTCCTCCGTAGGGCGCAGTTGGTAGTGCGATCGATGCTAGCCGACCACCCCGGCTCTGCGAGGGGTGGGTAATAATGCGCAGAACGCTATCGCGCCGACATTATTGCTCGGAGCCTTCGCAGCCGGGCGCAGTCTGCTTTTCTAACATTCCGAATATATTTATCCTTGTAACGTATAGAACAGTCGCGATTACCACAGCTGTCGTATGGTTGTACTCAACAAGTTTACAATATTTATTATTTCATAACAAATTGTTTTCATGGTGTCCTAGTTTATCAATTTATGACAGGATTCAAACTGATAAATTTTATTATATATATGTGAGATAATGACTAGTTATATTAAACTTCTGTAAGTTAGATTTTAAATACCTTAATTTACTGGTAACTATTTTTAATTAACTACTTATTCACGAAATACTGTAAAGGGTAAAACATTGTCGTGAGTTAGGGTTAGCTAAATGTGAAGCATTTAGAGGTAATAATGGTATTCAGAGAGGGAGAGGTTTGACATTTCATTGCGTTGAACTTTGAATGTCAAGACAAGATAAAGTAACCAGTCGTTACAAAAGAAGGGTTCAGGCATGATTTGAACTCAGGTGGGTTAAATATTTCGTCGTCAATCATAATGAGATTTTATTTTATGTTTCGTTCGTTCGTATAAATTGATTCCTTCTTCGCATAGGAACTCTTAAATAAAATTCTTGTATTACGGTAAAACCCAAATCCTGAGAAAGAATAGTTATTCTGTCAAATCTTAGTATGTATGTACTATTTATTTCTGAACTTTCATTTCGGCGATTTCGAAACTAGTATGGATAACAGAATGATGTTTAACTTGAAACCTTACCTTATTTATTTTGTGCATAGTTCAAATTCGATTCACTTTAGGGGAATCTTAATTTTTTTTTTGTACAAGGTTCTCCTTCGAATCACTGTAGGGTTATGTACCAATTTTACGTAAGTAATTCCTAATTATAAAACAATTACAAAACAGCAACATAACATCCCACACTAAAAAGCCCAAATTGATAGATAGTCATTTCTTCCTTCTGGAGTATGATGGTTTTCAACCCGTATATATAATCTTAAATATCAGTAGAGGGAAATATATACGCGTTTTACGTAGGTACTCCTCAGGACTATTTCCAACTTTAGTAGCCTGCCTAAATATTCAAAAACAGATCTATGCTTCTTGGACTGATGTAAAATATATGTATACGCAAAATAGGTTTTACTGGGATTTAAAATGAAGTCGGTTTACGTTTTTTTTTTTTCATTTTGGCTTACAATGCATTACAACACATGCATTTTAAATAACAACTTAACAGTGTATTCTTTGCTAAAATATGTTTTCCTTAGTTAGGTACCACCGTCTTTAGTCACCACCGAATGGCAATCGTCAATTCAATCACTAAAAGCCCAGTAACCACTGGGCTTTTCTTTAGTTTTCCATGTGGACTTGCGCTCTTAATGATTTATTAGAAATCCCGGTTAATGAATTTCCTACTCTGCACGGTAGGTACTTTCTAGAACATTTGTGTACATCAGTTGTCGCCTGTTCTGATCTGTAGCCTACAACTGTCAGTTTAGCTATTTACCTTCAGCTATCTTACTTAGTGGCTATCGTTATTCTACATAAAGCTCTTCACTTAGCAGTTAGCACCCCTTCTCATATTTCCCGTTACGTGACCTTGGATCATGGAACCACGCTTCAGAGCTACGCATTGTTAACAACGGGTTGGGACCTGCACCAATAAGAGGGGTTACCGTAACTTCTAATAAATAACTTACCGATGAACATTCATAATAAATAATCACAAATTAAAAGAAAAATAAAATGAAGACCAAAATAATAAGGCGTAAAACATAAACTTGTAGGAAAATAGAGGACGAGTCGTATTTTTAATTACTAACTGTCTTACTACAAAACGATGTCTAAAGTTAAATACTTGCTAAACACATTACCCGTTCATAAGAAAAAGATACTGATAACTAGAAAATGTCATTAAAGCACGTGTATTTTAATTGTTAGGGTAATGTGTTTAACAAGTATTTAACTTTAGACATCGTTTTGTAGTGAGACAGTTAGTATTTAAGAAAATTTAACGTCTATGAACTGGTACTCGTTGGTATAGTGAACTGTAGCGTATGCTCATACAAACCACGACCACAATGTACAACTTTACTTGGTAAAGGTGGTAAAAGTAACTAGCTAAAACTCCCATAATGTCCTTTGAGTTATTTTGTTGTAGTGTACAGTTTTCAATTGTGTTTTGCAACGTAGCCCGCCTAGCCTACCCGGTAACGCAGGGGAGCACCCAGTCCCAGGGAAAGATTTAATGACGCTACACGTAGTGTTCTAGACAACATGGACCGGTAGTTCTCGAGATTAGCACGTTCAAACTACTTAGCTAAGTACATTATATTAGTATGGAATATAGATAAATGTACAGACAAAAATCGGTTATTCAGTGTATAGGGTTACACCGCTGCCGATATATAAATATACGTGTGTGTATATTCTTTATATACGGCTTTGTACGGCTGTGGCGCAGCCGACGGGTGGTGGGTGTCTGCTGGTTTGAGGTAAAGCGGTGGATGGACGCTAGGTGTTGTAACATTATTATGCAACGCGAAAGTTGCCGACTGCTGACGGGTCCACGGGGTGAGGGCGCGGCGAGGGCACCACCCCGTGCTGCACAGCTTGGCCTCACCCACTCCCCTCGCTCTATCGACCTGCGCGGGCAATCCGGGACGCCGCGGGCTCTGCGACCGACCCGACCGAATAGGACCCCCCATTCACCTACCCCTACTACAGCTGGCCCGTTCCATCCAACTCGACTCCTGGGCGCCGCCATATTACCCCCTTTCCCGATACGGAAATAATAAAAACGTTGCCTATTGAATTTATTTCTGCACCTTACAACCTTTTTGGTCCTTGAGCCACTCCCCTTCCTGCTTAAGCTTAGTACTAACAAATTGAGTGTGATTAATAAATTATGTAAAACACGGATGTATGCAGGTAATTTAATAATAAGAGTAAAGAGTTATCTTTGTGATCAACATATGTAGTTACTGAATTTAATAACCAGTCGTAGTTAGAATGGTCATTATTTACTACCGTTTCTAACTTTAACCTCACAAATGTCATGACACGTTCACGTGTGATATCAAGCTTCTGATAGCGTTTTATAATGATGTGCTCGGACTAAGCTGGGCTTTGCTAGCAAGTCAATAATATGACAGAGATGTTTATGATCGGAATAGAACCTTTGAATCGAACATGGTATGCAGTCTGCTGTTGTTTTATTACCACGTTTCTCTAGAAATGGTTTCTGTGAGAACGGAAAGTTTACGTTTCGTTTTTGTATTCTATTGTTTGCGCTTTCCTGTCATTTATTACTGGCGACATTTCATGCTGTTTATATTTATATAAAGCTAGCTACGAAAGGAATTTCGGAAATTCACCTCTGTGAAATTGACAAAGGCGAGGGCAAAAGTTGATTACTATTCTGTTTTTGTACATAATTTTTGTCGGCATTTTAGTACCTAGTAATGGATAGGCAAATCGATTTTCTAAGAGGGTTTGTCGGGGTTACTTTCGAAGTTGTACCAAACAACCGAAACGTTTACGATACTCATTATTATATCACACGTCAGATAAATTTACCATAAAAAAGTTCGCTACGAAAGTTACGCGGAGAACATTTTTGGGGTATCACCCTATGATGTCTTCTTGTTTGTAGGCACTGAGATAACGAAATAAAATAGAAGTTGATTACCTAATACATATATGTATTTGTAATCGTCATCTTTTTTTTTATTTGTTGAAGGATTTTAATTATACAATGATGAATTGGTTTCAATATCATGTACCCGTGCAAGAATAGCCAAGGTAACTAAGCTAACCTTTACTAAATAAGTAGGTAATGATTAAAAATCATTTATATGTAAATACCACATATACCTACTTACGTACATTAAAGAGATTTTATTCCTCAAAGAAAATACTATTTCACTCGAGAGAAATAGTCTGATTACTGATCATAAAGACTTTGATACTTGGCACAACAAATGTATCAAGTGTTCTCAGCTGCTTTTAAATACCTACTACAATACTTTTTGTTCTCTACCTGCAATATTGGCAAGACCTTATCGACCCGTCTCTGCGAGGTAGGTACTCGAGTTATGTCTGTGGCTCAGGTAATGGAAAACCTGTTCGGTACAATCTCCTTGGGTACAATGGACAAGACAGATTGGCATTTTTTTTGCAATGACATTAAGTTGAACTAGATTCGTAGCATTTTTAGCAGCTTAGTAAATATTCTTATGAAAATATTGTAAAATCTGCTCAGTGATTCATCGTCGCCGGATGTTTTGTATAATTACATACGTATACACATGGATGAGGCTACGTGCATAGTCGGTTATCTAGTCAACCAACAGATTTCAATCCGTGTTTCAAAGTACAATGTAACGGTAAGACGACGGCCTGCTTACTGCAGTCTTCGTCGACAACGGTACTGTTCTACCAATCTATTAAAAGTCAACTAAATGTTTTATAGATTTACTATCTGATTGTTCTGGCTATTTTTTTGCTAAATAATGTAATCATGACGCTTATTCAAAGTGATTTCGTTCACGTTTTTATCATTTCTTTAGCATCCGTCACAGGGATCGTATTAATTACGTTAGGTATGGCTGAAAATCAGTGTCTTGCTATACGGGCAATAATTCCACTGAGTTATGTATGACCTTTTTGTTTTGCTGCAACACACACATTTATTGACTATGGCAACATATACCTTTCCATGTTTTTTTTTTGTTTTAAATGTCTCGTGTACTTATCTTTGTATGTGTGTGTTTGTAGCATCAAATAAACGATATATGTATCTATCTAATTTCATAGAGGACTTTATTCACAAACAAGTTTGGATCAAGTTTTACACAATATGATTGGTATTTTTTTATTTCTGTGACGTCAATTATTTCGACACTGTTCCAAATTTGTACAACAATAGTTCGACGCCACATAGTTAGACAGAACAATATTCGACTAGCATTATAGCGACGGAACATAAATTCTATAGATAACACATGATTTAAAAAACATTTCGACTGAACGTACCTTTGACTTAATACTGCTCTGAACTCAAATGTAATAATAATAATAAAATTTCGTAGGTAACACATGGTACGATTGCTACTTCATACAGCTTTCTCTTTATTTTGTATGTTTATGTCCTTGTTTTTCATAATTTCTTTTAAGCTCCAATACTTTTTTCATGCTTGAGCATTTCATCCGATATTTAATTTTCTGTGCAATTGTCAAAAGATACTGTTTATCCTAGATATACATAATTCGGTACATATTCAATTTTTTCTCCATCAACAGTTACATCCTGCTGTATGCTATTCGTGAGTATCTTTGTTTTTGAAGTATTAATGAATAGACCTAATTGTTTGATTTCTTCCACCAGCTCATTTATCATAATCTCCAGTCCTGATCCGATGCACTCTATGCGAAAACGACAATATGATCCGGATCCGTTATTTACTACATTACTTACATTATTTTTATTATTATTAACTTAACTACTACTATATTTATTACTATTGAGCAGTTTTATGTCGAACGTATTGAAGAAGGTTGTGTTGAAATAGTGTTTGTCGAATTATGTTCTGTCGGTATAATGATAGTCGAATATATATGTTCTATCGAAGCTAGGTATTCGAACTATTGTCGTTCAAAATCGTGACCGTGTCGAAATAATTAACCTTGAAATTTAGAATGACATTCCTACTTACTGTTCTAGCACTAATTTTCGTTTATTTGTTAATAAAAATAAATTGTAAAAATTTGAGTAAATAAATTGTAACTAATTACACAAGTAAAACACACACCAATAATAATACAAACTTACAAGTGTACAATTTACATTTATGATTTTATATCGAATATGTTCTATCGAAGCTAGGTATCTAGTCGAACTATTGTCGTTCAAAATCGTGACCGTGTCGAAATAATTAGCCCTGAAATTTAGAATGACATTCCTACTTACTGTTCTAGCCCTAATTTTCGTTTATTTGTTAAATAAAAATAAATTGTAAAAATTTGAGTAAATAAATTGTAACTAAGAATTACACAAGTAAAACACACACCAATAATAATACAAACTTATAAGTGTACAATTTACATAGGTGCTTCTTATTGCATTAATATTTATCATTTTATACGTTTATTCTCTTTTAGGTGTTTCTCATTGCAATAATATGTATGATTTTATACGTTAATTCTTTTTATTAAACGGCTAGTGAAACCACGGGCTGGTGTATCACATGCTATAACAAATGGACATACTGATATTCGATTAAAGTCGGCAGAATTCAACGCGTGAAGTAGCTATTCAGAAAGTATACTGACGTCACCCACCGAGCCGGTATCTCCCTCCCCCCTGCATCCTCCCGCCCGCTTGCTCGCCCTGAAGCGCGCCGCTGACTGCCACTGCCACCTCAAACACACAGACGCAGTCGTTGAGTTTCACACGGAAACGGGTACAGCGAGCGAGTGCGGCCATGTTGTAAGAGTAAATGCGGCAACGCCGCACCAGACATCGACCGATTTAATCACTCTTTGGTACCGTTGATTAAAATATCGTGTGAAGTAGTATATCCAGCAAATGTTAGTGCGATATAAAATTTTAATAATATTAAATGTTAATGAATGATATTAATTATTATTAAATGTTAAAAAATAAGTATAAGGGCATTTCTCTGTAAGCTCGTCAGGCCCCATACAAATGCTGTCCTGGACTTTTTTCAAAATATTTGCCAAAAAATCGTGTTCGGTTTCGAAGAAAATTAAGTACTATGTTAGATAGATAAGGAGGCCCACTGAATTTATACGTATTTACCGAGTTATTAGCGATTTTCCAAAAAATCATGACAGGGGACTGTTTGAGGCATCAGGGGACTGTTTTGAACGAGGCTGTTAGGAGAGACAGAGGACTATAGTACTTAGAAAGAAGTCATTTTACATTAATAAATCATTTATTATTCGAATGGCATATTTGCGTATCAATAATCAACAGTTTTTTTTAGAAAAAATCAACAGAAAACTTTAGCTTAGCTACAGGTCTATCCAACCAAGCCATTGAGATTAGATTTTTTGCTGGATCTTAACAATGGCTCCATTTCATATCCAGTTCCTGTACTTTTGAACAATACTACCAGTCAATGTTTTTTAAGATTTGTCTCTTTAGTACATTTCAATGTGGAATAATTTCCTTTCAACTGCTTACTAATCATCATCATCATCTGTAGTCGAAATGGCAAAATTTGATTTTTTTACCAATAATGCTTACTAATGATGTCGCCCAACAACGCTTTCTTGCCTTCTTCTATTCTTTGATCAGGCTCGTTAACATTATCAACATCTTTGTCTTAGGTGTACTTATCTTCAACATTCATTTTGTTTTTACTTTCAAATCTCGTTTTTCTTTTTTTTGTACTTCTCGTCTTCTTTAAATGTGCGATCTGTCCATTTCTTTTCCTGTTAAACTTCTTTCTTCGCTTTGTGGCTTCTTGTTTTCTTTGCTGTAGACGAGCACGGGAATTTCTGGGCTTAGAGCTGGAGATATTTGAACTGAAGGCGGAGTATCTACTTCTGGAATTTTTATCGGCGTATTATCTTGTACAAAAGTATTAGTGACGCTTTTCAGTCTTAAGTCTTTTGGCTCAGTATATGGTACAGTGTTCTTTCCACTTCTTTAAGGCAGTTCTGTGCTTACGAGGTGTCATATTTTTTTACAAGCCTCTGCAAAACTTTTGCTTCTTCTTTTGGTAATTCAACTTCTCCTTTTTTATCATTTCTTCTCTTTTGAGGGTCGTTTTCCTTCTTTTTTATCATAGTCGCTCTGTTTCTCTCCTTTTCTATAGTAATTCCTCTCAGAATAAATTTATCTTTTTAGAAGCCATATAATGTGTGTTCGATCGATCAGCCTGTGTAAAATAATTTATAATTTAAGCTTATATAGGAAAATTATGCAAAGCATTATTGCTTTGAAGATTATTATATTAATAAAGCAGACTACCATATAAATTGACACAAACAATATACGAAAATAATAACCAATACACATAATACACAGTCCCCTGTGTGTAGAACAGTCCCCTGCTGCATTTTCCGGCAGAGGACTGTTGCCAGGGGACTGTGTATTTCGGCTAAATTCCACAATGTTTACAAAACTGATGTAAAATAGTTTTTTAAGACCATACCAATCAATTTAGACATTACTAATAAACCAATAAATGATATAGAGAGATAATTAAAGTAATTAACATAAATATTATAACTTACCAGAGGACTGTATGAGGTAGCGGTTCAAACGTGTGTTCACCTCACAAATGAGGCTCTGACACTTAAGCTAATGGTGTCTCGCCGCCGCATTCGGCAAGTTTACCAACTTTACAACAATTGTGTTTCGTTACACTCAAAAAAACGTTTGTAAACATTACAGTTATTTTTTATTATGGCTTTAAACTTTTGACAGGGGACTGTATAGAAATTCTGGGGACAAAGTTTACAGGACTTTACTAGATAAATAATATACGTAATGAGACCTTGTTTTACGAAAATATTTAATTTAATTATTTTTCTTTATGATATTAACTGCTAAATGTATGTAGTTTTAATAACTTTTTCGTAAATCTTATTTATAGGTAGGAATACAGTGATGGGGACAGCCAGGGGACTGTGATTTTAGAGCTTCTATCACGTCTAGAAAAAAACTTTAAATAGTTATGGTTATAAAAACAATGGGCCTGTAAAGATTCAGGGTTAAAGTTTCATTATGAGTGAACATTTTTAAATAATTAAATTACTTTTTGAAAAAATTGGTCGGGACAGCCGATTACGAACTTACAGAGAATCGCCCATAAATATCACTGTTCACCTTTAAATCATTCAGATATCACATATTATTAAACTGGTCCCATGATGTGTCAGCATGGTTGATATGTGGGTTCGTTTTTAATATATCTGTATGTACACACCTGGAGTACGTTTAATACATATTTTGGCATAAAACGCATGTTATCACTCCCCAAATCTACAACTCCTCTTATTAATCTCTCTCTTGTCGAGCCGAGAATTCGATTTATGTAATGAACTTTGAGAACTCGATTTATGTAATGTTTCAACTTTGTCAACCGCCTAAACAAGCAAATTTCTCTACATACAAATTCGTAAATAAGTTACTTAACTTTTTCTTAACTACCTCCCATGTTTTCCTAAATAACACTATTATGGTTATGGGGCAGGTTTGATAACCGTGCCGTGCCTGCCTACATTGGTGTGTAAATACATATATATATAGTTTTATATTGTCAGTGTTTTAGGTGAATGTGAAGAAAAATATGTACCTCAGAGACATAGAAAAATGTAACCAAAATTAAATGTGATTAGTCCTGCCAATTTGCCATCAAACAGTCCAATCCCAAATGCTTTTTATGTTACGCCTGCCTGCAGCAAACATTTACAATACGTAGCTACAATTCTGTTTAGGCGTAGGTAGTTGAAGCGAGCCTCACAAAACGGCAACAACGCCTCGCCTGTGTTGTTTGTCCGATACTGTGTGTTTGACTGCGTGCGACCAGTACGGCAACAGCGCATTTTTTTGTAGTGTTGCTCGCTCTCACGAGTCATGCCGACGCGCGCCACTCGTCCGGTCAGACGTGTTTTAGTTTTTTTTTTTCGAGATAAGATATAGCATGTACTTTTGGGTAGAGTTTAGTTAGAGCAGTCAACGTTGTTGATATGTATAGAATGATGCTCGCGTTTTATCCGAGTTTAGGCGGCAAAAAAATTATGGACATGCGTAGGCGTAGGTACGGTTTGAAGCTCGTTTGCACTAAGATTTCGCAAAGAAGTCAAACTCATGTTTATACATGTCATATGGTTAACACAGCCTAATGTCCTGCCAACTGAGACTGAAAAATTGATTCAGTAATGACGACATGACGCGATATCTCTCGCATTGATCATGGTAGCAGAGTAGACGACCTCCTCCGTGGCGACTAATAATAAAAATAAACATTTAGATATGTATTTTGTATCTCCCATAGAGATAGAGCTGCCATTACGTTATGTTTTGTTTTACCTTAAAATATCACATTAATATAATAATGTTATATCAACAATATATTATGTACCGCGCATTTCATGAAATGTAAACCATTTCCTCAAATGCTCGATCATTCGAATTCACGAAATGGGCAATATTACGTAGCTTGTACCTAATTACATAATTTAACCGATGTAGGCGCTATTTTTTTACCGCAGTTTCCTCAAATCGCGGATTTAAACACTTATGATCCCGTTGTCCTCCAGTAAGGCCCTGCTAAACTACTTTTACCTGATTAACTTATTTTCGTATTTCAAAGATTCAATAACTTTTTGACCAGTGAGCGTGTATTTTCCATTAATATTTACCCTTAATAAATTAGTTCGGTTGTATTTTTCTCAGGAACGTGTAGAGTGTCTACGATCTCTAATGATTTTGATACGGATACTCACGCGTCTTGTTAGCCGGTCAAAATCATTATGGCTATTTCTCACGTTAGTTTTAATCAAATTATTGTCTTATCTCTTATCATCTATTAAAAAGTCAAACGCGATCAAAAGATGTGACCTCATAAATATTCGCATATTTTGTCGTTGGAGGGTCTCTACGGCAGTTATAAAATCTAACCTACGTGTAAAGGATAGATAGATATCTTTCACGGATTTTAAAATTTGTGTTTCATAAAATAGGGAAATGCAAGGCTGTGTGTGTATGTATGGCGTGGTGGGATTGCATGCAGCGAGCTATGAAAAGCGACTTGGGAAAGGCTTTTTTTCTTGTTTTTGAAAACAGGTATAAACTTTCGGCGAAATATGAACATTTGTTATTGTTTACAGCTATGGCCGAGTCCAGAATGTCAAGTTGCTGGGTAGAACGGAGAGTGCAAATACGATCATCGCACCTAGCGTGGGGTCAAGTGGTGTGTGCGCTACAGTTGCCTTCATGGACATCAAGTCGGCTTCGAAAGCGCATAACGCCGAGCATGTGCTCGACGAGCGTACCCTTACCACCGAGTACTATGAGCCGGCAGCGATACCTTCGTCAGCGGGCGCGCCCTCGGCCGGTTCTTCGCCTGCTGGCTCTGGCTACTCAGGCTCTTCGTCCTCCGTGAACTCGGCACCTGCTCCCGCTTCCGTTTCACGTTATCATCTCTCGTAAGTGCCTGTTTTTATTCTTCGCATTATTTGTATCTGATCATATTCGTGGTTTCTATTAGTACAAGTATTCTTGGATAAATGTTAGCCAGCTTCGCTGTTGGTATTATTGAAAGTTTGTTCGTCACTCTCTTACCTCCAATAATATAAAGTGAGCACTTGAAGTCGTTATTGCAACAATGTTGATTTCTGGCATGCTTATGGTTTCGTTTTTAAAATGTGGCTACTTCTTTCCATCAGCACTGATAATAGCGTTACTGGAACTGTAGTTGATACATTTGATTTTTTTAACAGTGTTCATTACTTAGGTCGTTAAAACAAATAACATAAATAAAGTTAAAAGTATTGTTTTACGCTTAGAGCGGTATGTTGAGTTTTTTGCACGGCCCAATAAGGTATAACATAACCACACGGTTATGGTTTGCTACACGGTACACGTACTCTTGTGCTTATTGTATGGAAAATGGTAATAAAATTCAATGGTTTTTGACCAATAAGTGGCCATAGCAACCGCTATCATTGGCCTCAATGAGATCCTCTACTGTGCATTGACTGTGCAGGACGAGAGGCAGTTCGGACATGAAAAAAGATGCCATGGTTTGCACAGCTTCGCAATCTCGTTGTCGTCTCTCGAAAATTATAATCTCCATTTCAGTAAATTAACTTATATTTTTCGGTTTTCGTTATAGTTTCGATCAAGGCGCAAGCCACACATCCAAATTCCAATCACATCTCAATTCTAAATTTCGACAGTCAATTATTTCGAAACTGTCACGATTTTGAAAGACAATAGTTCGACTGAACATATATTATTTGAATAGAATTATACTGACAGAATATAATTCGACAATTAACTTCTTCGAATAACACTATTTCGAGGTAGTCCACTTAGAGCACTAATCCGAATAGCACAAACGCGAACAGCACAAGGCCTTGTCCACGAACAGCACAATTTAATATTTTGGCATGTGCTGTTCGTGGATTCTAATTTTTATTTTAATTTCGTCCACGAACAGCACATACAACTATTATACTTATATTTTGTATATTGATTTGTAAATACTGTTGGAACCTAGTGCTGTCTGCTGAATGTGTTCCTTATACAGGACGATATTATTTTTGTTACTAAATATCGCCTAGACAAATGTACCAACGAAAGTATGTGTAATTAATAAACGATCAAGTGATGTTATCGATATCTTTCATTTAATATCGTCCTGTATAAGGAACACATTAGCAGACAGCACTAGGTTCCAACAGTATTTACAAATCAATATACAAAATATAAGTATAATAGTTGTATGTGCTGTTCGTGGACGAAATAAAAATTAGAATCCACGAACAGCACATGCCAAAATATTAAATTGTGCTGTTCGTGGACAAGGCCTTGTGCTGTTCGCGTTTGTGCTGTTCGGATTAGTGCTCTAAGTGGACTACCTCACTATTTCGACAGAACCTTCGGTATGCGCTTATTCGGCCGATCTCTATTTCGACGAAACATCCTTTCTGAAATGTAATAATACTTAAATTTCGTTATATGGTTTTAGGTACAAAATAAAAACATAAATAATGAATTACGTTTTTAACCAAAATTTTTTTTACAGTTTAATCATATCTTCATATACTAACTTCGCCGAACAAGTGCATATCGAAGAAAAATCTATCGAAATAGTGTTTTTCGTTGTTCGAATTATGTTCTGTCGAAGGTATGTTTATTCGAATTGTTCCTAATATCGTTCGAAATCGGGGCCGTGTCAAAATAATTGATTGTCGAAATTCAGGATGCCGCTGTGTAAACAAAAGTTACTAAATAAAGATTATTTATTTATTTTGTAAGTACTATAAGGAACTACTTACGAATCAGATACTAGTAAGCTATTTTTATGCCTTTGGACATTGAATTTCAAAATAGTCTTGAAACTGTGATTTCTGAAATAGTCATATTTGACAAAGTTTTATTGTAAGGTATAATACAATTAGTTCAATTTGATCCAACGCGGTGCGCGAGCTGGGTTAATCTATTTAGGTACTTTTATATTAATAAAGTAGTGACAAATAGTTATAAATAAACAATACAGAGGTTATGTAGAGTTGGTCATTTAAAAGAATTTGTTAAAAACATAAATTTTTAATGCCAAACGTAAGGTTAGGTTAGGGTTGAACAAAATTAATAATACCAATTTTAAAGAGAAACCCACATTTTCAGGTTTGACTACTGGTGCCCACCCAATATTATACGCCCTTGAGCTAACTTTAGTTGCGTTGTCCATCAAATAGAATAATAACACGAATATGATAAATACAAATGATGTAAATAAAGTCCATTTACTGGATAGTGCTTGTCTATGTAAATAAGTATTTTTATTTATTTTTTATTTAAATATATTGCCACTATCCAAGCAAACGGACTTAAAACGCTTTTTTTACTAAATTGCTTTGCTACGATATTGCCATTTGACTGCTAAATATCGTAGTGTGTGGTCATGGTAGATATGACATAACTTACGGCCGCCGTCTCTAAACTTGCTTAATTGTGTGTTGAAGTGGTTTATCTCACTCTAATATAAAACCTGGGCATGTTTGGCCTTAGACTACGCACAAATATCGGTGCCGCCGCCGCCGCCATTTATAAAATTGCATTGGATTATCATGGATTGCAGTGTTTCTATCTGGATTGCAGTGCGGGATGCGCATTAATAAGTGACATAGTGCAGTGAAAATATGTGACAGTGCGTAAATGACAGTGCCATAAAATGAAGGAGTGCAGTGAATCCACGTGATCAACAACAGGAATGTTTCACTAATTATTGGGCTGGCGGCGGCTCCTTGTTTTAATTATGCACTTTGTTATTAATTATGTGTGTCTGTGTCTAGCACTTAACAAATGAATATATGTCTTGGTTTGTTTTTGAATGAGTTTAGTTAAATTGTTTCCGTTCTTGACAGACTCCTGTAAAATTATTTCGCGTGTATCTATATAATGCTGGGTTGTTTGCTGATATCGTATTAAGATAAAAGACTTGAAAGTAGTACAACTTAAACTACATATATATATCGATCATATTGTGTACTTCTGCTTATCTTCATACCTTCACTATATATCTTTTTATCTTATTTTTTATCTTTTTATTGATAAAAAAAAACCATGAGTATCATTGCTTGTGATGTAGGGTCATAATAAAGCGGATACTCTACTTTTCTGAAGCGGCTTGAAAGTTATGTATACGTGAGACCTTTGGCACGTATCCCTTGACGACATCAAGCCATAAAATGAAGTTCTTCTCGAGTTTTCCTCTTTTGGAGGCGGCATAGTCAGACATTTGTTTCCTATGTAATTTGCCGGTTTCCGCAAGACGTGGCCATACTAAAGCGTAGGCGTAGGCGACACATTTGGGGTTTGCCTGCTATGTCACGCATAAGAAGGCTAATGCGAATGCGGGTGTTCTTCACGCGGTAGCGCCGCGTGGCACCGTACATCCAGCGCATCATTGTCGTTGCCATGGCGAGCCACCTGGTGGCAATACTTCACTGCCACACAAAATAGGTCTTTTGACGGGTTTGTAAACCTGTCCCGTCAGCTTAACCGAAATTTTTTAAAATGACACAGTTATCTCTCACCACTTTGGTCACCCTTCTGTTATTGTCTCATGTGTTTGGCTAGTTAACGCGGAGGACCGTTCAGTAAAATTCACTGGATGAAACAGACTGGCCCGTGCGTGGCGGGGCGCGGACCCTTGCCGTGGGTAGGTTAGGGTTGGACCATTGCCGACACATATGGACCAAATAAGAGTTAGTGTTAAATTGTGTAATGTTAGTGGAATGTCCGAGTAATCTTTGGATGCTTCGGGTCGTAACTTGAGGTAGGAGTTATGTACCCTGTCTCTTATAATAAGCTGTGCATGTTATTTTGTTGATAACATTGTCTGAGTCTTGTGCCCACATTTGTTTTCATGTGAACCTATTGTTAATGTACCTGTTTTGACCGCTCTGCTTCATCCATTCTGAGCTCGGCCTCCCTGATTCTGATGTTTTCCAACAACTTCTCAGTTGTGTTGTTGTAGTTATTTTCTTTTGTTATTTACTACACTTATTCAGACGGTTTAGTTCGGAAGCAAGGGTGGTCTTTTTTTTTTGTCTTATTAGAAAACTCTTGTTGATTTGTCTGCTAGTATGTGAAATAGATAGCAAAACCACTGTATTAATTAAAATTGCAAAAATTTCGTTGTATTTCATTACGTACAGTCGGGGGCACATAAAACTTACTACTAAAAACCCTACTACCTCACCGAATCCTATCTTAAGAGGGGTCAGGTTTAAGTGCCCGCGACTGTACATTCACCGGCGAGAGCAAAGCACTCAATTAAAATAAGAAGTTTGCATTAAGTAATTTATGGATATTTTTATAGGGTCTTTTGCCGACGAACATCGAATAAACATTAGTAGATTTTGCGTTAAGGAGTAATAAACATCCAAAATTTGTTGAGCTGGTAACGATGTAGTGGATGCTTTTACTATTTGTAATACGAAACGTGTGTGGCGGCTTTAGAACCTAATTTCTTTCTACTTATTTCCCACTGTTTGCGAGTTTCAAAGTCAAGCTTTTCACTATGTGGATAATTATAATTGTCCCATGAGTCTAATATGTCTATATTATATCTAATTTCTGAAGTGCACACAATCAGAGGTTGTGTCAGAGAATTTTTAATAAGTAATTCAAATATCTTTATTGTGCGTCTTGTCTTATCTTGTCTCTACTTCTCCACTGAAATTGCTTTTGCATAGAGCTGGTGCTGTTTAGGTGTTTAGTATGCAAAATATGAGGACCGCAATTTATGAACTGATATCAGGTGAAAATAAGGCAAGGAATGATCCGGCCCAAGAAGTCCCGAGTAATGGGCCCTCACGTATCAAGGCAAGGATGGTACCACACAGCCACAGAATAATAGAACATAGACATACTTATGTCTTAAGGTAGACTTCGGAGCAATGCGGCTTGCGGCCTGTGTCCATGCGTCACTCGCGGCCCATGCGGCCATGCGGCTGTACTTTATATTACATGAGTGTATGAAACCCTTTCCGAGCGATGCGTCACGGCCGCATGCGACGATACGCGCATCGCTCGGAAAGGGTTTCATACACTTCTCTAATATAAAGTAGAGCCGTATGGGCCGCAAGTGACGCATGACGCAAGCCGCATTGCTCCGAAGTCTACCTTTAGGTATATTTATAAAATCAACTATCACATTTGACGTTCGTAAAAATTCCAAAAAATCTACAATATGTACCTAAACCTTATGTAATATTTTAGACTATCGCAGACTTTATCACCACCAACATAGGGTACGAGGTTCGAAACCCGGTAAATACTAAATATTCACAATAGGTAGATCCCCTGGTCAATCATTTTCTAATAATAAACTATACTTTGGGTATCTTTTTTTATTGCTCACTAATTGATATAACGTTGCTAAAAAAATCAGTGTAGGGAAAAAAAAAAAATATTTTTTAGATTCGCTCAATTTCTGCTTCAGCAAAAAGACTTTAGCAAAAATTTCGGCTAATTTTAGCTTTAATTTCTGCTTGTTTTAACAGAGCTAATGTTTTGAACGTATTCGCGTAGGTTCATGAACATATGATCTATAGTCAACCAGGGTAATTGTAAACGGTTTTGATTTTTTGGTTACCTTCATCAATATTATGAATCATATTTTTTTTCATATATTTTATATATTAACAAAAAAATATATATATGTCGAATCTTACCATGTCTTTTTATGATTTTACAACAACATAAATTAAAATAGACTATAGGAAATATTTTTGTGGTTGATAAATGTTTTACTTTAGAATGTTTAGGTTTGAACTAATATTTGATTTATTTTCAACAAAATTCAACAAAAAGTACTGTAAAGATTGTTTACATAATAAGACAAGTAAGAAAAAAAATACCGGCCAAGCGCGAGTCAAGTTCGCGCACCGAGGGTTCCGTACACAAAAAGCATCTCACATTATAGCTCTAACTAAGAGACCAACAAGTTTCAAAAACAAACTTAACTTTGCAGTTCGATCACAAGGATTCATACTGCATCGAGCGCAAAAATAAGTTTGTAATACTTTTTTTTAGATTTCCAACAACATATTTACAACTTTCAGATTTATTCCCGTATAAGTACTGTTAGACCTTACTTTTTGCCAAAATTCATAATTTTAGGTCAACGGGAAGTACCCCATAGGTAATTGCTGTCTAAAATCGCAAAATATGCAAAAAATCGCAACTTTTACGGGAATATCTCCTCATCGGGTTTACGTAAAATTTTGATTATTTTTTTTTGCTGAAAGGGACAATTAATTTCAACTAGATAGCTTTTTGCGTTCCTGAGAATAAAAGTTTGACTGTCAGACGGACAAAACAAAGTGATCTTATAAGGGTTTCGTTTTTACCTTTTGAGGTACGGGACCCTAAAAACGAAGTTTAGACAACTGTTAAAGATAAACAGGCTATTAACCTTTAATCATAATATGAAAGATTCGTAAGTAGGTATTGTAAACTGCTTGTTTTCTCTCATATTAATGGTATAGAAAAATGTTAGGGGTTTTTTTTTTCACTTCCAACAATAGCACATTGCAGCCGCTATGTGGGTTCTTTTTTAACGGCACTTAAGAACACTTTTAATAACGAAACGACGAGACGAGTTTCAGAGATATGAGGTAATAAAGAATCTTACATACATACGAACATACAAGATACGCGCGAAAATTATAACGCTTCCTTTGCAGTCTGGTAAAAACAACGTTTACAGGCATGTTTTATGTAGACGCTGCTTGTCTATATGTTTTTCTTATTTCTATAACATCTTTTACTGCATTAAAAATATGCTCTAATGTCTCTCTCTTTAATGTCCTTGGTTTTTTTTTCGAACATATATTGGCTTCCTGTACATTATCTGAAAAACAAAGTGTTTACTTTTACCCACTACCACCCACTATGCATTTTATATATTTGTTTCCAATTACCCATACCGTTTTCAAATTACCCCAAAAGTTGTTTACAATTAACCCATGATACAATTTCTTCTTCAATTTACTGATGGGTAATTGTAAACATTAATTTACCGCGTACCGGTTTACTAGCGATAAAAGCAAAGCTAAACCTTATATTAATATATCAAAACTATAGGGGTTAACTAAAACTTTAACTTTTATAAACAAATTAAAGTGTCAAATTTTTGTCGCAAATTGTAAAACCACTTTATTTTAACGACTTTTTTTCACAACACACAAAGTTAAGTTATTTTTGACGTGTGATGGATTTTGATAGCTAACGCTATAGACAATAAAGTTGTGTTCCGAATTAAATAACATTATTTTTATTCATATAACATAAGAGTTATGCTCACTGTTTCCAATCACCCCTGTTTACAATTACCCTGGTTGACCCTATACAATCTAGTGTCTTTTTGTTTTTTATTCCTTATGTACTCTAGTATCTTATCCTGATTCTTTGCGAAGTTGAAAGTGGATTGGACTAGTCCTTCTCAATGCAGTGACATTAGGACGACTGTAGATGTACCAAAAGGCTCGCCTATGTCCTGAGGCGGTACTAACCCCTTTTCCTGAAGTGCTGATATCTCCTGATGTGATGGTGATAAGTTTCATATGCTGAAAATAGATAGGTGATGCGGGTGATGATGAGGCATGACCAGAGCACTAGAATTATTTATTTATTCCTATGGCATTCATATTTATGTCAGTCAGCATCAGCACTAGAATCTGTTAAGGTAACGGCACTAATCGACTGTATACTAAAGAAAGACACTCTCTAAAATCCGCTTTATTTGACTATAAATTAATAACACTTTTAAATTGATTTCTTAAGATTCTTAGTCTAACTATGAACCATTTTCGAAAAAGTCATGCACAGTTTCGGAAAAAAAAAATTAAAATTTTGTCAGTTGTTGTAAATAATGTCAGTCACTCACGGCGAGTTTCACGCCATCTTAATTATTAAGTTAAGGAAGCTGAAATTTTGAGGGTATGTTTTAAATCAATTTTATAAATAAAAGCATTACTTTTTCATATGATTGTAAATATAGGCATGTTACTTAATAGTAATAGACATTTTTTTCTTGGTTTTACATACTTATTTTTTTCTAGCAAATTATGACATGTCTTCTGTTAGGTCTTTGAAAATAGTGAATACCTAAAAGAAGACATGTGTATCGTCCATAAGTAATCACTTGCTTCTGGTAAAAGAAAACATCGCGAGTAAACGTATTCACTTGCTGACTGAGTTTAGTTAACTAGTATGCATACCTCAACTGCCGCTAGATGGCGGTAGCGGTAGTTGTCACGTTATGTAAAATACCTAGGCGACTTGAGAAAAATACGACACCAGTGTCTAAAAACACTTAGTAGGACAGATTACGGTTACGTCCCTAATCTTTCGCAAAATATTCTTTAGAATTCCAAACATAAAAGTGTAAGATAAAATATTTTCCTAATTTAGTGATAGTGAATTGATCAATGGTGCTAAGAAACTATAATAAATCCTATCACATACATACCTAATATGTAAAGTCCATTTATTCATAATTGTCCTATTATGTAAACAATCTTACCATGTCTTTTTATGATTTTACAACAATATAAATTAAAATAGACTTTTTAGAAAATTACTTTCGTGGTTAATAAATGTTTTATTTTAGAATGTTTAGGTTTGAAATAATATTTGATTTATTTTCAACAAAATTAGCAAAAGCCATTCAACCTGATGAGCATTTTCTACTGACGTATAAATAGACAGGACACGGGATAGCACACAGAGGGACTCGGGGTGCGAGTGGTGGTACAAGGGAAATTGTAGATAACGAGCAGACGAAGATCGTTTATTGAATGAAATATCACTTTTGATTCATTTTAACACCGCGACTGTACAACGAGTACCTAATATATTCCCGCGGGACACGGGATAACCAAATGGCTGAAATTTTGAGTACTGGAGCAGTTCAGAACACAAAAATATTTTTCATATAAGCGAAACTCACGCGGGCGAAGCCGCGGGCAACAGCTAGTAAAATATAATTTTTTAAGAGTTACTGTACTCACGGGGCAGAACTTGTGTACTTTATTTTGATTTGAAGATATATTTCCATTAATTTAAAGTTTGTGTTTCTTAATAGTGTCTAGCATTAGTGCCGTTACCTTACTTGTTCCAGAGCGTGAATCCGAATTTTCTCACGTTGGCGTGTGTACATTTGTTGCCGTGTAGAGAATAATGTAGAAACCACATTAAAAAACTATAAAAACGCAAAGAATAATGTCAACAGAACCCCATCATGGGGTCATGATGGGGTTCTGCCCATCAAAATCGATAATTCCAACAACTGAAAAAGACAATATTTTTTTATATAAATACAATTGCTTACGGCCAACATTTTAGTTGATAGTAACTACAGTGATACTCGTACGTCCAGATAATTCAATAACTCATACTTGCCCATACGTCGTATGACTTTTCTTTCAGAGCCCGTTTGTTGTTTTGATTGTTTTTGAACCGCTTGTCTACAAAACCAAACCCCTGACAAAACAAACAAAAATGTATTTTATACAATACTAGCTTTTGCCCGCGGCTTCGCCCGCGTGAATTTCCCACGGGAACAGTGCTTTTTCCCGGGATAAAAAGTAGCCTATGTGCTATTCCAGGTTATTATCTACCTCTGTACCAAATTTCATCGAAATCCGTCCAGTAGATTTTGCGTGATTGAGTAACAAACATCCTCACAAACTCACAAACTCACAAATTCACAAATTCACAAACTCACAAACTCACATCCAAACTTTCGCATTTATAATATTAGTATGGATTATATAACTAGTAGTTCGCCGCGAACTTAGACCTCGCGATTATTACTCGCGTTTTTATTGATTTACTCTTACGTATATATGTATGTATGATTGAAGAGTGCTGATGAGTAGGGTAAAATCACAGTTAAAGAAATAGTATAATTTACAATATAAAAAAAAATTGGAAGACCTCTTAATAGCCCAGGCGCTAAAATAGTATCAATCAATCATCAAAATATATAAAATCTTGCGTTAGGGAGTGACTGACTGAGCTGACTGACTTACAGACAATGCACAGCCGAAAACGACTGGGCATACGAAGCTGAAATTATTATTTAACTGTAACACGACTTGTATTTTCTTTTATGTAAATTATACATATAAATTATTTTTACCAAACGACTAACAAGACGAACGACCAAACCAAACAAACAAACAACAATATGGATTAGAACGTTTTTTCAACCCCTGAAAGTCGTTCCGGGTTCATAAAAAAAATAACCTAAACCTAACTTCTTCTCCGCCCTCAAAGTCTTTCCGGGTGGTTATAAAAAAATAACCTGTACCTGACTTCTTTTCCGCCCTCAGTATTTCTGGATGGTCATAAAAAAAATAACCTGAACCTAACTTCTTTTACGCCCGCCCTCAAAGTCTTTCCGGGTGGTCATAAAAAAAAATAACCTGAACCTAACTTCTTTTCCGCCCTCAAAGTCTTTCTGGGTGGTCATAAAAAAAATAACCTAAACCTAACTTCTTCTCCCCTCTGCAAGTCTTTCCGGGTGGTCATAAAAAAAATTACCTGAACCTAACTTTTTTCCGCCGTCAAAGTCTTTTCGGGTGGTCATAAAAATAACCTAAACCTAACTTCTTCTTCACCCTCAAAGTCTTTCCGGGTGGTCATAAAAAAAATAACCTGAACCTAACTTCTTTTCCGCCCTCAAAGTCTTTTCCAAAGGTTGTTTCTTTTCCAAATAAAAAAATAACCTGGACCTAACTTCTTTTCCGCCCTCAAAGTCTTTTCCAAAGGTGGTAATAAAAAACCCGAACCCAACTTATAATCTGCCCTCAAGTCTTTCCAGGTGGTCATAAAAAATAACCTGAACCTAACTTACAGCTCAGATCGTTTGGTGACAAACTTTCTTTTTTTTTATAAAAAAAATAAAAATAGTTTATTTACTCCACAACAAATGGCCTTGGACTACATTACATAGGTATGTGATAAACATTAATTAAATTTAATACCATAAAGGACAGTATCGTTGTGCAGAAAGATCCTGTGTTGCAGGTTACCAGGTCCCCACCCGGTGTGACACAATAAAAGGTATTAGCATGTTGATATCATGTCACAATACGATTTGTGAGTTAATTTACAAATAAAAGACGAGTAATGACTTCTGTACCTAACCCTACGATGAAAATCTTGGGATCAGTAAGTTTAAACTTGAAACTTCATATCTTCTAGTTTAGGTAAATAATATTTATCAAACGATGTATTTGCCATAAGATATTTTGTCTAACGTTGTTTTACCAATTGAAAATTTAGTTAAATAATTTGTTTGTAAAATGTTAATTTGAAAAAAAACAATATTTGTCTAGTAATTAGTTTGTAAAATGATAACATTTTTAAATGGATGAGTTTGTCAAAGCATATGTTTTTCAAATGTATAGTTTTATAAGCGTTGTATAAAATGATTGTTTTTTAAATAATAATTTGTAATATGAGGGTGTACCTTACAAATCATCTACAAGTCTACAACCGCTGCTTAGATCTGATTTCGACTTTACTAACTAATTCAGTTCCCTAAGTAAAATGTAGATGGCGCTATCCAAAGTTAGAACACGCTATGGTTTCGTTTGCTACGTAATCGCGGACATTTTTATTAATATTTCAAAAACTACTGAACCGATTTTGATGCCCAACGAACTTAAAAATTCTATTGATATTTCCTACATGCCTACCAAATTTCATCAAAATCGGACCATCGGTTGGGCAGTTATCGCGGTACAAACATACATACATACATACATACATACAAACAATGTGTTTCGCCCCCAACTCGATTTAGAGACCTTCGCTCGCTTCGCTCGCTCGGTCAATAATTTCGTACAGTACGTACAGCTATATATATAGCATAAGTATTTTTATCAATACATATAATAAACTGGTCTGTATGTACATAGAAGATTTTTAAGAAAAAACTACAAGGAGTCTTTATGGGGCCAATAGAAGCCGAAACAATTTTTTGCAGAACTTGTGTGTCTGTCTTTCAGTCTGTATGTTTGTACGCGCATCACGCTAAAACCACTTGACCAAATTTGATGCGGTTTTCACTGTTGTATTGTTGAAGGTTACTTAAAATCTGACGTAGGTTTCATCTTCGTCTCTTAAGGCTTGGGCAAACCAAACGCAGGACAGTAGCAGAGCAGGTCAGTAGCAGCGCGGGAGTAGGCACACTGAACGCAGCGCCAGGTTCAAAGCAGTTGCAACGCGGGACCGCGTTTAAACTGCGTTCAGTATGACGGGTCAGGCAGGCAGCGCTACAAGATGTCGAACGACACGGACTCGGATAAAGAAGATTCATACTGCAATTTGGCTCTAAGGCGAAACAAAATATTTTGGTTTCATGATATCAATACAAGAAGAGAAGAATATGGGGAATATCATCGTCAATGCAGGGACCTGGAAAGTCTTTAGGATAAAATTTTCACATATTTTCGTATGTAGCACCTTGTATGTTATATTTCTATAATATTTGTCTCAAAAATCACACAAACATTGATTTTTACGCACTAATTCGATTAACTTTTCACTGAAATCCATCACGGAGTTGTAAAAAAATACAAAAGTCGTCAACTGCCTTTGACGCGCCGCGCTGCACTGCGAACGCCCTGCCGGGGGTGAGCCATACTAACATGGCCGCCATAGTTATCCAGAAGCGCGGGCCCGCGCTCGAGCCGCGCTGCGCCGCGCAGGCGCTGCCTCTGCCCCGCTCTCGCGCCGCCTGGTTTGTCGTCCGGCAGTTTCAGAGCGGCGCGGCGCGGAGCAGTTTGAGCGCGGGCCCGCGTTAAAATTTGGTGTACCTTAGTTCATAGAGTTTCTTGTATCACAACTTGCGCGGGCCCGCATTCAAACAGCGCTGCTACTGTCCTGCGTTTGGTTTGCCCAAGCCTTTACCTGACAAATGCGCGGACGAAGTCGCGGCAACAGGCTAGTAACAATAATAAAAATATGATTTAAGAGCTATCGCCTATTTAATTGGTTTTGCTTTTATTTAAACTTTGTTACACAAAATACATACATTTGTAAAAGTACGAGGGGTGTTCAGTTCAAAAAGTAATGAGAATTAAAGGCTTGGGCAAACCAAACGCAGGACAGTAGCAGCGCTGTTTGAATGCGGGCCCGCGCAAGTTGTGATACAAGAAACTCTATGAACTATGGTACACCAAATTTTAACGCGGGCCCGCGCTCAAACTGCTCCGCGCCGCGCCGCTCTGAAACTGCCGGACGACAAACCAGGCGGCGCGGAAGCGGGGCAGAGGCAGCGCCTGCGCGGCGCAGCGCGGCTCGAGCGCGGGCCCGCGCTTCTGGATAACTATGGCGGCCATGTTAGTATGGCTCACCGGGGGCAGGGCGTTCGCAGTGCAGCGCGGCGCGTCAAAGGCAGTTGACGACTTTTGTATTTTTTTACAACTCCGTGATGGATTTCAGTGAAAAGTTAATCGAATTAGTGCGTAAAAATCAATGTTTGTGTGATTTTTGAGACAAATATTATATAAATATAACATACAAGGCATATATAGACATATATTATATAAATATACATACGAAAATATGTGAAAATTTTATCCTAAAGACTTTCCAGGTTGAGACTTTCAGTGTTGCATTGACAATGTGATATTCCCCATATTCTTCTCTTCTTGTATTGATATCATAAACCCAAATTATTTTTGTTTCGCCTTAGAGCAAATTGCAGTATGAATCTTCTTTATCCGAGTCCGTGTCGTTCGAGATCTTGCAGCGCTGCCTGCCTGACCCGTCATACTGAACGCAGTTTAAACGCGGTCTCGCGTTGCAACTGCTTTGAACCTGCCGCTGCGTTGTGTGCCCTCTCCCGCGCTGCTACTGACCTGCTCTGCTACTGTCCTGCGTTTGGTTTGCCGAAGCCTTAAGAGTGTATCACGTCCGCGCGCCCGACCGAGTTTAGGTATTTGATAGACCTCAGCTGGCTGTGTGCAAGTCACACGCACACATCGACGTGAGATTGCCGCCAACCCGAAGTAATAAGTGACAGGGATCCGGCAAAGGATTTGTTGGTACCTATATAATTTTTTTTTCTTGCTTTACGGTAATGAATACTAAAAATAAAATAACGACCATTTTCTTATGTAAAACATACTTGGCGCGACTTGGCAGTAAAATGGACACGAATGCCGCGACAGAAAATAGCATGACCGTCGTGCCAGGATGCTAAGATGTTAAACATCTGCCTGGCATCCCATGAAGGCCAATTTTTCGGGATGAGGTTTACAAAAATAGTATTTTTGGATCCAAGATGGCGGACAACTTTTTTTAATTTTGCAATATGGGTATCGTTTTATAAGTGTTTCAGTGCGCTGATTACGAAAATAACATTTATTTTGGAATCCAAGATGGCGGACAACTTATTTTTCACGTTTACAATATGGGTATGGTTATATAGGTATTTCGGTGCGCTGATGACAAAAATAACATTTATTTTGAGATCCAAGATGGCGGACAACTTTTTTTTCAAGTTTACAATATGGGTATGGTTATATAGGTATTTCGGTGCGCTGATGACAAAAATAACATTTATTTTGAGATCCAAGATGGCGGACAACTTTTTTAAATTTTACAATATGGGTATGGTTATATAGGTTTGGGGACGCTGATGACGAAAATAACATTTATTTTTAGATCCAAGATGGAGGACAGTTTTTTATTTTATTTTACAATATGGGTATCGTTTTATGGGTTTTTTGGGGACGCTGATGACCAAAATAACATTTATTTTAAGATCAGCGTCCCCGAAAACCTTTTAAACGATACCCATATTGTAAAATAATAAAAAAAAACTGTCAGCCATCTTGGATCTCAAAATAAATGTTATTTTCGTCATCAGCGTCCCCAAAAACCTATAAAATGATACCCATATTGTAAAATAAAATAAAAAAATGTCCGCCATCTTGGATCTCAAAATAAATGTTATTTTCGTCATCAGCGTCCCCAAAAACCTATAAAACGATACCCATATTGTAAAATAAAATAAAAAAACTGTCCTCCATCTTGGATCTCAAAATAAATGTTATTTTCGTCATCAGCGTCCCCAAAAACCTATATAACCATACCCATATTGTAAACTTGAAAAAAAAAACTGCCCACCATCTTGGATCTCAAAATAAATGTTATTTTTGTCATTAGCGCACCGAAAAACCTATAAAAACATACCCATATTGTAAAATAAAAAAGTTGTCCGCACCATCTTGGATCTCAAAATAAATGTTATTTTCGTAATCAGCGCACTGAAAAACTTATGAAACGATATACATATCGCAAAATTAAAAAAAAAAAGTTGTCCGCTATCTTGGATCTTGATTTAGATTTATTTTGATTTTTATGATTTCGATTTCTATGATTTCGATTTATTACGATTTCTATGATTGCGATTTATTACGATTTCTATTTCATCAAAAATTGTCGGCCATCATTCATGAGTATGAAAATGGTACCTATATAAATTTTAAAAAGATTAAAAGTAATAAATATGTAACTCTGATCTACATTACTCTCTGCTGTCTGTGAATACATGAACACGCGAAAATTAAATGCCTCCCGAGCAGCAGAGCGACGTGGATTCCCCTTGACTCTTACCGGCAGACTGATTTTTCGTGGGCTTGGAACAGGGTTGCCAGATGGAATTTTCTATTTCTCCCCAAAACGGAAATTATATTTCTCCAAAATGATACTATTTTCTTTAATTTTACCCAAAGGCCCAACCACGGCCAAACCGTTTTTTTCCCTGTGTTCCTAACGGCTGTTGAGCTTTTTTTTTTTTCAACAACAAGATTGAAGGAATTCAAGGAATCGAACCAGAAACGTACGAACAATTGAACGTTCGAAAACGTACAGAGATAGTCTACGTTCGAGAACGATTGTAAAATTAAACGTTCTGCACGTTTATAACATGCATGTTCGTTTCATTACAATAAGAAAGGAGGCGGCCCAAACCTAAAAAAAAAATACCCAAAATTCTCCACGAGATTTATTTTTTCTCCAAACCTTTCTCCAAAAATTCCATTTCTCCAAAATTTCTCCAAGAGTCAAATTTTTACCCAAAATTGCGAAAAAAATACCCAATCTGGCAACCCTGGCTTGGAACTCGTATATATTGAGCGATGGCATTGCCATACAAAAAATGTATGGGGAATTTCTTAGTGAATTGTTACGATATATAATATTTTTTTCGAGTTATTTTTCAAAAATCTAAAACGAGCAACTTGTAGCTAGTTTAATAAACTTGCGATTTAACATTATGTAGAAATTATAATTTGTGTTTTACATAATGATTTCGTTAAAGCCGTGAACCTTGTTTTTCGTATTTTTTCGTGTTTTCTGGAACGTATTTACGCAAAAATAAAAGGCAAAATATTTTTATCTGTCTCGTATAAGTAGTAGCAGTTATTTGAGAAGCCTATAGTACTATTTTTATTATCAATAATGATCTAGTTTTGGCACCAGGGTCAATTCAGTAACGCCTGTTTTGGCTAAAAACGTGTGATGCAGGCTTAAGTACTGTGTTAACGAGAAGTTAGGTATAATATAATTTTATTTTTCTACGTCATTATCCTTTAGGTAAATACATTTTAAATATTCTAGAGCTAGCTAGTATTTCGTTTTTTTTTAAATCTTCTTGAGCACTAAAAATGTCCGTTCCAAACGCTATGACTTTTTCATCATCCTCAAATTTTGAAACTTTTAAACTAGTGGTTCGCCGCGAACTCGATTATTATTTAAAAAATATGAGTACCTACGTAAATTTACTGAACCAATTTGAATTTTCAGTAAAATACGGGATTCTGTTAAAACTAAAATGTAACGTAACGCATTACATTATTCAGTTATTGCGCGGTTGAGGAGAACAGATTTTCCAACCTTCTTTCTTCATCTATGCTGCAACAACTCCATTTTTATATTTTTTCCAAGCATAAAGGCATAATGTCTCCTCCCTCTCTCTTTAGTCGTATTTCCTCATGACTGAGGGTCGTGGTCATTATATGGAATGAAACACACACAACGACTTTCTTGGCAATTTTAATGAAGTGGTTTGCCATTGCCTTCTCCATTTCACACACTAGCTGATAATAATCAGCCAGAGTGCAGGTTTCCTCACGATGTTTTCCTTCACCGGAAGCAAGTGGTGGTCGATGAAAACTAACATGAGTCAGATTGGTATACAAACTCACGTAGCCCGGGCAGGATTCGAACCTGGGATTTTGCATCCACAGGCGGGCGCCCTACCACTCGGCCACTACCGCTTCATTATATCATATATTATTTAATCTCGAAAGAGCTACGTATGTACGTACGGCTGCCAACTCTTTTACGCCAATGTCCACGACTACTTTATCCAAAGTAAGTAATTTATAATCGAGTATACATCCCCGAACTTCATCTAAGGAGATGTAACTGTTTTTAAAAACATTACAGTAATTTTTCGTCACGTCACGCTTAATATCATAAAAACTGTTTCAACAATTTTGATATCCTAATCCTAACTAATATTATAAATGTGAAAGTGAGTTTGTTTGTTTGTTTGTTACCTCTTCACGCTTTATCTACTGAACCAATCTTCCTGAAATTTCGCATACACATAGCTGGAAGTACGGAGAAGGACATAGGGTACCTTCTCAATTCTCTATAACCCTTTTACTCCTTTTTACCTTAAAGAACGATTTAAATTTCTCAGTGAGGTCAGTAATCGTGAGATACGTAGTGCCTATTCCTTATACCTAGTTCCTATTCCTTATACCTAGTTGTCCGGTTGTCCCTGATCACGTTTCCAAATTCTACTCCCACTCCTTTACTGTCCAGGCTGCGCGTTTGTGGAATGCATTGCCAGCTGATATCCGCAAGGCCCAAACTCTGTCATCCTTCAGAGAGCAGGTAAAGTCTCACTATCTGAATCTTTAATTTTATTTATTACGAGCATATTCTTTATTTCTTCCTTTATAATTAATAATGTTTACTGCACCCTACATTTTTTCACGTATATTTCCTTCCACCCAAAGGTTGGCTGGAAGAAATTGCATTTGCGATAAGCCCGCCTTTGCGCTCATTTAAAATGTTTTTGTTACTTTTGTTACTATGTATTTCTTTTCTGTAAATGGTCCAATAAAGTGTTGATCTATCTATCTATCTACCTTTCATCCCGGGAAAAGGCATGGTTCCCGTGGAAAATTTACGCGGGCAAAGCCGCGGGTGAAAGCTAGTTCAATATAAATGAGAAATATAGCAATACTCATCACGTAAAATGTTAAGTTTCATCCAAATCTCATTACCGGTTACAAAATTACAGAGAAATATTTATTTTCACTAAAATACCTACGTATAACGGCTAGATGAATCTACAACTACTTAATATTATAAATGTGAAAGTGAGTTTGTTTGTTACCTCTTCACGCTTTATCTACTGAACCAATCTTCTATAGTAGATCGTATTTCAGGTGCAGCGGTCTCAGGTTTCCTATGTGGCCCACCGTACCTTTCATCTCGGGAAAAAGCACTGTTCCCTTGGGAAATTCACGCGGGCGAAGCCGCGGGAAAAATACTTGCTACACGCATTCCACAAAAACGCAAGTTTTCGTGGAACATAAACACATGTATAAAAATGTCACTAGATGTCGCTGATACGAAATTGAACGATTCCTGTTTTAACTCAATATCTCTATAATAAAAGATGCGCAAAGAACTTAAAAATTCTAGAAATACTTGCTACACGCATTCCTAATATCAACGAAATTAATTCAACGTTTTGATAATTATCACGGCACATAAATACATGTACAATAAAATTTTTTCCTAAAAAAATGAACCGACTTCCATTGTAAAACTTAAAGGCTGACACACACCAACGGTGTCGCAGACGCATTGCGTTGCGTCTGCGTGCATCAGTCGGCCGGCAGTCCGCGCGATACAAACCGAAAACGGTCGCGGTGCGGTCGCGCACAAGCGGAACGGCAACGCCGCACACGCGCTCGGCATGATGAAGTTGTATTTCAAAGGATTTCTTAAGTGAACACACACCGCGCTGACGCACGCAGGTGCATGCAGCTGCGACACCGGCTGCGGCACTTCGGTTGTGAATATTTACAGATTTAAAGTGACTAGTGATCATGGATTTTGAAATACGCGAAAACTTCATTGATATAGTACGCAGATACAAATGTTTATATGACCACAAGACAAAAATTATAATAAAACTATGTTGTGGGAGAAAATAGAATTACGGTACGGTATCGTAGACGCACACAGCGCGCTGCCTCTGCGACACCGTGCGTCTGCGACGCCGTGGAGCCGGTGTGAATTGCTTTTGCCGCAGCCGTGCTGCAGATGAAACGCACGGTGTCGCAGACGCATCCGGTGTGTGGCAGCCTTAAAATCATGAAATAACTTAATAGGCAGATTAACCAAAAGAAAAAATGTATTGGCATGCTACCTACTGAATGAGGTGAAGTCGGTGCCAAGTGCAAGGAGTAAGGATATTAGGCATTTTAATTACACATGATTCTAATGTTAATTTAGATCATCGAAATACAACTACTACATATGATTTAATTTGGCACCGACTTCACCTCATTCAGTAGGTAGCATGCCAATACATTTTTCTTTTTGGTTAATCTGCCTATTAAGTTATTTCATGATTTTAAGTTTTACAATGGAAGTCGGTTCATTTTTTTAGGAAAAAAATTTTATTTTATCATTTTTAGTTCACTTGGCGCAATTTTGTTGTCATGAAAACTTAAACTTATTTTATCACTGGCCAAAATTTAAGAAATCGAAACGTTTTATGTCAGTTTGATTGAAATGTCAGAACTTGTCAGAAATCTACGTAATTTTTGGCACATAAATAGACCAAGAGCCCGAGATGACCAACCTGCCTTATTTCAAAAATGCTGTATGTTTCTCGGTGTCAAATTTCACGTATATCCACGTGTAAAAAAGATTAGTGACTACTCATGAAGTTTGAATCTTAGTTGCTTATGCAGGTAATATGGATAGCAAAAGTGAATTTTATAGATCGAAAGCACCTTTAGGGACCTCTCAAAGTATTATTAAATTCAGTTATTATAATAAAACAAACATGACTATAATTTAGTAAAGTTACAATGTCTGGCAGGGGTTTGTATCGGCACCAATGGCTTGGCAATGGATGGCATGATTTCTCATATTATTCGGAATAAAATCTTAAAAAACTCTTACTTTAAGGAAATTAAGCTACCACTTTAAATATGATTGCTACAAATTATCTACCTAAGCAATCATGATCCAACTTTTATAGTCGCTAATCACTATTTATGTGTTGGGGACATGCATAAAGAATCTTGAGTTTTCATATAATAAGGAAAGGCATGCTGTCGCGGGCTTTTGCTCTATAATCCAATGTTTGAATTTTTATATTTTGTTAGGTATCTTTAAAATTATCGAATAGATTCTGAAGTGGTTAAAATGGGACCAACTTGGGAATAAACTATTTCGAATTAAACAATAATTTCGGAAATCAGTCTACTATAGGCAGAGAAATCGGCGAACATACATAAAAAAAAAACATACATACATCGAAACATATAACCTCCTCCTTTTTTGGGAAGTCGGTTGAAAATGTCACTAGATGTCGCTGATACGAAAATGAACGATTCATGTTTTAACTCAATATTTCTAAAACTGGTGAAACAATTTTGATATACAATATACATGACAAAAATAGTGATACTATCTCATCATTTGTGAAGTTTCATCCAAATCTGAATAACGGTTCAAAAGTTATAGAGCAATATTTATTTTCATAAAAATGCGTATTTCTCTAAAACGGCTGAACCGATTTTGTTGCGCAACGAACTTAAAAATTCTATGGATAGTTGCTACACGTATTCTTAATATCATCGAAATTAATTCAACGGTTCGAGAGTTATCGCGGAACAAACATACATACATACATACATACATACAAACAAACAATGTGTTTTCGCCCCAACTTGAATTATAGCCCTCGCTCGCTTCGCTCGCTCGGTCAATAATTCTTTACCTGAAGAAATATACGAAAATTACTATGGGTTAAGTCAGTAGTTACAGTACATATTCGAGGATTTTGGAGCCAGCATCTCGGATTGCCGCCATGGCAAATGCAGCCTTGTTGGTCATAGCCCAATTACTGTATTTGTCTGGACCGAACGATCATACTAAAATCCTTTGCAGTAAAATTAATTTATGTTTTCACCAATGAGTTCAATTAATTTGCTTTCAATGAAATATGATTTTATTTTACAGGGTAGACTGTTAAGTAATAATTGAGTAAAGCATATAAATACCTCCATTTTTTACTGTAGGTTTCCTGGTGGCTTAAACTTGTATATGTATATAGTTATCGACATATCTGTCATATTGTGTTGATATATGCCAAGTATTTACTGCCGTATTTATTTTTCATACTCAAATTTAAACACGCTGTTCTCAAGTACCACTATTGATTACTTTAGGTACCTATTTTATTATTTTACTTATTTATTTCACATTAACAATACATTTTAGTGTACAATCTACACTTCTTACACTTCCACACCCAAAATGGAAGTTTTTATTTTTGTTATAGACATTTGTAGCAAAAATATAAATCACTGGACCGATTTTAAGATGTATTTCTACATTAATACCTACATTATTTCTGAGTAACATAAGTTACCCCTCAATGACCCCCTTGCAAATCTGGGACTGGCCGCCAGTGTTACATAAACAAGTTTTAGTTTTCTGAATATTGTAATCACAGAGAAGACGAACATCATAATTGACACATCCATCAATGTTCCGGTCAACCAGACGCTGTAACAAACTCTACTGGTTATAATATTATGTACAACCAGATGAAATATTTGAATATTTTTTTCGGGTGTATTTCCTTGCAACTGTGAAGGTAGTTTGTTTATGAGACTTTGATCTATTTGGTTTTAAGATTTTTTATATTTAGAGACATGTCAAGAATATAGTTCCTTCTTAAATTTACTTGCACCCTTGTAATTGTTTTGATACCTAGTTATTTTACTCTTAGTTCAAATTCTGTGTTTTTTTTTCATCATGATATTATTCAAATATATTTTATATGGAAAAATACACTATCGATTAACTATCAGATCAGTTACTAAACGACCATTCATTCGGGTTAGGAACCACGGACACATGATTTTTCTAGTTCAGGTACCAACCGAGCACAATCCCTGGTTGCACTTAAGTACCTATTTATATAACATATCATCACAATGGACAGTTAAAACATCGACAAAAGTACCGAAATCGAGTATTAGTTACATAACACAAATTGAACTGATTTGATTGTGATGAGAAAATAATTATAAAATTTGGAACATTTATAATATTCCATTTTTATATATATTTCACTGTTTTTATCTATTCTGATAATACCAAAGGTAAAGATACTTTAGAAAACGAAAATTCGTGTATCTATCAAGGTGACACGACATCGAGCTTTAATTTTTTGTTCGTTAAATCGTTAATTTAAAAGTAATTGATAGGTTAACTTCGCGTTAGCAAAGTAATAAATTACTGATATTCTGTCTTGTGACCTGCCGGTAGTGCCGGTCCAGCCGACCTTATGATTTGTATCACTGTAGTTACGTTTCAACCTAAGGGAACTAAGTATGCATTCATATTTCAAACTATGTACAGAAAGTGCATTGTTAACAGAATAATCTACATTGTACTAAGCGAAAAGCTATTCATAAACAGTTAGGAGCCGCACATCACAATCCAAGTCATTAAATGTTAGGTACGTGAAATCTGTGTTTGTCGTTTATCGTTTGGTACCTACTTAAAAACTTTTTTCGTATATATTTTATCATCACGGCCACTATGGCCAAGCTATAGTTGCAGAAAAATATATTCACATAAAAAGTATTGTTGTTATGTTGGCGCCAAGATCCCTTGAGGCGTTCATGAAATTATTATTGATTATTGAGATGGCTGATTATTCTTTACTATATATTTTCTGAACATTCTACCCTCGAATAAGATTCTAACGCGGGCGGTAGCCCAGTAGTAGGATCACAGACATTGATGATAGAATCATAATATTTAATTGAATATCCACCCTCACTTTCTTTTTTTTTTTTTACAAAATATTAATGCACTCACGTTTTCCTCGTCGACAAATGTGCCGTTGTCACTAATATTATACGGCATAGTGACGCGCCCCAACCTCGCACGTCAAGTACCCCACAGCACAACCGGACCCGGGGCTTAAGCGGATCAGGGATCTGGGGCTCCTCCGTATCCTGACTATTCCTGACTATTCATTACATGTGACAACGGATAGAAGTTGGTACAGAGCGACTTGACAGTAACTGAGAATGACAACAGCCCGTGCACTCAGACAACCGTCCGCACACCGAGACGTATCTGGATATAATGATTCACACCTCAGTGCGGGTAGCGGGGAACTAGCCGGTCCGCTAGTACGCCACAAAGAGTGATAATGGAGCACTTATTTATCAATCATAACATCATAGAAATTCTTATCCAGTTCGGAACAGGAGTACAAAACATAACAAAAATGTGTGTTTTTTGCAATAAATGCCTTTTTAAAAGCAAATTTTCTCAAAATAATCACTAATGTTTAATTGTGCAGATTATTAGAAAAACATCTACATTTTATCAGCTTTCTAACGATAGACGTCATAATGACAGAAGACTCAATTAGATCATTAATTAAGGTGTCTTTTGTATTATTTCATCAACAAAATGCGATTTTTTTTGTCATTAATATTTTGACATGATACCACATTCTCTCTTTGTTACCTACGATTTTTCTACTAATGTCCAATTAAGTTAAGTTTTTTATACCACGTTAAAAAGCTGATAAAATGTAGATGTTTTTTTTAATAATCCGCACAATTAAACACTAGTGATTATTTTGAGAAAATTTGCTTTTAAAAAGGCATTTGTTCCAAAAAACACACATTTTCGTTATGTTTTGTACTCCTGTTCCGAACTGGTTAAGAATTTCTATGATGTTATGATTGATAATAAGTGCTCCATGACCACCCTTCATAAACTGTGAAAATAAAATGATTCTGATAAATACTTTTTTCTTAAAAAAAGATTGAAACTTAATTGAAAAAAAAAACATTAAAATGTCAAATATCTCGAAAACGGTAAACTTTTGGATAACTCATTATAGGTTTAAATCAATTCAAATAACACTACCTACAACCCCCTGAGAGATTCGCATCTAATTACCAGTAACCCTGTATACATGAAGTTAAGCTTAATTTACCCCGTTCGCACACGAGCAGCAGGAGTTGGAGTTGCGTCAGCGTCGCGTTTTAACGCTAGGCGTTGGCGTGCCGTTATAACTTGTGGTGTTCTGCACACGAGCCGTCGCGTAGCCGTCGATCTCACAAGGTTTCAATGGTGCTAGACGTTTTTAGTTTCTTCAGATGAAGGGGGATTTTATATAACTTCGTTTTAATTCTTATATGTATATTATAAAATCAAGTCCCTTTCTTCGTTTGTCTTTCTGTATGCAATACTCAGAAACTACTGAACGAATTTTCATGCGGTTATCGCCAATACACTGGGTAGGTCATGAGGAAGATTTGGTATATACTTTATGCGGGCGAAGCCGCGGGCAAAAGTTAGTAAAAATTAAATATACCTACCAGTCCAGCCAGTCTATTTTTGTCTGATCAAGTTTTTTGAGAAACATTTTTTAATACTACTTATATGAAAATACTTTAAATGTATAACACCTCTCTATGTCACAAAATAAATGATTTGATTTGATTTGATGATTTTATAGACAAGGGTACGAATTTTTTGTGGCATCCTTACCTTACTTATTATGAAATAAAGTCCCTCCCCCCATGCACCGCGTCTGTCTATCTGTCCGTTTCCAATAAATTTAAAAAACTAGTGAACGAATTTTCGTGCGGTTTTCACCAATGGACGGGGTAGGTCATGAGAAAAATTTTGGTGTATAATTTACGCGGGCAAAGCCGCGGACAACAGCTAGTATTGAAAAAATAAATAATAAAAATATTTTTCACGCGAGGATTTTAACGCCAGGTCGCAACGGCTGCCGTTTTTAAAATCTTCATACGCAACGCCGTTGCGCTGTCGTTCGACGCGTGTCCAACTCGACGCCAACTCAACGGCTACGTGTGCGGAGTGCCTTAGCCTGGTAGCCATCCACCCCCCTGGTGGGTAGGTAGGTGGGGCATTCAAAGGTACACGCCGCCGCGCTTTATTTAAAAAATCTTTCAGCTTCTATTTACCTACCACCTCGAGTTTGGTGTCATTTTCTAGGAAATCAGGCATAAGGAATTCATTTTTGAGACATTTAGTATATAGTTTAATAGAAAAAAAGGAAAATATTGACGAAAATATCAAAATCGGTTTGTTATTTTTTTTATTCAACTGTCAATATTTTTGAAAATCCTGAATTTTGTGCAAATAAAAAAATACTATATTAAAGGATATTTATCTAGCTTTTAAAAAATATATAATTTAATATATAAAGTTATCATAGATGTTTCTGAAAAAAATCGGACATGGTACGCGGCGGTGGGTAGGAACTTTTTCAATCGTCTAGTTTCTCATCCTTTTGTTGACATATTAATTTGGTTTTATATGCAAAATATACAGAATAGTAATTGACTGTCTCTTATGGTCTGATAAATAAATAATAGTATTTTTAGGGTTCCGAAGCAAACATGGAACCCTTATAGTTTCGTCATGTCTGTCCGTTTGGCTGTCTGTCCGAGGCTTAGCTCAGAGACTATTAATGCTATCAAGTTGTAATTTGGTATAGATATACATATTAATTACGCGGATAGAAATGTAGAATAAAATCATAAAAAAAAATTTTTTTAGGGCGGTTCCCCAACCGCTAAAGTGGAGATGATTTTTTTTATCTCGATTATACCATCGTGTGGGTCATTTGATGGGTTTTTCAAAAATATTATAAGTGTGTGAACATCATATTTTGATTTAAGGCTTGGGCAAACCGAACGCGGGACAGTAGCAGAGCAGGTCAGTAGAAGCGCGGGAGAGGGCACACTGAACGCAGCGCCAGGTTCAAAGCAGTTGCAACGCGGGACCGCGTTTAAACTGCGTTCAGTATGACGGGTCAGGCAGGCAGCGCTACAAGATGTCGAACGACACGGACTCGGATAAAGAAGATTCATACTGCAATTTGGCTCTAAGGCAAAACAAAATAATTTGGGTTTATGATATCAATACAAGAAGAGAAGAATATGGGGAATATCATTGTCAATGCAACACTGAAAGTCTCAACCTGGAAAGTCTTTAGGATAAAATTTTCACATATTTTCGTATGTAGCACCTTGTATGTTATATTTATATAATATTTGTCTCAAAAATCACACAAACATTGATTTTTACGCACTAATTCGATTAACTTTTCACTGAAATCCATCACGGAGTTGTAAAAAAATACAAAAGTCGTCAACTGCCTTTGACGCGCCGCGCTGCACTGCGAACGCCCTGCCCCCGGTGAGCCATACTAACATGGCCGCCATAGTTATCCAGAAGCGCGGGCCCGCGCTCGAGCCGCGCTGCGCCGCGCAGGCGCTGCCTCTGCCCCGCTCTTGCGCCGCCTGGTTTGTCGTCCGGCAGTTTCAGAGCGGCGCGGCGCGGAGCAGTTTGAACGCGGGCCCGCGTTAAAATTTGGTGTACCATAGTTCATAGAGTTTCTTGTATCACAACTTGCGCGGGCCCGCATTCAAACAGCGCTGCTACTGTCCTGCGTTTGGTTTGCCCAAGCCTTTAGGGATCCGTTTGTGAAATATTTGACTTTAAAGTGCAAAATTTTGTCAATGTGGTGAAAATGCTATGTGAAAATACCTTCATAGCTTCACTCCTTGACAGTCGAGCAGTGAAGCGGCATGTGGGACTTGGACCCACTAAAAACACCCCGGTGCCTCTACATACCAATATATTGAAGAGGTTGGAACGGTGGAGTTACCACCAATCTTCCACACTCTCCAGCCACGGCAGTGACCTTCAAAGTTCACCCTGCATCGAGTATAATTATTATTATTATCTGCCTTCCTTAAATAATAGCCTCTTAAAAACGCGGACGATGGACCGATTACCAGGTCCATCGCCAGCCATTATCAGGGGGGCATAAGATGGGCATAGACCCTTCTTCTCCGGCCCGGCCGACTGAGCTTCTCGTTGTCGCTCTGCCTCTTCTTTTTTTGACATTACAGTCTCGCTGAATATCTATGCTTTACTGTGACCTAGGGCGCGAATTTCTTCACGCCATAAAAAAGCTCCAGAAAGAATTTTTGCCTCTAGATCCCATGGCAAGGACCCAACAAGAATACAAGCAGCGTCTGCAGAAACTGTGCGAAATCCTCGTATTGTACAGATAGCCCTTTGGGGTCTACGCAACAACATTATGCTCTCCTTTTTTAAATCATCTGCGCATACTGGGGCTCCATATAATGCCATCGACCGTACGACACCAGTATAGAGTCGTCGCGCGGGTGTATTGGGTCCTCCGATATTAGGCAGTATTCTGGACGACGCAGATGCCGATTTCAAGAGTTTCGGAGCCATATTCTTGAAATGATCGGAAAACATTCATTTGGCATTCAGGATTAGGCCGAGGTACTTCATAGTTCCACCATTAGCGATATTGACCACACCTACCACTATGCTCGTATTTTCTGGCGGTGCATGTCTAGGACGATAAAAACATAGGGCTTGGGATGCGGAACGCCACATGACATTTCCCAGCATCGCCATCCGTCTTTCCCTGGGTCCTCGACGTGCCTTTCTGACAAGTAGGAGTGCACAATGCACAGCACACTCTACATGCACGCACGGTATATTCCACTCTGTTCACCTGGGTGAAAAGAGTAGATTTTTTAGTATCTTCATTTCACCTCGCACTCTTTTCACCCAGAAAATTTTATCAGGTGAATTGATTCGACAAAATTAGTGTAATTTATTCACCTTGGACTTAATTCACCCTGGTGATATAGGGCCACTTTTTTAATTAATTTAGTAGAATTTGATCACCCACGTACTTACCGTGCCCGTACCCACTCACAACTTATAAATAACTCTCAAATTAAAAGTCCTGTTAGGTACCATATTTTTTTATTTAATGTAAATTAAACCTATGCAATTCAAAAGTGATTGTCACGGTTAAGAAAATAATTTAATAATTTTCTTTAGTGCAATAAAGGTAGTATTTTCGTGTTCGGAACGGTAAATACCTAATAAAATAAATTGTAGTTAGTTGGGTTTTTTTAAATATTGTTTTCGATGTTGCTGTTTTTAGTAGCCTTTTTTATCTAAAAACTACATTGATTTTAATTTTTTAATTAATGTAATGATTATTATTAAATATTTTTTTACACACTGAGTAACCCTGATGATCACTTTTATAAAGTTTATTACATTTAATTTACATTAAACTGATTAAAAATATTAACTTGACTTTAATTTGAAAGTTGTTTTTGGATTTTGTATGCAGGTGATAAAAGTATACTAAATCTACTAAAAGAGTGGCCCAATATCACCTGGGTGAATAAATGCGAAAGTGAACAAATGACACCAAATTTGTCGAATCAATTCACCTGGGTGATATCACCTAGGTGAAATGAGTCCAAGGTGAAAATGAAGATACCAAAAATTCTACTTTTCACCCAGGTGATATCACCCAGGTGAACAGAGTGGAATATACCGCACGCACACCGTAGTAACCAGCTCTTAGGAGATGTAGCCGAGAACTGGCTTCCATCGGCGGAACATTCTCTAGCTGTCAGTCTTTTTTAGAGAACAGCGCACTTGCGGATTTGGGATGGGAAATGGAATTAAATAAATGGAAACCAAAGTAGACTATTGCACCAGTTGCTGCTACCGCTTGTCGTGAACTGATTCGGTGCAAGCCACGGTGCGGTGTTAGGTGCAACTGTCAAAATTCAATTAAAATGAACCAAATTATGCCACTGTGGACACATCAACTCAAATTAACTCCCAGCTTTTTTTAACTAATGACTATAATATATACCATACCATCATTTTCAATTAAAAATGTTCCTACAAATATTTTTCTTACTAAAATCGATTTTGTAAGTTTATCGTCTATTACTAGTTAAAGTGTAAAGCCTACATAAGGCGCCAATTACACTGAAACTGCGTAAGGTGAAGGCGCGGCGCAGGCACAGAGCAGGCGTGGAACAGATAAGGCACGGACGCGATTTAAATTTTATCAAAGAGGCGAAGAGATGCGACAACAAGTCATTATACAGGCTGATTTTATCGTGATAACATGTCTTCCTCTTCTGACGACGAAGATGCGCTTGCTTTGCTGCAACTCATTAATGTGCAGAGACACCAAAGATATTTGTGCTTCTGTGTTATCAGAATTTATTTTTAAATTATTTTAAAGTTACCGATAAATAAAATAAAATTATCGAATCCATTCTTACAGAGATAATAAAAAAATAACGGAAGGAGCTTTTTTTAAAAAAAAACCTTTTTAAAAACATCCTTGGTAATTGATTTGAAAATGTTGCCATTGTACGTGGAAATGCCCTAAAAGTCTGGAGTTAAATTATTTTAGGTAGCACTTTGTGTACACATTAATGCTTTCTATGGCACGTGTAGAGTAATTCTTAGATTTTACACTCATTCCCTATGTGAAAAGTATTTTTTTTAACAAAAAATGTAGTTTAATTTTTCAGCTAAAAAAGTAACTTTTTTTCCTTATTTTGGTTTTTGGGTCCTAAATTCAAAACTCTGCATGGTATCCACGTAAGTAATACCTCTTAAGTGGTTTTTTAATAAAAAGCTCCTTCCGTTATTTTTTTATAATCTCTGTAAAAATGGGTTCCCTAATTTTATTTTATTTTTTGGCAACTTGTAAATAATTTAAAAATAAATTCTGATGTCACAGGAGCAAAAAACGTATTTTTTAGAATATACATTGCTCTAATGAAATAGAAATAAAAATAATTATGTTTTGCATTAATTTCGCCACTGCTAGCAATTAAGTGTAAGGCTTTGTATCGAACTACCAAACACCCTGTATAACAAACGACGCGGCGACGTGCTGCTTACGCGCCACTCCAGTCGCGCCTGCTAGCGACGCGGAGCAGGCGACGAAACGACGTGCCTGTGCCACGCCGCTTGAGTATAATTCACAACGTGTCGCCTACCTACATTTTGTATGAAAACGTTTTGAAGCGGCAAGATGCCTGCGCCGCGCCTTCACCTTACGCCGTTTCAGTGTAATCATTGCCGTCATACGCCGTTTCATATCATGACTTTTTCCCGTATTCACCGACAACTATTTTCCTATTCGAAAGGGGGGACACTTGACACTAACAAAATTTTGCACTTTAAGGCGCTACCCAAGGCTAATCAGAGGGGGTGAGGGGCGGTACGTAAGCACCGCCTTAAACAGACACAATAAGGTTACTTTTCGAATTTTCTATAATTTGTGTTTTTGCTAGCGAGTTTTCGTCAGGCTCTTAAGGTAATTATTTTAGAGGTTTTCTTTTAATGAGCGATTTTTCTGACAGCTAATTAAGAAAAAAAATCAGTACAAAAAGTCTCAACAGAGAGCGTTTTATGAAAGCCGAGTCGTAATAATGGCTGAACCTATATGGTGCGCTTTTTCTTGTCAACCAGAGGCAGAAAAAAAATCACATAACAGTTTGACAGTTGCACAAATCACAATATAGATACTTTTTAGTTGTTTTTTTTTTACTAAGTTTTATTTTTTTTAAATGCCAATTCCGTGAATTTTTTGCTTTTTGTATGGAATTTTTTTCTCTCGGCTTTTACTAAGCTCCATCTATGAAGTCATTTGGAACTATTTCTTTTTTTAATTTGTGTCACGGAAAATCCCTCATTATGATAAAACACCAAATATATTTTAAAAAATAAGCCCGTATCGTTTTAAATAATTGTATTCTTTATTTAATTCTTTAAAAAATTCGACTGTTATCGCTTAAAGCCGCCACACACCAAAGGGGTGCGGTATCTGGCCGGACTAGGTGTGTGGCGGACGCGGTCCGGGAGACTTCACATTGCGGGCGGTGCGTGGCGGTAGCGGCGCGGGGAGAATTCCCGCTTTGTGTGTGTATTGCAAGCGTTACTGGCAACGCCGAAATTCATAAAATAATTTAGAGACTTTGAGATACCTTTAAATAATTGATTGCGTACAATAATGTCTAGCGAGAGTGATAAAGAATTGCTTCTTTTAACATCCGTTAAGATTTTTTCTCAATTTACACTTGAAATACGCTAAAAGTTTTGTAAAAAAAATACAACTCGCATTCCCGCTAGTGGCACGCCCCAGTACCGCCTCCGGACCGCATATGCTCAGTGTGTAATCTCTCTTTATACTTACTGACATACAAAGTTCATACCGCCTTCATCCCGGACCCGCTCCGGTACCGCCACGCCTCCGGACCGCATACCGTGCGGCCTGTTTGTGTTGCCGGAGCGGTCCGCCCCGGTACCGCACCGCACCGCCTCCGCTCCGGATCGTGTGTGAAGTGTTTCATACAAACTCAAATAATACAAAAGACACGCCTCCGCTACCGCACCGCCTCCGCTTTCGGTGTGTGGCGGCTTTTAAGGAAACAGGATTATGTATTTTTTTATCTAGTCTTATTTATTTTATTTGTAATTTGATTCGATATAATTGTAGTTTAGTATTTTTCTCTTTACGGGATATTTTTCCTGCTTCAGTACTTCTAACCTATAGTTCACACTTGACGTTTAAAGACAGTACGTTTTCGGAAAATCCTGATTGGGTATGTCCTTAAAGTCGAATCCATACTAAAATTATAAATGCGAATGTTTGGATGTGAGTTTGTGAGGATGTTTGTTACTCAATCACGCAAAATCTACTGGACGGATTTCGATGAAATTTGGTACAGAGGTAGATAATAACCTGGAATAGCACATAGGCTACTTTTTATCCCGGAAAAATGGTTCCCGTGGGCATGGGATACCAATTATAGTAACGCCATCTATTATTTGACAAAATAGACGTCATGTGAAAATGACGTTACGTCAAAGTGACGTTCTGTCAAAGTGACATTACGTCAAAGTGACGTTACGACAGCCTCCCCACTACTTCCATATAAAATAGGCCGTTGCACCGGGCGGCCGGCAGTATGCCCGGATACCTCGAGGTGTGCGGACCGCTGCTGAGTGCACGGAATAATGGCACTCTGCTCAAAGTTCTATATTTCGGCGCGGAGCTTTATTAAGTACATGTTGCCTGGGGCCCGCATAGTTGATATGCATTCCTAAGGCGCTAATTACACTGAAACGGCGTAAGGTGAAGGCGCGGCGCAGGCATCTTGCCGCTTCAAAACGTTTTCATACAAAATGTAGGTAGGCGACACGTTGTGAATTATACTCAAGCGGCGTGGCACAGGCACGTCGTTTCGTCGCCTGCGCCGCGTCGCTATCAGGCGCGACTGGAGTGGCGCGCAAGCAGCACGTCGTTTGTTATACAGGGTGTTTGATAGTTCGATACAAAGCCTTACACTTAATTGCTAGCAGTGGCGAAATTAATGCAAAACATAATTATTTTTATTTCTATTTTATTAGAGCAATGTATATTCTAAAAAATACGTTTTTTGCTCCTGTGACATGACATCAGAATTTATTTTTAAATTATTTACTAGTTACCAAAAAAAAAATTAGGGAACCCATTTTTACAGAGATTATAAAAAATAACGGAAGGAGCTTTTTATTAAAAAAACCTTCTTAAAAATATCCTTAGTATTTGTTTTGAAAATGTTGCCATTGTACGTGGAAATGCCTTAAAAGTCTGGAGTAATTTACTTAAAAAATGATTTTAGGTAGCACTTTGTGTACACATTAATGCTTTCTATGGCACGTGTAGAGTAATTTTTTATAATCTCTGTAAGAATGGATTCGATAATTTTATTTAATTTATTGGTAACTTTAAAATAATTTAAAAATAAATTCTGATAACACAGATGCACAAATATCTTCGGTGTCTCTGCACATTAATGAGTTGCAGCAAAGCAAGCGCATCTTCGTCGTCAGAAGAGGAAGACATGTTATCACGATAAAATCAGCCTGTATAATGACTTGTTGTCGCATCTCTTCGCCTCTTTGATAAAATTTAAATCGCGTCCGTGCCTTATCTGTTCCACGCCTGTTCTGTGCCTGCGCCGCGCCTTAACCTTACGCCGTTTCAGTGTAATTGGCGCCTAAGCCATTGTTTATATTAACATCATTAAAGCTCAGTTGATATCGGCCGCAAAGAAGTTCTTTGTTCATTTCATAGAAGCGGGGCGGTGTGAGATGTTTATATAAACACTGCCGAACGTAGCCGTGGGTCTGAGAGACTAAATTTGATGATTATGCACTGCTCATAGTTCTGGAATGAACGTCGCATAAACAAGTCAGACTGATTCGAGATACAGTGGAGTCAGGACCGTGTCACATACCCCGATCGTGTCGTGTGAACCTTGACTTGACCCACGGATTCGTTACCGTTTCATTTAGTTTATCGAAATCTTAACTTAAATGATTAATGCAAATTATAAAGTGACCACAGACTATGTTCATTGTTCTTGATATGACATTCGTATCATCTATTTCAATTGTGATTTATTAACTCGACTTGCGTGCGTGATTGTACCCCTAGTGTATAGAGAACCGGATATGTTTCAAGGAACCGGGATTTTCGGTACTGGACTATGCTGGAACCGGGATTCCCGGGATTTTCGGTACTAATTTTTTTTTTCAATTATAAATAGTTTATCTTTAATTATAATTAATAACTAATTAACAATCAGCCTTTAGCAATAGTAAAACTTAGTATTCATTAATTATCCAGTTAAAACCAAACTATAATTGAAAGTACTCTTAATTAACGCCGTGAAAACAATAGGAACCCTTAGCTACAAGAAAATTACAAATAAAATTGAAATCAAATAGATATAAAATCTACGCCAACAGATTAACATCTAACAATCAAATGAAATCTACCGATCACAGATAAACTATTTGGTCTTTTTGAAAGCTTTTTTTTCTTTGTAACATATGTCCTCAAAAAGATCAACGGGTCCAAAGTTACATCACCTAAACGCGATCTAATTTTATTACACCGCAGCGCAGGCTAGCCGAAGAAAAAATCCTTTCTGGCTCAACACTGGTGGATGGAACACTCAGAAGATGACCATAAGCTTGTGATAAATGTCGCCAACGATCGCCTCCATTCTCGAAAAGAGCCACTTCGATTTTTACATTTGTTTTGAGGTCGTCATTCTGCTTCGATCTAACATCCTTCCGAATCTTCCGAATCACCACAGAGTTCTGCTCCTGCACCGTTAGCCGCGCATAGCGTCAGTGTTGTCAATTGCCATTTTTTAATGGATTTGTCCGTATAAACTATGAGGGTATGAATTTCAGCTGATAACAAAACCAATAAATGAGTTAAGGCTTGGGCAAACCAAACGCGGGACAGTAGCAGAGCAGGTCAGTAGAAGCGCGGGAGAGGGCACACTGAACGCAGCGCCAGGTTCAAAGCAGTTGCAACGCGGGACCGCGTTTAAACTGCGTTCAGTATGACGGGTTAGGCAGGCAGCGCTACAAGATGTCGAACGACACGGACTCGGATAAAGAAGATTCATACTGCAATTTGGCTCTAAGGCGAAACAAAATAATTTGGGTTTATGATATCAATACAAGAAGATAAGAATATGGGGAATATCATTGTCAATGCAACACTGAAAGTCTCAACCTGGAAAGTCTTTAGGATAAAATTTTCACATATTTTCGTATGTAGCACCTTGTATGTTATATTTATATAATATTTGTCTCAAAAATCACACAAACATTGATTTTTACGCACTAATTCGATTAACTTTTCACTGAAATCCATCACGGAGTTGTAAAAAAATACAAAAGTCGTCAACTGCCTTTGACGCGCCGCGCTGCACTGCGAACGCCCTGCCCCCGGTGAGCCATACTAACATGGCCGCCATAGTTATCCAGAAGCGCGGGCCCGCGTTCGAGCCGCGCTGCGCCGCGCAGGCGCTGCCTCTGCCCCGCTCCCGCGCCGCCTGGTTTGTCGTCCGGCAGTTTCAGAGCGGCGCGGCGCGGAGCAGTTTGAGCGCGGGCCCGCGTTAAAATTTGGTGTACCATAGTTCATAGAGTTTCTTGTATCACAACTTGCGCGGGCCCGCATTCAAACAGCGCTGCTACTGTCCTGCGTTTGGTTTGCCCAAGCCTTTATATGCGGTTTTTAATGATATTAATGTGTTACACAACCAGTTGGCGATCCAAATAAATAAAAAATAAAAAAATCCCGAAAGTACCGAAAATCCCGGTTCTTGTATTTTAATTCCCGGTTCTATAACTGCCACAAAAGAACCGGGAAATCCCGGGATTTTCTGTACCGGGATTTCCCGGTTCTATACACTAGTACCCACTGATTTGCCCACTGAATATTCATTGATGATGATGACGATAATGACCCCTTCTGATGATTATGAGCCCCCCTTTCCGCTTCGACATATATATTATGTGTGTGAAGGAACATCAGTGAGTTTGTTGTGATGTGCATTGCGTGCGGAGGCGGGGCGCGCAACATAGCCGTATGAGGTACACTACGTTTTTTCCATTACATCTAATTTGTAATTAGATGGCGCTTTAATTAAATACTGCCTTTAGTTCTCATGGCCTGCCTGTCTTCAAAACCAGAGTGAATAGGCTGCTTCTGGGTAAACTCGCTTCATCGTAGCCCTCATCTCTGTCCTCGGGCAAGATTGTGGTCAAGAGCAAACCCATATTTAATAAAAAAAAAAGATGCACTTTACCGCGGACAAGTTCTTTCAATATTTTTTCGCGAAGAATGTTCTTTCGAGTAATATTTTTATAAACGTTTATGTATACCATATAGTTTAGCGAAAACAGAAGCGCCACAGAATATTAAGTAGTACTTACGTATATATCGGTCGCTCACCGCCCCGCACTCATTTCAAATACCGCACCCCACCCCACCCCGCCCAGCACTTCGCTGTAGACATCACTGACACGCGATTGGTCCAAAGTTCCGAAAATGTCCAATTCGAGGTTGGTCCAATTCGCGGTTGGTCCAATTCGCGGTTGGTCTAAAAAATAAACAATGTTTTCGAAATTGTAAATTGAGTGTTAAGAAGCTAAGATCATATAGTAGTAGTTAGGTTTAGGTTTTTTTTTAGACTGCCCGGAAAGACTTGAAAGCAGAAAATAAGTTAGGTTCAGGTTACTCTTTATGACCACCCGGAAAGCCTGAGGGCGGAAAAGAAGTTAGGTTCAGGTTATTTTTTTATAACTGCCCAGAAAGACTTGAAGTCAGAAATTAAGTTAGGTTCAGGTTACTCTTTATGACCACCCGGAAAGACTTTAAAGGCTTGGGCAAACCAAACGCAGGACAGTAGCAGCGCTGTTTGAATGCGGGCCCGCGCAAGTTGTGATACAAGAAACTCTACGAACTATGGTACACCAAATTTTAACACGGGCCCGCGCTCAAACTGCTCCGCGCCGCGCCGCTCTGAAACTGCCGGACGACAAACCAGACGGCGCGAGAGCGGGGCAGAGGCAGCGCCTGCGCGGCGCAGCGCGGCTCGAGCGCGGGCCCGCGCTTCTGGATAACTATGGCGGCCATGTTAGTATGGCTCACCGGGGGCTGGCGTTCGCAGTGCAGCGCGGCGCGTCAAAGGCAGTTGACGACTTTTGTATTTTTTTACAACTGCGTGATGGATTTCAGTGAAAAGTTAATCGAATTAGTGCGTAAAAATAAATGTTTGTGTGATTTTCGAGACAAATGTTATAGAATTAAAACAAACAAGCTGCTACTTGCGAAAATGTGTGAAAATTTTATCCTAATGACTTTCCAGCTCCCTGCATTGACGATGATATTCCCCATATTCTTCTTTCTTGTGTTGATATCATGAACCCAAATTCTTTTTCACTTCTCATGCTCGGAAAGTGCTTATTTGTGCAGGATATAGGCTGCACAAAATCGAATTTTGTGCACAAGGGCATTAACGTATCTACTCATAAATGTATCTATATTAAGGCAAAGAAAATGAGCCATACAGCCAAACACGATAAAAAGTTCATAGATAGATTTTGTTATTTTATAATATTTACTTTTAATTTATTTGCCTTATGTGTTTTTTAAGACATAAAAGATATTAAAATTTAAATTGAAGTACGGTAGGTTATTAAATGAATTTAAGAAAAATATTATTTATTAAAAAATTAATTTAATAGTAGGCTGATAGGTCTGCAGCCAAAGCCTATCAATGTCGTAAGATTAAAAAATAAAGCGGCGGGAAACAGCTCTTGTTTTTTCGTGCGATTATTAATTTCTTCAATTTGATTTATTTCCTCGCAATCGAAGTGAAAAGCAGAGTTTATAACTCGTCCACAAAACGATTTTTATCCTCGACATTACATATCAGCCCTCGCCTTCGGCTCGGGCTGCTAAAAGTCTCGGATAAAAATGATTCGTTTTGTGCACTTGTTGTAAAATCTACTATTGTTTCGCCTTAGAGCCAAATTGCAGTATGAATCTTCTGCCTAATCCGTCATACTGAACGCAGTTTAAACGCGGTCCCGCTTTGCAACTGCTTTAAACCTGCCGCTGCGTTCAGTGTGCCCTCTCCCGCGCTGCTACTGACCTGCTCTGCTACTGTCCCGCGTTTGGTTTGCCGAAGCCTTGAGGGCGGAAAAGAAGTTAGGTACAGGTTATTTTTTTTTTATTACCGCCCGGAAAGACTTGAAGGCAGAAAATAAGTTAGGTTCAGGTTACTTTTTATGACCTGTTGGCACGTTTTTTTGATTATTTTATATCTTTATCAATATGTCTATCTATACGCTGTGCGGTAACGATGAAATTTTCGCGCCATTTTGATTGAAAATCACGATACGCACGCAAGCAGCCTTACTTAATTTCATGCACAGATATATATGCGAGTGTATAAACGGTATTTGCCTATGAATTTGTAATTTTGCCTATTTGCTATTTTACCTGTTTTTCAACTGGCTCCATCGTGAATAAAGTGCTAACTCGCGCTCAAGCAACAGTTTCACAGGGGCGGGATAATGATTAATCCTTTTTTTCCGCGGGCGAAGCCGCGGGTAACAGCTAGTATTTCATAAACGGATCCCTAAATCAAAATATGATGTTCACACACTCATAATATTTTTGAAAAACCTATCAAATGCTACCCCACACCATGGTATAATCGAGATAAAAAAAATCATCCCCACTTCAGCCGTAGGGGAACCGCCCTAAAATTTTTTTTTTTCATGATTTTATTCTACATTTCTATCCGCGTAATTAATATGTATATATGTACCAAATTACAACTTGATAGCATTAATAGTCTCTGAGCTAAGCCTCGGACAGACATGACGAAACTATAAGGGTTCCATGTTTACTTCGGAACCCTAAAAATACTATTATTTATTCATCAGACCATAAGAGACAGTCAATAACTAAGTAAAGTACATATTCTGTATATTTTGCGTATAAAACCATATTGATATGTCAACAAAAAGATGAGAAACTAGACGATTGGAAAAGTTCCTAGCCACCGCCGCGTACCATATTCAATTTTTTTCAGAAAAATCTATGATAACTTTATATATTGAAGTATATATTTTTTAAAAGCTAGATAAATATTCTTTAATATAGTATTTTTTTATTTGTACAAAATACAGGATTTTCAATAATATTGACAGTTGAATAAAAAAAATAACAAACCGATTTTGATATTTTCGTCAATATTTTCCTTTTTTTCTATTAAACTATATACTGAATGTCTCAAAAATGAATTCCTAATGCCTGATTTACTAGAAAATGACACCAAACTCGAGGTGGTAGGTAAATAGAAGCTGATATGATTTTTTAACTAAAGCGCGACGGCGTGTACCTTTGAATGCCCCCCCTACCTACCCACCAGGGGGGGGGATGGCTACTGGGCTAAATTAGCTTAACTTCATGTATATATATATATATATAACACTTGTGCCAAGTGAATTCTTCCGGTACCAAAATTTGCAGGTTCCATACATTGGATGACACTACTTCCCGGGCTAGAAGCGCTTCGAGAAAAGGCAGATAGTGCTCTTGCGCTTCGTTTGGTTTGTTTTGGATGAATTTGATTTTGACTTTTGCACTTCGAAAACATTGCAATTTTAAAAGAGCAGTCCGTTGAGACTATATTATGCAATTACCATTACTGATGACTGACATGACTTATTACTGTGCCCATGACTTCGTCCGCCCATTAATTATTATTGTAAAAACGAGTATTAATATCATCAAGACAAATGGAAAAAAGGAATGGTTTTCTATTTTTTTTCCATATCTCATGAATAGTCACAGACTGGTTACAGTTTTTGTTATATGTATAGACCATATGTACATATTATGTACATATGGTACATATGTACATAATATGTACATATGGTCTATATATATATATATATATCAAAATTAAATATTTATTTTTATGTCTATATGTACTACATATAGATATAAAAATAAATATTTAATTTTGATTAAATCCAATTTTTATTTTTATTACAAACCTCATTGTGTAAAAAATAATGAAAATTATACGTCAACGCGATTAGGAGATATCACCGTAAATGTTGCGATTTTTCGCATAATTTGTGTTTACAGACAGGAATCAAAACCTATGGGGTATCTTCTTCCCATTGACCTAAAATTGTGATTTGGCATAAAGGTAATACTGTCACTACTTGTTAGGAATAAATATGAAAATTAAAAATATGTTGGAAGTCTAAAAAATATATTTTTTTAGATCGAACTAAAAAGTTAAGTTTGTTTTTGAATCTAGTTGGTGTTTTAGTTAGAGCTAATGTGAGATGATTTGCGTGTACGAAACCCTCTAGCGAGCATTCATTTGACAAGCAAGCTTATCAGTCTAATAAAGAATGATTTTTTTTTCTATGTCTATGGTCCCTCTATCCATTTCAGTCAAAAATACTAAATGTACAGACAAAATATTTTTATTGTTTTATTATATGTATTGATAAGAGTGTTATCATTCTCAAATCATCCATATAATAATCTCTATTCAATTTTTATTGTCTTTTTGCACAACAAACAAACAACACACACAGAATAATCGAAGGAAAATGTTAGGTTGTGTTACAATAAAAAAGCGAAAATTTATTTGTCAAAGTTGTCAATTTGACAGCGGGCGGTGACAATTTCATTCTATGTTCATTCTATAATACTTTTAAAACTACTGGGTTGCCATTACATTAGCGTTAAACTCGGCGTAAGGAATGTATAGTAAATCCTACCTTAATCCAAGTTTATCGACCGAGCGAGCGCAGCGAGCGAAGCGTCTCAGTTTCCACTAGGCGAAAATTCTTTTGTCTGTCCGGATGTTATCGCCTACAGGTCGCATTTCTGAACCGATTCTCATGAAATTTTGTAAGCAGGTTCGGTAATTTTTTAGAATTTTTTAGTCGAGCCAGTTTTTCGAAATTTTAAAAAATGGCCGAAATATATAAAAAAAATCTCATATCTCAGCTATTTAAAAAATAATTCAAAAATGTCATTAGACATTTTTGTTATTCTTATTAAGACGCATTTTTTTTGTTTGAACAACATAGTAAAATTCAATAAAACCGCTATAAATCCATATGTTATAGATTCTCATACGATAGTTCACAAAAAAATCAATAGATGGCGCACCAAAGCTTTTAATACTCGCAAAATCGCTAATACGTTTACAAGAGTGACTTGATTTATTTATTAAATAAAATTAAATGGTTCTTAAAAATCATATGGCATTTTTTTGTCTTGCTTGGCTTTGAATTGTGTGTATTTATTACTTTATATGAATATTATTGAACGTGGGGTACGACAGGGCGACCCACTCTCCCCGAAACTGTTCTCAGCAGTGTTGGAAAATATCTTCAGACACCTTAACTGGGATAACTTTGGTCTTAATATACACGGGTCGAAACTAAACCATTTAAGATTTGCTGACGATTTGGTCTTGCTTGAAGAAAGTCCAGAAAAACTTGAAGCTATGATACACATGCTCAACGAGGAAGGCAAGAAGACAGGTCTGAAAATGAACATCAACAAAACTAAACTTATGACCAACTCTGCAAAGATAGATATTGTACTCGATGGAAAACCTCTGGAATATGTGGACGATTACATATACTTGGGTCAACTTATTTCTTTCACTAACCAAAACTCCAAAGAGATAGACAGAAGAATCGCCATAGGATGGAAAAAATATTGGGCGCTAAAAGAGATTATGAAATCGAAGGATCTAAACATGGCTATGAAAAGAAAAACTTTTAATATGTGTATTCTACCTTGTATAACATATGGCTGCGAAACATGGGCCCTCACCCAGAAACTACGTGAGAAGCTAGCAAGATGTCAAAGAGCAATGGAAAGAAGTATTACATGCACAAAAAGACAGGATAGAATAAGAAACACCGATATCAGAGAAATAACTAAACTCACAGACATTCTTACTCGTGTAGATCAACAAAAATGGCGGTGGACAGGCCACATGATGCGTGACTCAAATAAAAAGTGGAGCAAAGCAGTTACAGAATGGTACCCAAGAGACGGCAAGAGAAAGAGAGGAAGACAAATTACACGGTGGGAGGATGACCTTAAGCTGACCGCTGGTTCCAACTGGAGAAGAGTGACTGGCGATAGAAGACAGTGGAAGTTGCTAGAGGAGGCCTATGCCAAGAGGCACTCTGAAACGAGAGATATTCTTTAAAAACGTTACTCAACAACAGAAACCGTTTCAGCATAGAAGGGCTTATTATTATTATTATGTTTTTATATATTGTTTTTACACCCTTTTCAGGGGATTTAGAATATCTTCACGGGCTTTTGGCCAAGCAAAGATATATGACTTTTTGAAGTATTATTCTAGAGAGAGGAATTTTCTGACAATCCTGCAGGTATTGAGGATCGCAGCTTTTTGGAGAAGAAGGTAAGTAAGAGGGTGTATATTCAGAGCTTTAAGACTATTGTGTAGGGTTTTAGGAACAACTCCAGTAGACGAAATCACTATAGGGATGGTTTTGACGGTTTCTACTCGCCATTGCGTTTTAATCTCTATAGAAAGGTCTGTATATTTACTTAATTTTTCAGTGTGTGTGGAAGCAAGATTATGAGTGTTGGGTACGGCTATATCAATGAGATAAACTATGCTATTGTTTTTGTCATGGAGAGTAATATCAGGTCTATTATAATGTATGGTTTTGTCTGTAATTATTGTTCTATCCCAATACATTTTAAACTGTGTGTTGTCAAGAACGGTATGTGGATTATATTTGTAATAAGCTGCTTTCTCTGAAATTAATTTGTATTTTAAGGCTAAATATTGATGGATGATTGCTGCAATTTGGTCGTGTCTGTGCTTGTAATCGGTTTGTGAGATTGATCGGCATGCTCCTGTAATGTGTTGGATGGTCTCTGATGCACTGTGGCAATGGCGACAGAGATCGGATTGGAGATTAACGTCGCGGATGATATGTTTCTGGTAGTTCTTCGTGTTTATAATTTGGTCCTGAATGGCCAGCATAAAACCCTCAGTTTCGGGAAACAACTCACCCCTCTTCAACCACGCGTTCTGACGCTGTCTTGTCGACGTTAGGGTTGATGAGGTCAAGGCGATGTCTCCCGTGTAAGGATTTCTGCTGCCAAGTTTCTATTTTTTGCTGTGGTGTGGTAATAGATTCATTAGGCTGTTTTGAATGATCATTTAAATTAAGTGGGGTATATTTAGCATCTGACTGTACAATGGCTTTATGTAAGGGTGACTGTTGAGCGTGAAAGAATGAACGGAGCGTAGTTATTTGTTTGTTATGGAGGTTTTGAATGTCTATGATTCCACGGCCACCTTCTTTTCTTGGGAGTGTAAGACGCTGGATGCATGATTTTGGGTGGTGTTTCCTATATTTCGTCATGAGTGTATTAATTGTACGCTGATGCTTTTTCAGGTCGGTTTGTGACCAATGAATAATTCCGAATGAGTATGTGAGAGTAGGTATTGCGAAGGTGTTAATGGCTTTGGTTGTGTTTTTGGCAGTAAGGTGTGTATTTAATACTTTATGCAATCTTGTCTTAAATTTATTGTTCAGGTCGGACTTTGCAGATTTTTCTTGTATTTGGCGAGTTTGATAAAAACCTAGATATTTGTAGCCAATAGTATCATCAATTGGTTCGATAAGTTCTCCTGTGGATAATTGATAAGAGTTATTGGACACTTTACCCTTTTCTATAGATTGGTATTATTATTATATTACTTTATATAAATGATCTTTGTGAGCTCTCTTTTTTGGTTAATGGTAGTGTATTGTGGATTGCTTTGCATGGTAGAATTATCTTGAACACTTGAAACAATTCTGATATCAAAAACTTCATTGTATGATTAGAATCCTATTATAAAAAGTAATATATATAATACCTACATACTTACTAATCAGAGAGATTCGATTTCAAATTGAACTTTCTTTTTTGAACTTTAATTTTGTTGCACAAATAACATATACATACATATAACCAATAGGTACCATGCATTTCTGACGACTGACGACCTCCGTGGCCTAACGGTCATCACGCCCCGGACGGCTACACCGGTCCCGGGTTCGATCCCCGGTCGGGTCAAGATGGAAAATAATCTTTTTCAGATTGACGTGGGTTTTGGATATTTATCTATATGTATTTGTTATAAAATATAGTATTGTTAAATTAGCATCCCGTAAAGTCTTGAACTTACGTTGGGGCTAACTCAATCTGTGTGATTTGTCCGTCTATATTTATTTTTATATTATTTTTTATATTATTTGAGGCAAAAAAGGCAGGTTTCAGTAATTTTTTTAGTGGTATTGACCAACCACAAGAACATGTTTCGGCTTATGGGTAAAATATGAGAACTTTTTACTTTCTTTCCAGCATTGGTAGGTTGATTTCAAAACTCTTTTTAGCCAGGGACACGGTAAAATATCGGTTATTTCGTGGAAGGGCTCGCGAGGTCTACTGTTCTGACAGAACCACTAGTTTATAACCTTGTTATGGCCAAGTTAATACTCAGTTACACCGGTATTAACTAGACCTAGTGTAAAGTGGGTTTAGGCTTAGAGTAAGAGATTTTTATTAATCAGACTGGAGTACAATTCACGTGTCGCCTACCTACATTTTGTATTAAAACGTTTTGATGCGGCAAGATGCCTGCGCCGCGCCTTTACCACCGTTTCTGAATTGGCGCCTAAGTGACATTCGATAAACGATTGCACTTCGTAAGCGCCATTTTCATTTGTCTTGAAATTAAAATAAAATTATCTAAGCGACACGTTTCTCACAACATTCAGGCAAGCCAAAAATATCTGAGCGACAGTCAGTTTCAAATTAATTTGTCAGGTAAAATTATCTAAAGACATCAAGTCTGTATATATTTTTGGTGCGAAATTATCCAAGTACCTTTTCATACCTATTTCGTTACAACCAATAATATCTAAGTACAAATGATGTTAAATACAATTTCAGGAAAAAATGTATAAGGACAAGTTTGTATCATATTTCTGTTCGAATAAAAAATTATAAGCGACTATAATAGCAAAATCTAATACAGGAAAAAATACCTTTGTGCTTGGTGCATATGATTTATTTCCAGTAAATTTATCCAAGCTAACGGTAAAAATAATGTTATGACAGGAAAAAAATCACAATAATTTTTTTTAAAGTTCAAACTGTCCAACCAACTGATTGAAATAAAATGAGTATTTTTTTGTTGCTTAGTCAGCTGAAAAAGTAAGAGTACTAAGGATATGGTTCTAGATGTGGAAACTTTTAAGTGGCTTACTGTTGCTAATATTGTTGTAACATAATAAAAAAAATATCCACAACTAGTTTCGTCGGTATAAAATAATCTTAAAAATAAAACAATAGAAAAATAAATTAGTCAATAATGCCACCCCGGACCGTACCCGGCTCAAAGGTACCTATAACGCTTGCAGCGTTTCCCCTTTGAATAGCTATAGATAACCTTTGAACCAGGTACCATCCGGAGCGGTAGTCATATCCACTTCATCTTAAACGCCGTCCTATCTCGCCAATAAAATGCTTCGCTTCTAAATACCATGGCCCGGCTGTTTCAACGGCAACTGGAACGAACTCATACAAATTGGACAGAACCGAATATTTGACAATTTTATGTCCAGCTGCCGCTTTTGCAGCCGCACCCGGAGACCGCATAGAATTTGCGAGATAGGACGACGCATACGTGCTGACAAAAGTTGCGTCCCATAATAAACATCGTCCTCTCTGCCAAGGAATCAACGTCAGACCATCAGGTCGCTTTCCATCAGTGCGCGAGAGACCTGGAAGCTCCAACTGGCAATATTTGCAGATATCAGAGCCTTGCGAAGAATATCATTCAAAGAATGATGACGCGACAACCGTCCCGCACACCTAGCACACCCAAGAGCATGGTGTCCATCAGCCTCTACCATTTTCCCACAAATGCAACGGTGCGGTTCACACACGTCACAGCCTAACCTCAAAGCTACGGCTATCCTCAGGGAATCATTGTCCAGCAATGTTCCCATTTGAGGGGACGGGACAGCATGTAACCATGCCCCAGATTCGGGCTGAGCTGCGGCCTTTAAGGCTGCCACACACCGGATGCGTCTGCGACACCGTGCGTTTTATCTGCAGCACGGCTGCGGCAAAAGCAATTCACACCGGCTCCACGGTGTCGCAGACGCACGCAGACGCAGCGCGCTGCGTCCGCGCAGCGTCTGCGACGCCGTGTTTTCGTTTCGGATCGCGGCTGTCATTTTGTTTCAAGATGTCGAACAACGAGGAAGAACAAAGTAGTTAAAAGGCATTTTAGTAATCTGTGGAGGAAGATAGCATTTCAAGTGAATTACTCAACTTACAACATAATAATCTTTATTTAGTACTTACCTTCAATTCCTAATTCCCTTCCAATTTTTTCCCACAACATAGTTTTAAATGAACTGTTCTTATAATTTTTGTCCTGTGGATCAATAAACATTTGTAACTGCGTACTATATTAATTAACTTTTCGCGTATTTCAAAATCCATGATCACTAGTCACTAAAATCCATACTAAAATCTGTAAATATTCACAACTGGAGTGCTGCGGCCGGTGTCGCAGATG
>CM031566.1:8327418-8355217 GCA_018467065.1 Ephestia elutella
ATTTCGTTACGCATAATTTTAAAATAATAATCGCGATGTCTAAGTTCGCGGCGAACCACTAGTTATTTTTATAAATAGGCAATAAAAGTACTCTACGAGTATGAAAAGTAGTTGATACTACAGATATTTACTCACTGATAAGGGTTTAAACAAAAAATATAACTCGAGTAGAGAATTTTTTTGTTACAATTGGCAACACAACTTTCGAAGTACTTAAAAATGATAATTTGTTTAAAATTTTTGTTTTTTAGGTAGAAAGTACCTACCTACTGTTGCATGGACTCGTAAACTAAATATAATTTCGACGACCTCCGTGGCCCAACGGTCATCACGCCGGACTGCCACACCGGAGGTCCCGGGTTCGATCCCCGGTCGAGTCAAGATGGAAAATTATCTTTTTCAGATTGACCCGGGTCTTGGATGTTTATCTATATATGTATTTGTTATAAAATATAGTATCGTTGAGTTAGTATCCCATAACACAAGTCTCGAACTTACTTTGGGGCTAACTCAATCTGTGTGATTTGTCCGTATATATTTATTTATTTATTTATAATAATTATGCAAGTGTGTGGTAGAGATCTGAACACAAAAAGACGTGTACTTACGTGGGAAATGTGATTAATTTATTACGTTCACTGCGGTTTTTACTGTTCTTAATGCTGTAGCTCACCGTGTTGTAAACTTTAACACGAAATACAAGTTCCAATATAGATTTACACTTAAAATATCATGCGAAACAATATCTCAATTACAATATATACTTAAATAAATTGTAATCTAAAAAATCTATCTCCTCAATATTTTTTTTTAAATATAAGTATTTATTTGTCATTTTTGAATATTGTTTTCTTATGAAATGGAATAAATAAAAGAATAAATGCGCAAAACCTTATTATTTCTAAGAATTGCGCCATCTAGTGAATTTGTGTGGTAAAACGCGGTATGCTTTGACGCGGTTTGATCAAGCTTTGTTGGTTCTAATTTTTACGACAAAATACGTGAGATATGCGTGAGATTGAGACTGGTAGCGACATCTAGTTAGACGAGGAACAAGTAACAGCTAGGCACACTTTCATATATGAAGGGTATCCATCTATAGGTACTAATATTTTATCGATGATTACATGCTATCCCTCGGGACTTCTTATTTCTCAGTAAGTAAGAGAATTTTTAACTGTTTAAAATACAATTAATCTTCTTGGTTACTATGTTGGAGACTCATTGACAACTTTGTATGAACTAGCTGACTACTAAGTTAAACAAAGCCTGGTTGCAACTATCTAGTGGCATTTGCTGTAAAGATAATTTATGTATATCTTAAAATCACATACGTAAGAGTTTTCCAGAAATTATAAGGATAAATGTATTGTTAGTTCTTTCTCTACTTAGGTAGATAATATGACCATTTATTTTTTATTCAACAGATTCCCCCTGGAGGATTAGTTTGTTATGCCTGTTGGGTCGCAGCTCGCAGAAATGTGCAACGTGCCAGTAACCGCAATATAAATATTGAAGAGTTACTGGAGCCAGGCCCATCTCACAGCCATTACAGCGATGTCTGTGTGTGGTGTGGAATATCACTATTTCGCAGGCACACCCACATATTAACAGGGCCAGAAAGAGACGAAGTGGCTGCTAGGATATATCCCAGTGAGGTAATTATATTTTTTTCTTTTAACTAGCAGCCCTCTCCGGCTTCACTATAACCTTTCCAATGGTGAATGAATCCTTCAATTTGGTCCAGTAGTTTTGAGTCTATTTGTTACATAAAATTTTTTTCCCAAAAAAATGAACCGACTTCCATTGTAAAACTTAAAATCATGAAATAACTTAATAGGCAGATTAATCAATAAGAAAAATGTATTGGCATGCTACCTACTGAATGAGGTGAAGTCGGTGCCAAGTGCAAGAAGTAAGGATATTAGGCATTTTAATTACACATGATTCTAATGTTAATTTAGATGATTTAATTTTAAATTTAGCACCGACTTCACCTCATTCAGTAGGTAGCATGCCAATACATTTTTCTTATTGATTAATCTGCCTATTAAGTTATTTCATGATTTTAAGTTTTACAATGGAAGTCGGTTCATTTTTTTGGGAAAAAAAATTTATTTTATCATTTTTAGTGCACTTGGAGCAATTTTGTTGTCATGAAAACTTAAACTTATTTTTTCACTGGCCAAAATTTAAGAAATCGAAACGTTTTATGTCAGTTTTATTGAAATGTCAGAACTTGTCAGAATTCCACGGAATTTTTGGCACATAAATAGACCAAGAGACCGAGACGACCAACCTGCCTTATTTCAAAAATGCTGAATGTTTCTCAGTGTCAAATTTCACTTATATCCACGTGAAAAAAAAATTAGTGACTACTCATGAAGTTTGAATCTTAGTTGCTTATGCAGGTAATATGGATAGCAAAAGTGAATTTTATAGGTCGAAAGCACCTTTGGGGACCTCTCAAAGTATTAATAAATTCAGCTAAAACAAACATGACTATAATTTAGTAAAGTTACAATGTCTGGCAGGGGTTTGTATCTGCACTGATGGATTGGCAATGGATGGCATGATTTATCATATTATTCGGAATAAAAATCTTAAAAATTTCTCACTTTATGGAAAATAAGCTACCACTTTAAATATGATTGCTACAAATTATCTACCTAAGCAATCATGATCCAACTTTTATAGTCGCTAATTACTATTTCTGTGTTGGGGACATGCATAGATAATCTTGAGTTTTCATAAAATAAAGAAGGGCATGCTGTCGCGGGCTTTTACTCTATAATCCAATGTTTGAATTTTTATATTTTGTTAGGTATCTTTAAAATTACCGAACAGATTCTGACGTGGTTAAAATGGGACCAACTTGGGAATAAACTATTTCGAATAAAACAATAATTTCGGAAATCAGTCCACTATAGGCGGAGAAATTGGCGAACATACATAAAAAAAAAACATACATACATCGAAACATATAACCTCCTCCTTTTTTGGGAAGTCGGTTGAAAAATACAAATCATTTCTCTGTATAATATAAGTACAAAGTAAAGATTAGCTGTACGCGCGACTACGGACGCGCCCGAAGGCAGACCTTGAATTAGATCTTTTTATTATTTATTAGGCCTATGTCCAGCAGTGGACTGCCTGCGGCTGAAATGATGATGATTATTATTTTTCCCTTGGGTTTTTTATTAATAAGATTTTAGCTTAAAAATAAATGCCATTGTTACAGATGCCTCAGCGTGCCCTTGTTTGTTCAAACTGTTTTGCTCGAGCACAAGAAATAGTACAGATTGAACAAGGTCATGTTATAGAGGTACGAACAAATAATCCTGCAATGACGCTGGAAGACTTCTCACATACAACCAGTTCCAGTAGTCACTGTTTTGTACCAGGTTGTCATAATGTAGAACGACATTTGGTGCCTGATTATTTAAGAAAAAGAATATTAAAAACTCAAAAAGTTTTTGTGACCGAAATGTCTAGAATTTGTGCAGAGCACAAAAGTGTGTATAATTGGGAATTTCTAGACCAACATCAATTTTCTCATACATTTTCTAAATTAGAAATGGAGTCGCTGCTGAGGCTAAGCATTCAAGAAATTGAATTTAATTTCAACTTTGAAAACTTTGAGGTTGTTAATGACACCCTTTTTAAGTATTGGACAGGAGTAGAAAAAGAAAAATATGTGCATATTTTAAATGTAATAAGCCCAGCATTCGGCCCTCATGACAAACCCAAAACAGCTTTATGAGTATATCTCATTAAGGTTAGAACTGGAGACTCTCATGAAAGGATCGCTTCTCTGTTGGGTATGAGTAAGTCCTCTGTAACCCGTTTACTAGATAAAGCTAGAGAGGCACTAACATCATTATTTGTACCTCTTCATTTAGGTATTAACCATATGACTAGAGAGGAATTGATGGCTAGAAATCTAATTATACCTCAAGGCTTATTTGGCGATAGGGAAGAGCCAAAACCTATTGTTATTTGTGATGGCACATATGTATACTTACAAAAATCCTCGAACTATATGTTTCAAAAAGTCATACAGCTTGCACAAATACGAATACGGAATCTTGTTAAACCTTTTTTAATGGTCTCGACTGATGGACATTTTATTGATGTGTTTGGCCCTTACCCGGCAACTGTTTCAGATGCGGACATCATGAAAGCCTTATTCCAAAATGAAAATGAAGGATTAAGAACATTTTTCACAGAAAATGACATTTTCATTTTGGATAGAGGCTTTTCGTGATGCAATTCCGTTTTTAGAAGAATTGGGTTTTAAAATTCATACACCAGAGTCATTAGCCCAAGGTGAGAGACAGTTGCCGACAGAGAGGGCTAACAAATCTAGATTTGTTACTTTATGCAGATGGGTGGTAGAAGTAGTAAACGGACGTTTTAAAAGAGATTTTAAATTGTTCAGGCAAGAGTATTTTAATGTGGCGGCCACCCATCTGATGGATGATTTCCGGATTTGTGCAGCTTTTATTAATGCATTCCATCCAGTAATTGTAAACAGACCTGATGCTGAAATTATTTTAAACAGAGCATTAGAAAGAGAAAATATGCCAAATGTTTTGGGAGATTTAATTATTTCAAATAGAATAAACCGCTACCGAGCCCAATTTACCAGAATTGACAGTCAACTTCCAGCATTAGATATTTTCCCTCAAATGACTATGTCTGACCTAATAATTTTTGCCTTAGGCATTTATCAAATAAAACAAGCCCGTAGTTATTACGGTGAACATATAAGGCAGCATGGTACATTTGATGTGGAAATATCTGATGAGCTGGAAGTTGTAACCCAACTCGTACCATCATCACATGAGACAGTACTTGTGCGGGGTCGCATCAAGTCTCGCCATCAATCTGGTAGAACATATTATACATATATATTGTTGGCGAGACAAGGTACAACCTGGAATGAGAAAATAGCTGGCTATTACTGTAATTGTGTTTCTGGACTCCGCACTGTTGGTTGCTGTGCTCATGTGATGACCATTGTATGGTATTTGGGATGGGCTCGGTACCAAGATAGTATAGAAGCACCGGCGTCGTTTCTGGATGGAATTCTAGTCAGGGAAGATATTGAAAATGAAGAAGAATAAAACATTAAAATATATAAAGGCTTTTTCTTTAATCCTGAAATCCCTTTCTATGTTTCATTTTTGCTTGTTTTGTTTTTTAAGGGCTTGTGTTTAAACGCTTACCAAAAATGTATTAATTTTACTACCAATAAAATTCGAAACGCTCACCAAAACGGATAAATGATCACCAAATGGTGTATCCTAAAATATTATAATAAGGATATCATTTATATTTTTATTCAATGTCTTAAAAATATATGCATACCTTTTAATTGCATTTCTAAACAAATATGTCATATTGTCACCAAATAGATAATACCAATATTTTTTGTCTCGAGTTTCAATTTGGTAATTTTTGCTGATGTAAAAAAACAGACGATCGATCGAATATTTTTTTAAATAGCAAATTTTATAATGCTGTTCTCAAACATATGTCACTTCTTTATTGTTAAATGAAATTAGTTAAAATATGATAACATATGCAGGACCGGTCGTTGTGGAAATCCTTGGGGGAGGCCTTTGTTCAGCAGTGGACGTCTTTAAGCTGAGAGAGAGAGAGATGATAATATAGCAAATATATATTTCAGAGTCAATTTTACTTGGAAATAAAAAATCAAAAGTAATATGAAAATAATCGTTTTATTTTAATGGTACTAAAAACATTAAGTTAAAATAATAATATTAATTAAGTTAAAGTAAGTTAGATATGTATTGTTAATTAAGTTGAAGTAGCAAGTAAAATTTTTCTTGTCATCAAACTTGTCATAGATTATAGAGCCATACTACAGAAAATTCTCTAGAGTGTTTGTTCTATAGAAATCGTTTTTCTAGTAAATTTTATCTTGACGCCATGTTTAGGGTTCCGTAGTCCGACAAGGAACCTTTATAAGATCTTTCAGTCCGTCCGTCCGTCCGTCCTAGTCTCTAACAGCAGATATATCTTCTACGAGTACGTTTATGGACTGATTTGCATGTAACTTGGTTCGAGGATACTTTACACATAGATCTAATTTATAAAAATACAAAAAAATTAAAATTACCCATTTTTAAGGGTACCTCCCTGTACATGTAAAGGGGGGGTGAATTATTTTTTTGAGTGCAGCCCCTTGTGTGGGGTGTCGTTTAAAAGGACTATGAAAATAAGGTAGGGTTTCCATACAACACTTTATTATCAGATTTACCATTTGCGAGATATAGCCCGCCAAAGTCGTTTACACGGTCCCCCCCCCCCTGTAATTTCTAAAGTCTTGGACCTATAAACTTCAAATCACTCACTGACTGCTTTTTTGTGTACCTACTGTGGAGGGATATTCCATGACAGTGCATATCAAATTAAGAAATAACAGAAACGTGCTTCCCCAGACTGTTTTTTGTGTACCTACTGTGGAAAGGAAATTCCATAACAATGCATATCAGATAAAGAAATAAAATACAGTGACGCAGTGAGAGCAAGTCTTTAGTTCAAGGTGGGCGGCAATTTGTTGCAACCCCCCCCCCAAACTGCATAGTCCGCCACGATCCCTGTGCCACCCCAGAAAAATCCTGGATCCGCCGTTGGTCTTACATTAAAGTAATCTGGGTTCAGTTTATTACTTTTGAATGACAGTCAATCGAATTTATAGTATGGTTTTAGGTATTAATATTAAAATTTATGTATGACATTATTTGGTGATCATTTATCCATTTTAGGAAGCAAAAAGAATATTTGAACAATGCATGCAATTATTCTGATGTCTGTTTATTTATTTTGGACTTTAATGTAGTATATTTTAGGACCCTATTTATAAAGGCATTTTATTTTTTTTGGAGTCTTTTAATTTATTTGGTACTTAGGCTTAGGATTTAAAAAATATTTCTGGTGAGCGTTTAAATTATACCCTTTTTTAAGTATACCACTAAGAAGGCAAACAAGCATACAGCTCCCCTGATGGTAAGCGGTCACAGTAGCCTAAAGACGCGCGTTGCCTGCACTAAAAAACGTAAAATCTTTTCGTAAAACCTCAGCATAGATGTATGTCACTACTTCAGCGTTTCCAAGAGAAAGTTCCTCTGAAACCTGTGCGGCAAGTCAAGTATTCTGACCTGCTGCGGCACGATACGAGGTAAAACATGAGGCGAAGTCTTTTTACAAGTTTCATAATGGCTTCATACCGGCTGACGATACGCGGCTGTATTGGGAAAGAAGTCTTATCTCAGTCAGCTGTTTAGAACGGTTTAATTAGAGATTAAAGCTATAGATACATATTAGTTTTATGCGATTGTTTGACACCAGATTAGGGGCCCTATTTTTGAAAGTATGATATACCGCTGAAAACGAATAGACTATTATGTCGCACTCGTCCTACTATGTCACTAAAAACATAAAAGCCGTATTTTCGAAATCACTCGTCTAACAATGTTGCCAGTGAATGAAAATAATGCGAGAAATAATTTCTGCCCCATTCTACGTAACGAAAACCGAATCGGTAACGAATCGTAAATAAAATGTTCGTTTTTCAATCAAAGAGAACGTAAGCGTTAAACGGAACGCAAAAATAAAATTCTAATAGACTTCATCTATATCCGTGGGCCCTATTTTTGAAAGTATGACATACCGCCGAAAACGAATAGACTATTATGTCGCACTCGTCCTACTATGTCACAAAAAACATTAAAAGCCGTATTTTTGAAATCACTCATCTAGCAATGTTGCCAGTGATATGAAAATAATGCGAGAAATAATTTTTGGTCCATTCTACGCAACGAAAACCGAATCAGTAACGAATCGTAAAAAAAATGTTCGTAAATTGTTTATCAATGAGAAGGTAAGCGTTAAACGGAACGCAAAAATTAAAATTCTAATAGACTCCATCTATATCCGTATCCGGTTGTCTATGTCATTCATGATTTTGACGTAAAAAACGTTCGACTACCAAATCATACGAAAACGAGTGCTCTAGACCACTCGTTACGAATTATTCGACATAGACAATTCAAAAATACGGAATAATGGATATCGAATGAAAAATCATTCGGCTCACGCTTTTTTGGTGAGTCACACTTTCAAAAATAGGGCTCTAGGACCACAGAAATAAATTTTTTTGTGTCTAGGACGTAGTTCAAAAAGAGTTCGTTCGATAGAACATTCCATATCACTTTTATTTTTAAGGTTAGTTAAATGTCATTGTCAATGTCATGTCAACAAATCAAATGTCAGCGTCGTCGCAGCGAAATGGCGAATGGGACGTGTTGCCTTGTTCAATTGTATTTAAATTTAATGCTTTTCCGCCAATTATCTAAGCCAAAATGGGCCAAAACGTTAATTAAAACACGTTTATTTAATAATTTAGTTTCTAAATTATATGTGTACAATGTGCCAGCCGGAGCTCCATACATTCGTGAAACGTCTCCTTTATTCTTCAACTCACCAAGTTTCTTTCTATAATTGTTAGTCTATACTCTTGATATTCTTTTTTAATTATTTTGTGAATAGTTTTATATAGATAGGTTTTCTCTCTTTTCATTTACAGATAATTGTTTTTTGTTTGTTAGCTCTTTTCTTCTAAGTATAAGCATTTTTACGAACACGGTCTACGAGAGTCGTAGCAGGCGTAGCACCGTAGCCTCGTAGCAATTACGCCGTAGCACGCCTTTGTGTGATGAAAATTTAATGCGGTGCAGTATTCAAGGAAAATTATTTGATTTTCCTTAGAAGCCATAATTTAGCGATGCTCTGCGTTTTGAAGAGAGACGGAAAATTAAAAAAACGGGCAAGTGCGAGTTGGATTCGTGTGCAATACCAGGCGCCGAATAAAGGAGAACCTGTTATGTTCTACATTCGTGCAAAATATCATCGGAATCCAGTTCAGTACATTTTGCGTGAAACAGTAACAGGTAAAAGCTATCCGTTAAATCAATTTATTTCTAGAAAATTTAGGATGTCTAGATGTTTAGTAAAGGAATAGATGTATGTAAAATTCAACCTAATTTAACTTTGACTCGATTACACTATCTTGAATGAAAATCTACTCTATAATCTTCTTCACTTCACATAATAGAATGTTATTTCATGATATTTTAAATTGTTTTTTTTTTTTATGTATAAATTAAATTAATAGATGACATTCTGCGACGAAGCATCAAAAAACCCCCCTACGCTTGCTGTTCACATTTAAATTGTCTTATAATTGATTCGTCTACCTCGCTTTAGAAATAACATTTTCAATTATATTGGATTTAAACTTTTCTGTTACTCTCTGACTTCCTAAGCTTTAGTAATTAACAGAAAGCGCCTCCACATGCACATCTGTCAGTCTCCGTTTGATTGATTGTTACACACGCACATTCTGTACGGATTACGGATTGTTATGCATGTTAAGGTATGGATGTAATGGACACTTCCACGTCGTCGTCGAATTTCTTCTTGTAATAAACACGCGCGAACAAAGAAAAAGGCCCTTTTCCTCCCGTGGCATTTTCGGGATTTCATCGAAATCCGAACACAACTTTCAATTTTTTTTTATCCGAATATACAAACTAAAATAAATTAAAATTAAATTGCTCTGTAATAATAAACAGTATTATAATATTTACAGCTATGAAGCAAGTTAAAAATTATAGAACTACTAATTTCAATGATGTCTCAATTTTTCTCTGAAATCTTACGTGATAGGGAGGGGGCCTTTGTCCAGCAGTGGACGTCTTTCGGCTGAGAGAGAGAGAGAGGGAGGGGGAAGTTCATTATGGAACCTATATTCCGTACATATAGATCTATCAAAAAACCTAGTAGCTTTGGGGGTACCAAAACCGTATAACGCAGTGAATCCGCGCTGTTTTCATTTGGGCATGGAGTTTTCTATCGAGTGTATTCGGGATCTATTTCTAGTCAACTAGGAATGTTATCCAAGCTAAGAGTAATATTCATGTATCCAATATTTAAAGTAAATATGCTTAAAATAATAACAGACGAGAAATATTAAATATTTTTTGGTTGATAAATTGAGAATGTTGTGTATTAATTATAGCTTCTAGAAAAGTCTAAAATAAGAGAAATCAACGTCTTCGCCCGAGAGTAGACTCATATAAATCATATCATTTATTTAGAGCGCCATGTTACAAGAAAACTTACTTTGCTGGCACTATTTGCTGTGTGATTAATTCTTAGTTTATTGGCGATCGTTCATATACTTATCATTACGAGGTCAATCACTAAGAACTTATCTCGATACCTCATAAATTATCTTTTTTTAGTGTAGGCGAAATTCTGCGCACTGCATTACGTCACGCGATAACCAATCACAAGACTCGGACAACATACTCGTACCATACCAAAGGTAAATATTTTTATGAAGGTGTGGATCGTATTCTTGTTGTCTTTGTATCTCTTGATAGAATAAAAATCCCGAAAATCTTTACTTGTACAAAAACATTAATAAAATGAAGCGATGTATAGTCAATTTATTTAATGTGTCATATATACTATTAATATGAAACAATAAATTAACATATTTAACCAATTATATGATATTAATTGTACACATAAGTAATAGGCATTAATCGGCAATTATTTATATGTATTATGTTCTTTACCAGCTAACATACTAACAACTGACAACAATATCTTTTCTACACTTTGGACCCGGAGACCACCGCTCGGCACTGCTCTCATAGCCCATCGGGTCGTCGCCTGGAGCGTGGAGAATGGATATGCAAACTCTACCATCAGCATAAACTAAACAAAAAGAATAGGTACCCAAAGAGTATATAATCACTACGTTTTAAGAAATAAACTACATATTATGCTTTGAATATACATAGTATATGATTCTCACTGCTACAACGCTACAATAATGCTTTTACGCGTCGTGCTACGAGCGTCTCGTAGCACCGAATCGAAGCTACGAAATCTGTAGCATTCGTAGCCGCTGCTGCCTCGTAGGCACAGTACCCAGATTTTGATATGGTCCTCTCCGTCAGTGCCCATCATCTTCTGACACTGGGGTTCACTTGCCACCGCCATCAGGATGCTGTTGTTGCTTCCACGCACTCTGTGAAGCAGAGGTGCAGACTTTTACGCCAGAGTGCGTCGACGAAACCATCTCTGTGTGCCTCTGCGAACATTTCCGATGCACTATGCAGTATCTACTACAATTTATCTTATCTTATCTTAACACGCGGGGTCCGAGGTCCAGAAGTACTTCAAACCTTGGGTTTTTTGTAGTTACCCTAATGCCTTACTCATCAGCATCAGGAATTCTGAAGAAGGACTGCATGACCTTCAGAATATCACGTGTTGCGAACTTGCGAAGTGCCTATAGTGACGTCAATTCCGTGATCAAAATTTTTGAATTTTTATTATTTTTGATACATTAGTTTGATTTTGATTTACTTTGTTTTTGTTAATTTGCCTTTGGCATCAATACTTTAGAATAATAATAATTTATTTTTAACGTTGCTAAGAACCACTTACATACAAAATCATCATATCTGTTATGTACAGCATCATTCCTGTTAGCTGCTTATTTTAAATTTTGGTCTTTTTCTCGGAAACTATTGTGTAACGATCTCTGTTTGTAATTTTTACAATCATTGTTTTTATTGTTTAATAAAATAAAGCCAAAATAATTAAAGAATCATTAGAATTTTATTTATTTATTTTTTTCTTAAAAAAGTAGAATGACCCAAAAAAGAGATACTAACTATATCTGATATAGTGACAGGTTGCTAGCCCATCGCCTAAGAGAGAAAACCCCACGTTAAAGTTTCTATGATTGACTTTTACAATCTGCGCGGGAACAGGAAGCAGGTGGTACGTCAAAGTCAAAGTCAATTATTTTTATTTATATAGGCTTAAAAATCTAACTCATTTTACTTTCTCTAATACTTATTCATTTTTAGCGAATGGAACCAATCTTCCTGAAATTTCGCATACACATAGTCAGCAGAAGTACTGTTCTCAGTAGGTACTTCTGACTATTGGTTACCTTCATTGGATACCTTTCATCCCGGGAAAAAGCACTGTTCCCGTAGGAAATTCACGCGGGCAAGAGATAAATATATAAATAATGAATTAAACGCTAAATATCCTTCATTTTTGCACAGCTCAAAAAATATGTTATTAGCTATATTGTATGAGGGAATAGTAGATTTTACAACAAGTGCACAAAACGAATCATTTTTATCCGAGACTTTTAGCAGCCCGAGCCGAAGGCGAGGGCTGATAGTAATGTCGAGGGTAAAAATCGTTTTGTGGACGAGTTATAAACTTTGCTTTTACTTCGATTGCGAGGAAATAAATCAAATTGAAGAAATTAATAAACGCACGAAAAAACAAGAGCTGTTCCCGCTGCTTTATTTTTTAAATCTTACGACATTGATAGGCTTGGGCTGCAGAATATAATAAACGCGAAAATAATATATTGAGATTTCGAATGGCGCGAAAATCACATTTCCTCAGAAAAAAATAGTAGATTTTACAACAAGTGCACAAAACGAATCATTTTTATCCGAGACTTTTAGCAGCCCGAGCCGAAGGCGAGGGCTGATAGTAATGTCGAGGATAAAAATCGTTTTGTGGACGAGTTATAAACTCTGCTTTTCACTTCGATTGTGAGGAAATAAATCAAAATGAAGAAATTAATAAACGCACGAAAAAACAAGAGCTGTTTCCCGCCGCTTTATTTTTTTAATCCTACGACATTGATAGGCTTGGGCTGCAGACCTATACAGCCTACTATTAAATTATTTTTGTAATAATATTTTTCTTAAATTAATTAAATAACCTACCGTACTTGAATTTAAATTTAAATATCTTTTATGTCTTAAAAAACACATAAGGCAAATAAATTAAAAGTAAATATTATAAAATAACAAATTCTGTCTATGAACTTTTTATCGAGTTTGGCTGTATGGCTCATTTTCTTTGCCATAATATAGATACATTTATGAGTAGATACGTTAATGCCCTTGTGCACAAAATTCGATTTTGTGCAGCCTATATCCTGCACAAATAAGCACTTTCAGAGCATGAGAAAAAAATACATTTTTTTAAAGTTTTTTAAATTAAAATCGACAAAAATGTATGCAGGACGCCATTGCCATTTTGATTGTTATTTGGTTTAAGTTTTTATCAGGTAAATATTTATTTTTCTGGTCATTTTTGACAAATTTATTTTTATTTTTTAGATTATTTTATACCGACGAAACTAGTTGAAAGTGAATGTGGGTCAATCAACTTTTTCTTGCCCTTGGACAACTGCCCTATGTCCCAGATGATTTATAAAATTTATAAAATTACTAATAAGCAAATGATTAATATTTTTATTTATCTACGAAATGCGCATCCCGCGACCTTCACCAGGTCGTCGGTCCACCGAGTGGGAGGCCTGCCAACACTACGTTTTCCGGTTCGTGGTCGCCACTCGAGAACTTTTCGGGATGCGCATGGATGCGGGCAGCGCAGGACCGATCGTTATGGAAATCCTTGGGGGAGGCCTTTGTCCCGCAGTGGACGTCTTTCGGCTGAGATAGATAGATAGATCTACGAAATATCCATATAAATCAACATATTAGCTTAAAAGGATTTAATCAATTAGTTTTTTTTTGGGTACTAATTAAACTGACTTCTTTTAATTAGCATTATGCACCTCTAAATAAATAAATTGCTTTCTAAATTACTAAGTCAGCCACAATCGACGGGCATCTGAATAAAACTATCTTAGCCACTATTTATCTTTTAGTAAGCCGAACACCCAAAAAACTTCCTAGAGACTTTCAGCAAGGTCTGGATCCTATAGAAATTGCATAAAATTAAAATTTCTATTATTTAAAGGCAAAGTAAAATGCTGCAATGATGGCCAAGCTGGAAGGCCTAGAGCGTAGCTAGGCTAGCTCGAGGCAATCATAGCGTGACCAGCGAAGCAGTCATTGTGGGCCAAGGCTTGTATAGTGCTTTACTCAAAAAATGCAAGTACCAAATCTAAATAAAATCAGCAAGTAATTTAAATAAAAATATATTAAGTAACGAGAAATTTAATTAAAATTACAATTATGAAAGTACAGTTACTAAAATTCAACACCGACTTTCCCGGATTGATGCACAAGTTTTTCATATGCAAGCTTATATTTTCCTTTGAGTTTCGCTTTATCCAATTTTCAATCACTAATTTAGCTTCATCTTTAATGTCTGGCGGTGTTAAACACATTGAATCGGAAGAATTTTCGCTTTGAGAGCTCATTTTTAGCCAAAAAGTCACTAAATAAAAACAAAATTTTCGCTGAACCGCGCTTTTGTTACTTCTTTGTTTTTTTTAAGCAATGGTAGTTGGAACTATACAGCCAAATATGGAATAAAATATTTTTGTACCTCTCTCTTTGCTATATCTCTATAAAATACAAACATCTGTATTTTAAATAAAAATCTTTTTGCATTCGATTTTATAGTACATTACTGCCGCGGCCTATAATGAATACTTTGCTGGTCGCGCTGATGATGGCCGAGAGCGCAGCGTAGCGCAGCTCCAGGCCGACACAGCGCGGTCAGCGTGCAGCACTTGATGGACGAGCTGAGATGTCGGCCGAGACCGGAGGTCGAGGCCGACACAGCGAGGACAGCAAGGGCTGCAACGATGGCCAAGCTGGAAGGCCTAGAGCGTAGCTAGGCTAGCGCGAGGCAATCATAGCGTGACCAGCGAAGCAGTCATTGTGGGCCAAGGCTTGTATAGTGCTTTACTCAAAAATGCAAGTACCAAATCTAAATAAAACCAGCAAGTAATTTAAATAAAAATATATTGATTAACTATAAATTTAATTAAAATGTCAATTATGAAAAGTACAGTTACTAAAATTCAACACTGACTTTCCCGGATTGATGCACAAATTTTTCATATGCAAGCTTATATTTTTCCTTTGAGTTTCGCGGTATCCAATTTTCAATCACTAATTTAACTTCATCTTTAATGTCTGGCGGTGTTAAACACATTGAATCGAAATAATTTTTCGCTTTGCGAGCTCATTTTTAGCCAATAAGTCACTAAAAAAAAAACAAAAATTTTCGCTGAATCGCGCTTTTATTACTTCTTTGTTTTTTTACGCGCTTTTGTTTAAGCAATGGTAGTTGGAACTATACAGCCAAATATGGAATAATCTATCTCTATAAAATACAAACAGCTGTGTTTTAAATAAAATCTTTTTGCATTCGATTTTTAAAATGTTGAAACGTCAAAATAGCGGCCGGCAATGTTTTGCCGGCCTGTTAGAGCGGCCAGCAAAACTTTGTCGGCCGCTATTTGAAAACAGAACGGCAAAGTCGACTTTGCTCAAACAAGGTTATCAAAATAATGACCACATTACATGCATTTTTGAGTAAAAATGTTGAAACGTCAAAATAGCGGCCGGCAATGTTTTGCCGGCCTGTTAGAGCGGTCAGCAAAACTTTGTCGGCCGCTATTTAAAATAGAACGGCAAGATCGACTTTGCTCACCAAGGTTATCAATATAACGACCACATTACACGCATTTTTGAGTAAAATAATTTTGCTGGTGCCATATATACCTCATAGACATCTCGTGCTCCTTTTTGGGCTAAAACCTTACCCTGTTTGGGACATAACTGAAACCCGGTTTCGTCTCCGTTAAAAATACGATTTGGATTACCAAGGATTTCAAACAGCTGTTCTTCTTTGAGTAAATTCTCAATTTCCTGGAACCATTTTCTAATATTTTGTTCCGATACATTAGCAATTTCCGAGGTGACTGCTTCAGCAGTTCTAGAGGATATCTCCGGGTACCTTTTCAGGAACAGCTTGTACCAGCCTTCCCAGGTTTGTTATTAATGAAAACACAAGGTCGAGGAGCTTTTTTTAAAAATAGTTCTACACTATGTAAGATGTCTTCTTTTCGACGCGGAAATCCTTTTTTGCTTGAAGCTACAATCGTTTTACAATTGTTTGTTCTTCAGCATTTGTTAGCATTAGCACCGTTGATGGACCTGATTTGCATTAATAACTTCATTATTGACCCTAAATTGCAGCGTTGCTCTCGGTACATTAAAAACACGGGCAGCTTCTTTTAGGCATTCCATTTTTTATGGCAGCTATTGCCAGCATACAGAAAATGTTATCTATACATTTGGCAGAGGTTGGGGTAATTCTAGTGGGTTCAAAGAATGTGTTTTTCAAATTAAATGAATCAAGCAAATTTCTAAATCCATTGCTTTCCGAACATGAAACTAAAATATCAACGTTAAAATCACCTTTTGCTGCTGACTTTTCACGTTGTAAAAAATAATCTTCAAGATTAGTAAAGCTATTCTGATAATGGTTCTTTCACTTTGCATGATCGGTACCTACATATTTTTTTTATTAAATATATTAACAAAAACAAGAAATGGGATGATGCAATTATAAGCCGAATACCACACTGCGTATACCATAGAATTTATTGCATGTCTTTTTGTCAGGTGGCCTATTAAAATCGTAATTATAACAACAAATTGCATTGATTTTCACATGCACTTTGCGGTTTAACTGACCGTGGAACTAATCATAATAGTCATTTAAGTTTTATTATCACTACACAGCACATAACCTCCATATAATGGTGGTTTGGGCATGTTGTTGATTATTATATTTTTATTATGTATTATTTTGAGTACGTTTTCTTGTACTTTTTAAATTCAAACTAGAATCAGTTAAATCTTCCTAATGTGACTAATCAACTTGCCTCTTCGGCTTGCTCTGTGTGAACTAACAAGCGATGACAGCCGATTCGAACAAATTCCTGTTATATTTTGGGGTGTGGGAAAATTAATGGCGATTGAGTCGGAAAAACAATCTCAGGTGGTCAGAAAATGTATTCCACAATAACTATGATTGATTTGCGCTTTTGCTTTTCACTGGAAACTTCTTACAAATACTGGCGTTTTTTATAAATTTTTAGAGTTCCCTATTCAAAGGAAAAAAAACCAACTGTATTGCTATGCCTTCCCTACAAATAGACAGTGTCTGCGAATTTGTATTTATTTTTCTTGTTCTATAATTTTTAATCCGTGAATAAAAGTGAGTATGCTTTTATGAAATCTCAAAAAAAATCAGCTGTACCATACATTTTGGGCGAGTAGGTATTGTAAAATCATGTAGCACACACACATACCGGCAAGTTCTGCGAGAGTCGCCGCAGCGAGTGCAGGTCGGTCTGGAAGGCACGCAGCAAGTTGGTCAGTAATCAATTGTATACTTCGCTAGCTAGATTGCAGGGCTTTGCTCACGTGGTAATTTCGGGACAACAAGCAATCTGTCATGTCAATATCATCATGTGATATTTATTCCCTGGAATATATCCTGATATATTCTACCCATTTGCAAAATTTGATCAAAATCCCGTGTGATTGAATAACAAACAATGTGTGTGTATAAAACACACACATCCAAACTTTCGCATTTACCTATAATAAAAAATATAATTACTAGCTAGCCTGGGCAACATATAGGCTATAATTAATTTAAAAAACTGGAACACCTGATGATGAGGTACCTTTGCAAAAGTTTATCAATCTGATGGGTATGTTGACGTACAAAAATCGAAGATCAGGATCATCTGATTAAGATACAAAAATTTTCAATCTTTATTTTTAATGTATTGCTTGAATAATAGCAGTTTAAAGTGTTAATTATAGGTGATTTGGAGGCAACTTCGCAATTTTTTTCTATCGAGAAAATTTTATGCAATCGTGTTTTTGCCTGTTATTTAATGAGATTGCTTACTGTTTTTACTTATGAGGCAGCATTGTCCAGTAATTTTTATAAATACTAGTCTCAGTCAAAAACAACGTTATATGTTGTATTCTAACGAATCGATCAATTCTTTTCCTATTTTTAAAAGTGTGACATAACAACGAAAATCAATAGACTATTATGTCGCGTATAATATGAGCGGAAATTGTGTCTCGCATTATTGTCATATCACTTTCAACAAAATTGTGAGAGTAATTTTAAAAATATACTGATTTTTATCGAATGATTTTTCATTAGACATCAATTATTCTGTATATTTTAGAAATAACTCGTCTAACAATTTTGTTAAAAAAAATTAACAAAATTATACGTCAACGCGATTAGGAGATATTACCGTAAATGTTGCGAATTTGCACGGGAAAAGGTACCTTATGTTCATTGGCCCTTAAGTCGTTCAGAAAAACAAATCATACGAGTTTACTTAGCTTATAATAAGCACAATGTCGTAAGTCTAATGACCATAAGGTACCTCTTCTCGTGGATTGACACATATTCTTATTTTACATAATTTAACATTAACATGTATTTACAATCAGGCGTTCAAATTTCCTAACGACGTTTTCCTTCATTGGAAGAGAGCTGGGCTTATATGTATAGTTAGTGATGTGTCATTCTCGAAATTATCATAGAAGAAGCGGGAATTTTCTCGAGTTTTCCTAAAAACCCAAGAAATTACCGAGAATTTTCGGATATTGTCAAAGGAAGAAATTTTCGAGAACAGGGAATTTCTCGGAGGAACATCGCCAGGTAAAATAGTATATATTTTCAACAAAATTCAACAAAAAGAATATTATAAAAGTGAAAGTGAGTTTGTTTGTTACCTCTTTACGCTTTATCTACTAAACCAATCTTTCTGAAATTTGGCATACACATAGTTAGAAGTACGGAGAACGACATACCTTTTATCCCGGGAAAAGGCACGGTTCCCGTGGAAAATTCACGTGGGCGAATCCGCGGGCGAAAGCAATTGAAGATCAAAAGTTGTTATTATTGGGAAGAACATTAGCTGACGATCAGACCGTTCAGGGGTATCCTATTAAAGATGGCACGAAGTTGAATCTAGTTGTCAAAAAAACCAGAAGGATTATATGAAGTGGCACTGAAATATTTCATGTATGTATTGTATGGACTGTTTATTAGACGAGTGTGGGCAAAGTCGGCCTGCACCTGAGAATGAGTCACAGAACGACGAAATGTTTAGTTTGTAACCGTGGCGCCTGTGGTTCTTTTAAGATAATATTGTGATAACTTTGTCCTCTAAATTCTAAAGGCCCCCTTTTGTGGGGATAATTTTTGTTTCGGTTTTGATTTGGAATTTTTATACATCATTTCATCCATTTCTTTCACTCATTTAATTTTTTATTTAATTTTTATTTAATTTTCTTTTTAAAATAACAAGCAAATTCATGTATTTCTTATTTTTCCTGTTAATATTCCTTTCCTGTTGTTAATTTTTCTTTCTTTTTACTTTTATTTCTTTGGTGTGTCCAAATAATTTTTGTTAAAGGACATTGGTCAAATTTTTTTTAGTTTAAAAATTATACTCGTGTTTTAAGCAGTGATTCTTTTATTCTGAAACCCAAGTTTCACTGCAAAAATGGCGCCCGATTTGCGGAAAGAATCCTGGTTTTTACCTGTTTTTTTACCTTTTATTACTTTTCTTGAATTATTTTTTTTTTTTTTGTTTTTGTGGGACGGTGACCGTTTACCTTGTAACAGAATAGAAACAATAACTTATGACATTTTTTGTTTTCTTTGTTTTCCTAATTAATTGTTTCTTATATTATTTTCGGAGACAGCCCTTGAAAAGAGGTTATTTTGGTAATTAAGGCGTTTGGATTGCCGTTGTTCTGTAAAATGGTGTTTTTGTAAGGACTAAAGCTCAGCTGTGGTTAGCCAGAAAAATCTGAAAAAAATATATGTGTACTATCAACTCTTTAAGAACATTTGTTTAGATTATTTTTATTGTAAGATAAAAACTACTATATGAAAAAAAATAAAAACGGAAAGACATGCATTTTTATAATTTCCTTACTGTTCCGAAATGGCAATGACGTTCGGGAAAATTTTTACATCAAAAGAGACACCATTTATTATACTTCAATCGCTTAGATTTTCGTTCAAATCGAGCAACATTTTTCATACTAATGTTTATAAAACAAAAATCATTCGCCCATTTTTCATAGCGGGGCTCTGTGCGGGCGACGGGCGGCAGTCTGCCACTTGTAACAGTTCAAATACAAACGTGTTATTTCTTCTCAAATATTTACATGTTAAAAAGAGAGAAGTTGAACTAACCTTGTCATCTTCAGGAGATTTTGAACTGAGTCTGTAAACTGTAGTTTTGTTGCATATTACTAGTTATTTGGTAAATTTAATTATTGAAAACGGCAGCGTATTGTTGGTTCCATGAATTGTAAACAAAGGAAATAATGTCATTTTGACAACGTCAAGTAATGACATCGAAGGAAAAAAACGTTCCGATTGCAATGAAATTATTATTAGTACGCGAAGTATTGAGGGCTCAAAATAATTGTGAAGTTCGTTAGTTAAAGAATAAATATTAGCTTATTATAATAATTTTAAACATGCGAAGGGTAAATATAGGATTTATTTTACTAGGTAATTATTCGCTGTCAAGTGTATAGGCTACTTGAATTATAGACCTAGTGTCTATGATAGAAATTTGGTCTATGGTAGAAGTTCCGTTGATATTTGCACCTGTTAGTGAATTAGGAGGTAGATTCACCCGGAAGAGTGGCGTGATTAAATTGACTGCCCAATAGTAGCACAGGGATGTCACGTGATATTTTGTCCAAAGCTGGAGGGAAACGAATCATTGCCAGTATAGGAATTATTTTGCCATTATTGATTTTTCTGTTCGTTTGATTGCAACATTTTGGGGTACAGAAAATGGATGAATAGTGAAATTAATCTTGATAATAGAGGAAAAGAAGATAAGGATATGATCGGCAACGAGCTGAACTGTTTGGTTTATGTCGATTATAAAGAAAGTAGAAAATAATTATTAATTAAGCTAGACTATAGCACAAGTAATTGCGTGGAAATAGTTATTTTGTAAGAATTATGTATAAAATCATGCTATTATAAGGTATATTTTACATTAACTATTTATATTGTTATTTCGGTGGATATAGGGTTCGGGAGAATAGAATTATTATAGTTGCAATACAGGAAGTAAGGTAGGGGAGCTTGGAATTCATGGAAGATTCGAGATTTTTACACACACAGAGACAAGAGGCGGTTGCATAAAACTGATAGGAAGGGTCATTCGAGGCTTTTTCATCTGCGGTCTTTGGGGGACAACGTTGTGCTGCCGGGAGCCAATCTCACCTCTGTAAGAAGCGTCATTGAAGAAGTTTATTTTAAATCAAGATAGAAGTAGTCTGCAAGAAAAGTGTTTGGGCGCAAGGTTTCTTCATGAGGCTTAGGAACGCATATTTCCTCCGCGAATCTTTTGAGAAAAATACGTTATTGCGAGCTTGAAATGGTAAAATTAAGTTCGGTTTTAACGTATATAGTTTAATTTGAAGAATTCACAAAATAAGTAGATTTCCCCAGTAAATTTAATTAAATATTAGAGTAGTTGAGCATTAGCTGCGATTTGACGAGAATATGGGTTTTGCCTGATATCTGCGAAAGTGGATAGAGGGTAGAATTCGTTTCTTGTTCAAATAGATATTTTGATTTGTTTCTTTAAGGGCTATTTGTAAGAACCTTGCGGGGTAGGTCCTGGAGCTTGGCTTTGCAACGTGTCAAGTGGGCTTCTGTTAAGAGAATGCCTAGTTAAGTTGCTTAACTTTACGATGACGTCTCCTTTGAGTTCAGAGGCAACGATCCGAACGCCGTCAAGATGTAATCTTACTGAATGATTTGGAGAACTGTCTCGTATTGTTAAACCTCGGTTAGGGTGCATAAACCTGTTCCCTCCCAATCAGGTTTATCACGTTGGGCTGTTAGAAAGTAGGATAACGGGTTGCCCACTCGGCGTTTTAGAAGCTAGGGGTTTTAACTAAATGTTGGCCCAAAAACCAAGAGTAGGACACGTTTGTAGGTTGATAGGCAGGTAAATTTCTATTAGGGAAGGGAGAAGCTCTCCCGAAGTCTCGTAGCTAGCTGATAGGAGGGTATTCCTTACACCGGGGATACCTAATTAGGGACCCATCTCATTGCACTATGAAATGGTTTAAAAATTCTGTAGTTGTCAGGGACTTAGGGACCGATAGGGACAAGAATAGGCCTTAATTTCACATACATATAGGTAGGGGGTGTTAAAAATGGCTGGTAGGAAATGGCGCCATTTTTAGGAATTAAAACACAAAATAAAACAAAATGGTCAAATAACACAAATAATTAGTCGGTTTATCGTTTATCAAAATGGAGGTATCAAAAGTGTGAATTGAAGGTTCCCAGGAATCTTACAATTATAGGGCTATTTATAAACCCTATCCAATATCGGAAAATAAGTAATTAACTAAGGAAAAATTGGAAAGTGAAAGTTCTTAGTTGTGCTAATTATGTGTTGAAGTGACTATAGATTCGGTGAGTTTCCAATTAACTTTATCATTATTTACAAATACTGAATGTTGTGGGTAATGGAACGTTTCCAACCCCTTTTCCTACTTATTTGACTCAATTTAGTCATGTACTTAATGGATGTTGACTTTACTTGTCTATATATTTGAGTAAATACCTAATAATTGTTCCAATCTAGTGAATAAGATCATACTCTAATCCTTTGTACCGGCATTGGTCAAATTCCTTGTTGAGAAAGTTAAATTTATTGGTAAAACTATATTCCTTAAAGATGGGAGTCTATACATTTACAAAACTTACAAATAAACTACAAAAGTTTGATTTTTTTTTTTTTTTTTTATTTATTATCATATAAAAGGTCTTATAAAACATTAAGTAGGTAATAACTTAGCATAGCGAAACCACTAAGGTTTGAAATTATACTAAGAATTAAGTTTACGTCAGTCAATATACAAATTTTACACAAATTATATTTTTATAGACAACAAACTGTCTTGTAGATAATTTACTCGCAACACATAAAAAGAAAAGGAAAGAATTGGACAAATACATTTGGTTCGTTATCAATTATCGTTACAGCCATACACATTTTGAAGAGAACTAAGGAAGTGCTCTTTAAGTTTATATTTAATATTTTTTATCGTCAATTTATCCCGTAATTCCGTAGGTAGTTTATTAATAAGTCGAGTTACAATATAATCAGATGTTCGCCTACCGTATTCATTGTTTACGCAAACCGGTTTACTACTCAGTTGACGCCGAGCTACCGATCGGGTGTATACAGCGTGTTCCGGTTGTGGCTGATTATTGACAATGAAGAACAGTTTTTTTAATAAAATTAATTTTACCTGAGACCGGATGGGCAAAACTTTGCAGTGTTTAAACAGGCCTGCATGATCGTCACCATATTGATGCCTAACTTTAGTTGATACTATATTTTTTAATATTCTAAGTTGAAGATCATAAATTTTATTTAAGTAAGTTTTGTATGTACGGCCATAACTACATAAGCCATATTGAATGTAAGATTCAGCTAACGAATTATATAGCATTATTTTAACTTGAAATGGGATCCTTTTTTTAAGTATTATAATATTTGCCAAAAACTGTCTTAACTTTTTACACACATGTTCGATATGGTTACACCAATTAAATTTACTATCAATTTGGAGGCCTAAATATGTTTGGCTATCTACTACGTCAACAGGAGCACAGCTACACTGAGTTAAAATAGATGAGTGTAGACATTTATGGTCATGAGCTATAACGCCCTTTAAGGGAACGCTTTTAATATAAGGTGATTTAATGGGCAGTAGTTTGGTTTTTGTAGCATTGATAACTAGACCTACATCGTGACACCACTTTAAAAGAGTGTTAAAATCTGATTGTAGCATGTCGCAAGCTTTATTCGGGTCTTTATCGGCAGCTACTAGGCAGGTGTCATCAGCAAACTGATAGCATGTACTATATTGGACATACTTATGCATTTCGTTGACATACGACAGGAAGTGAAGGGGTCCTAACACGGATCCCTGGGCCGTGCCTTCAGTACTGTCTATCAGTTCACTGAAAACGTCATTTACCTTCACCTGGAATTTTCTATTTTGAAGGTAACTGCTGCACCACTTGAGGAGTGGTCCACGTATACCACAGTTGTCTAGACTAGATATTAATTGATTGTGGTCTAGTGTATCGAAAGCACATGAAAAGTCGATAAAGAGAACACATACATGAAGTCTTCTATTTAAGTGCGAATTAACTTCATCGGTAAATTTTATTAGTAAATATTATTAGTGAATCTATTAGTGTTATTTTATTAGTGATTCTAGTTGTGTTCAGTGTCTGCTCGAATCTAGATATAGGCAGTTACCGCCTGTGTGCTATGTCAAAAGATATTTTAGTACACTATCAAAGGATATTGAGTAGTTGCTACCACTCACTGGAATATCTGCGAATAACTTCTAAATATTCATAAAGAAATTGATTTATTAAGGATGATTCCTTTGGTTGAGTACAAATAGCTTCTATTATTGAGTGAATATAGACAAATTCACTAATAATGGTGATAAGTACTGAATCAATCTAAAATACAATGGATCTCAGATTTAAGGATGTAATTCTAACCTGAAAATTATATAAACAAAAGACAAGTCAAGTTACATCAGTTTGAGTAATGCTAATTCTCTTCTGCACACTTAACTTACCTATTACCACCTGTTGGTAAACCCACATTATAATTCTAACATAATTAAAGTATGAATACATCACCACTATCCCTATTATTAATTAATTTTAATAACTTACTCTCCTTCAGAGATCAGATTTATCAGTATCCCATTAATGAATTGTAAGGTTGAATTCATTTATGATATATAGTTAATCATTTAGATTTTAACATAAAAATAAAAAGAACTTAGCTGATCACAATATATGGAATAAATCCATAATTGTGAAAACTGATAAATCACTTGGAGACATTTTTGTCTCTCCTCTCTGTTTTATTTAATTATACAAGGACAGACAGACTAAACTATGTTCAGACCTTAGTTATTCATTATTTATATTGAAATCAAAGAAAATAATAGCTGAGCATCTGGAGGGAACCTGTCCAAGTCTGGAGCCGAAGGTTACTGTAACATGCGGACGGAGGGGCATGTTGCCATAAGCCAGATCTAGCTAATAAAGCTGAGAATTATCAATTTTGTAGCAATATTTGCATTTTCCATACTTACATATTTTTACCGACCTTAAGAAATACATACTCACTCATATAAACATTTCTAGCGGGGCCTGGTCCATACTAGACCCAACTATAAGCTGAGAGATTCTATTAAGGCAAATAAAACCATCATCGGTACCATTGGTCATATACCTTATACTCACCTATCTAAGTTAAGCGTTAGGAACACACATATGTTAGTAGATATCTTTCAAAGTTGCGGTATTTCAAAAAGCTGGAAAACCTCATAGCTCACCTTATTAATTAATAATTCAATAATTAGTAGTGTTAAGTGTATATTTAAGACAAACCAATAATATTAATTAGCCAAGTAAGATTTAGTTTATCTATCTATAGATAGTCCTTAGCATTATCTGTAATTCCTGTAGTGTATATAAGGTTGGTTAAGACACAGACAGTACATAGTAGTAAGACATTTAATCCAGGTTATAATAATAGGCTCCCGACATAGCACTTCGAAAAGATCCAAGGTTCATTGCGGAATACAATCAGGGCACTACACTAGGAGATCACAGCACAACTCATAATATTACGGGAACTAATATGTAAACACACACTTAGGTTATTCTCAAGCTAGGTTAAAGATAAATCAAATAAGAGTAGATATTGAGTAGGTTAGAATAGTTACTTCTGGGTGACGTAACCAGGGATTTAACCATTCTTGGAGACGTTGACTAGAGGGTTTGTTACACACTGGCTTTCAGACGAGGAGGTCGTGTCGCTCGTTTCCGCATCTGTCAATATTCCTGCCGCTTTGTTTAGCATGTAGCGTAGGGAAAAACATGCAGTAATCAGCCGGCTGTACCTGTGCTTTTGTACATTACAAGAATAAATGAAGGTCACCTTTACCTCCGTCTGTTAAACTTTTACTCCTCCTAAACCACGCTATGGATTTTTATGCCAGTTTCACTATTAGATAAGGATTTTTTTGTAGATGTAAATTGATATAAATTTGATTTTATTTAAAGGCAATTTTATTATTTTAAGAGAATTGAAGAAAGTCCAAAAATATATCCATACATATCCATAGAAATCATTTTCCTCCATTTGACGACCTCCGTGGCCCAACGGCCATCACGCCGTACTAGTCTAGTACACCGGACACCGTACACCGGAGGTCCAGGGTTCGATCCCTGGTGGGGTCAAGATAGAAAATGATCTTTTTCAGATTGCCCTGGGTCTTGAATGTTTATCTATATTATGTATCCTAACTATCGCAATTCTAACAAATATATATTTGTTTATTCATTTATTTCTTTGTTACATCTTCACACTTTATCTACTGAATCAATCTTCCTGAAATTTTGCATACACATAGAAGTAGTGAGAAGGGCATAGGGTATGTACATTTCATCCCGGGAAAAAGCAAGGTCCTCGTGGGAAATTCACGCAGACGAAACCGCGGGTAAAAGCTTTGTTATAATATATTGTATCGTTGAATTAGTATCCCATAACACAAGCCTCAAACTAACTTTAGGGCTAACTCAATTTGTGTGATTTGTCAGTTCTGATATAGGTAGGAATAGTTTGGGACTACAAACGAAAACTAGAAAATCCTAAACAAGACCACAAGAAATGACGTCAGCTACAGTCGGTGATCAAGATCCAATTCGAATCGCTGCGCCGCAGCAGTAAGTAAAAATCCTAAAACAAATTACGCGGGCGAAGCCGCGGGCTAAAGCTAGTTTTTAGATACCTATTAAATATGTATAATCAGTAATTTGATTAGTAATTTGATAATACAAATAGAAAACATGTCACTCGGTCTCATAGACGCAAGTATGGTCTGCAGAAAAAAATAGATGCAATAAAAATATTATTTTTATTTTATCTATCTTCAACAATCCAACCAATCCGGTAAAAACTATAAGTTTTTTCCGGATTGGTTGGTTGATATAAAGAATGTCTAAATTACTCAACTTTGATTATGGTGCGTTGGTTGGTGGCATTTACATACCGAAATTTGAAGAATCTATTTCTTTAGTTAAAAAATATGTTCGTGTGTGTGTATGTATGTATGTGTATAACTTCTTTTTATTTCGTTAATTTAGCAGAAAACAAAATACTATAAAGAATAATTGGTAAAAATTTTAGTGATATTATTATTAATTTTCTCCGAAATATTTTTTGCACACCGTATAAAAAGTCAAAATGACATTAGCCCAAACTCTGATAGCATTTTATTCACATTAGTATGAAAATATTGTTGCACAGTCATTTCATAAAATACGATTCAAAAATTATATTTTTAAAACAGTCTTCAATACTACACAGTTGTTAACGATTTTACAAACACATTATCTTATACCTAAATGATTATTGTATTTTTTTTTACAATATAGATACGTTGCCAAGACTTAAATTTAGTAGTATTAGGTATTCTCTTCAGTCGTGTGTTTAGGGTTCCTTACCTCAAAAGGCAAAAACGAAACCTTTACAATATCACGTGTCCGTCCGTCTGTCACGATTATTTTACTCAGGAACTCATGAAGGTATATAATTGAAATTCATATCTAATACTTGGGTTAGAAATGTAAAATGACCGAATCTGACCGGTCATAATTAAAAAAAGTTGAAAACGATAAATGACCGATCAACTGTTGTAAAATTTTGCTATTTATTTTT
>CM031566.1:8355317-8755911 GCA_018467065.1 Ephestia elutella
GGCGGCGCGGGCGGGCGCTCGCCGCCGCCGGCGCACGCGGGCACGCGACCGCCACCCGGGCCCGCGCTGTCGGGCCTGCCGCCCGCCCCGCCCGGGCCGCAGGGCCCGCCGCACGCCTCGCAGGTCCCGCGCGAGGCAGACTCCTTGCAAATGCTGTTGAGGGTAAGTCACAGAGCCCTTGGACTTGACGTGAAATGTATAAGGAAATGACAGTAAATAGTCATGACTATATCACGTCTTACGTGTCCTTTCAGGTGCATACAATTAATTACGTACATTTACTTCAATATATAAGTTGTTGTTATTCCTAATAAATCATCATTAGTCCCTGGGTCTAGTAAGTGGATATTTCCTCTATAGGATTAACCACACGCAACCTCGCAATAGACCCCACATCACACGATAATTTTTCGCCTCGATCCGTTACGTGCCGTAACTTACAGAAAACAATTGCAACCTGACTTGCTTATTTGTCGAATACCACCCAAATCTTTAATGTTTCTTCCGAATCACGAGATTTTTTTTCTAATCAAATTAATAAGGTTTTCTTGTATTTATTTCTCTAAAACGTACTTTTAACTTGATTAAAACTAACGTGAGAAATAGTCGTAATGATTTTCCAGTTAAGGCGAGCTCGTACCCCACATTCGAAATAATTGTAATTTTTCATGAAGAAATTTACCTAATTAGAGTTTATTTACGAAGTGGAAAAATAATACAGGATATAGATTATGATCTCTATTAAGGTTTGAATCGTGTACTTTTTAATAAAAATACATATTTTCGGCTTAATTAATTCATAAAGGCACCGAAAATTTGGAAAATATTTCAGCTTTCAAGTCATGAAACCTCAAATTTTCAGCGATAACATATATATTTTTTTATATAATTAGTTTATATATATGCTATATTAAAGTCTTAATCGAGCACTTTTGTTTTAAAACTAATATTTTTAAAGATATTTGAGAAATAGTTGCTAAATCGGTACAAAATCTGTTCGATCCTGCCAACGAAAGTAGAACATTGTGTTGTGCAAAAAACTATCTTATAGCAACGCGCACACGGCGTGGTTAAGCGCATATGAATTCTGTTTTTTGCAGCCCAGGTTGGACCTCGTCTTAATAACCCGCGTGAGAGTATCCGTATTAAAAATCATTTGAACTTTTAACTTGTTCTCACCCATGGGTGAGATTCACAATACCCAACGTAATAACATGATATTGAACGATTTGATCGTCTTGCAGCGGTACCCAGTGATGTGGCAAGGGCTGCTAGCACTGAAGAACGACAGCGCGGCGGTGCAGATGCACTTCGTGGGCGGCAACCCTGGCGTGGCCGGCGACACGCTGCCGCGCCTCGCCGACGGCTCCACCCCGCTGCTGCGCATCGCGCAGCGCATGCGACTCGAGCCTGCGCAGCTCGACCAGGTGCATCGCAAGATGAAGGTGGGTACATATCAACGAACTAATATACCTTAGATAACAACGCCAAAAAAATGGTTCCACGAAATATTAACCTAGGTGGGCGGGGCGTAAAATAGAAACCTCACTTCGCCTCAGTTCGCCGTGAGTTCAACGGTTGTACTTGTACCTAACGCATAAGTGTCAGTTGTACGTATCATCGAGTAATTTCGCAAGTTTAATTAGCAAAAATATGCCATCGTGTGTCGTAAAGTGGTGTAGAAATCTCACAGATATGAAGAACAGCGGAATTACCTTTCTTTCCTTTGCCGAGACTTCAAACGCCAAGCGGCTGGGCCGTTTGATTAAGCGGTAGCCGGCTGCCGCGGTGTGTTGACCCCGCCCCGTGACCTTGACGCGCCCAATCGTGTACTAGCTTTTTCTATGAGAATGTGTGAGTGTCTTGTTGTATTTAAGTACATTTTTTTGCGTAAATGGAACCAAGATTTGAGCGTTCGTTGTATGAGAGTTACACTTCCATATTTATTTATAATTCAATGGTACATATTGATGGTTGATGCCTTACTACACTGTTCAAAGAGGTCCCATTTTACGACGCTAAGTAGATACTACTAAACAAGGACTTTGATAAAGTACTCTAAAGAAACGCGCGCTTATTAGACGACCTCCGTGACCCAACGGTCATCACGCTGGACTGTCACACCGGAGGTCTTGGGTTCGATCCCCGGTCGGGTCAAGATGGATTATGGTCTTTTTCAGATTGGCCTGGGTCTTGGATGTTTATCTATATATGTATTTGCTATAAAATATATTTATATAGTATCGTTGAATTAGGTACTTGCTTTGAGTTATTGCACTTTTGCTTTTTTTGATGATTGATGCCTTACTACACTATTCGAGGAGTCCAATTTTTTTGACATTTTATTAAATAGGTACTTCTTAACACACACAAGGACTTTAATAAAGTACTTGAAAGAAACGCACGCTTATTTAACTTAGCTACTCTCGGGCGGTAGAGTTGATTCTTCAGATGTTACATATCGTGAGCGACTACTGGAAAGCTCGTTCGTTTTTATTCACCCTGTGTATTTATTTGACAGATGGAAAACGAACACTGCATGTTGCTGGCATTGCCGTGCGGCCGCGACCACATGGACGTGCTGCAACAGTCCACCAACCTGACGCACGGGTTCATCACCTACCTGCAGCGCAAGCAGGCCGCCGGCATCGTCAACGTGGCACCCCCCGGACACCACCAGGTATGTGTTCATGTAGGGCCGGGGCCCACACTGAGTAGGGTTAAAATCTAGGAAACCGAATAATTACTTGCTGACTTGCTTAGTGTGTATCGCTTTTCAGACAACCCGCATTAGAACACCGATTCTACCAAAAATTCTTCTTTTACTGTAATACTAGCCGCATCCGGGGGCTTCGCTCCCGTAGTAATTTCGGGATAAAAAGTACCCTATGTGCCATTCCACTGTAGTGTGTACTGGACGATTCCAAATGTCATCGAAATCCATCAAGTAGATTTTGCGTGATTGAGTAACAAAAGTCCTCACAAACTCGCATCCAATCTTTCGCATTTATAATATTAGTAGCATTAGTAGGATAGGATTGATATGAGTATGCATGGCGTGATAGTGACGATAATAATGTTGTCTCCAGGCGATGTACACGGTGCACATCTTCCCGTCGTGCGACTTCGCCAACGAGAACCTGAACCGCATCGCGCCCGACCTCATGCACCGTGTGGCCGACATCGCACACCTGCTCATAGTGATAGCCACCGTGTGAGCTCATAGTGATCGCCAATGTGTGACCTCATAGTGATCGCCACCGTTTGACCTCATAGTGATCGCCAATGTGTGAGCTCATAGTGATCGCCACCGTGTGAGCTCATAGTGATCGCCACCGTGTGAGCTCATAGTGACACGACACACCGACCACGCCCTGTGTGTGTCTGCATTCTCCCGGACCTGACTACCCCCCGATTGTGACATTTTGAAACGTGAAGCGATTCCTAGATAGGGACGATAAACGACTAATAATTATGCATTGTAAATATTGGCCAGGTTGTGAAACTTTTTTAAATCTTTAATTTTTTATCTTAGCTATCGGTCCACCTGGTAGAGATCGCGTAGAGACCGAAATCGTTCCATCCTCGACAGAGACGTTTGTAGGAATTGAGTTGGATTACCTCTGAAGTGAAGTGTCGTTTTAGTGACGTACATTAGTTATTTATCTAGAGCGCGTGCGCCGCGGCGCGGGCAGCCTGTAAACTCTCACATAAATAGATAAGCCGTCACTTATTTAAGAGTTAGTTGTAAGTTATAAGCTTATTTGTAAAATACTTTTGTTATAGTCGACTGGGTTCGACATTATTCGGAGTTTAAATTTATAAAAGTATGATTAATAAATGGCAAAGTCAGTTGATAAAAAATATTTTTAGTTTTGGGTTCCGATTAGATGAGTGGCAATCTATCGAGCATTTTTTATTGTTAGTGTAAATTGTTATTTTGTTTTAAGCGACTAGGTCTAAAGTAATTTAAAATTTGTAAATACCGAATCTATTCATACTAAAATTCGATTTATTCGCTTAGGTCATTATGGTAGGTATCGGAAAACTCATGATAACTGGGTCGAATGATTACTGTTTATTTGTAAAAATATTATAGTTGAAACTTAAGAAAAACACATGGAAAATAAACTGTGATTCTGACTTTTAAATGTAGACTAGTTAGTCTTATTGAGCGTAAGAGCAGAGCTTCGTGGTCAACTCTGAACTTATCTTTGGCCTTATTTGCGATCTCGAAATAATTTCCGTTGCACAGTCAAGATAAGTTCGGAGAGGTCGCGAGTGCGCACTGTGTCGCGGGCTGCGTGCTGCAATGTTCTTAGTAAAAAAACGCATTGAATACGAGCTGACAATGATGGATTTAATGTATGGGAGAATATGTCAGGATGACACTTTGATATCGGTTACATAATGGTCATTATTTCATGTTTTATATTTGTTTCGCTCATTTTTTATTTACACAATTTCAGACGTGTTCTTTATCAACCCAGCGACTACAATTTTGTCCTTCTGTGTCTTGCTTTGTACCTTGTAAGGGTTGCAATCAATCTGCTGGTTTAATATCGTAACGAGCACATGTGCATCATCTCTTCAGTTCCAATTTTAGAATTATAAGTTATAAAAATTACTACTAAAGGGATAACAGCCATGATCGACTGACTGTTAAAAGGTATGAAGCTTTAGATAAGAAGTGGCGGCCTTAATGGTACTTTTCCCGCATACATATCACTTCATTTAGTGAAACATTTTTCACTACTGCCTGGTCAACAAGATTGGACCCCGCGCGGTCCCGCTCTCTAGGCGTCCCCCCCCCCCGCCCCCGCCCGCGCCCCCTCTGTCCCGAGCAGGGTGCCACCGTCACATATTCTCGATCCCATCCTCGGCCCACCAGTTCATCTGACATTCACAGTCACGACATATCCTTAAACTACCTGTAACGCCCTTTTTTACGTTTTAATTCAATAGCAATAACTTGTTCTATACTGAAACTAACAATATTGTACTTCTCATAAGTGTCGCTCGCCCGCAGACAGCGGCCGCCGGCCGCCTCGCTGGCGATCCCTTTCACTGTATCTCGCATAACGTGTATAGTTAGTTAATGGTGCGACTGTGCTGTCGTACGAATAAACAAAGTACAAAATATTTTATGTATTGTAATTTTATATGTACGATATAGAAATTAATAGCACAGGTAATATTATGATTATTCTTTTTAAGGTCTAATCTGTAGTGTAAAAATAATTGTAATGATTGTTTGTCATGTTTCCGTCGCAAACAGTTCTCGACTTGGCTAGGAGGAACACTAACGAACTCGTCACTTCGTCCATTAATTTTAAAAATATAATTTTATTAGCAAACAGATGCCCAATAATGTACACTATATTTATTCTAATTTGAAGTCCTTATGAAGGATCTCAATGTAAATAAGTCTTCATGGAACATAGCAGTACAGTATTTAGACTTGATATTTGAAAATTTTATGAGATAAGCAACAAATGAGAATTATAAAAGAAGTATTTATTATGGTAAAATTGGTATTTACTCATTTTCTTTATTTGTGACTTGAATGTAGTAATTTTCTCAGCTGGGGTCGGGTTTGAACGAACACCTGCTAAGAAAATAATGTAATTCTTGTATATTATGCTATTAAAATGTCAATTACTAATTAATATTTTCATAAAGTTTTCATGCTCCGTAATCTTGAAATCGAAAATCATGGTTTGTTTCCTCAGTGATGTTAAGTCGTAATAAGTTTTGCAGACTTAATAGACTTAACAACTCGAACTAATGTGAGAAGTATAATATAGTTTTGTTTATTTACTATGTTAAAAGTGGATTCAATAGGAAGTTCCCACGTCGAGGTGCCTCCAAGCAGGTTCATTGAGGGCGTAGCGACGTCAGACTTCTATCGTTTACGCCTGTGTGTCATTCTGTTCTCGAAGCATATTCTCTGTGGTGATATGAGGATGGAATGGCAAGCGCGTGGCGCGTTCTCCGGGAGCGGTTGTTGCCGTGTGGGAGATGTTAGAGTTTAAATATTTGTAAAAATAACATTTGATCTCAAGTGTGCAGCAAAAGTGAAAGGTAGACTGTTGTCATGCAACTACCGCGCCCGGACGCCGCGCGGCGCCACTCTCGTTGGTTTGATTCTAGCAGAGCGTAAGGATATAAAAATATTGTGATCATAATTATATTGTAGTTCTAAAAGCTAGGTTATAGAAATAATTGTATATTTTGTACATATTGAAAATAGTATTGTATCTTACTTCCCTTTATCCAAACAACCCAGACTCCTGTGTGTTATGTACCTCCTACCTACCAATACTATTAAAAAAATATTATACAACAAGTGATTTTTATTTAGAATCTCATTTTATCTCCTCCGATAACTTACATTTGGTTCAAATAGTCGTTTGCGATAGCTCTCACGTACACATTCACACTGAACATCACACCACACACTCGTGCATCTGATTTGTGTAAAGTATGCGAGGGGGACGTTAATAAGTTGATAACTTTGTGGTGAGTAGTTTTATTTCTTGAACAATTTAGAATATAATCTTTATTAAGAGAAGAAATAACAAGTACAATATAACTAAGTCCTTATGTAGGTACCTAATGCATTTCGTTAATAAATCTGCTCTGTCATTCCCTAATTTGCCATCAGTAGGTTTGGCCATGGGCGAGAAAGGGTAAAAGTTCACAGTCACAACGCCGGTATTGTAAATTAGAGGACGTGGTAAGGGATCAAACTACAGTCGCTACTAAAATACTACTTGACGTTTTAACAGCATAGATAGGCTATCAAATAGAAATAGCATGACATGCACCTACCTTAAGGCTTTCAAATTTATCTAAGAACCGGATTTCTACATATTTAATGCTGGTACACTACTATAATAAATGGACGATCAAAATGAAAAGGAACCAACCCACAAAATGTCATTTTCGAGATATGATCTTAGCACATTTATGTTAAATTTTCTTTGACAATTTGTGGATTCTCCTCTGATTCAAGAACTTGAATCAGGGGTTGGATCCTTTTCATTTAACGATATCCATCGACGACATCGAAGAATAAACCTATAACAACAATTACAAATACTGTTCAGAGATGATTTTTAAGGTATTGTCACAAATTGTTAAAATAATATTAATTTACATAATCTATGATTGACATAAATCTAAACCTACCAGTCTAAAACCGTCCCATTGCTGGGCAAAAGATTATCGAAAATCAATCTTTGAAGGCGGAAGATTTTGCCTAAAATAATTATGGCATCTTGTGGACTCGCCAGAAAACTTAATTCCGAATTATTACTATAACTTATTATATCTAGTCTAAAAACATTTCTAAAGGTAGGTAATAATGTAAATTGAATTTAACATCCTTGCTTCATCATGAGATCAGCTAGTTTGAAGATTCGCAGCCAGCTGAAGGCTTCTGGTTGCTGCGGGGGGGAGGCGGACGAGGATGGAGCTTCGACGGGCGAGGGCGCACGCTCCACGCCCCCAGCTGAATGAGTGGGGGACTTTTTGTCGCCCTTTTGGTTGTCGGGCGATTTGGTGATGGCTGGTGACGTCATTCTGAAACAGGCAGTAAATACAATTTAATAACTGATAGGTCGAAGTTCGCAAGGGATATTAAGGGGGGTTAGGCGGTCAGCGAAAATTCATATGAAGCGGCTGAGGCGGGGGGGGGGGACGTCCCGGTTGCGCGCCATTCACATTTTTATCAAAAAGTTAATAGAAATGTTTAGTTTTTCAAAAATTTAAATCAGTCACGAAATCGAAAAGGTAAAATAGGTACCTTTATGTTGGTGATTTTAAAACATTTTTTATTATAAAACACGGATGTTATCTGTATTCATATGAAATTTTAGAGGTAACTTCAGGATTTTTTTCTATCGAGCAAAATTTTTCCCATCGTGTTTTGGAAACAGTCCTCCCTTTAAACATACGTTCTACAATACATATCAGAAATTTCAGGGCGAAAACTCTTCAATTCTTTAACAGCAGCTTATAGAAAACAGCCAATATTGCCGTTTTCACTTACTGAGAGCCCTTAATGGGGACAGCTGATTGCAACTCTAGCAACACGGACTTCCGCTCGCGGACCGGAAGGAGAAATGTTAGGGTTAGAGATACGAAATGAAACGTTTGCCTAATGGGAAGGCAACGCAACTGACGTTGACGACAAAAATCAATTTTGTTATGGGTTTCAAAATTGTTGTATAAACACCTTTAAAACTTAATTGGCAATGTGCAAAATAGACAAATTTTAAAAATAAGTACAATTTACTAGGTACTTTTAATTATGTCGTGACTACGAGTACAACACAGGTACCTGTACCTGTCTAAAAAGTAAGCCGGACTTTGCGTGTGCAATAAACTATTTTTGAGACCACGGTAAACTTTACCGTAATATTACATACCGTAACTGCGTATAAAACGAAATTAATCACCAAGTAAAACTAATTCGTTTGTATCGCTGCCTCGGTTGTTATGCGCATAGAAAAAAAATGCGTGCATGACAACATCACTCAATATCAGAATCTATCAACTAAAAAGTATCTATGTGTTGAAAATGTTTTTCCTGAACATAGTGAACCACGGGAAAAAATAGTTTCCCATAGTCAACTAACCTAAAGTCCATTTATTCATAATTGTCCTTTTTTATGATAATAATCTTTATTTTCCAAATAAATAACAAATTGTTTCTTAACTAATGCATGTCATGCTATTTCTATTTCTTATTATCTATATATGCTGTTAAAACGTCAAGAAGTATTTTAGTAGCGACTGTAGTTTGATCCCTTACCACGTCCTCTAATTGTCCTATTATGTAAACAATCTTACCATGTCTTTTTATGATTTTACAACAATATAAATTAAAGTAGACTCGTCGTGGTTAATAAATGTTTTACTTTAGAATGTTTAGGTTTGAACTAATATTTAATTTATTATCAACAAAATTCAACAAAAAGTACTGTGAAGATTGTTTACATAATGAGACTATTATGAATAAATGGACCATAGGTGAATTATGCGGATGGGCCAATACAAGCCTAAGGATACTAAGCCTAAGCATCCCTCCGTATTAAGATGCTTTTTTGGTAGAATCCGTTTGTGGCCCTTGTAAGTATTGGCCCATCCGCATATTTTTTATTTTATTTTAATTAATTTTATTAAATTATTTTTATTTATTTTATTAAATAAAAATAAAATAAAAATTATGCGGATGGGCCAATACAAGGGCCACAAACGGATTCTACCAAAAAAGCATCATCCTTAGGAAGGTACGGTGTCACTCAGGTATAATGTATTGGTGAAAGAATTTTTGAAATCAGTTCAGTAGTTCCGAAGATTACCCCCTCCCCTACAAGCAAACTCACAAACACTTCCTCTTTATAATATCAGTATGATGATTAGGGTTTTATTTTACAATTGCAATAGAAAAAATAAAAACATGACTGACAACTCACATAGCTTATGTCACTCGGAAGAATGCAAGGAATCTAAAAATACCTCTATTTATTAATACGCCTAGAGTGATGTGCCGTTTACGAAATTTTCGAAGAAACAGCGAAATGTTTTTGGAAATTTTCTCGACAATGGACAAAATTTCCTAAATTTCTGAGAAATTTCTGAGAATTTTCGGAAATTTTCAAGGGAAGAAATTTTCGGGAATGAGAAATTTCTCGACGGCACATCGCTTCTCAGTCTTCTCACATCAAATCTATTCAGCGGTGCAGGACTTATGGTGGAATAAAGAAACTTACGTACATACATGAACCCCGAAAACATAACACTCTTTTTTGGTCAGTCGGGTAATAAAAAGCGGGAGCCATTTGGGGACGGATTATTTAGAAATAAATCTCAATCATTCAACGTAGGGTCAACCAACATAGGGCATTCATACCTTGAGTTGGAAGTCTCAAATAACCAGAGTTTCATTCTAGAGCGTGACCAAAACAATGGGAATTCTTTGTTTACGGAACAATGTTGGAGACTTATCGTTCAGAAACATACAACTTATAATATAGGTACCTATTTGACGAAGTATTTTACATATGCTTCAACAATAGAGGCCTTTTTTTATTTCTATATTTTTACACGACTGACCAAAAAAGGAGTGTTATGTTTTCAGGGTTCATGTATGTAAGTATGTATGTATGTTAGTATGTATGTATGTAAGTTTCTTTATTCCACCATAAGTCCTGAACGGCTGAACAGGTTTTGATGTGAGAGGTATTGTTAGATTCCTTGCATTCTTCCGAGTGACATAGGCTATGTAATGCCGCGTTCTCGCGTTTACGCAGCGACGAGCTACGTAGGACACAAAATTATATGAAAACCGTTGAGAATGATCTCTTGTAACGTCGATATCAGCGTAACGTTGAGGGGAAAGAGCGGCGAGTGCGGAGTGGCTTTGCGGCGTCTCGGATTCTCGACAGATTTTAAGTCAAACTGTTACCAAATTGGTTGCACTCTTTCGTCTTAAAAGAGCTAAAAAGAGATAGACATATTGTCACAACAACTCCACAAAAAATAAATTCACAAAAAAGTTATTACGAGAAGCGGCTTTCTACAAAGGAACGCAGACTGTCGCAAACTTAAGGCGCCGCGTTTTGGATTATTTCTGATTTATTTTGAAGCCTTTTTTTAAATCATCTGGAATGCGTGCAAAGTTAAAAATATCGAAAGAAATTAGGTGATATTTGATTTAAACAATAATTACTGGTGGTAATCGCATCAGGCTAATAGTATTCTATTTTTTAATACTTATGGTAATGGCTGAAACGGTGGTGGCCGACTGGTGGGGCGCCCGCCTGTGGATGCAAAATCCCAGGTTCGAATCCTGCCCGGGCTACATGGCTTTGTATACCAATCTGACTCATGTTAGTTTTCATCGACCACCACTTGCTTCCGGTGAAGGAAAACATCGTGAGGAAACCTGCACTCTGGTTGATGATAATCAGCTAGTGTGTGAAATGGAGAAGGCAATGGCAAACCACTCCATTAAAATTGCAAAGAGAGTCGTTGTGTGTGTTTCATTCCATATAATGACCACAACCCTCAGTCATGAGGAAATACGACTAAAGAGAGAGATGGTAATGGCTAAGAATCCATAATAATGACGATTAGTGTGTTGCAAAAGGCAATACCAGTTTTAAAAACAAATTAATGTGTTATTTTGTAATCAGTGATATAAACTTCACCTAAATAAAATAATAAACCAAACAATACGATGAAATAAAATATTAGGTAATCATGGATTACATCCCCTTAAGCTAGCAGCAGACGGCGTTAGCCGCTGCGACATGCGGCCTCCGTTAACTATACCGAGACTTAGGGGTGTAGTAAAACATCGATGTTTATTATTAGTTATATAGAAGCTTTTATTTTATTTTTTGGTAGGTAAAATTTGTTTTTGTAGTAGTTTCAAGGAGTGTATTTCCATCAATCTAGAAACCTTAGAAAATCTATAAAATATACTTTAAATACTTTACTATACAAAGATAAACGTATACACAACATCTTATAAAAAACCAAAAACATTATTAAAAATGCTACTTTTAACCGACTTCAAAAAAAGGAGGTTCTCAGTTTGACCTGGATTTTTGTATGTATGTTTGTCCGCGATTATCTGGCGTTTGGCTGTACCGATTTTGATGCGGTTTTTAGAAAATCATTTTAATGCAACGCAATAGAATTACATATTTATATATCGACTAGCTTATACCCACGGCTTTGCCCGAGAAAATTGTACATCAAAGCTTTCCTTTATTATGACATGACCCACCCAGTCCATTAGTATAAACCGCATAAACATCTGTTCAGTAGTTTTTGAGTTTATCGCGAGCAGACAGACGGGTTGTCCCTAGTTTGTAAGTACCTGCCAAGAAAGACAAAATATCGATATATCGATGTTTTGTTTTCGTGTTTGCATACATCCCTAAGCCGGCGTCTATCAAGGTGCTGCAAGGTGCTGCAAGGTGCCGCCGGTCGCAGCGACCAGCTACACTCGACAGCACCCTGCAGCACTTTGATTAACGCCGCTATAAGTTGAACTGTTGACATATTGGATGTACTCTTTCTTCATATGCACTAAATGCTGTGCTAAAAAGAGACAGATATATCACACACATTATCACTACAACTCAGTGTAGTCGCGTGCTGCAGACTCTTGCGGCTTAAAGGCGGTCTCGTGATAATCGGTGTGCTGTAAACTCTAGCTACAGTCGACGTATTCGCCAGACCCCACTTTATGATGTCAGTCGTGTTTTTTGTTTTAAAATAATTTAATTATGTGGAGCTTACACAAACGTTAATAGTTAGTTACTCGGATCATTTCTCGCAGATATATATTTTTAAGATCAAATCATATGAGTGCGTTTCATCTTATAATTAAAAAAAAATAAATCAAATTATTTGTGTTCTTTAATAAACTAAAGGCAAAATTTCCTTTTTTTACATGAAAAAAGTTTACTTAATAACTTTTAACTTTTATAAATTTAAAACCCAAATTTATAATATTTAATTATACATTTTACAAATAATGTTCCCAAAAAGTCATTTGCCTCCACGTTACTTTATACGATATTTTTTCTTTTAAAAGTACTTCATAGTCCTCCCTAAGTTTTGCTCAATTCAGTCTAACTTATTGATGAATATCTAATCTTGCAGTAGCGGATTTAGGGGGGCACGGGTGCACGTGCCCCCCCAGACTGCTTTTTTGTGTACCTACTATGCAGAGATTTCCATAACAGTGCATATTAAATAAAGAAATAACAGATTTTTTTTGCCCATCTAGTTTATTTCTTGATTTTTTGCAAATCTGGTCCTGCAGGGGCGTAGTGAGAGTAAGTCGGGCGGCAATTTGTTGCCCCCCCCTCCCCCAAAATGCATAGTCCGCCACGGTCCTTGTGCCCACCCAGAAAAAAATCCTGGATCCGCCGTTAAATCTTTGTAATCATTAATTATTTCCAATCCAGTTCCTCTTTCATCTTATTATGTTAGATATTATTACCTGTTAACGAATGGGTACTTTTCATAGCCGACAATCTTCGTTATAAGCGACAATCATCGTTAAAAGCGACTAATGAATATATTATTGTTAGATACTGGCAACATAACTCCAGAAGACATAAGATGAAACGCACTCTATTACTGAAATGTGTATATGTGAAATGAAGGCAAATATTACGTATGTAGGGTAAATTCCAATTTTATGATAGAGACGAGTGTAGATTAGATATTACAAAATTACACATCCTGTAATCAGAGGCGTCCCGTCGCAGTGCCCCAAATTAAACTAGGACGCGTTCTGGGGACTGCGTCAAACTTTACGTAACGCCACTCTGCACTAAGTACATTATAAATAGGTCCACTTTGTTACAAGATAACGATTTAATATTTGATTAATAAGGACTAGAGTCGACTATGATAGAAAGCGACCTTTAATTAAAATTTTACTTAATAAGAAAGCTTTGGTCTCGGTGTCATATGAAAATGGGTCGAAAGGAAATGCACATAAAACATAGAAATATATTCTATGTTTTATGTGCATGTTTCGTGTCATGCAAATCACTCTAGTGCAAACATGTTTTCCGAGCTGAGAGGTACTTTGACTAGGCAATGTATGGACGCAGCAGACCGTGCGGACTCCTCACAACAGAATGATTCTAGCCCATTGTGGAGTAGGGGATGCGTAGCTTACAGCAGCGGCACTATACCTATATTTTGTTGCTATTTACTTACTCTCACACCACCCAAAGCCAACTTACCTCTAGTATTTGGTGGGAGATTGTGGGTTTAAAACAGTTTAAAATAAATGTTCTCTTGACTCTCGTGTAGTCAGAACTTTTGGCGGAAATGGTAAGTTAGACGATTGCGTTCTGTTACTAAAAGATCATGTTTCAAGGATTATCTATAGATACACAATGGAGAAAATAACATGAGATACTCGTACACTGATGAACAGTTAGTATAATAACAAGAGCAAAATTTTCAATGTCGTCTTTGTTTCTGATTGAATAATTTATTGCAAATGGTAAAGCTGTACGGTAAACGGTAGTTTGTAACTATTACTACGGTAACGGTATTACTTTTTTCGTTAGGTAGGTACTGAGTTTACAATATATCCTTTTTAATACGGGAATGTTCAGTGAAATGATTGTGGTATGATGAAATGATAAGTTCCACACGTCCTACAATATCGAATCGTGTCTGTTTCTGTTATCATCATTATTACGGTTCGCGAGTTGACTAGGTATCAGCAATTCACAACACAATAACTAGGTTATCAACTATCCACTCTTGCGCTATTCATTTCCGATGTTCATGACCTTCAATCCTCAATTATTTGCTCACTGTGTTGTTGTCATTGATTAGAACTACATTAGAACATGATTAGAACCATTCAATTTTATAGGTACTTAGGCAACAAGACTTTAGGTAAGTATAATAATAAGTCTATGGATAAACCATAATAAAATTGTGAAGGATTAACGGACAAGAACTATTTTACAGAAATATGATAAAAAATTGGTTTAGTAGGTAATGAAAATATCTACTTTAAATATATTTTTTCCGCGTGTTTAATAAATAAGTATGTTATTAGCACTAAATTGATAAAAGGACAATGTCAACATTACCATAGAAGTATGCATGTGTTATAATATAGTAGTTAATGTAATCATATTTCCTAAAATACGAGTTAAAAATAAAAACAAACAGTTTAAAATTTAACTACTACGTATTAAATTAAACCGAAATTATATACAGATACATAATCACCTCTTTATCCCTCGTGGGGTAGACAGAGCCTCGAGTCGTGAGACTCGAAGGCCAAGTTTAGCTAAATAAAGTAAATAAATAAATTATATTGATGAAACAAAACAAAACTAAAATATGTTTTAAAAGGTACCCGTCCCAACAGTTTATTAAGTACTTCTATTGATAATTCCTTGGGAATTATCATTATAAATGACACGTTGTATTTAACTGATAAAATAAACAGTTACTACTTTAAATATCGTGTAACGTTTACAGACGTTCTATTTGTTGAATAAATCGTGATATCTTATTATAAGTAGTTATCATCATAACCATGTAAATATTTAATTAAAAGGTGATTTTATGTAACGTTTAATTACAACGTAATCACAAATAGAAACCTATACTAGTATTGTAAATAATATAATTTAATTATACAATAAATTCTAATGGTTTAAAAGATTATTTTTAAAGAAATAAAGTTGTATCATGCACCATCGAAAACAACACGTGTTGGTTGCGATTGGTAGGGATGGTAGGGTATGTTCTAATAAAACTACCCGACGCTCAAAGCGGAGCACATTCTGTGCTGAGTGATCGACTGGAGCGGACCTATCTTAAGTTAAGTACAAAACTTATTGTTTTAAATTTATACCGTTATGCTGTTGCTTTGTCATAAGAATATTTCTGTGTATTTTGATAATTTATGTTTTGTGGAATTTTATGAAAAACTGGCAGCCCATCTCGGTTTGTCATGGGTTTTTCTAGTAATAAACATAGCGAACGTAATTCAGAGATAATGTACAATTCTCATGGTAAAAGTATTTTTGAGATATGTTCCATAATTTTGAGGTTACTCATTACAAACATATAAATCTTTCCTATTGATAAAATATTACGAAATTATATGTAATTGTTACTTCGTTACATATAAATCTAAATAGTTAATGTGACTAAAGTAAATATCACGCTGATTAAGTGTAAGAAAATGTATAAAGTGACTTACAAATAAGTGTTTTATAGTAGTCACTTGATCACAAACATATGTTTGTTATATTGTTTTTGACGGTACATAATTGATGTACTTATTGTAAAACATACTGATACTATGATGAAAAAGAATATGTAAAAATATACAAAAGACCCCTTTGGCTCGATAGGGACCAATACTGTTCAAATGAGTTTCTTTCGGGATTTCTTCTCAGCAGTGGTCGGTCCGAAATCCTAGTAGTCTGTAGCTTTGAAATTAAAAGAAGTTGAGGTTCAATTATAAAAATAAACATTTGGTTCTGGTTAAACTTATTGTTTCTTTGTTCTCCCTCAACTACCTACATTTTGAATTGTTAGAAAAAAGTAAAAGTTCAAATATATTCTTATAGTTACTTATTAAAATAAAATATATATATAGTTATACATATATATACTGGCCTTTTTCTAACATCAGAAGTGGGATTCGATCCTTTTTCTCCCCTTTTCTAATACAACCAATATATTTGCAGAATGGATCTACGGTACTGGAAGTTCTGCTCGTCGCAAATCGAGATGCTGTTACTGCAAATCATCATCAGGATAACGAAGTGGCGCTATCTGTCATCAACCTGGCAACGAGCGACAACGGGGCCGCGAGCTGTATTCACTAAGGGATACCGCAGGGTATCGTTGTAGCCATGGCAAAGGCAGGTAAAACCCTTAGGGGTTCTGCTGTATTATGGTTCGAATTTAAGAATTTATCTTGCTTATTTGTATTCAGGAAAACAAAACGGGTCTATTTTGTAATCTAAATATATTATATTTATTGCAAATGTTGGCTTAGATTTTAGCATAATGCCAAGATACCATTAATCGAAAATCAATTAATAGGACTAAATTGTGTTAATAATACTGATGCAAATGTTTCAATCAGGTCATACTCTTTTTGTTCGTTACGTCATATGTAAAATTGTGTAAAACAATCCTTAGAGTACAGAGAAAAAGTTGCGTCGGGTACCTACCACTAAATTTAAATTATAAATACCAAATCCGATCACGTCTTTCTTACGTGATTTTTCAAAGAAATGCAGTGAAATGTAAAAAAAAAAGAAAATTACGACAAACAGTGTTCAGTCGATTTGTTCTGCTAGGCAATTCTTAATTCTAACGTTATAAAAAAAAACTGTAGGTACTAGTGAAATTTTATTTATGTTTCTTTAAAAAAAAAATGTGGCACTATTAAGTGTCCATTTAATCCTGATTGAATTACGAAATTTTGCCTAATAAAACCCCTTAAGACATTAAATGCTCACGAGTTTTATCTTTTTTAGAAAATCGATGATTAATACATAAACACCTGGCAGTAGAACAATAAATTTTTAGTCAGATTGGCCGAGTGGTTTATGTAAAGTTGAAATCAATAAGGTTCTTCCATCTTTACTCACTGTTGTGTTGGTGCAAATATACCCGCAGTATATTTGTTATTTAAATTAAACAAGTTAAAACCAAAATAAAAGACTTCATAAGTTCCTAATTAGATTAGAATGAACAAAATGTATACACCCATAAAATATAAACATTCAAGCATCTTACTATGTTCTATGTTTCAATACTGGTCAGGTGATCAGTTCTTTAAAAAAAAAAATACTAAATACTGTCTCTATAACGTGTGAAAAAAAAATTAAGTAAACTTAAATTGCACCAAAATCAGTTCGGTTATTTAAAACTTTACATAGAAAAACTATATACCTAATAAGTATCACTTTTTGTGTTTGACTATTTAGTTGGTAAATGTTGTTTACATGAAATGTTTTGAATTTTTCAAATAATGTCATTCAAGCTCACGACCGTCATAGTATAAATAGATCTCACTATCTCTGTGTTCAGTTGAAAGTTCGCTTTTTTTATGACAGAAAATTTTATTTATAAATATATATAAACAATCAGATGTTAAGAGACAAGGCCTTTACCACTGACATATTACTTCTACTGACAATACTACAATACTGACATGGCTGTGCTTGTGCTTGGATCTGTAGCTGTGCCTATGACTGTGGCTGTGCTTGTGCCTTAGTGGCTGTGGCTGTGCCCGTGACTATGACTGTGCCTTGTGGCTGTGTCTATATCTGGTTATTTTTGGAATAACATGTAATTGATAAAAGTATAAAATAAATTCATTATTAATAAAACTATTAAACGATAATATTAAAGTAATTTCGCAATTTTCACATAGTTGAATAATTCAGGAAAACTAGTTCCTTAAGCCGCCTTTTAAGCGAATAAAAAAAATTGTGCTTGGCGTCTTCTCTCTTCCTTAAAGTACTCCGAGAACGTAGTACTTGTCAGTATGGCCGTGTTATAATATAGTAGTTAATGTAATCATATTTCCTAAAATACGAGTTAAAAATAAAAACAAACAGTTTAAAATTTAACTACTACGTATTAAATTAAACCGAAATTATATACAGATACATAATCACCTCTTTATCCCTCGTGGGGTAGACAGAGCCTCGAGTCGTGAGACTCGAAGGCCAAGTTTAGCTAAATAAAGTAAATAAATAAATTATATTGATGAAACAAAACAAAACTAAAATATGTTTTAAAAGGTACCCGTCCCAACAGTTTATTAAGTACTTCTATTGATAATTCCTTGGGAATTATCATTATAAATGACACGTTGTATTTAACTGATAAAATAAACAGTTACTACTTTAAATATCGTGTAACGTTTACAGACGTTCTATTTGTTGAATAAATCGTGATATCTTATTATAAGTAGTTATCATCATAACCATGTAAATATTTAATTAAAAGGTGATTTTATGTAACGTTTAATTACAACGTAATCACAAATAGAAACCTATACTAGTATTGTAAATAATATAATTTAATTATACAATAAATTCTAATGGTTTAAAAGATTATTTTTAAAGAAATAAAGTTGTATCATGCACCATCGAAAACAACACGTGTTGGTTGCGATTGGTAGGGATGGTAGGGTATGTTCTAATAAAACTACCCGACGCTCAAAAGCGGAGCACATTCTGTGCTGAGTGATCGACTGGAGCGGACCTATCTTAAGTTAAGTACAAAACTTATTGTTTTAAATTTATACCGTTATGCTGTTGCTTTGTCATAAGAATATTTCTGTGTATTTTGATAATTTATGTTTTGTGGAATTTTATGAAAAACTGGCAGCCCATCTCGGTTTGTCATGGGTTTTTCTAGTAATAAACATAGCGAACGTAATTCAGAGATAATGTACAATTCTCATGGTAAAAGTATTTTTGAGATATGTTCCATAATTTTGAGGTTACTCATTACAAACATATAAATCTTTCCTATTGATAAAATATTAAGAAATTATATGTAATTGTTACTTCGTTACATATAAATCTAAATAGTTAATGTGACTAAAGTAAATATCACGCTGATTAAGTGTAAGAAAATGTATAAAGTGACTTACAAATAAGTGTTTTATAGTAGTCACTTGATCACAAACATATGTTTGTTATATTGTTTTTGACGGTACATAATTGATGTACTTATTGTAAAACATACTGATACTATGATGAAAAAGAATATGTAAAAATATACAAAAGACCCCTTTGGCTCGATAGGGACCAATACTGTTCAAATGAGTTTCTTTCGGGATTTCTTCTCAGCAGTGGTCGGTCCGAAATCCTAGTAGTCTGTAGCTTTGAAATTAAAAGAAGTTGAGGTTCAATTATAAAAATAAACATTTGGTTCTGGTTAAACTTATTGTTTCTTTGTTCTCCCTCAACTACCTACATTTTGAATTGTTAGAAAAAAAAGTAAAAGTTCAAATATATTCTTATAGTTACTTATTAAAATAAAATATATATATAGTTATACATATATATACTGGCCTTTTTCTAACACATGCATCCTTTTCAAGTAAAAATGTAAATTATTTACTTTATTAGTTGATATCGTCATTGGAGCCATGCCAACAGAGTACTATTGACATGTTACTATAAGGTGCGAGTCTCTGGCTGGCCGTGACACACATTGCACAATCGTTTGATAAAATAAATGGTCGATTATGGATAAAAAACACACTTTCCTAATGTATCTGGCCTTTAATAGTAATGCATTAGTTAAAACATAAGTACATTTATAAGTTTACACGACTATTTATGAATGATTACAACACTCTAGTGATACCCCTGGTGTTGCAGTTGTCCATGGGCAGCGGTGATCGCTTACCATCAAAAAAGATCGTAAAATGGTACTGATTGTAATATTTATATACATATATATTTTATTAATATTTATATGCATATATCTTGACAAATATTTTCTCTATCACTTTGCGTAACAACAAAAACTACACAGAACGAAGATTATTCAACATTAAACTTACTAGCATCACTGTAAAATGCTAATTAAACAAACACCTTTGTTAGAATGTCTTGTGTCTTCCTAGTTATGCCCGTCACAGGTGGCAGAGCCAACGGTACCTGGTGTCAAGTGTTAAGTTTAGTCACGCAGTTATGGGCTCAGTACAGATGTTATCAGACAGTTATGTTAAACTTGGTTATAATTTTTCGTATTTTCCTGCCAGTTTTTTGGAGCTTCGTCTATAAATATATGAAAGAAACCGGTACGTGCACAGTCAGTGTCGGTTATAATAAAAACTTGGTAGGTAGATATGAGTTTTTAATACAAGCACAAAATTTCGTGCCTAGCTTTATGCAGGGATTGCCCCTAAAAGAGCAAAGTGCGTAGAAAAGTTGGTTGTGAGTTATTCATCACCACACCTCATGATAGAGCTGAGTTGAAGGTCCCTGAAATATCGTATTTTTCCTGAACTATTGGAGTATTGAATACTAGTTCAGGAAAACTATCGAACTAGCGATACTAGATACGGTATTTACGTAAAATACGATTTTTCGAAAATTAGGTAGGCTCACATCACAATTAGTTTCGGTTAAAAATGTATTTTTAAATTTAAGTGAATATTATAGGTACTCCATTGAATTTACTGACTCACTCTACTATCATGATATAAGTCGACCTATCATCAATGTAGGCTAATAACATGCTATTTACGACAATGTCACGTGCGCCTGTACCGGTCATACTCAGTTCTTGATTCTTTTCAAAGGTAAATTGGATAAAGACAAGACTGTTAGATCAAGGTATATTCTACGAGGTACAATTTACAAACCTTCCGACGCATAAAAACTTGACATCTTTAAACAGCAGGATAGTTTCTTGCTTGGGCTATATTACATACACGTAAAATATATCATTTTTGTGGTGAAAGTAAAATAATTTGAAAAGAAAGAAGAAGACGACAAAGACTCGGAAAATCATCAATGATTGGACATTTGGACAACAAAAAAATATATTTTTTAAGAATGTAGAGAACCGATACACTTAACTATTATACTTATTATAGGAGTTTAAAATGATTATATTATAATGCATGGAATGAATAACCGGGTCACTTGTAGTATAGTTGTATTGTACCGATGGTCTATTGCGGCCATTTCCCCCGAAGGCTGTGAAGATAGCATCGGAGCATGACAATGTTTGTACAGCGCAGACGTTGATCCTAATCTCAAGTACTAGCCTTTTGTACCGGCTTCATAACAGACATTATGGCGGCGTGAGATTTTTCTGAATATCCATGAAATAAATTCAACAAAGTCATCGCCTGGTATGAATATTATTAACTAGGCGTTGCCCGCGGCACAGCAAAAAGGATTTCTTAAAGTCAAAGTCAAATTTTTTTATTGAAACTTGGCCTTCAAAGAAGGCTCTTTTTCACGTCGATAACTAATTATTTAATCATAATATTTTATGTCTCAAAGCTACAAACTACTAGCATTTCGGAACGACCACTGCTGAGAAGAAATGCCGAAAGAAACTCATGAAACAGTCTTGGTCGCCTAGCATGCCAGAGGGGCTATTCATTAACTTTATACATACACTAGATTGTGTACAGTCAAAAATAAAATAAAATATAAGTAAAAAATGTGTTTTTCGTGCAAACTTTCACCCCCCTGCAAATGGGGGGGCTGCAATGGGGGGCCCCATTGCAGCCCTTTGGGATTGATTTAAAAAAGGAGCAGATATTTGACATCGGGTCTTCAGCTATATCCATGCCGAATTTCATCAAAATCGGTGCAGCGGTTTAGACGTGAAAACGTAGCAGACAGACTTTCGCATTTATAATATTAGTATGGATATGGAAGTATGGATGCAAATAATAAGCGTACGAAATCGCATGTGAAATAACTTGTTTTAACTAAAAATAAACTACCTAAATGAGATTCTTGCACACATGCCTGCCTAGCCTGTATTATACAAAATGCTTTGTAGAACATTTTCCCGTGAAAATAAATAAGTTAGATACAATTGAGAATTTACATTTGGAAATATTACAAACGAGGGAATCGATGGAAGGTCGGGACGCGTTGTATAAAACGTTTTTCGCAAGTAGGTCGGCGACCCGTTCGCTGCGGGAAATCTTGCTGACCCATTTAGAGTTTTACGGCCCGTTCCGGAATATTAGTTTATCTAGTATCACATCCAGAGGAACGGATTATTTTATTTATCTAAAAATAATATTGATTCTTCTGAAATTCGTATGTGAAAGTTGGTATATCAAACTAGCGATGCCTGAAAGTAATATATACTTGTATGTATGATGTAGATAATGATCTGAATACATAAATGAGTATTGGGGAATTCCACTATGGTTATGGTCTCCCAAAACTATAGTAGGGACTAGAAAACACAATATATTTTGTATGTATCTATACCAATTCAATTTTACTGAGTTTATTCGGTAGTAGTAGTATGTAGTTTAAGTTAAAAATAAAATAATAAAAACATTAGGATACAAAATACTCACTTTGAATTAAATCACTAATAGCGCAATTGAATGAATACGTTGCAATATATTTCTGAAATCACTGGCACCAAAGATTGAATAACAACGATAACGTTTGTAGAAAACTGCAGTTTCAGTTCGCACAGTGTTTCAGATAGAGCACACGACCGCGCGTCTCTACAGACCGACCTTGTTTGCGTCGCGATCGCGACTCTACCACCAACACACTCTACGAGCGCTTCCCAATTTTCGTTAGGTTAGTTAATTTTAGGATTTAGCTGACAAAAGTTTACATTTTAATTAAAAAAAATTAAGTATTATGTGTAGAATCAGTTTTAGATACCTACTTTGTTTGTTTGTTTCAATTTTTAATACTATTTTGACGTGAAACGTCTTTAAAATCAGCGCCATACGGGTACCATGCCAGGATTTCAGACCGTAACGAAATGGGATATATCGTCTCATTTTAATAACTTCAAAACTATTAGTCTTAGAAACATGAATCTAGTATCATTATTTAGCTTATATAGTCAGTTTGGTGTTAAGACCTTGAGATAAGGTTGGAGCCCTACGGGAGGGGCGGGGGGAGCCGCCGCGTGAAATTACGAAAAACGCCGTTTTGAAAATTTCAATTTAGTATTACTCACGACTCATTAGTGATAGAGCGATGATTTTTTCGTTCACTTATAGATATTATTGAGAACTATTGATTAAATTAAAAATAAAAGTAATTTGAATAATATTTGTATTTCATAATAACCAAAAAGAATTTAAAAAAAATAAAAAATTACGTTTTGAGCCACAGCCCGAGCAAAACCCAGGATGAAATATAAGTCACACCTATCATCAAAAAGAGGAAGTTCTAGGCTACACACTGGTATACAAATATCCAATATCGGTCGAGCGAAGCAGATTTGACAGCGTTTTAACACTATCAAGACGAAACGGAATTTACTTCTCTTTCAGGGAAAGTAACCTTAATCCTGAAGACATTAAATTTTTATTTAAAGAAACATTCCTTCATTTAAAAAATAATCAAATCTGCATTCAAAGTTTTTTAAAAATTAATTTGCCACGCCCCGGATTCGAACTGGCTACAATACAAAAAAAATAACACCTGGATTTTTATGGAATCAATCGATGGAGTTAATCAAAAGGATCAAATCTTTCTAACAAACATTATAAATTAAATTAAAGGAAAATGGGGAAAACTAAACCTAATAGTAGTTTTTTGTCATTTAATTACGAATATAGGTAAATTACAAATCCCATTTGTGACCAACCCAATTAGACAACCGGCATATCTACACTAGACGAATGCAGGTCGTTTTGCCTGGCTTGGTGTTATAATAATTTATATATATTGGTCCGCTTTAGCACAGATGAAAATGTTAAATAGGTACACTTTATTGAAGAAGTTGCCTACCTAAAATTGAAAACCGCATCAAAATCCGACCAACTAATATACACAAAATAATATTAAATTATATAAGTACCTAATTATGTAGGTACCTAATCCTTCCCCATGACCCAATCACTTTGTCTATTAATGAAAAGTTGAAGCTGAAGTTCAGTAGTTTTTAAGTTTATCGGGAAGACATATAGGCGGCGCCGCCGGCCGTCGCCCCGCCGCCGCGGGAACTTACATTTATTTATTATTTTTTTATTTAATAGCCATCAATATCCCAGTACTGGGCAAATGCCTTTCTCTCCTTCTAACAAGACTCTCGATTGGAAATTTTTATTTATTTACTATTTACTATATGAGGACGCCAGCGCGAGCACCAGACGGGTGATCAGTCCACTTATGCTGGGACCATTTCACCCGATTCCCCGAGACCCGTATAGGGTTTTGAGTTACCTGGTAACTTACGTTAGTGGCGACCCACTGAATCTACCTGTTACTTTGCAGAATTTTAATAACTGCCCTATTGTAATGTCGCTCAGATCATTTTCAGATAGGGCGTCTGAGCCCATTACTTCTCTCCTCGCAGCAGCGTAAGCGGGACACTCTGCTACTAGATGAAAGCTAGTTTCCTCTTCTTCCAGGCAGCTGGGACAGATAGGATCTCTTTGCTTAATCACTGTCAAGTGTCTATTCAGTTGGCAGTGTCCTGTGAGGATTCCTATGATGATTCCAACGTTATTCCTACTCAATTTAAGTAGATGTTTTGATTTCTTTTGGTCTACTGCTTTGATGAAGTTTTAGATTGTATTAGACTTCTAGTTCTTCTCCATCTTCTTTGGATTCAACTTTCATTCTATGCTTGATGACGCCTTTCGTTATCCCATAAGCTATGGGAAGTCTGGGTTCAGGTCCCACGAAAGTTTCATCTGCTCCTTTCATGGCAAGTTCGTCTGCTCTTTCGATTAGAACTTACATAGTACTATAATATTATGTTCTTAATTATAAAGTGACGGTAACCGCGCCGCTAGGAGACAGCATCGATAGCATCCTCCTGGAGAGCTCCTGCTATTATTGTGGCAACGAGATAGATTTGTGTTTATTATTTATTCGTTATTTTAGTGGGGGTCCCATGGCTTAACAAACAACTTCAAACTTGAACAACATCGACTCCGCGAGCATTGCTACCGAAGATGTACTTATTGCAATGGGCGTAACAGGCAAAGATATACATACCTACAACCCATACAAATGTGGAATCCGTTTAGTGAACTGGGGAACTTGAACAGTAGTCGAAGTGATGTTATGCAAAATCATTGGCGATGGCGGATAATCGCTTCAAAACTATATTCGAAGAAAATCCGTTTGTGTTATCTTGCAATGTTTGTGATCGACTTTGGTTCGAGAGAGATTTAAAGTAAGTAAAAGACCACAACATTTATTTCCTTAATACAAAATTTCCCGGTGAACATGTTACTTCAGGGGACAGTACAGGGGACTTCGCTTATGTTTGTAGACATTTAAAACTTCATATCTTTTAGTTTTGGTAAATAATATTTAGCAAACGATGTATTTTGTCATAAGATATTTTATTTTGCCATGTTTTACCAATTGAAGTCTTTGTTGAGTAATTTGTTGGGACTTCGCTTATGTTTGTAGACATTTAAAACTTCATATCTTTTAGTTTTGGTAAATAATATTTAGCAAACGATGTATTTTGTCATAAGATATTTTATTTTGCCATGTTTTACCAATTGAAGTCTTTGTTGAGTAATTTGTTTGTAAAATCAATATTTATCTAGTAATTTGTTTGTAAAAGGCTTGTGTTTAAACGCCTACCAAAAATGTATTAATTTTACTACCAATAAAATTCGAAACAATCACCAAAACGGATAAATGATCACCAAATGGTGTATCCTAAAATATTATAATAAGGATATCATTTATATTTTTATTCAATGTCTTAAAAATATATGCATACCTTTTAATTGCATTTCTAAACAAATATGTCATATTGTCACCAAATAGATAATACCAATACTTTTTGTCTCGAGTTTCAATTTGGTAATTTTTGCTGATGTAAAAATATAGACGATCAATCGAATATTTTTATAAATAGCAAATTTTATAATGCGGTTCTCAAACATATGTCACTTATCTATTGTTAAATAAAATTAGTTAAAATATGATAACATATACGCAGGACCGGTCGTTGTGGAAATCCTTGGGGGAGGCCTTCCAGCAGTGGACGTCTTTCGGCTGAGCTGAGAGAGAGAGATATGATAACATAGCAAATATATATTTTAGAGTCAATTTTACTGGGAAATAAAAAATCAAAGGTAATATGAAAATAATCGTTTTATTTTAATGGTACTAAAAACATTTAGTTAAAATAATAATATTAATTAAGTTAAAGTAAGTTAAGTATTGTTAATGAAGTTAAATTAGCAAGTAAAATTATTCTTGTCATCAAACTTGTCATAGATTATAGAGCCATACTACAGAAAATTCTCTAGAGTGTTTGTTCTATAGAAATAGTTTTTCTAGTAAATTTTATCTTGACGCCATTTTTAGGGTTCCATAGTCCGACAAGGAAAACTTATACGATCGTTCAGTCCGTCCGTCTGTCCGTCCTAGTCTCTCACAGCAGAATATCTTCTACGTTTATGGACTGATTTGCATGTAACTTGGTTGGAGGATACTTCACATATAGATCTCATTTTTTAATATACAAAAAAAATTAAATTACCCCTTTTTAAGGGTATCTCCCCTTTACATGTATGGGTAATTATTTTTTTGAGTGCACCCCTTGTGTGAGGTGTCATTTAAAATTATTATGAAAATAAGGTAGGGTTTCCATACAACACTTTATTATCAGCCATTTGCGAGATATAGCCCGCCAAAGTCGTTTACACGGTGTCCCCTCCCCCCTGTAATTTCTAAAGTCTTGGACCTATAAACTTCATATCACTCACTGACTGCTTTTTTGTGTACCTACTGTGGAGGGATATTCCATGACAGTGCATATCAAATTAAGAAATAACAGAAACGTGCTCCCCCAGACTGTTTTTTGTGTACCTACTGTGGAAAGAAAATTCTATAACAATGCATATCAAATAAAGAAATAAAATACAGTGACGCAGTGAGAGCAAGTCTTTAGGATTTGTTTCAAGGCGGGCGGTAATTTGTTGCAACCCCCCCCCCAAACTGCATAGTCTGCCACGATCCCTGTGCCCCCCCCCCCAGAAAAAATCCTGGATCCGCCGTTGGTCTTACATTAAAGTAATCTGGGTTCAGTTTATTACTTTTGAATGACAGTCAATCGAATTTGTAGTATGGCTTTAGGTATTAATATTAAAATTTATGTATGACATTATTTGGTGATCATTTATCCATTTTAGGAAGCAAAAAGAATATTTGAACAATGCATACAATTTTTCTGATGTCTGTTTATTTATTTTGGACTTTAATGTAGTATATTTTAGGACCCTCTTTATAAAAGCATTTTATTTTTTTTGGAGTCATTTAATTTATTTGGTACTTAGACTTAGGATTTAAAAAATATTTCTGGTGAGCGTTTAAATTATACCCTTTGTAAAATAATCATTTTCTAAAAAAGGATTAGTTTGTACACCCAGATGTTTTTAAAATGTGTAGTTTATAAAAAACATTGTTTTTGAAAAAAATATTTTGTAAAGCGTGGGTGCACCATCTTTATTGTATCATCTTGAGTATATATATACAAGAAAATCACAAATAAATTATCACATCAAACCAAAAACAGCCTTATCCACATGCAATTTATTTTAAGAGTTATGTTTTTAATTTACATGTTTGTATAGAATACAAGGTGTATGTTTGTATAGATAAATCGAAATAGACTATTTTGTTTTCTTTCAATCTAATCTTTAAAAGCGACTCGCTGACATAGACGTTTCACGTTAAAACCAACGGCCGTGTCCACGACACAGCCCCACCCAATTTTTTTATGCTGAAATTCGTGTTTTCATTTTGAAACCACTGGCCAAATTTTTCAGCAGATTTGGTTGATGAAAATGATCAGGTTTCAAAAAATCTATGTCAGAAATTGATAAATTTTTTTGCTACTCCATATAAATTGATCGATCAGCACGTCTGCCGAACACAAGTCTACTATACAAGTCCCAACGGACTTAGTATGGTAATAAAGAAAAATAAATTATTTAATAAATATCATCATCATCATCGGCCCTGTTTTATATCCATTTATGGATGTAGGCCTCTTCCATTCGACTTCAACGTTGGCGGTCTCGTGCCTTAGCCATCCAGTCTGAGCCCGCGTGTCGCCGGATATCATCGACTCATCTTGTCGGTGGCTTTCCCGGTGCTCTGGTGTGGGCTCGTGGTCTCCATTCTAGAAGCCGTCGCGTCCATCGCTGAGGCCCGCCCATCTCCACTTACGTTCCGCAATTAAGGCCACCACATCTCTAACTTTGGTTTTAGAATCCACACCTCTCTTCCGGTCAAGCAGAGTTATACGGAGCATGGATCTCTCCATGGCTCTCTGCGCTACCCGGATCTTCTCTGCCGATGCTTTAGTCAGGGTGATGGTTTCTGCCCCATAAGTGAAGACCAGGAGGATGCACTGTTCGAATACCCTTCTTATCCCTTTAATAAATATAATAATTCTTTTATAAATTTATTTTGGAAGTTGTATTCCAAATATTGAGCATATTGGAAAATTTGCCCAGTGGCATCGAAATACAACTAGTACAACTAGTACATAATATCTCGATGCCCAGTGGTTACAAAATATACTTCTTGACCGGATCTGAATTGTCCAACCTCTCCGATAATATTTACACAGATTTCTAGGTACTGTTATGTAAATGTCAGTAATATTTATATTCAAAGATGACGCAATTTATATTGTCGTTAAATTGACAATAAGTGATCGCAGTCTTTGTATCAATACAGCTTAGTTCCGAGAACCCGCGTACAGTTAGCAAATTGTGATGCATTGAATTTTGATCAGCTGAGCTGTATCTACTATAACGGAGACATTTCGTGGGAATCGGTACGTGTGTTTGTTTATTGTAGATTACTTAACATTCAGTCAACCTCTGCTGACAAATATGGAACAATTGTATACGCTTTTACTATAACAGACGTTTTTCTTTTTGCATCCCAGAAGCCGCTATTCCTGCTTAATTTATTGTATTGAAGATTGATTGATTGATATTCTATATAAAGGTATGCATACTTGCCAGAACTTATTTTTTGATCGAGGTACTTATCCTGTGACTGTGGGTGGGAACTACCTGGCTCAAAGGATCAGCATTGCCATTCAACTTGGCAATGCAGCCAGCCTACTGGGCACATTACCGCGAGGCAACTTCTTGTCGGAACTAATTTATTTATTGTTATTAACGATATAATACTTTTTTTTGCAGCCAAAATAAAGTAATTTTATTTTATAAATTTTATAAAATTTTGATAGGGACTGTATTATATACTCTCTCTACCTATGGGGAAACTTCGATGGAATTTAATAATACTCGTTTGCGACTTATCTTTAGTTACAAAACTAAGCTGGCATTTTATTTCGAAAGAAGTGGCGTCCATAATAGAAAACGTTGATAAGTGTGCAACCGAAACACCTACACTACACCAGAATATATTAGCAAGCTCGTTTGGTTTATGTGCCAAACATATGGATATGTCGCAGTCGGATTGTATAATCCGCCGTTTTACATTACGCTATATTACATTACGGCTAGCCGCGTTAAAGAAAGCATGGTGCCGAATTAATTTCGGCGGATTTTCATTCAGCCACATTAAATCCGGCTAATCGTTGAACCGCCGTATTACAAAACGGCGCTGTTTTGTAAAACGGCTAGCCGTAATGTAATACGGCGGATTATACAATCCGACTGCGACAGATACAAGATAAACAAAACATTACCCAATGCTCCCATGTAATATTATCTAATAAAATGTTTACATTCAGAGTAACCTTTCTAAAGTCCATTTATTTATTATTGTCCTATTACGTAAACAATCTTACCATGTCTTGTTATGATTTTACAACAATATACATTAAAATAGAAGTTCTAGGTTAACTTTCATGGTTAATAAATGTTTTACTTAAGAATGTTTAGGTTTGAACTATTATTTGATTTATTTTCAACGAAATTCAACAAAAAGTACTGTGAAGTATGTTTACATAATAGGACAATTATGAATAAATGGACCATATATACACACACAGCGATTTTATTATAGTTTCTCTTCTCTATCTTTATAGGACAGAAATTTTACTAAGTAAACAACAAAACTTTCTAAGTACTAAGTGATTTTTAAAAATAATGGCTTTAGGATTTGAAAACTAAACTCCATTTATTCTTACCAGTCCTATCATGTAAACAATCTTCACAGTACTTTTTATTGAATTTAGTTGAAAATAAATCAAATATTAGTTCAAACCAAAACATTCTAAAGTAAAACATTTATTAACCACGAAAGTAATTTCCTAAAAAGTCTATTTTAATTTATATTGTTGTAAAATCATAAAAAGACATGGTAAGATTGTTTACATGATAGGACTGGTAAGAATAAATGGAGTTTACTGATAAAATGTTTTGTTCGTCAAAGGCGGCGGCAGTGATGTTAGATTGTTTTTACCACAGATTACTAAAAACTATAACTACTCATGTGGTTTTACATAGGTATATATTTCTAAATCTATAAATCCGTTTAAAAGAAATTGACAAACATACAAAACTATGTTCTTACGTGAATTTTAAATGCTTAATAAGTCGGTAGATTGGTTTTCGACATATTTTCTTTTCGAGTCGTTTTAGAGAAAATTACGAACATGAAAAACTAAGTCATTATGTGAACTTCAAATAGGTCGAAGTCTCTAAATAACATAATCCAAACTGATTAGAATCCAGAGCGCGTGCCGCGCGCGATCGACCAAACAGCGAGGTTGATGACCCCGGTCTAAATCCCGCGAAGCCTCCATTCGGGCTCAACTCTTCACGGGTCCTTAAGCATCCTCCGACCCGCATTTTCTACTAGTCTACGTATTTACTTTGTACATTTTGTTATCTATTTTGTACTTGCTTTGGGTATCCTATCTTCTTTAAAGGTTAGTATTACCGATTTGCAATATAAAATCTCAATTTTGGACTTATTTAGTTTATTTTTGCATAGTTTTTGAAAGACCAGTTCAGATAGAAGACATTGGCATATTTAAATAAACTTTTAAATTAAATATGTAGGTAATAAAAGAAGGCATTATTTATTAGTTGTTTAAATTATAAAATTCTACCTATACCCCGATCTAACAGTAGCTTAATATGACTACGCGAAAAATTTAAAAAATACAGTCATGTTTGTCAAGTTATAACTAGAAGGCCAAAAAAAACAAATAACATTTTAAAGTTCAATGTCAAATGGTCAAGTATAGTGATCGTTGATTACCTAATGCTTACTTATATCATCAAACTTTGCCTGAGATTTTCATTTCTTGAGATTGAGTAATGTTTTATCACTAAGTTGTGAATTGATCATGTCAGCAAATCGCACGTGATCTGATTTACTCACAAAAAGTTCCTATGTAACCGGTTACAAAATGTTATATAACATTTTGTTGTCTCGTTTTGAAACAAATCGTAACAACGACGACAAATGTTATATAAAAAATTTAATACTGTGTGGGAGCACCTGAAATTTGATGAATGGACCAGACCCCTTTGGACTCAGAACCGGCACACTCAGGACTCAGAAGAATAAATTAAAACATAATATTGACTTTGGTCCGAAAAGAAATTAGAATGGAGACATAATCTTTTGTAGTGATAACAACTCATAATTAGATGAAAATCCCAGAGTTTTTTCAATGGTACATACAAAGTGAAGGTGAAGGTACTCCAAATAAGGTCATATTGAAAAATTATACGACATAACCCATCGTAGGTATATAATTAAAGTGTATCTATAGGTTGTTATGTAAACGAGTTATTATTATACATAAAACAATGTCACGTAACGACGAACGATACAAGTCATGGAATAGTCGATTACAAAGTAACAATAGTTCTTACCTTGTTATCAAATGTGTTGTCAAGCGTACTGCAGGTTCTGTAGATAAGATAACAGGAAACTGAAGTACAGACGAGCAGTTCTGAAGCCAGCGCAGTGGTATTTGCCGCCCTCTGCCTGCCGCCTGCCCTGCGCGCCGCCCTACTGCGCACTTCTTACGTAATATAATATACGCTGTACAATGACGCGCGTTTTCACTTTTTTGGATACGAATTTACGTAATTTTATTCATTTTCACAAGCCTAATAAGTGTAATCGAAAATTATTCTTATTAGTTGTCTAAGGTCAATTAAGAAGATATATCATTTAAATCGTTTCTGAAGCTGTGTTTGTTGAAACATTCAATGAGATAAAAAATTTTTCCCAAAAAAAATGAACCGACTTCCATTGTAAAACTTAAAATCATGAAATAACTTAATAGGCAGATTAATCAAAAAGGAAATGTATTGGCATGCTACCTACTGAATGAGGTGAAGTCGGTGCCAAGTGTAAGGAGTAAGGATATTAGGCATTTTAATTACACATGATTCTAATTTAGATGATTTAATTTTTAATTTGGCACCGACTTCACCTCATTCAGTAGGTAGCATGCCAATACATTTCATTTTGATTAATCTGCCTATTAAGTTATTTCATGATTTTAAGTTTTACAATGGAAGTCGGTTCATTTTTTTTGGGAAAAAAATTTTATTTTATCATTTTTTAGTACACTTGGCGCAATTTTGTTGTCATGAAAACTTAAACTTATTTTTTCACTGGCCAAAATTTAAGAAATCGAAACGTTTTATGTCAGTTTGATTGCAATGTCAGAATTTGACAGAATTCCACGGAATTTTTGGCATATAAATAGACCAAGAGCCCGCGACGACCAACCTGCCTTATTTCAAAAATGCTGAATGTTTCTCAGTGTCAAATTTCACTTGAATTCACTTTCACGTGAAAAAAATATTGTTGACTACTCATGAAGTTTGAATCTTAGTTGCTTATGCAGATAATATGGATAGCAAAAGTGAATTTTATAGGTCGAAAGCACCTTTGGGGACTTCTCAAAGTATTATTAAATTCAGCTATTATAATAAAACAAACATGACTATATTTTAGTAAAGTTACAATGTCTGGCAGGGGTTTGTATTTGCACTAATGTGCAGATACAAACCCCTGCCTAAATAATGCGGCTTGGCAATGGATGGCATGATTTCTCATATTATTCGGAATAAAATTTTAAAAACTCTTACTTTAAGGAAATTAAGCTACCATTTTAAATATGATTGCTACAAATTATCTACCTCTGCAATCATGATCCAACTTTTATAGTCGCTATTCACTATTTCTGTGTTGGGGACATGCATAGAGAATCTTGAGTTTTCATAAAATAAAGAAGGGCATGCTGTCGCGGGCTTTTGCTCTATAATCCAATGTTTGAATTTTTATATTTTGTTAGGTACCTTTAAAATTACCAAACAGATTCTGACGTGGTTAAAATGGGACCAACTTGGGAATTAACTATTTCGAATAAAACAATAATTTCGGAAATCAGTCCACTATAGGCGGAGAAATCGGCGAACATACATAAAAAAAAAACATACATACTTCGAAACATATAACCTCCTCCTTTTTTGGGAAGTCGGTTGAAAATAGTTTGGCAAGAAAACTGTGCCGAGAATATGAAGACTATGCCGTCAATTTATGATTAAACTTGTCTATGAATCTATGTTAGTACCTATAGGGCCATTATATCTATTATTCAAAGATCTATTTTAATCACACAGTTGCACATTGTTTTAATAGATGGATAATAATATCGATAGCCTTTCTCTAGTAGTAGCGTAATGTGTGAATGAAATACAATGTGAATGGAAACCATAAACATGCAAGTAATACTTGAGGGATAATAGATCTTGTTTTCATTCAACAAAGTAGCATACACAACACAACACATACACCCAACATACACCATTTAGAACTAAGCAGTTATCGTCGATGAAAACTTTTTGAAAATAGCATCGAGTTTATACATAACCTAATAAATGACATTCCTTATTTATTTTACTGACTATAAACGAATAATAAATTATAATAATGTTACGTTCCAGAAGTCTCGATGAAAATTAAATGAAACAATGTATTTTATGCATTGGTAGATACTACATATAATAAATCTATCCCTTTTTGTACTTAATTCATTCAATTCATCTGCATTTGATGGGAAATCTTTTTACGAGTGTTGGTATCTCCACTAGTTTTAGTTTTCAATAAGTATTGTTTCATAAACCGATGTACCTACGTTATTAAGCACTACCTTATGTAGTTATATTTCTTCCAAATATCAATTTATATACCTACCTACTGTTAAGACAAATTGTGCTATACATTTATTAAAAGATAGTTTATCCGTGAGCACTCTCCCTCCCACTTTACGATTTTGAAAACCAATTAACCTCATTACTGACACCACTTTCTGGTTTTATTTTTATGGGTACGTAAGTGAAGTTATACCTCTAAACTTTAAAAGTGGTGTAATGCCAGTCACTTATTATTTAACTACATGATTAGTTTAAACCACTGACATAAAAAAAAAATCAAAAAAAAATAATTTTGGTGTGTTAAACACAATTATACATCCACATTACTATACCGTTATTGTGACGAAAGACTAGGTATCTTCCCTTTTGATATTAGAATAATGTCACATACATTTATGGTAGCTTATTGATGTAAGTGGACAGAAATAAGTAGCCTGAATTTGCTATTCAATTGAATCAACGACGTTCCCTTTCAATGATTGGACTAAATAGCTCAACTGTTTACGAGCTCAGGCGAGCGACAATGTTCATAAAATTAAAAATTATTGCTTCGGGTGACTGCTGGTAATCAGGTTACCTACTGATTCGTTAGTAAGCTGATAAAGATGCTGAGAAAGCTGATGATAGAACCTATTCATTAATTCCAAGGAAGAAAAAGACCAATTTTTAAATCATCAAAACAAAAGGGCTTCATTCGTGTAAATAAAGTATAGCTACATACAATATTTGGTTCACTTTTTACTGTTCTTAAATCCATTGCCTGTGCCATGCATGATGTACATATTGTACATTGTACGATCTATTATAAGGGCGGGGAAGCCTGGTGACCTGTATTACAGGAGGTCTTACCTACTTATCTCAGGCATCAGTTCTCTCCTGTTAGCTTAGGTCCTTTGCCTTGTACTTCGCTAACAACTCTAATATTGAAAACTAATTTAGAGAGAAAAATAATTTTATTTATTTATTATTATTAGGTAGGTGCGCAATATTTATCTCTATCATTACTGGCTTCGCTTTGGCCTATTCAAATACATACACAGTTAATACATATTCCCTAAATTTAGGAGAAATAGGAAGCAACCGCATGAGGTTATTATAATATAATATAGTCTCGGAAAAATAAAAGATTTCTACGAATCATTTTTGATTCATTATTATAAATGGCATGCAAGATTACAATTTCATAACTCCATTATTATTATTATTTGTAATAATAATTATTAATTACAAACAAATTAGGGGATTAAAAGTACAAGAATTTCAAAGAGATTTCTATCTAGAGCATAGCCATTAGATTAAAAACGACCCAATCCATCACCTCACAGCAAAGGGGCTATTTTAAAATGCGCCAGTTCGGGCAGGTGTCTCCGGCCCATCCAGATTTAGAGGCTCTCTAATGATGCTCACGTCTGCCTGTCTGTCCGTTCGGACGCCCCTCTTCTTTATCACAGTGCGGTTATTTTTGGTTTGTTATTTTGCAGGTGCACCGATATTTACGACTTTCCTTCCTGCAAAAGCTTCGCATAAATTATTAGATTCTATAAATTCATTTGCTAACAGACAACCTGACACAGTAAAATTAACTTAAATTTACTACTATGACCAGTTTTAAGTAGTTTTGATAATTTCTTCAATAAATACGCAGTGCGTAGGTATGTACTTATTGCAGGTACTATATACAAGTACTCATATATTGAGTTAAAAACACCATTGTTACGCTTGTTTGTTCGTTCGTATATTGCTCAGTTCTGTTTTACAAGTTACGTGATATCAAAATTCTAATTTAGCTCTGTGTCTTCAAACAAATCACAAAATTTCCACGAAACGTACTCTTGAATATTTGCGGGATCTTTTCTTTGTAGCGCCCTCTAGATGTTTGAGCGAGAACCAAAAATAGAAGGTTGCTTCGTAAGCTCTACGTGTAAAGTATTTCACATCTGAGTGTGCTGTTGTGGAAAAATGTTGTTTTGCTTTCTTGTTGATACGGAGTTCAATGCTTATTTAACAGAGGGTGTGAATTCTATATTATCTATTTACTTTTCCGATAATTATTTGATCTATGAATTTACGATTTTTTGTCTCATCTATTAAATTCTCAAAACGAAAATGAACGAAAACGGTGCAACCGATTATTTGAAAATGCGTTGTGTTTGTCACGTCACTTACCTACGAGAAATACGTATTTTTTAGGTTCCTATTCCTAGGTTAAAAAATCTTTATATATGTATTATATATTCTCTCTCTCAGCCGAAAGACGTCCACTGCTGGATAAAGGCCTCCACCAAGAATTTCTACAACGACCGGTCCTACGCTGCCCGCATCCATGCGCGTCCCGCGACCTTCACCAGGTCGTCGGTCTACCGAGTGGGAGGCCTGCCAACACTACGTTTTCCGGTTCGTGGTCGCCACTCCAGATTTTTTCTGCCCCAACGGCTATCTGTTCTACGAGCTATGTGCCCCGCCCACTGCCACTTAAGTTAGTATTATATATTAAAAACAAGTAAATAGTAAGTTAGTGAGTTACAAGTAGAGAGATAGCTCTCTACTTGTAACTCACTAACTCTTACTATTTACTTGTACTATATTATATGTATATTAACAAAATCTTATTCTTACTCTATAGTAAGAATAAGACTTTGTTAATATTGAGTTATAATATGGTAATATAGAGATCTTTTAATTCATTCTCGGCTGCTCCATGTTGCTCGAAAGGTTAAATCTTCTAAAATTTACCCTGTGTGTGTTTCAACTTGTTAATTTAAGTCACCAACTTGTTATTATAATTTATTCCGTCGGGATATTATTCCGTCAACTAATACCACATCACCTAATGTATGGAGATACAAATTATTCGCCTGGCGGGAGTTGCACGTAATTTAAATTTTAAAATGTTCGAGACGGGATCTCGAAGAGCTTAAGGCGACTTTTCGCTTGATTTATAGGCGCAGGTAACGGCGGAAAAATTCAAATTCGCCGCAGTGTAGTTTCCATTAGTGTCTACCCTCATCAACCGCGGTCTCGGTTGCGGCTCAAAACTCAAAATTGGTTTTGGGTGTATACATTCGCAATTGAGGGCATTATGTACCTCAACTCCCTTGTAATACCTACTTTACTCTTCTAATGAGATTTTTTATTTTACTGGTTGGAATTTCGGGAGAGTGTTTCTTTATGAATTTATATCGTCTCTTAGATTTTACAAAAATGTTACCAGGTAAGTAGGTACTTACATTACTACTTACAAAAAAGAAAAAGACGAGTTAAGACTAAACATAGAGTTAAATAAAGAATAGAGAAATATCGAAAAGATACGATATTGTGTACGAAATGAGGCTTCTTATTCTCTTTTCCACAAAGGAGATTGGTCATTATTGCATTATTTGTTACTAAAGATAGATAAATCAAAACCAGAACCTTAGTTGTGAAGGTTCTGGTTTTGGTTATGCACTAGTTTTCATCAACCCCAAGTACGTAGACGCCCAAAGTTGGAAATGGCAGTGCAGCAGACTGCAATAACTGCCGTGGGTGCATAAAACTCTTGTAATTACTTCATTACATGAGTTACCGTGCTATTATGAGGGTTTCACAAAAAATGGTTATTGTTTTCTTAGTGATATCTAACTTTTTTGAAAATGATTTAGAAGTAATTTATTTATTTATTTTATTTTACATGGAAGACCAACAACTTTCTTATAGGTTCTATAGATAACAACTTAAAAAACATATAGTCATTTACAGGTCCTCACATCTAGAAAACGGACTAAAATAACATTCAATTGTGATCTCAAAAAACAGAATAAGGACAATAAAGAACTAATAGCTGCCCGGAACGGGAAGCAATAAAAAAAAACAAGATACACTAAAAAAGATTTTACTGAACAAAACTACTTAATTTCAAAGCATCAATTTTAAATCGTTAACTGTTTTTTTTTTTACAATTAAAAACAAAACGGGCAAAATTTAATCAGAGTTGGGATCGATTCTCAATCGGACAGCGATTTCTCTAAGTAAGTTGACGCAACGAAAAATCTCTCTCGACTGAGGCGTGCCGTCGCTTATATAGGCGCACCACCGCCCACTGTCGGCACCCCCTCTACTCAGTGTTGCCGCGTTCCGGTGCTAATAGGGCCTCTCCTGACTGGAGGACGTCCTCGTGCTCCTCAGACTGCATGACTTTTGCAGTACCAGAGGTACTTGGCACCGGCTCTGGCGACTCGCTTCTGGAAGGCACATCGTCACCCTCAAAGACTTGCTCAGGCGTGGACTCATCTCTGTCGTCTGCACCTGAAGATGAAAACACAAGCCTTAGAATTCGAAACCTATTTCCCGATATTTTTAACTAATGATGTAGAGGAAACGCTGCAGACATTTCAAATGCATCATCAGTCACTTATTTAATTTGGAATCAATACTTCTATTACTATTAGAATCACCTTGATTCCGTAACGATGAGTTGGGTCACTGGTCGTCACCAGAGACTCTTCAATTCAAAAGATAAAACCAATGCCTGAGATAGATGCTCACAACTATCTCTAGCCAGAGAAATCCAAATATTTCTCACAACATGATAGAGGCACGACACATATCACGTAAATCTCGTGCTTGCATGACATAGGCACGACGTTAGCGTATCATACAAGCACTAACCAATAATTTTACCACACGAGCTTAACGAGCTCATACCCTCAAAGAAGGCAGCACATGTCTCCGGAGTCCATTCCCCGCGCCACGGCACCATGAACTCTGCCGCAGCCTTAGTCGTTTTCCCGTACGAGCCTGCTATCAGCCGCAGCTCGTACCGACCATGGGGCAAAGCCTTGACCACACGATAGGGGCCGCGCATGCCGGAGTCAAGCTTGCCAGTTGCTTGTGCCGTTGTATTGATGGAACGGATCGCATCAATAATTCGCTCGGTCACGCTGACGTCGTTTTTCGTACTCTCGGATCCCGGTGACAGGGATCGACGTTCAGCCGTAGACGAATGCTCAGCTGCAGACCGATGCTCAGCCACGGGCCGATGCCTAGCCGCGGACCGATGCTCAGCCGCAGACGGGGTCTCAGCCGCAGTAGCAGCCATGTTTCGCGGCCGTGGTGGCGTCCCCGGAAGTGGACTTCCACTCCGTTCCTGACGCTGCAGCGAAGACGAATGGCGTTCCTCCAACGCCGTCAATCTATCAAGGATAGAATTCATCGTTATAGCAAGGGTATCACTTTGATTAGGCTGAACCTTTTGATTCGATCGCGGACCTCGGCTCCTAGAACGAGTGTCCCTTCTTCTAGAGTGTCGGTCCCGGTTTCGAGAACGTGACTCTCTGGTTTTAGAGTGACCTCTGTTCTTAGAGCTACGATTTGGCATATTTTTAATTCTAGTAAACACTTAATAAGCAAAATCTCAAAACTTATAGATGGATTTACAAAAGGTCAAGTAGAGGTTACTCACAATCAGTGATCGTACTAAATAAACAAATTGGAACGTACTCACCAAAATCTCCTTTAGTTATACGTTACCACAAACACACACGATTTTTGTCACTCACGAAAACGATAGAAGTACTTATTAGGCTTGAGGCCCAATCCCACTTCTGATAATAGCTGCCCGGAACGGGAAGCAATAAAAAAAACACAGATACACTAAAAAAGATTTTACTGAACAAAACTACTTAATTTCAAAGCATCAATTTTAAATCGTTAACTGTTTTTTTTTTTTACAATTAAAAACAAAACGGGCAAAATTTAATCAGAGTTGGGATCGATTCTCAATCGGACAGCGATTTCTCTAAGTAAGTTGACGCAACGAAAAATCTCTCTCGACTGAGGCGTGCCGTCGCTTATATAGGCGCACCACCGCCCACTGTCGGCACCCCCTCTACTCAGTGTTGCCGCGTTCCGGTGCTAATAGAACATTAATTCTGAAAAATAAATAAAAAATACGTTCTCTCTCTCTCACTTATCTCACAACATTATATAAATAGTTATTATATAATTACTCAAGAAATATTTCTAAATAAATTAATTTCAGTTACCCATATAGAAACTGATTAAGAGTCTTCTTAGCCTTGGAAGGCTGGTGTGGAATAAGTCGAGATCAAGTTCATCTGCAATGTGGTTGTACCTATTGCCAGTTCGCCAGAGAAATGAGTTTTGCCTGTAATTCGTGCTAACAACAGGAGTATAAATGAGCGGTCTGTATCTCAATATTCTGGGAGGAGCTAAGAAACCTATTCGTTCAAGCAGCTCAGGGCAGTCCAAAACACCATTAACAATTTTATATAACAAAACTATATCAGCAACTTCTCTACGCTTGTCTAGAGGTAAAAGATGCTGTCTTGCACAGAGTTCAAAATATGAGTCAGAATCAAATTTAATATGTAGGCGATAACATAAATATTTAATAAATTTTCTTTGAATGGACTCTAACCTAGAAATATAAATGTCATATCTAGGGTTCCAGATTTGAGATGCGTACTCCAAGTGACTCCTTACGCAAGTGCAGTTTAATATTTTTAAAGTTTTGGCTTGATGAAAATTTTTAGAGTTACGCATCACAAATCCCAAAGATTTAGAAGCTTTTTTAACAATATTATCAATATGATTATCAAAAATTAATTTGTTATCATGAAAAACTCCTAAATCCCTTATTTCTGTTACTCTTTTTAATACAATTCCCTTAAGATAGTATTGGGTTATGTCGTGTATAAAAAATAAAAAAATAAAAAGGTGTATGTTGGTGCGGTGTGCGCAGGGGTCTCCAACTATCTGAGGCGAAGACGGGCAATGTCCCTGCGCAGAGCGATTATACACGAACACTTATTTTAGAGAGAGCCGGATGTAATGCTCAGGATAGAGCCTCGTACTTTTGAAGTACAAGGACCTCTTGTCTAGTAAGCCTTAAGTTCTGGGAGTCACGGGCAGGGTGATATCATTAATACAATTTGATTGGGATAGAATATAGCATTTTATTCCATAAACACAATATCCGCTGAAGGCGGGCACAGTTACATCGATGCCAAAATCTGTTAAGAATATAGCATTTTATTCAATAGGCACAATAGCCGCTGAAGGCGGGCACAGTTATACTAATACCAAAATCTGTTAAGTCTTTGCCGCAATAAAAAGTTAAAATTAACATAAACCAAATATAGGGTACCTGGCCAGGTCCGTACACAAACGTCTGTGCGCACTTAGAACGTTGTCCCGTTCACCATTATGATCCGTTGGGTTCGAGCACTGGTGCTGGCCGCGACATCAAAGCGGCGCGGCGCTCTTGCAACGCTCCGTTGTATGCGAGATAGTAGACGCTGGCTGGACCTTCCGAGGTTTGCGCTGAGCCACTACGGGGACATCGGATCGGAGGCGGCGATGCGGCCTTTGGAAATAAGGTTAGGATCCGTGTGTTGCGCCTTGGGGTCGCCGACGACGGGGCCTGCGCCGTGGCATGCGGTACACTCCAGGAAACGTCAACTCATATGGCCGGACGGGCACGTGGATCTCAACAGCTCATATTCCCGGCAACTTCATGGCGGCGAATATCCCCTGTGTCCTTGCGCGTATCGCGGATTTAAAAGCTAAAGGTTAAACTATAGTCCCATGGTGGGGAGCCGAGGGCGGCGAAGGTGAAAAAACCCCCAAAAAATTAATAATTGCTCAAGCCATGTTACATGTCGTGGCGGCCATCAGGGAGAGACCGAATCCTCTAGACTCGATTTGACATTCCGTTTTGTCGCGCTCCGTTTCGCTTAATTCGGACGCACGTCAAACCAACTTTTAATATTCTTTAAAAGAACTAATGTTTAAATAAGGTATTTATTCCTTGAATATTATAATAATCTAAGTCGACGATATTAAAGGAGAATAATCAAAATTCTACAACAATCCAGCCATGATTTCTTATTTGTTTATGATAAGAAAGGTTTGTCAGGACCCAAAACGGAACGTGTGTCACCAGCTGTCAATGTCAGACGTCCAACTCTGCAGATATTGTTGACAGTCTAATTTAATCATGGAATGTTTTGTTATGAATGTTTAGTTTTTGATATAATTCCGTAAGTACACAAAATCACGTCGAGTTATTGCTACCAATGGTTTCGGCGTGACTCAAAGAACGTTTTAATGTGCGGGTCTCCCTGTTTTCTTAATAAGTATTGTAAAAACAACATATGAAATTTGTGTACCGGTGTGTCACTTTCCCATTCAATTTGTCTGGAGACTAATGGATTTGAATGCCTGCTATTGTGATGCGTCGAGAGCCTATCATGCAGGTAATACGCCATAGGAATAGTATCCCAATATATCAACTAATTCACCTAAAATATGACATGCAAAGTAGACCAGTTAGAAATTCAAAATAATTCTGTAGTTATCACTACAATACCCCCCTTTTCGGCAAAGAGGTTAAGTCGTACTTAGCCGAAACAGCCGGGGTAACCGGAGAAAATATTCACCTATCCTACGGCAATATATTTCTAAATATAAAACTATCAGCTGTATATGAAACTAGTTCATGCTATTTCATATATTAAACTAAAATATATGTTCTAGAGTTCTAAAACTAACTCAATTTATGTTGAGTGTCAGGAATACAGCGTCTGGCCAGACCGCTGCAATTCCCCTGCATTAAAAAAATCATACTTGGATTTCTAATCGCAAGTAGCATACTAATAATAAAGAATTATCTTAAGTAATATAGTTCTTACTTATGTATAACTAGCTGTCGCCCGCGGCTTCGCCCGCGTAAGTTTCGCTTAGATGAAAAATCTCTCTTGGAGCTTTTCATCAGATGTTCCAGATCTTCAATTTGTATACGTCAGCAGAAAATGCTCATCAGGTTGAACGATTTTTGCTAAGGCGCCATTTCCATATATTTTATAGTGTAGTTGGTCTCTTGGAGCTTTTCATCAGATGTTCCAGATCTTCAATTTTTATACGTCGGCAGAAAATGCTCATCAGGTTGAACGATTTTTGTTAAGGCACCATTTCCATATTACTTATAGTTTAGCTGTTCCGTTATGGTTCTTCATCAGGTGTTCCAGTTTTCAAAATGAATTATAGCCTATATGTTGCCCAGGCTTAATAGCTATACAACAAAAAAGTTTCATTCAAATCCGTCCAGTAGTTTTTGCGTGAAACGCGTACATACATACAGACAGACAGACAGACAGACAGACAGACAGACAGACAGACAGACAGACAGACAGACAGACAAGAAATTCCAAAAAAATTTTTTTGCTTTCTATTGTTCTTCTTAGGTCTCCCTCTATCCATTTCAGTCAAAAATATTAAATGTACAGACAAAATATTTTTACTGTTTTATTATATGTATAGATAAGAAAAACTATTTGAAATTTAATTAAAGTATAGTAATCTAGCATTCCTACATAATGTACTAGTTAGTAATTAAATTGTAAACCTAATAAAGTCTTTAAACTAATGGAGAGATCTCACATAAATAGACATTTAAAATGTATAGCCGTTGGGCTGACATTGTATAAGGGAAAAAACTTATTTTCCTTTTTTTCTCAAAAATTAAGGAGTATTAATCCATATCCTTATATTTACTCTGGCGCCTAGAGTGTGTAGTTACAAAAGAAATTGGTTTTCAAAAAAAACGCTTGACAAAAAAATTTCACATGTGAGTCATGTCATATGTGAAAAATGAGGCCTCTAATTGGTTATACCAATCCAAAATAACAAAGTTCAAGATAAGAAAGTTGCTAGCTACGGGACACACCTTGTGAGACTTTTGTTATGTCCTTGACATGATATTTTCCAACTTTACCGGTTTCTATCTCCTGAAGGTCGTAAACAACATCCGAATGCTTCCTGACAACTTTACATCACAAAGCGCGGTGCTAGTTTAGCGGAGAAGAAATGAGCTGAGTGACTGGTCATTTGAAGGTATTAACGAATTTGGAATGCCGCCTCTTTTCGGCAACATGCCATCCGTCATTATCTCCCGACCTTTAGCTAACAAAAATGGTGTGTGCCCGGTGGCAACATTAATAATGCTATTCAAAGATAGCTACCACTAAATAAATCAAAAAAACATTTCAGTACTTTATGTTCTGAAGTATTCCGACTACGCCTAAAATCATCAATTCTAAGAAAAAAAATCTGTGACGTCTGAGTCACCAGAAAATTTTAAATTCCACGACCCAAATGGTCCTCCTTTAATAGGTATGTGAATAACGCGTTCATCATCTTCCCTAGTCTCCGTAACATAGGTAGTCCTACCTGTTGAGTTGGCTTGACGTACTAAACCGGGAGCTCCTAGTTGAGACAATGTGGGTTATAACGCTTTAAGTGTGGAAGGGCCGGTTGGGTGGGTGTCAATTGCACCTTCCCGCGGTCGTGTATTAACAAATGAGGAAGTAGTAGTGGTAGGTGGTTTGTTTGCCTCCCCACTTACTTCGTGATATTGCTCTTCCCTTTCGCCGTCCGACATGTTGACAAAAATGTGAGGTTATATGTGTCAGGGTATGTAATAGATTATAATAATTGATAAATTTCTAAATAGATACAGGTTACTCCCTGTCAATAAAAATAAATTAGCTCTCAAATTGAGGTTAAATAGGAATTATGGCTGAGCGCTATGCTTTTTATTCATAGCGAAGCCCAAATAAAATATTAATTATTATATTATTAATTATAATATTATTTAGTAATATTATAATAATTACTATGAATTGTATTAAATGTATGCTTACAACCCTGTCGCATATAAACCTAACACACAATAAGTATAATAACTTTACAGTCAATGATATCACCAAAATTTCAAAATAACAAATGAGCGAGTTTAAAAAATTTAAAAATTATTTTTTAGAAAAAAACTGCCACTCTCACAGGACTCAAAGGCTCAAAAATATAGTAGTTCGGGCGCCATTGTCGTGTATAAAAATAAAAAAAAATAAAAAGGTGTATGTTGGTGCGGTGTGCGCAGGGGTCTCCAACTATCTGAGGCGAAGACGGGCAATGTCCCTGCGCAGAGCGATTATACACGAACACTTATTTTAGAGAGCCCGGATGTAATGCTCAGGATAGAGCCTCGTACTTTTGAAGTACAAGGACCTCTTGTCTAGTAAGCCTTAAGTTCTGGGAGTCACGGGCAGGGTGATATCATTAATACAATTTGATTGGGATAGAATATAGCATTTTATTCCATAAACACAATATCCGCTGAAGGCGGGCACAGTTACATCGATGCCAAAATCTGTTAAGAATATAGCATTTTATTCAATAGGCACAATAGCCGCTGAAGGCGGGCACAGTTATACTAATACCAAAATCTGTTAAGTCTTTGCCGCAATAAAAAGTTAAAATTAACATAAACCAAATATAGGGTACCTGGCCAGGTCCGTACACAAACGTCTGTGCGCACTTAGAACGTTGTCCCGTTCACCATTATGATCCGTTGGGTTCGAGCACTGGTGCTGGCCGCGACATCAAAGCGGCGCGGCGCTCTTGCAACGCTCCGTTGTATGCGAGATAGTAGACGCTGGCTGGACCTTCCGAGGTTTGCGCTGAGCCACTACGGGGACATCGGATCGGAGGCGGCGATGCGGCCTTTGGAAATAAGGTTAGGATCCGTGTGTTGCGCCTTGGGGTCGCCGACGACGGGGCCTGCGCCGTGGCATGCGGTACACTCCAGGAAACGTCAACTCATATGGCCGGACGGGCACGTGGATCTCAACAGCTCATATTCCCGGCAACTTCATGGCGGCGAATATCCCCTGTGTCCTTGCGCGTATCGCGGATTTAAAAGCTAAAGGTTAAACTATAGTCCCATGGTGGGGAGCCGAGGGCGGCGAAGGTGAAAAAACCCCCAAAAAATTAATAATCGCTCAAGCCATGTTACATGTCGTGGTGGCCATCCAGGGAGAGACCGAATCCTCTAGACTCGATTTGACATTCCGTTTTGTCGCGCTCCGTTTCGCTTAATTCGGACGCACGTCAAACCAACTTTTAATATTCTTTAAAAGAACTAATGTTTAAATAAGGTATTTATTCCTTGAATATTATAATAATCTAAGTCGACGATATTAAAGGAGAATAATCAAAATTCTACAACAATCCAGCCATGATTTCTTATTTGTTTATGATAAGAAAGGTTTGTCAGGACCCAAAACGGAACGTGTGTCACCAGCTGTCAATGTCAGACGTCCAACTCTGCAGATATTGTTGACAGTCTAATTTAATCATGGAATGTTTTGTTATGAATGTTTAGTTTTTGATATAATTCCGTAAGTACACAAAATCACGTCGAGTTATTGCTACCAATGGTTTCGGCGTGACTCAAAGAACGTTTTAATGTGCGGGTCTCCCTGTTTTCTTAATAAGTATTGTAAAAACAACATATGAAATTTGTGTACCGGTGTGTCACTTTCCCATTCAATTTGTCTGGAGACTAATGGATTTGAATGCCTGCTATTGTGATGCGTCGAGAGCCTATCATGCAGGTAATACGCCATAGGAATAGTATCCCAATATATCAACTAATTCACCTAAAATATGACATGCAAAGTAGACCAGTTAGAAATTCAAAATAATTCTGTAGTTATCACTACAGTTAATATTTGAGAAACTTTCCGCGAATAAGTGATGACAACACACTTATCAGGATTCAAATCTAATTTATTGCACAAACAATATTCAGCCAAACGATCTAGATCCTGTTGAAGTAGAACACTATCAGCCTGAGATGAAATAGAGCTAAAAATCTTCATATCATCAGCATAACACAAGAGTCGCGATGCTTTAAAACAATTATTAATGTCGTTTACAAATATTGTAAAGAGCAAGGGTCCCAAAAGGGACCCTTGAGGGACACCACTAGTGACAGGAACCCAACTGGAAACATAATTACTGATTACAACAGCTTGCGTTCTATTTTCAAGGTAAGATGAGAACCATCTCAGAAGATCACCTCTTATACCTATGTTATATAATTTAATAACAAGTAGGTTATGACTAATTTTGTCAAACGCTTTGCTGTAATCAGTATATATTACGTCTACTTGTAGGCCTTTTTCCATAGAATCAGAAACAAAATCATTTAATAGAATCAGATTAGATGTAGTCGATCGTCCTTTCAGGAAGCTATGCTGTTCACCGTATATGGATTGTTTAATAGCCGGGAAAACACGGTTATAGGTTAGCCTTTCTAGCAATTTAACAACTATGCAAAGCTTTGAAATAGGCCTAAAATTAGTGACATCAGACTTAGATCCCTTCTTTGGGACTGGTGAAATATAAGCTGACTTCCAAATCATTGGGACTGTATGTTCTTTAAACGATTTATTAAATAAAAGAGAAATAGGCTTAGCTACGGATTTGGCACAACTTAGTAGAAAGCCAGCTGGCAAATCATCAGGCCCAGCTGACTTTGAGGGATCCAACTTAAGTATTAAATCATATACTTCTGATTCATCAGTTTCAATTGAATATATATCAGAAACACAATCAGACGGAGGTCGATTAGTGATATCTTCAAGATTAACTGGATCAGAATCAGAAAAGTTCGACTTGAAGTAAGATGAAAAAAGTTCACATATTTCATGGCCTGAATTTGCTTCCAAATTACCATATCTAACACAATTAGGAATAGAATTAGATTTCGATTTAGTCTTAAGATAGGACCAAAACCTCTTAGGGGACTTTTCTATAGATTTCTCGACCGATGACATGTAATTATTAAAACAGTACTGTTCCATATTGGAGCGTGAGCCCCATATAATAATAAAAGTAATCTTCAGGGTCGTTATAATAAATTTATTGGTAAACATAAGACCCTGGACGGGTCTATGTTGATTTATATATTATTAAATATATTTTAGATACATTATTTATCTTTAAAATATTAGATGATAAGTGATTTACATAATCTGAGTCAAGAATGATATCAAAATGTAGAATCGAATGTGTATGAATACAATTTAAAATTTATGACAGGTGAAATAAGTATGTATGTGCCAGCGCACGCATAAATGGATCAAAGAGGATGAACGCGTCGCCGCGTTACAGTACCGGGGGGGGCCGGTTTTAAAAAAAAAGTTTTAAAAACTTTTTTTTTAATCTTAAAAATTGTTAAAAATTGAAATATATGTAATTTTGAATTTAGAGAGTAAATTATGAATTAAAAAAAAATACATAGTAAACTTAAATAAAAATATAAACTTATTATACAATAGTAGTAAAACTAAATGGATGAAGTGAAAGTTAATTTAGAAAGGTGAATGAAATTGAGATGAGTATATACAATAAGCCAATCAGTTCCACATACATCCTACCTAACAAATACTAACATACATACATCACCTAACAAAGTCATAATTCCATTTAAGGATTTGTGACTAAATACATCATAGAGAAAGCTTATATATTAGGAAGCATTTCTCAAGAACTGAGCTTATTAATGGTGTAGGCTTAATTAAAAATTAGTCACCAACCGCTAACTTGTAAATAATAGCTTAAGGCTTTTTTAACGTGTTGCTAAAACCGCACGATGACAAATATGTACAAGCATGTACCTTAATATATAGGTAGAGTATAAAAATAATACAATGCGCGAAACGCAAAAAATAAAATAAAATAAACGTCTTAGTAATGACGTGAGGAAAATATCAAGTTAATGATATAAATAGAGTAAATAAGTAAGGTAAGTAAGTAAGGTAAGTAGAGTTACAAATTAGACAACTCTAATTAAAATAATACGGTAATTAAATACAATTAACAGTAATTAACGGTAATTAAATGTAATTAAAAATACTTAAAGGTAATTAAAAGTACTTAATTAAAAGTTATTAATTAACTTTAGTTAATTAAAATAGGAGAAGAAAAAGAAGTAAAAAAAAATAATTGAACAAATTTTCAAATTAGGATGACAATTGTCAAATGAGATGAGAAACTAAAAGGTAATGAGGTGAGAAAATAAACATCTTTTAAAATAAAAAGATTAAATAGTTATTAAGGCAATTAGAGTAAAGAAATTGCCTTAATTGGCTTAATATCTTTGATATGCCAGCGGCCTAGGGGTTTGTGATAAAAATCTGTTAAATCATAAACTAGTGGCGAGATTTTATTTGTTATGTAACATTTAATAAATTTGGGTGCTAATTTAGCTGAAAAATGTTTATCAGCAGAACTTAAAGGATAATTCCGCTTCCAAACGATGTCACCTATATTAAATTCGATATATTGACGATGTTTATCGTAAAGTTTAGCATTGACTTCATGGGATTTATACATTCGTTTTTGTACTTCTGAAAATACTGGAAGTAAATTACCTAAATGCTCTGCATAAATATCGCGAGGAGCAAATATATAATCTTCAATAGATTCGGTATCCGAATATATTGAACCACAAGTAACTAATTCACTGCCGAAGACGAGGTAAGAAGGAGTAAATTTTGTTGTTTCATTAACGGATGAGTTAATGGCAAATTGAATATGATTCAAATGTAAGTCCCAAGTACGATGGTCGTCATCAACAAAAGAAGCTATAGCTGTGATTATAGTTTTGTTGTAACGCTCAACAGGATTTACTTGAGGCAGTAACGTGGAGTGTAATGTACATGAGGTATTTTGTAAGTGTTAAACAAGTCTTTAAGTTCAGCACTTATCATTTGAGGACCATTATCTAGAATTATGGTTTCTGGAATACCATAATTCATAAAAACTAGATTTTCAAGAATATGTTTTATAACAGATGACGTTGCTCTTTTAATGGGGTAAATAAGGCAGTATTTAGAAAAACAGCAGGTAACCACTAATATGAATCTATTTAATTTACGTGATAAAGGTAAGGGACCAATAAAATCGATAGCGATTGTTTGAAAAGGACGAGAACAATTCTTAGGTTTGCCCATTAAACCGATAGTGTTTTGATTTTGGTGTTTGTAGGCTAAACAAGTATCACATTTAGAGATGAAAAAATGCTACATCTTTGTACATACCAGGCCAATAATAATGAAGTTTAAGGCGATGGTAGGTTTTGAAAATACCGAAATGAGCTGCAGTAGGTAAATTATGATTTTCATAAATAATGGACTCTCGAAACTCTGATGGAATTACGAGTTTCCAGTTGAATTCAGAATTATATTCAGTAACAGCGCGACAATATTTAAATAATTTATTATTTTTAATGAGGTAATCTGGAGTAGAAGTTGGATTTATTTTACATTTGTCAAATATAGAGTTGTACCAAGTGTCTTTAGATTGCTCAAATGACATATTAATAGCGTTAACATGAGCGATGCGAGATAATTGATCAGGTACTACATGTTCAGAGCCATGTTTATGTTTAATTTCAAAATTAAACATAGAGAGACGGATGCACCAGCGTGCTAGTCTACCTGTAGGGTTATCAAGACGTAAGAACCATTGTAAAGCAGAATGATCCGTATAAATAGTAAACTGTTTTCCGTTGTCTAAATAACAACGCCAGTGTTCTAAAGCAGTTATCACACTAAGAAGCTCGCGTTCTGTAATTGAATAGTTGCGTTGAGGAGCAGTTAGGGTTTTACTCATGTAAGCTATAGGTTTTTCAACGCCATCGAATTCTTGTGTGAGCATGGCACCAATGCCATATGCAGAAGCATCACAATGAACAGCGAATGGTTTTGTGAAATCGGGACAAGCTAATATAGGAGTACTAACTAAAGCCTGTTTAATTGAGATGAAGGCTTTATCAGCCTCAAGAGACCATTTGAAAGGAGGTGCTTTCTTTTTAGTAGAGGTAAGTTTAGTGAGAGGGGCAGTTAAAGTACTTAAATTAGGGATAAATCGTCGGTACCAGCTAGCGGTGCCAAGGAATCTTTTAACATCCTTAACAGATGTAGGAGTTTTAATATTTAGGATTGCTTGAACCTTAGTAGGGTCAGTTTGTAAACCGTCTTGATTTACTATATAGCCTAAATATTTGAGTTCATGTCTAAAGAAAGAACATTTAGGAAAGTTAACTGTAATGTTAGCTTGAGAAAGTTTAGTGATTAATTTAGTTAATAATTCAACGTGTTGTTCAAATGTAGGTGTAGCTATGACAATATCATCTAAATAACAAAAAATAGTGTTATCTAGCATCTGATATATCTGATAGTAGATTATCAAGAAATCTTTGTTGAGTAGCAGGTGCGTTAGTTAGACCGAAGGGCATTACTTTAAATTGGTACATGCCACGACCAGGAACATGGAAAGCAGTCTTTGGACGATCTTCCTTTCGTAAAGGAATCTCCCAAAATGCTTTCGCAATGTCAATTGACGATAAATATTTACAATTTTTTAAATTATCTAAGATATCTGAAATTAAGGGTAATTTGTAAGCGTCTTTACGAGTGATGCTATTCAATTTTCGACTGTCTACACAGAAACGCCAAGTCCCATCTTTTTTAGGAGTAATGATAACGGGACTAAGCCATGGGCTTTCGCAAGGTTCGATAACATCTAGTTTAAGCATTTCATCGACCTCTGTTTTTAATGCTTTTTGTTTTTCTGGTGATAAACGATAGCATCGTTGACGAATGGGAGCATGATCACCGGTATCGATGTGATGTTCAGCGAGGTGAGTTTTTCCTAATGGTTTAGTTTCAGTAGAAATTTGTTTAAATTTGTCTATTATTAAATTAGCTAAATCTTGTTGTGTATTTGTTAAATTTTCAAATGAGTGAAGATTAGTAGAAGTTGAATGAACTAGGAAATTGTTATTTTCAGAAGTAAAGTGAGTATTAATGTTACGAAGTATGTTAGGAGCTATGTTAAATGTTTTCCAGAAATCGATGCCAAGAATTAAAGGTTCATGAACATCTGGAATTACATGAGCAGTAATTATAGAAAATTTATTATTATAAATTACCGGAAGTGAAATTGTTCCGATAGATTTAATAGGTTGTCCGTTAGCTACGGTACCTAAAATACGTTGGTCTTTTCTCAATGAGAGACCAGACTTAAGTAAAAGTTTATGTGAGTCCTTACCAAGAATTGTAATTGAACTTCCACTATCTAATAATCCATTTAAAATGAGATTATTAATTTTAATATGTAAATAGGGACGTTGTGTGTCTTTGGTTTCAAAAAGAAGAGTGTTCACATTTGTACGAAGGAGAGTATTCACATTGTAAGAATTAAAAAAAAGTTGTATGTATTCAAGCCAATTATTCCAATCTTGTTTATCAAATTTATTAGAATTTTGTATGTGTTTAGGCTCCTTCGTAGTTAGTTTTTTGAATTCGATTTGTTACAGTTGGGACAATGAGGAAATGTAACGTTTTTTAAACCACATCTGTAACATACTTTTTGCGTATTAGTACATACGGCAAGAGAATGTGAATCAGTTCTGCACCTTGGGCAGGCGAATGTAGGTAACTTTTGTGGAATTTGTTGTGTTTTAATAGCGTAGGTAGTTTTAGTAAAAGGATATTCAGGAATATATGGTTTTGTTTTCGAGGGTTGTTGGTACGAAGTTGATTGTTGTGGAAATGTATTATTATAAATTGAAGAGTGAGAATTGACGTGTAAAAGTTTTTCCGTGAATGTGCATGATTCAATTAAAGATTGTAGTGAATTTAAATCGTGTTGAGATATGCGTAAAGTATATTCTGGTCGTAAGTTTCGTAGTAATATTTCTATTTGTTCTGTCTCTGTAATTTTATTTTGTAATTTTGAGAATAATGATTGCATAGCTGATATATATAGTATAATCCTTTCATTTGGATTTTGTTTTCTGTTGTCGATTTGTTTTTTTAGTAAGTAATCATGATTTGTTATTTCAAAATCTTTTATTAATATGGTTCGTAAAGTTTTCCAGTCTTTAATATTGTCTTTTTTTGCTCGAAACCACTCTAAAGCGTGACCTGATAGTAGGTCAAATATATGGGAAAACAATGTGCTTTCTGAAATATTACGTACAGAAGCGAATTCTTCTAAGTTTCGAATGAATTCTGACGGACAGCCGTTACCTTTAAATGTAAACCGTTTCAATTCGTTTGTATATTTATGTTCGCCTATTGTCATTAGTTTATTGGTTAATGTATCAAAATAGGAATGAGGTATTGAATTAAGAAGAGGAGTCGTGTTAACTGACTCTGTTGAATGGTAAACAGATTGTTGAGGTGTATCAATTAATGAGTGGTATCTAGTTTTAAGTTGTGTAAATTCATTAGAAAGTGAATTAAGTGATGTGAGTTGTTCAACACTCAAGTCTTCATTAATGTTGATTAGACATATTCTGTTATGAATATGAGAAATATATGGTGGAATTTTGTTGCTACGAATCGGGAATGATTGATGATTCTAATATTCACATGATTCTAATATTTTCAGACATTTGGTAATGTCGGTGACATCTGTTGCGAAATCGTTTGGACTAAAGGTCGCAGGAAGCGGACAATCAGGTGAAGTTAAAATATTATTTAACTGGTTACGAAGTTCTTCTGCTGTTTGAGTAGTAATTACTTGTTGGCCTCGTAGGCGCAATTCGAAAATTATTTCTGGTTTATTTAAATCGGTAATATCCATGGTGAAAAAATATTGTGTTTATTAAATAAAGGTTCGTATAGACTTGTGTCAAAAGTTCGATTAGATCATGGAAAAAGTAATTGAAACTGTGTACCTATTTGATATTTGTTCTATGTTGTGAAAATCTTTGCCCTTAGTAACCATAAATGTTATTTAATGTCAAATGACATATGTAAAGAAATACTAAAATTATATGAGTATGCTCAGTAGCAAGCCAGCAGCGGCGAGTTCAGGTTTCTGCAGTTGGCTCAGTAGCTGGCTCAACAGCAGCAAATACAGGATATGGCAGTCAGTCCAGCAGCAGCCAGTGCACGCTGTATAGATCGGCCAGTAGAAGGATAGTATCGTGCAGTTGAAAACGCACGTTGGAGGTTTTTGATACAGTGGATTAAATGAATACTCACAGTTTCTGAATTTTTTTTTGTCAGGCGCCAATGGAGCGTGAGCCCCATATAATAATAAAAGTAATCTTCAGGGTCGTTATAATAAATTTATTGGTAAACATAAGACCCTGGACGGGTCTATGTTGATTTATATATTATTAAATATATTTTAGATACATTATTTATCTTTAAAATATTAGATGATAAGTGATTTACATAATCTGAGTCAAGAATGATATCAAAATGTAGAATCGAATGTGTATGAATACAATTTAAAATTTATGACAGGTGAAATAAGTATGTATGTGCCAGCGCACGCATAAATGGATCAAAGAGGATGAACGCGTCGCCGCGTTACAATATGTTTAATCCTGTCTCTTAAAACTATAAAAGAATTTAAATCTGAGCGATTTCCATAGATTTTATATTTACGACGATATTTGTCTTTTTCTTTTATAGCCTTTTTTAATGCAGATGAGTACCAGCAAGGAAAGTTATCATTGGTAATAATCTTACAGGGGATATATTTATTACGTAACCTGATAAAAGTGTCATAAAAGTAAAGAACGGCTTCGTCCATGGATTTGTTAGAAAATTCCATCTCCCAGTCCATTTCAGATATTTCACGATTAATATTAACGTAATCACCCTTATTAAATAAATACTTGACCCTCGGGGCTGGTTTCAAAGGTTCCAACTCGATGAAACTCACAGAGATATCGAGAATGGCGTGATGAGGGTCCATAGGAACTAATGGGGCTGGACATTCCGTCACAACAACATTATCGTTACACAACACAAGATCGAGAATCCGATTACGGGCATTGTGAACACCATTATATTGATTTAAATTTAGGAATTCCAATTCATCTATAAAAAAGTTTTCATCAGAACTCGAGTAATTGGTAGGTAAAAAATAGCTAAAAGAGGATTGTAACCAGCTAATATCACTCATATTGAAATCCCCGACAATCAAGTATTTATTATTTTCATCAATCAAAACTATTTCATTGAGTTTTTCCATAAAGTTGTGCAACTGCTGAGAAAAACTATAACCGCGTGCGTGCGTGTACAAAAAATGAGGCAATTTAATAGCAGACGATTGATATCAGTGCGACGGTAATAGTTATTTTATTACGCATTAGTGCGAGCAGGACAGTTGATTGACAAGTTATAGTCAATACCTGCAATTCGACGGTAGGCATATACTGAGCGAGGCATCGTCGACGCGGAGACAAAAGGCCGCATACTTGACAAATGGTCGAGCCAGCGGTTGTGAACATTTTTACTATGAGACGAAAACAATCATAAATAAAAGACTCCAAGACTCGAGATGTAAAACAAATTTTGAAATTAAGTTTAAGATTTGTGAGAGAGGTAACTAATATCCATACTAATATTATAAATGCGAATGTTTGGATGTGAGTTTGTGAATTTGTGAGTTTGTGAGTTTGTGAGGATGTTTGTTACTCAATCACGCAAAATCTACTGGACGGATTTCGATGAAATTTGGTACAGAGGTAGATAATGACCTGGAATAGCACATAGGCTACTTTTTATCCCGGGAAAAAGCACTGTTCCCGTGGGAAATTCACGCGGGCGAAGCCGCGGGCAAAAGCTAGTAATATATATAAAAAATAAACCATCAACAAACATCCTTAGAAAAATAAGAAAACATACTAAGTTAAGGTGTTTAAATCTGACTCGGTGTTAATTATGACAATGCGCGTTGTATCAGTTTTTCGTGCGTGGATTTTACCAAATTTGACCCATATGTATTTATAGTCTTTGGCTTTTAAAGTAGTTTTACACAATGTAAGAAGATTCTTCGACTGTGGTGTGAGATGGTCGTTCACGAAGACTCGTCGGTCGGAGTCAGAGAACCCGATGTCCTTGGCATGCAGATTTTTGAATGCCCGGGCTGCTGCTATGAAGTCCTCTTTAATATATCTGTTGGTGAATGTAGTTACGATAGATTTTTCTTTAGACCCAAATACAGGCACTCTCGCAATGTAGCTAATAGATTGTTTCCAAAAATCATGTTTAATTATCCGGCTTATAGATTCCATAACTGCAAAGAGATTTTCATCTTTTTCAACGGAACGCCCTTTATTTCAACATTGCACAATCTAGCACGTTTCTCAAAGGCATCAAGACTATTGTTGATACTCTTAAGGCCATTTTGAGTGGCATCTACAGTGGACTGGACTGTTTCTATCACAGGAATTTTATTTTCTAAGGCTGTAATCCTTTCAGAGTGTTCATTAAGTGTCGAATTATTATATTCCTGTGACAGCTTGAGATCTAAAAGTTCTTCTCTGATACTTTTTACATCCTGAAGTAACAGGGGAATACTAGAAACTTGCTTCTTGACCTCACGAAGTTCAGAAAGAATAAGGTCCAGAGTAACCTCTGAGTTGGAAGCTTGAGTTGTGGGCGAATTTTTGCACATCTGACATTTCCAAGTGGCACGCCTATCTGGACCAAGTCTTCTATATCCTGCTTCGGTTAAATTGGTACAAGCGAAGTCAAAATGCCTTTTACAAGCACCACACTGAACACCATCATTAAAGGTAGCATTACAAGACGCGCACTTCATAACTAGAAATTGTGTAGTGAAAAAAAAAGTAAAAGTGAATATTGAGTCAGGGAAAAATGTTGATGATATATGAAGTTGAGTTTTAAACGCGAAACACGTCTACACAAAAGAGATCGACGATCGAGACTGATTTAGTATGTTTTAGTAATACATTGTTTTGAGGCTAACGTGCTTATTATAAGAACGAACTAATCAGTAGAGTCATGGCTGATCAGCTAGTTCTTTTGAATTAGTCATTCAAACATACTTATGTTATGCTCACAACCCGAAAACGGCCATTGAGCGAAAAAGCTCACAACGCGTTGTGGTAATTCGCGTTGTGGCTCTTATGAAAATGCTCACAACGCGTTGTGGCAAACACAACGCCTACATGACATAGGTGTGCGCAGTACATGCATATTGTCACGCCTGCGTCCCATTGGCAATGTTGGGTCGGTTGTAAGCGCCATTAAAAATTCACACGTAAATAAGACACCTCGTAAAGTAGATGGCAATAAAACCCAAAACAAGGCAGATTGCGGTCGCGTTATAATTTATGTGCGGTGTCGCGCATCTGTCGCCTGCATACAATCAAGCAACTTTTGGAAGACATGCCTCCTTGGATTATGGCAGGAGAGTTGGAAGCACCAGAGATGTGGGGTGAGATTTTGTTGGAAAACCTTGTGTTTGAAGAAATCTTAATTAGAAAAACGTATTGTGTTGTGAAAGGACGTATTGTGTTGTGTTGTGAAAGGATACCTTATATCACCGAGAAAATATAATTACAGGGACAATAAATACTTCACATTTTAGAAACAACTTTCATCATAAAGAGAACTATACTAAGTATGGATGTATACTACAACAGATTTAGATATTATCAGAATTTATTTTAATGATAGACAGCAAGGTAAAAAATATTAGCATCAACTTTCATTATTAAATCAATCGCATAAAAAAATAAGTGGAAACAAGGGGTCTGAAGGAAATTTTCTTATAAGTAATATTATAATGCCCACAGAAGAATTACGTCACATATCAAATGAAAGTCTTATAATGGTTTCATTCATGTTGAAAACAAAAATATTCTTGAATTTTAAGCCGTGCTAAGTATATATACCCTTTAAAATTTTCAACTTAAATCATTTCCATGTAATTTAATTCCTTGATTTTGAAGTGCACTGGGGTCTTATTAAGCTACACCGCCGTTATAACATCCCAACAGGTGTTCCTTCTCCGGGCTAATAACTTACAATTTCCATACCGCCTACCTGTCAACACGTCACTCACCTCACAGCTAGGCCTACAAACATGCCACTCAAGCGAAATCAAGATAACTTCCGTATATTAACAAACTTTAGCATTTAACACGTATATACCTACATGATATACGTATAAATTAAATTCAATTTAATAATTAATATAAAACAAAAACTGAACACACGGCCAAAACCAATAGGCCTAGAAACATGAAATTACTCAAAAATCGCTCAAGACGTAAGTGAGCACTAACGAAAGGATTTTTGGAAATTAGACCCCGGGGTGAAATGGGTCAAAAACGGAATTCACGCGGGCGAAGCCGAAGGTAAGAGCTAGTTATTAATAAGAATGAGACGATAAAGGCGAGGGTAAAAAAGGCAACAGAGGAGAATAGTATGAAACTGAATATGAACTCACTAAAAACTTATCGAAGAGAGAAGAAAATCTTACGCGATACAGATTCTCAAACAATCCCACAAGACGAATATTTACCAGAACGAGTGACATCTTAAAATAAGGCAAGAGTCATGAGTCGGCAGAATTCTTTAATCATATCTGCCGAGTCCCGCGGGAGTCGCCAGGAGTCGAACATGACTCGTCCTTTACGTGTTCCACTTCCGCCCAACTATAAAAATGGCTGCCACGAATGGATCCATTTCCGGAACTTGCATCGTATATTTGTATTACGGAAGGGTCGGTATTGACAACTTGCTGTACTTGTGTTATTTCGCAAAAACGTACTAGGTACAAATACTAGTGATTTCCCGTTTCTCCTCCCGTAATAATTCATAATAATTTAGAACGTCTCCGCGCGTTAAAACCTGAAACTATGATTTTGACACTTTATACAGGTACCTAAAAAAAAAACGAATTTAAAAGAATTACTACATGATTTTTTTAAATATCGCAAATAAGTACACATAGCCACATACATAGATACACATAACGACAATCGCAGCAAATACTATCTCGGTAGAGTACAGTATTTTGTTAAAACCTCTATCTCGGTAGAGTACAGTATTTTGTTAAAACCTCTATCTCGATAGAGTACAGTATTTGGTTACAGCCAACTTTAGTTCCTTAGGCGACTTGAGAAAAACCTGCCACCGTTTTATCCATAGATAAGACACAAGATAAGAAGTAGCCAGCTTCACCGGACCTAGTTGTCCGTAAAATGAGGGCATCGAATGTATTGCCTGCGCTAGGTCTGCCAGTGTTTGCAGTTCGCCTCTAATTGGGTTGCTCCCGGAGGCCTACTGTGCGACTTGACTAAACTACAGATACATAGCTCTTATTTATTTAATAATTTTTATTCAGAACAAATACACAGAAACTTAAAATTGAAGTAAAACTAAGTACAAAGGTACTTATTATTTCTACAGAAATTTCTAATTAAGAAATTGGAAAAAAAATGCATTGGCGTGTTTTTTTTTTAATAAATATATACGGACAAATCACACAGATTGAGTTAGCCTCAAAGTAAGTTCGGGACTTGTGTTATGGGATACTAACTCAACGATACTATATTTTATGACAAATACATATATAGATAAACATCCAAGACCCAGGCCAATCTGAAAAAGATCATTTTCCATCTTGACCTGATCGGGGATCGAACCCGGAACCTCCGGTGTGGTAGTCTGTCGTGATAACCGTTAGGCCACGGAGGTCGTCAAATGTTAATTATGTAGATTGAAATTTGCTCCAAAATTTTTTAATTTGTCATTATGTAAAAATAAGGAGGAATAATGTAATATTAAGGAAAATACATCATAATTAGTCGTCGAGTAATGCGCACTTACAGGCGGCTCCGCTCTATTCTTTTGTCATGTTAATCAACACTTAAAGATCAATGCGAATGTTTGTTATAGGTATTACGTTGATAGTGTCACGTTGTAAAATTTTCTTTATTAATTTTTTTTTTCTGAACGCAAGACATCGATGTTTGTTGTAACAAAACGTTTCCAAACGTCAACGTCAAATCGAGGTTGTGTTCTGTCATCTGTCAATCATCATTAGCTTGAATGTCGTAGTCCGGTACGATGGCCTTTTGGAAGCTCTTGGAAATTCCCTGGTTGGGAGCACATGGCTGGCGGGCTCTGATGATAAACTGATGATCTTCAGAGGACCGCGTGTCAGCAGTTCCTAATTTTTTTTATATATTCTAAATGGGTGGAGGGATGTACTGCGAGTTTCTGACGAAGTCCTGGTCAGAGCCGGTAAGCATTCCTGACTAAAATTGGAATAGGTTAGAAAATTTAATGCCATGTGTTTTAATCAAACCAATTTTGTTGTTTCAGCGGACGGGATTATTTTGAATTTGTTGTTTTAATTTTGATAACCTTACTTCGTCATTATTATTATATTATTTTGGATCTGTACAATTTAATTTGTACGGGATAGGTTTTCATCCTTTTGTGATGGAACCAAATTTTTATTGATCTTCCCCGAAGCCGTCGAGTCGAAGAATTGGATTTCATATAGAAGGAACACCCAGGTATCCTGCATAAGAGACCTCCAGGTAGCCTTTATCTTATTAGAAATATTTAACTTAGCATCGTCTCAGCGAAGATAATTCTTATGTAAATTTAAGTCTAGCATTTCCATGGTGACACAAAAATTAACCTTATTTGATGTATTTTGGTAACAGTATCCTATGGTTTATCTAGTATAGTACATAGAACCTATAGCGACCCAGCTTGGTCTACTGTGGCTAGTTTTAACAAGAGGGCATATGTGTGTACTAGTGTGTTGTAAGTTATAAAATAAACCTTATTTTTATTGTGTCTCAACCAGGATATTATTTACCTACAACCTTTATCACCCCACATCAGCAGCTCAAGGTAAAGTTATTGTTTTCACACCATTTCATAGTAATACTATTATTATTTTTTTTGCCCATGGCAAGTCGCGGGCAACTCCCATAAAGGGAGAGATTTGCCATGTGGCAATAGTTGGATTACGTGCGTATAAGCGATTCAAAGTTAAAATTTTTATTGAAACTTGGCCTTCAAAGAAGGCTCTTTTGCGATTGAAAAAGATACATAGTGTCGTTTCCGTGGCGTCTTTATTTTGAGTCCTAAGCTTACAGTCGGCACGGTAATAAAATAAGCAGTTTTTCCGATTCCCGTTTTTATCCTGTCACTTCGTATTCTTGAGGCGGATTCGTTTCGGGTTGAGAGCTCCCCGCGGTTCACGGAATTACAAATAGACTTAGGAGATGCTGCAACATTGTGTGTTAATTGTTGACGTAATATAGGCTCTATTAAGCAGGGCTTGTTGCCGGTTAATACCGGTACCAAATTCTCATATAAAGTACCGGAAATTACCGATATTTTCCGGGAGTTTATATTGATAATTTAGTACCGGTAACAAGCTCTGTTATTAAGAGCGTTTCCTCCAGTTCCTATTACACACACATACACCCACACACTCTACTGGTAGTTTGAGCACGGAGACAAATTGTCTGTGTCGGTTCTACAAACACACAGTCCAAAGTAAATCAATACTAATGTATAAATAGGGAACAAACTAATTCAAATACATTTTCTCGGCATTACCACGGGTGTGGAGGTGGGTAAAGGACTGAGCGTCTGCGCTTTGCTTGATGCTTTGATTTTTCAGAAATCCCGACATCCCTCTATAATTTCACAGAAGTAACTTGTGAAACTAAATACCTATGATATTTAGTTTCACAAGTACCTACTTAAATAATATTTTTGACGTCTATTGTCTAACATTTTCAAATCCATCCGTTTCTCCATCCATTTATTAAAATATCTAATTTCCCTATAGGATATGACAAAAGGAAGGAATGAGATTTACGTATATTATTCCATAAATTGTTTCAGTCACTTAAAAGAGAAATATATCTCTTTTTATTTTTTAAAATATAAATATATCTACCTAATAATTATATTACCATTATTTGCCTCATAAACAGTAAACAATTTCCATAAACAATAAGCCTTCAAGAAGTTGAATAAACGAGGACAAAAACTGATATCTCGCGAGTTTCTTGATTGAGCTTGTTTGTATCTTTGTTTCAATTGTACGACTTGTACACGCGGCAGCACACAACGCTATTCAAATTCAAAGGAATTTAGCCAGTATGACCTCTGCTTAGAGGTTAAGGTTGAGTTGTACTTGTTCGTCTCTGGAGGCTCGAGATTACTTGATTGTCGGATGGCGGTGCTGTCAGAACTTTCACGTTTTTCTCTTTGTTACTTTTTTATTTCCCGCCTTTTTATTATTCGCAATAACCCGCCACATTTACATTACCAAATCACAACTCGCATTTTCGTCATGTCAATAACGCTTCGTCTTTGTTTCTTTGATTTTTTTTCTCTTTGACTTATTTTTCAAAGTGCCTGTTCACTACCGCGAGTATTCAATAACCAAGTGATGGTTGTTGAGTTATAAAAATAAAATATCTGAAACGAATGTTAAAGCTGGATACGTTGAATAGGGCAAGTGTAAATATTCGGTATTTTATAAAGAGAATTGATATTAGTAAGTGAGAATAATAATAAATTATTTTTTGTAAGTATGAATTTATGTTACGAAATATTAAAAATTATTGGCGAACTAGTACTACATAGTTATATAAGGCCTCTTGTAGTACTAACACATAAATGGATCAAAGTTATCCGAATTTTTTTTTTTTTTACAGGTATTTACGGAATTATTATACCAGAAGTGAAAGTAACGATATACCACATACATATCTTAATACGGCGTTATAATTAAATTGTATATCTATCACTATTGAATACGGTCCAGGGATACGACCTTCCTACGTGAGAGTTAAGGGCAGGAAATTGAATTTTCAATTGGAATTACATTACCCGTTTTTGTTTAAAAACGTACCCTCATCTAATTCTAATTTGTGGAGGACTTGATCCGCGAATCCATTTAGTTGGAGCTTCCCGGCAGAAAGCTCTTGAAAGTTCGCGCACGCACAGATATGCAAATTGAAGTAATTAACTTACCCGCACTATCCCAACTAATCATTTTAACACTGTGATATAGAGCAACTATTTATAGAGGCAGTTATATTTATGTAAATCTCATCAACACGCCTACTCTATTTATTCGAGAAATACAACATAAGTGACACAAAATGTCTCAAATCATTGAATTTTATTTATACGAAGCGCAATCATTGCAGGAGTCGATTCCTTTACTCTGAAAATTCCTGAAATAAAACATCACGCGGTACCACCACACCGGTGGCAGTTTCAAGTTTTGTTTCGCTTTGATGTAAATACATTGAGGCTGGAAGTTGTGCGTAGGCATTTGTTTCTGTTCATTACGACTGCTCCGGATGTTCGTGAGGTGAAGATTGCGCGAGGTGTTCTCGTAAACAGGCCTGAGGAAATAGCTCGGGCGGCGCTGACTCGGCGCTCCGCCGCCGCCCAGCCATACCGCTTATTGTACGTTCCTTTTACGGCAACGCTGTAACGCAAGCGAAATGCTCTGCGGCTGTTCCCTTTGTTTTGTTTACAGTTATTGCTTTTATAAAGTGGAACTTCCAAACAGCAATATTCAACGCCAGTAAAAGATTTTTTATGAAAATCTTGTGATTAAATATGCGGGCGGAACGTCTCATCTTTTTAATATTGCCGTGAGCTACGCTCGTAACATGACATTTTCATGAAACGCGCTTAGGCCTATATGAAAATGTGGGACCATTTTCGGTATCAAGTGTTGTAAATCAATTTCGATTCATAAAAATATCGGGAGGAGATTTAGTAGATACGGCGTGGGGCGGGCCGCCGTGGGAAATATGAAAATTGGAAAGCGCGGCGATGGGCGTCAAATAAATATCAACCCTATTTGCAAGCGAGCCTGGCAACACAGCCTCCGATCGACGTCGGAACATTTGATTGGAACAACAAAAGGACGAAAACAATTTTATTTTGTTTGGCACGCATGGCGTCTGAAATCGAAGGGTTCATATGCGCTCCGTAATTTGAGTTTCATAAGAAACTCTATTTCAGTTAAGGCGTTTGGATTGCCGTAGTTCTGTGAAATGGTGTTTTTGTAAGGACTAAAGCTCGGCTGTGCTTAGCCAGAAAAATCTGAAAAAAATATATGTATACTATCAACTCTTTAAGAACATTTGTTTAGATTATTTTTATTGTAAGATAAAAACTACTATATGAAAAAAAATAAAAACGGAAAGACATGCATTTTTATAATTTCCTTACTGTTCCGAAATGGCAATGACGTTCGGGAAAATTTTAACATCAAAAGAGACACCATTTATTATACTTCAATCGCTTAGATTTTCATTCAAATCGAGCAACATTTTTCATACTAATGTTTATAAAACAAAAATCATTCGCCCATTTTTCATAGCGGGGCTCTGTGCGGGCGACGGGCGGCAGTCTGCCACTGGCTTTCAAACGAGGAGGTTGTGTCGCTCGTTTCCGCATCTGTCAATATTCCTGCCGCTTTGTTAACCATGTAGCGTAGAGAAAAACATACAGTAATCAGCCGGCTGTACCTGTGCTTGTGTACATTACAAGAATAAATGAAAGTCACTTCACCTCCGTCTGTTAAACTTGTACTCCTCCTAAACCACGCTATGGATTTTTATGCCAGTTTCACTATTAGATAAGGAATTTGTTGTAGATGTAAATTGATATAAATTTGATTTTATTTAAAGGCAATTTTATTATTTTGAGAGCATTACAGAAAGTCAAAAAATATATCCATACATATCCATAGAAATAATTTTCTTCCATTTGACGACCTCCGTGGCCCAACGGCCATCACGCTGTACTAGTACACCGGACACTGTACACCGGAGGTCCAGGGATCGATCCCCGGTCGGGTCAAGATAGAAAATGATCTTTTTCAGATTGGCCTGGGTCTTGAATGTTCAATTCTAACAAATATATATTTGTTTATTCATTTATTTGTTTGTTACATCTTCACGCTTTATCTACTGAACCAATTTTCCTGAAATTTCGCATACACATAGAAGTAGTGAGAAGGACATAGGGTATGTACATTTCATCCCGGGAAAAAGCAAGGTCCTTGTGGGAAAAACACGCGGACGAAACCGCGGGTAAAAGCTTTGTTATAAAATATAGTATCGTTGAATTAGTATCCCATAAACACAAGCCTCGAACTAACTTTGGGGCTAACTCAATTTGTGTGATTTGTCAGTTCTGATATAGGAATAGTTCGTGACTACAAACGAAAACTAGAAAATCCTAAACAAGACCACAAGAAATGACGTCAGGTATGATCGGTGATCAAGATCCAATTCGAATCGCTGCGCCGCAGCAGTAAGTACAAATCCTAAAACAAATTACGCGGGCGAAGCCGCGGGCTAAATCTAGTTTTTAGATACCTATTAAATATGTATAATCAGTAATTTGATAAGTAATTTGATAATCAATGTACAAATTTAATAAACTAAGAAAACATGTCACTCGGTCTCATAGACGCAAGTATGGTCTGCAGAAAAAAATAGATGCAATAAAAATATTATTTTTATTTTATCTATCTTCAACAAACCAACCAATCCGGTAAAAACGAAGTAAGTTTTTTCTGATATAAAGAATGTCTAAATTACTCAACTTTGATCATGGTGCGTTGGTTGGTGGCATTTACACACCGTTTGAATAATCTATTTCTTTAGTTAAAAAATATGTTCATGTATGTGTATGTATATATGTGTATAACTTCTTTTTATTTAATTAATTTAATAGAAAACAAAATACTATAAAGAATAATTGGTAAATTTTTTTTATTAATTTTCTCCGAAATATTTTTTGCACATCGTATAAAAAGTCAAAATGACATTAGCCCAAACTCTGATAGCATTTTATTCACATTAGTATGAAAATATTGTTGCACAGTCATTTCATAAAATACGATTCAAAAATTATATTTTTAAAACAGACTTTAATACTACACAGTTGTTAAATATACGATTTTACAAACACATTATCTTATACCTAAATGATTATTGTATTATTTTTTACACTGGATACGTTGCCAAGACTTAAATTTAGTAGTGTTTGGTATTCTCTTCAGTCGTGTGTTTAGGGTTCCTTACCTCAAAAGGCAAAAACGATACCTTTACAAGATCACGTATCCGTCCGTCTGTCAAGATTATTTTACTCAGGAACTCATGAAGGTATATAATTGAAATTTATATCTAATACTTGGGTTAGAGATGTAAAATGACCGAATCTGACCGGTCATAATTAAAAAAAGTTTAAAACGATAAATGACTGATCAACTGTTGTCAAATTTTGTTATTTATTTTTTTACTTCTTTTATTAAATTCAATTTTTAAGGTACATATATATGAGACTAATAGATTCTTTTATCTCAAATATCAACCGGCAAAGCCGCGGAAAAAACCTACAGAATACGCGTGAAAAACCTGACCCTTCCTTTGCAATCGGTGAAAACACTTGCGATGAAAATGACCATAAATGACCGATTTTGTCAGTCAAATTCAGTCACTTTGGTCATTTTCAACTCTAATTGGGTTTATGGTCTGTTTCAGCTGTAAAATAATCAAATTTATATGTCGACTCAATCAACAAATATAACCGTGAATAATTATAGCAAATTTTCGCAAATTATGCAAATTCAGAAGGCAACTAAAACCTATCGTACTTCCCGTTGACCTAAAATTATGAAATTTGGTAACCAAAAAGGTCTTATAGTACTTGTACAGCAATAAATCTGAAAACTGTAAAAATATTGTTAGAAGTCTAAAACTTCTATCAATATATATGTAGGGATCAAAACTGCAAAGTTTCTTTTTGAAACTAGTTGGTCTTTCAGTTAGAGCTATAATGTGAGATGCTTTGCATAGAGGAAACCCTCGCTGCGGGAGTTTGATTCGCACTTGGCTATTTATTTTTAAGAATCGGGGGACTAGCATTTCATACCATTGTAAAAAAAACTATTTTAGCTGTGACCTTATTTGTAAAACCATGACTCTGTCAAGAGATTATTTTGGTGAAATAAAAGTTTTGTAAACTACAGGTAAAATAAATAAATAATATTATTATTTAAATATTTATCTAAATTTGCCCAATTAATGTGATATTAGCAATGAAACCACAAAAATATCTGGGGATGCGCATCCTTGCGACCGTCGCGTTCCGCTGCTCGTAACAAAGTGCCGTCTTTGTTTGGTTGGTCGTTTCGTTCACCACGCCTCAGCGTTAGCGCACACTAGGTGGCGCTAAAATAGTGGTGTAGCTGACAGTTTATTGATACCTATTTTAGTAATCCTACCTATAGTAGTCTCTGCCTACCCCCACGGGAAAAAGGGGGTGACAATATTTATGTGGGTATGTCCCCTCCCCTCCCTCTCTCAGCCGAAAGACGTCCACTGCTGGACAAAGGCCTCCCCCAAGGATGGATGGTGTCCCCTCCTTCGATGTAGGTATGTATGTACATGTAATCCAATTATAGTGAAAATGATTTGTAAAATTTTTATGTGTCATACTACCATTTTTAAAATGATAGGTTAGTAGAATGCGATATTTTATGATCATTTGTGAAAGGTTTTTTTGTGAAATATTAGTGAATCGTTTATAAGATAATATTTTTATTAGCTAGCCCGCGACTTAGTTCGCGTGTGAAATGGAGATCGCTGTGGCAAATCATTCCATTAAAATTATCAAAATAGTCGTTATGAGTGTTTCATTCCACATAAACATCCCGATCCTTAGTCATGAGAAATAAGGACAAAGGAAGAAATTTTTATGCACAAATGTATTTTCTAACTAGCTTTTGCCCGCGGCTTCGCCCGCGTGAATTTTCCATGAGAACAGTGCTTTTTCCCGGGATGAAAGGTACCCTATGTCCTTCTCAGTACCTCTAAATATGTGTATGTGTGTGTGTAAATTAGTGAAGAGGTAACAGACAAACGAACAAATAAACAAACAAACTCACTTTCTCATTAATAAAGAAAAAAAAATCTTAATGGTATCTACTTACCATTGAAAGTCAGTTTTGTATTTACAAAATCATTTATCTATACATAGGTATAATAAAACATCTATATACATATAATAAAACAGTAAAAATATTTTGTCTGTACATTTAGTACTTTGACTGAAATGGATAGAGGGACACTTAAAAAGAATAAAAGAAAGAAGAAAAAAAAAGAATAAAAAAAATATTTTTTTTAATTTTTTGTCTGTCTGTCTGTATGTATGATCACGCTAATCTCCGAAAGCACTGAACCGATTTATTTAAAATTTTCACCAATTGCTTTGTTTCAGCAAAACATTTACAGTTTGTTTCATCAAAATCGGTTCATTTAAAAAAAAGTTAATGAAGTCAAGGCATGAGTTACGTGGACGAAGTCGCGGGCAACAGCTATTACCTTATAAAAAGTTTCATTCAAATTAATTCAGTAGTTCTAATGATTAGCATGTTAAAATAAATAAACAAACATACAAACAAAGACAAACAAACTGATAAAATTCTTAAAATTATGTTCTCTCAGTATTTCTTCATCACACAATTTTTTTTTTGTTTAATATATATTCACTGTACCTACAGACATACCTACTATTTTTACTGTTGATAAAATGTTATAGATTACTCGAGCGCTCGGGTGTATTGGCGTTGTCTCTGAGAGGCCGTGATTATACAGCGGGGGTGCGGGGTGCCCGCGTCATGCTTTGCCCGCAAAAACAAAAGAATAAAGGGAATCTAACGCCTTAAATGCAAAAAACTTCAGAGAATGCGCTGTATTGTAGGTTTACTATCATCGTAAAAGTACTTAAAGTTAAATATATATGTTGTTCTAAGTGTTTCCAATACATTTTATTTTCTTTAGATAAAAATATATCGACTTTTTCAGGGTCCTACCAATAAAAATGAATGTTTATGGCGCTGTAGTTTGTATAAAGATAAATTCAAAAAAAGTAGGTGTAGTAGGAAGTTTTCAAAAGCCAGTTTTCAAGGCCTAGTGACCCGTACTGGGTGAAGTGAAGTGGGGTCGCATTGTCCCACCGAACTGAAGGGTTCTTCGAGTTCTGAACTTTCAACAGACGGTCATGGTTTGGATAGAATGGTATTGTTTACTTGACCATTGGTAAGTTAAGTACTTATTTATAGGGAATTTTGCCCGTAAACAAACTTACTGTGTAGTAACTTTTGCCCGCGACTTTGTACGCGTGGACCTTAGGTAGTATTGTTAATTTATCAGGAATCTGTGTCAGTTTTTAGGTTAGACTTTCAGCAATACAACTATTAAAACCATAGAATATTTCGTTCAGTAGTTTTAGCGTGATGTGTGCCCTATGTGCTATTCCCGGTATTTTTCTACCTGTATACCAAATTTCATCGAAATCCGTCCAGTAGATTTTGCGTGATCGAGTAACAAACATCCTCACAAACTCACATTCAAACTTATGAATTTATAATATTAGTAGGATACATATATAGGTTTATTAAGTATGTGTATAGATTAGGTAGGTCAATTTCTCTTTTAGTAGGTACTTTACGCCGACAAAATATCTGGAATTTAAAAAAAAGGCTTTGATATCGTAAAAATATATTTTGTGGGTTTTGGAGACATAACATAAGGTAATCTATAAAACACGCAAAAGGTCGCCCGCAACTTAATTAAATACGTTAATTGAAAGATAAAGCGATTCCCTTTTACATTTACCTACCCATGTAATTAGTTCACTTTGTTAATAAGGGTCCGAACAAAAAAAGGTTATTTGTTTTTATATGTAATAATAAATAAACAATTATTGGGTAATTTTTCTAAGAAACCGACGTCAAAAACTGTTTTGCTCTCGATTTCAGAAACGGGCAAAAGTATATCCATCTTTTGATGGATATATTTCGTAGCTAACGCGCTAAACTAACCATATCAATGTTAAGTTGGTTACGTACAAAGGCAGGAAATATTTGTGTCCTCACGTATGGGAGAGAAAACATAAGGAAAAAGTTGAGCGGGAAGTGCGTTGTTTAGTATTCCATACCGAGGCCGGATTCAGGGCATGTTGTGGCCTAGATGCGGCATTTGGGTGCAGCGGCTAATAAATATTGTCATTATAAAAAAAAGGAAAATGTTAGCCAAAATATCCTGAGTTCTTTCCCTCCTTCCGCTACTAATACAGAATTTAATTCCAAGAGCCGGAAAAAATATTCTAGTAATAACATTTTGTAAGTAAATATACAGGTTTTGAATGCGCACGTAGCATTGTTGTTTTGTTATTGTATATTTACTTCTAATTATTATTCTTATTATCCTATTATGCAACGCGAAAGTTTAAAAATAGTAATATTATTGTGTGTTCATACATTTAGTTCGATATGACTATCAAATCCAAACTATCTGATCCATCCGCAGGTACAAGTTATCAGAAATATATAAGTACTTACATTAAATTATATTTAAACTAGCTTGTAAACTGGCGCTGTTTATGAAGAAAGCAATCTTCTGTGTTATATTATAGAGGTCATGAGAGGAGTTGCAGAGACAGTCGAATCAAACCAAATGGCTGGAATGGAAATTGACTTGACGTGGATTGCCGAATCCAGCGCCGGCGCGGCCCCTACTCTGGTAACACACGGACGGAACAACATATTTTATTTTCACAATATGACTTTATAAATTATATTCTGTATGTTATTGCCTATAAAATATGAGGTTATCCGTCCATGTTTTTCTTTTTTAATCTCCATAATAAACTAAGGTAAGGTAAGAGACAGGACCACGTTGCTAGGCTATACTACCTTTACTTTAAAAAAATAGTTTTTAAAATATTCTTCTGACATAGGGGTTGATGAACACTCATAAAATGAAAATATACAATCAGTTGTACATATAATGTCCTTTTAGGTCATGAATGATACATAGTAAGGGAAATCGTTTTTGGATTGTCAACCCATAGCGGAATCAAATAAAATAGAAATTGTCGCATAACTTATCTGTTGAATAACAATACATTCTGAAAAGATTTAACCGCAGAAGATTTGTACCTATTTAAAAAATATACTATGTTAACATAAACATATGTTTTTATAACATGTTACTGCGCGTTAAACTTGATTCCTGCCAATGAATAAAAATGTTACTTATTTTTAGTTTTTTCATACTTATGCTGGCATAGTACTTATTTGTAGTTTATAAGCGAATATTAGATTAGGTATATCTTAACTTACAATGTGAATATAAACATTTCAATAACTTGGCCATTAGAATAGATACCTATATGACTTGCGATGGGCCGTTACAGATGTAAGTTCGTATGTAATGGTTATTGCGACTGTATATCATCGGATCGCCGCATCTCACCCGCTTTCCACACTCAAATAACGTTATTCATGATTTACTTAGATGCTATCATGTAGGAAATTTGCTGATTTAGTAACCTTGGGAGAGAAAATTACAGGAGCTTGATGAAAGAATCTTTATATATAATCTGTATCTGTATTTCATTATTCCCGTGTTTATGATTTTTACATAAACGCATATCTCAGCAATTTTAGATCCAGTCTGATTAAAAACCAGAGAAAATCATCATCATCTCTTGGTTGACTGGTAGAAAAAGCCTCCGGCTTCAAGTCCGCCATTTACATGTTTTTGTAAAGAAGTTAAATAAATAAATTAAAAATCAGACTATCACATGCATAGACCTGGAAATATTCTGTGCTGATGTTTATCAACCACTTGAAGACCCATATCTCCATCAGGATAGCTTCTACCTCTATAAAAAAAACTCCCGAAATAGTTTACCCGATATTCCAGACTGATGTTTTTTTTTACTTTGTAAATGTTCGCTAAATACTTAATTGAATATGTAAAAATAACAACTTTACAATACTAGGCTTTTGACAAACTTTGACAAACTTTACAATAGTAGTTTATGTTTTCTCTGACTGAATGACAGAAAGGGAGCGTTCCTGAGAAAAAAAAATGCTTGACAGACAGACGGACAACAAAGTGATCTTATAAGGGTTCCGTTTTTGCCTTATAAGGTACGGAACCCTAAAAAAACAATTGGGCAACATAAAAATCATTGTCATGTACGATGTACATTCAGAATAAGCGGCTAAAGTTGGAATTGCATCCCTTGCGCTCGAGTTCATTCGCTGCTCACACAGTCTGCAAGCTTGCGCTCGCAAGCCGCATCATGCATGCATCGCACTACTTCAATCGAAACCATGCAACCACTCCCGTATTATGAAACAGGAATTAAATTGTCTGTGAAGAATACTGGATTACCACATGTACAAAAGCCGTGGCACAATAGCGAAGCTCGCGTTACATTTCAACCTTTTAATAATTCCTTTGTTGCGCCAACTCTCCGGGAAAGCAATGGATGCTATTCCGTTTTTGATAGTCCTCCATGTGAGATGTCATAACGCATAATCCAAGCACTACATTGCAGTGTGCCTGGACGTGGGTCAAACAGCTGGTTTATATTCTTCATTTAATTTAAACAAAATTTCATAACTCCAACTTTATGGATGACAAGAAATAGATACATACATAGAATCACGTCTTTATCCCTTACGGGGTAGACAGAGCCAAGAGTCGTGAGACTCGAAGGCCACGCTTAGCTGAATATTGGGCTCTCTGATGGCAAGAAATAACACCTTAATAATGTATCGTCTATATATTAATACTACGTACTAACAATATTATATAATTAAATTAATCAAAGTCATCGAAATGATTATGGCGAAAGTAAGAGGAAGGTTTATTCTGATTTCCATGAACAACATTTGGGGCTTTGCCTAAGTTTTCGTAGTAACGGTATATGCCATTATTAGGACCCCCAGTTTTGTGATTATTCTTATGTAAATGTTGTTGATATATTTTTCTATTCAGGTTATTTAGGTTTTGACTTTGAAGTCTAGCGCTTATCGGTTGTATAGCGTGTTGTAACGGGCGACTCAAAGGAATATTAAACCGTTGTGCTGCAATATTAAGAAGGTTACTATATTTAAAATTTTTGTCTTTGATGAAACCATTTGGATTGTACATTTTGGGAGGGATTAAATTTAACTTCGTTGGATGTGCTTTTTTATGATTTATAATTTCATGTGTTTTTTCTTGAGGATTACCTTTAAGTTTTTCTTGGGATTTTACAATAAGGTTTTTGGGGGATTTTTCAAGAGGTTTTGCCAAAGGATTTCCTACAGGTCTTTCTAGAAATCTTCCTAGAGGTTTATCTAAACGATTTTCTAAAAGCCTTTCTAAAGGTTTATCTAGAAGTCTTCCTAGGGGTTTTTGTTGAGGCGTTTTTTGAGGTGTTATTGTGTAATTATGTTGTTGAGGTTTATATTGAGTCTTTTTTTGAGTATAGTCTTGAGTTATGTTATATATATTTTTTTCGGATCGAGTTTCAATAAATGATTTTACTACATTTGGATTTTTAGGTTCCAGATGAGAGATTTTATCACTATTCATTTTATCAGTATAATTTTTCAATGGTGCCATCAGACTCATTTTTGTCGGCGCTTTAGGTATTTCCATTTTTATTTGCTTATTTCGGACAGACTTTATTAGTTGAATAAGACCTATTATGTTTTCTAGTTGATGTAATTCTAATGCACGTGGAGTCGTGGCAGCTTTATTTATTTGATCCTCCAAACTTAGTTGATCAAGTTGTAATTTTTCGTTACTATCTATACGGGCAAAATTGTCATCTGTAAAACGAATTTTGAAAGGTGATCTCGCAAATCTTTCCCAATAAGATCGAGAGGAAAAACCATTATCATTTAAAATAGCTTGTGTAGGGATGTTAGAGAATGTCCCCTCCCTTTCAAAGTTAAAGGAAACCTGCCGATCTCCTTTGCCATCTATTTTTCGTACCAGCGCAGCTATTTGCCTTCCAAGGTCAGCATAATCGTCCTTCCCAGCGAGTGCGTTATTTGATCTTCGAAGCGGTTGATTTCTCACTACAGGTACTATTTTATTATTATGTGGATATTGATTCGATTTTATTTGGATTGAATTTACATTTGGACGTGAATTCGGATGTGATTTCAGACGTGAATTTATATGTTGATTCGTGTATGTATCAGGATGTGAATTCGGTTGTAAATCGGGAGGTGGATTTAATTGTGATTGCAGCAGATGCATTGGATGTGGCTGCGTATGTGTATTATAGTCAGTATTGTTCAATTTATGAATTAACTCCGATAAGTATTTAAAATTGACATTGTGAGCAGCGGGATCATCTGAATGAGGATTTGTTTCCCCATACATGCCATCTGCATGTTCATTAACCTCGAATTCTGGATATTTATCGATAAATGTTTCGAATAAATCATGGGGATAGGGTTGTTCTTGTTTCATTTGATGTCTTGCCATCATTTTCTCATGTACTCTTTTAATCTGTAAATAAAAATATTTATATGAAGTATTATAAAATATAAGTATGTAATATAGAAAAAATAGAAGAGAAATCCAGAAGAAGAAGCCTAGAAGCCTACTCCTCATTAATTTGGGTAGCAGATACTGAATTATTCATAGTAGAATAATTTTTATACAGTACCTTTACTTCTTACTGAGGAAAATTATGCGAAACTTGGATTACTTCAAACAATCAAAAACCCAGGTTATCTGTACGATAATACTTTAATTACCACTTGTTACTGCTGTTTGTAGTTTTGCTGAATTTAAAGTTAGTTATTCATTATTTTGTTTTTAAGATATCGTCGTGCAGTTACTGAAGTTAATGCTGTTTGGGAAAGCTATTGTTGATGAGGCATGAGGAATGTCTGGGCTAGTTGATTCCAGATAGCTTTTAAGACCTCGATTGAATAAAACCTATGTAATGTGAACTACACTTACGAATCTGTCTCTTATAGATTCCTTAGCACCGGCTTTCATGTTCGGTTTAATTTTTCCTTTTCCTGCTCTAAATTTTCTACTGGATCGGCTGAAAATTATGTTATACATAAATAAATACTCATCGTGTCAAAGCATGTGACGTATGAATAGAAGTTTTGTACTTTTACAGAAAAAAAGTACGTACAAACTATACTAGCTAACGCCATTATTGAAACATATACTTCGTAAGAGCTGTTTTCGAGAACATCTTAGTAAAAGCTGTTATCACAGCTGTTATCACAGCTTTTACATGATATATGAAATTGTGTATACCTTCGTTGAGTTACACCTTCAGCATTCTCTGTCACCTCTTCAGCTTCTGGTTTTTCCGATTCTTCTACAGGAGCTGAGGTGGTGTGCTCCTCTGGTTCGGGATGCTCAGTTTTTTGTGAAGGATGATCAGTCGTGTGAGCTTCTGTGTGAGGAGCGTCTGTAGTGTGGGCTGATTCCGTCGTAGGAGAGGGTGGCACTGGAGCAAAAACATGACAGTATGAGTAATGTGTTTATAGATTAAATTATTATATACGAACAAGTCGCATAGATTTTGCTAGCCCCAAAGTAAGTTCGAGACTTGTGTTATTATTATATTTTATAACAAATTAATAAAACAATGTTAATAAAGAATGTTTAAATTTAGATAAAAAAATTGAATTTGCTTCCAGACCGACTAGTTATAATGCAACAATATGTTTTTTTTAAACATAAAGCATTATTAGATAATAATATGATCATATTTATGACAGAATACTTTCCACGTTGAGAAACCATCCATAAGTCAGCATGAATATCTATATAATAATGCTGAAGTTCAAATTGAAATTTATATGGTTGACTGATGTACCATCGTTCTGTCCGTATCGGTCGTCGTCATCGCATTCTTGTCTGCTTCTAGTTCCCACTTGAAATTATTAACAGATATTATAAAAAGATACTCACTTGGCATGGGAACCATCGGGGGAACTGGGATCATCGGGTACATAGGAACAGGCACCGGCGGGGGGGCCGGCAGCCCTAGCGGGGGGAAGTATGGCGTCTCCATGTTAGGCATAAAGATAAACGATGGCAGTGGGATCGGCGGCTTCTTGTTAATCATCAGAATTTTCCGACCATGATTATGACTCTTTGACCGCTCTCTAGAACGAGACTCCGAATCGTCCTCACTGGACGACTCCGAGGAATAAGACGAACTGGATCCTGAACTCTCTGAACTCCTTGAACTGGAATCGAATAAACTATCATCCTCAGATATCCGTAGTAGCTTTCTTCTCAATCCTTTTTTTGAATGTCTCTTCTTCACCATCCTCTTGCCATGTCTGCGGCGATTCGACCTTCTTGTTTGTAAATTCAGCTTATTTCGTTCGATGGGTTTGCTCGTACTGCCAGCGCAGTCTTCCGATTTTGTTCCACTGCGTCTTGTTGGGTTGTCTTCAGTTTTGTTCATCACCTGGTTCTCTAATGTTTTAAAAAACTGATTATACAACCAGTCCCCTAGATCGTCAGTATCTTTCGCAATGGCGTCGACATTTTTGTCTATAATACTGGTCGTGGTCGGCGTAGGGCTCATTTCGGTGGCGGCTGTGGGCTTAGGTATTGGAATCACATCCTCTACATATTGTCTTCTGTACTGTCTTTCTTGCTGTCTTTGTTGTAATTTGCCACTGAAAATTTTATCGTGTTTGTAAAAAATGGGATACCTGTTATTAATGAAACTAGCCTAATTAAACGATCTTTAATAATAAAAAGTCTTATTTTTGTTTCAATACAGAGTACCGTTTAGAGAGAAATTTACAACTATTTTAGTTACTTTTTAGTAGCTACGAAAATTATTAAACTACAGAAAAAAACAAATTGAAAACGTATGGATTGAACTATTTTTTTTTTATTAACATTAAAGTAATATCATGAAAACTTACTTAGGCTCACATACTTTTGTTTCTGTGTCAAAGTAGTATCCTGGATGGCAATGACAGCCGATAACACACCCTGGTATGTTGTCTATACAATATTCGAATCTCCCGTGTGGCCCACATTCTGTTGAAACATGTCACAAATTCAATTAAATACTACTACTGCCATGTAATCAATATTAGTGCTTTGAATAATATCGTAACCACAAACCCTACATACCAAAATAAGGACCACTCAACTTATGTGCTGACGTCAACAATATGTTTGCTAAAAATCTGAAAAAAATCCACTTTGTTGACTTTTTCATCGTAATTTAAGAATTACACACTTTTGTCCTACCGACATATTGGTTTAAGTTAAACACAACACTGCTGAAAACAAGAAAAACACACTTTTATCGACAAAACGGCATTGGATTTTCCTAGAACACTTGGATATGCAAAATTTTTCCAAGCAAACGTATTCACGTTCAATTTCAATCGACTTGTTTTGCCTACAGTTAGTGAGTACAATCACACAATGCAAGCATTGAAAAGATAATAGGTTAGGAAATAAAAGTAAAACCAAAGGCCTACTGAATAGGAGCTGTTCCAAGTAATAATGTCCAAATTAAGCAATAAGTGCAATAACTTGTTGTGAAAAAATCGTTTCCGGTTCGATTGTACGTCAAGGAATTTTTTTTATAAAATAAAATTGCCTTTTCTTGATGCTGATTTAAACGAGTCATCTACGAAATTTTCCTTTTTATCGCCCGTAGGTACATTATTTTTTCTTCGACTTTGATATATTTTTAGGTGAGAAAAATTACTTCTATCATTAGAAATAACGATAGGTGCATGTGAGTAACAAAGGATTTTGGGATTTTTTAAAGTGGCGTATGTAACTCAATAAAATAAAGAGCTTATCTTTGTTTTTAGTTAGTTTAGCTATTGCTTGTGAAAGTTGAAACTTCAACACTCATTTCCGCCATCAGCAATGCGTAAACAAATTGGAACTTTGACGGCCGCAAATAATTTTATGAGTATGTTCAATATAAACAAAAAATGTTGTGTTTAAAATATTGAATCCTAGATGTTTAACTGGCTAAGGGGTATGCAAATTTATATGGATAGAAATGGTTGCAGTTATTGTAACATATTTCAATTCATCATTCATTATTTTTTTTTTTTTTTTTTTTTTTTTCTCTTTATTTGGGTGAACAAACAATGACATAATAAGGCTAGGTACTTATCTAAATATCTTACTAATACTTATTAATTATGCCACCAACAACATTCACCACATATTAGCTAATTAATATTAAATTACTATACTGGGTTTTCAACGAGGTAGCAATATTACCAATCAGAAATTTATACTAAACCAAAAAATAATAATTTATACAAACAAAAGATACATAATTGACTTCCGGAAGTTAATAACTTTGTAACATTAGTACCCAACAAATACAGTAGAACTGACTCATGACATAAAAAAACTAAAAAGTACACAGTGTGGGTATGTCTATTATTAAGTAGTGAGATGTGAAAGCAGTAGTTTTTTAAATTTACCAGGACAAGTTGCAGATATATCAATATTATTGAAATTATCGTTATATGATTGAGTTAAATAATAAAAAGGCGATCGCTTGCCAGCGTTCGTGCGACAATGGTGAGTAGCAAACAATTTATGTTCTTTACGTGCATTACGTTTATAAGCTCGAGTAGGAATGTTATAATAGATTTTGTTTGTAATTGGAATACAATCATACCGACCATGGCAAATGTCATACAGTAACATAGCTCCAAGATACAGACGTCTCTGTTTAAGTTTAATATATTTATATTTTACAAGCAAATCGTCATATGCGGATTGAGTACGATAACACCTATAGTGCATGCAGCGGAAAAACTTTTTTGTACGGCTTCGAGTGCATCTGTATATTTAGCGTACAGAGGGTTCCAGATAGACGCAGCATACTCAAGCTGCGAGCGGACCAGTGTGTTATATAACAAAAGATAGGTTGTAGGTCGTTTAAAATCAGTGCTAGAGCGCATAACAAACCCATACATTCTATAAGCTTTATTAATAATATTGTCAATATGTATATCTAAATGTAGTTTGCTATCCAGTGTAATTCCTAAATCTTTGATTGTGCTTACCTTGTCTAGTTGAATACCATTTAATTTATAATTATATTCACTAATGTTTTTCTTTTTTGTAAAAGTAATTGTTTTGCATTTATTAGTATTAAGAGTAAGTTTATTTCTATTACAGTACTCAGAAAACCTATCAAGGTCCTGCTGAAATTTTGTGTGATCATTACTAGATTCAATTTTATGAAAAATTTTGAGGTCATCAGCGTACAGTAGAAAGTCGCAAAACTTAAAGCAGTCCTTGATATCGTTAATGAAGATGATAAAAAGTAAGGGGCCTAATATTGAGCCTTGCGGCACTCCAGAACTGATTGGAACAAGCTCAGATTCATGGCCATTCAACACAACCTTCTGCGTGCGATTAGTAATGTAGGATTTAAACCAATGCCAAAGATTACCGCGCATTCCGTTGTAAGCTAACTTCTCTAATAAAATTCTATGATCCACTCTGTCAAAGGCCTTCTGGAAGTCTGTATACACACTGTCTGTTTGTATATTTTTATCTAAATTTTCAAATAGGTATGATGTATACAGTAACAAATTCGTTACTGTAGAACGTTTCTTAACAAAGCCATGCTGTTGTTCTAATAAAATTTTGTGAATTGTAGGATATATAGTATTGTGAACTAATCTTTCGAAGACCTTTGCCAGAGTGGGTAGAATAGAAATCGGTCTATAATTCTTAACATTTGATTTATTACCATCCTTATAGACTGGTACTATTCGTGCAGTTTTTAGTTGTGCGGGAAAAACTCCCTCCCGCAAGCATGTATTAAAGATATGGAGTAATGGGTAATATATGGTCTTCGAAGTTGCTTTCAAAAATAGGGGGGGTATATTGTCTACACCTGGTCCCTTCGTAACATCAAGACTATTCAGTTCTTTCACTAATTCATCCTCCGTAAATTGAATATCGTTAAGTACCACATCCGATAACAAATTACTCTTTGGCATGTCACCAATTCCCAAGTTACTGGGAATATCATTTGGTTGAAATACAGATTTAAAATATTCTGAAAATAGGTAACACGCATCTTTAGGAGTATTTGCAGTTTCGTTTTTGTAAGTCATAGTATTTGGTATATTGTCTTTATTTTTTTTGTTATGAATGAAAGTCCAGAAATATTTTATATTATTTTGCATATTATTTTCAACTGATGTAAGATATTCCTTATAACATCTGTGTGACAATGCCTTAAATCGCGTCCGATAAATAGAGAAAATTTCATAATCTGATTTGTTTCCGTATTTTTTCCACTTAACCCAATAAAGGTTTTTATTTTTAAAAATGTGAATTAATGCAGGTGAAAACCATATCGGATACCGTGTTGATTTAACAATTTTTTTGGGTACATTTTCCCTTACTATTCTATATAATTCCTCATAAAACAATGTCATCATATTTTCTGCACTTTGATTATCAAATAATTTCAACCACTCGATTCTAGCAATCTCCACATTGATTGCAGAATAATCTGCTTTATGAAACATAAATTGAGTTCTTGTCTGTGTTTTTACATAAGAGAAGTCACTACTAATAGGCACTAACATATAAAAGGGTGGATGATTGTTATGTGCCGGAGCTAAAGACAAAGGTGGCTGAGCATATTCGCAGTTATTTATGTTGGTAAGAAATAAGTCCAACACTCGACCCTTATCATTTTTTAATTTGTTTAGCTGTTGAGAATGAATAGATTGCACAAAATTTATCATAATTTTAGCATTTTCGGGATGTTTGCATTTAATTTCAGGTATAGACTTGGGCATGATAGGGTCCCAATCGATATTAGGAATATTGTAATCACCCAACAGAATAAACTTACTATTATCGGAGCGTTGTTGTATGAGGAAAGATAAGCAATTCAGGTATGACAAATAAACGTTTGGATGTGTACTGGGAGGAATATAAGTAGCGGAAATTAAATAATTACAGTCGCGAGTTTGCAACTCGATGTTTACAAAGTCAACGAGCGGTGAGATACGGTCGGCCGCCGCGGGCCCTGCCGTTGCCGCGGCAGGTACAGCCAGCCGCGTCACCGAGAGATCGGAGCGCACGGCCACCAGCACACCGCCCCCGTCAAGGCGCCCGCTGGCCAACCTGTCTCTGTCACAGCGGAATACACGGTATCTTGGGTCAATAAATTCATTATCGTGAATATCTTTGTGTAACCAGGTTTCCGTCAAAACAATGACTTCGTAATTATGTGACAAGATGTTCATGTATAAAGTATGAAGTTTAGTTCGTAGACCACTACAGTTTTGATAATAAATAGACACCTTATCCATAATCAAAAGTACGCATGTATAAAAGAGTAATAATAAATAAATATTTTTGTAACTTTTTGTACCACGGAAGCCTAGTCAGGGACACGAAAGTATTTAGCCACTTATTTTTATATGACTTTATATGACCGCACTCAATTTTTTTACACTTATTATTTCTAATAGAAATTAATATAATGAAAGAGTTTTGACGTACACAAACCATTGCACTCAGTTGTATAATCCGCATAAAAAACAAAGTGTAACTATATTTTATAAAAATAAAATATACGACAAATAAATGTTCATAACTGTGAATTATTCCATACGAAAAAAGTACCGTTTGTTGATATATAGCTAAGCGTATGCTGCGTCTACTCAGAACCATTGTCATTGTCGCTAGCCACAATCTCAGCTGATAGTGACTAAGTTTTCTACTGCATAAAAACACTCTCACCAGATTAAAAAAACTAGCGTAATGTTTTATTATAATAATATAAAAACGTGAATTAAAAAGAAATGTGAAAAAAGTGTCGAATGATAGTTTTAGGAATGAAAATAATGTATAACCAATTTTTAGGTTCTTGCTTATAAAGCTATATGCAATTACGGCAAGAAAACGTATCCTATACATATAAATATATATATACTTGAAAAACATGTGTTTACATATTATTATTATTGCTTGTGTTGCTACACATTTTATTGAGGTCAAAAAATATAACTCCAAATTGCGAACTATTACACAAATATAACTCACAAAAGTAACACTATCTCATTTTATTTTGCCTAGATCTTGAATCGATCTAACCGCAATGACGGGGGTAGTGTCCGATTTCCGGGCCAATATAATTCCGTGCTTAACCCACACGTACTTAAAGTCTTGCTTCTTGGCAGTTTCACGACATTGTCTGAACAAGATTTTGTTATTTAAGGTTAGATGTTCATTTAAGTACACAGGTACAGCCTGCACGCCACTAATACCCATCTTGTTGGTGTCCAATCCTTTACACGCCCGGTACGCTGAGATAACGTTGTCTCGAAGCAACCTAGTCGTAAGCTTCACTATGACATTTTTTGGACGCTTATTTTGTTGGTCAGCGTGCGGCACACGGTGGACAGCCACGATGTCCTGCATATTGATCGACTGCTTTATACAATTTCCAATGCATAGTACTATCTCAACCAGGTTCTCCCCACGCCGCTCAGGCAAGTTGCATATTTCTAGATTACATTGCCGTGCCTGTTGTTCCAAACTTGACAACTTATATTTTAAGGTAGTTACCTCAGCGGTCAAACTAGTTGACTGTGCAATTTCGCCTTCAATAGACTTCAAACGGCCGTCCAAGGCATCTTGCCTCTCTGCAGAAAACATTTGAGACCTCTCAACTTCCCCAAGCCGGTTGTTTGTAGCTTCAATTGTTTTAGCCAAGTTGTTATAGTCCTGATTTAATTTCACTATATTATTATTTATGTCAGTTAGGGACGATGTGACAACGGTCAGCTGATTGGTGATAGGCAATAAGGCCGTGCTAACAGCAGCAGAAATACATTGACTAATTTTACTATCCCAGAGTGACATTTGGGAGTTAAATTTTGCTTCAAATTGATCCATCTTTATAAAATCTTCAAGTTCGGCTTGTTTACGTTTGTTTCGAGTCTTCAAAAACGCCTCTATGTCCACCGATAATGGTATACTGTTGTCTGATGGGAATTTATTTGGAGGTGAGTTTTGCAAAGACATTGCCGCCGTCCTTGTGTGTGTGCACAGTTATTTGCAGTAACAATGGTGAGTGACAGGGACCAAAAATAATATTCCTTCTCCTAGCCTTCGGAGGTGAGGTGAGGTCCCCCTTCAGTTACGGCCACGAGATGCGACGCGGAAAAGAAATAGCCTCAGACCACTATTTTCTTGCTCATTCGCACTTGCAAAAGTCAAACAAAGACTGTTCACACTATAATGACACTTATGTTAATCACTTGATGATCTATTTTTCTATAAAGGGCTCAAAATAATTTGTAATAAATTTTGCAACACTACCACACTCAATGGAAACCCAACGATGAATGATTATATTTATTTTTATCATCATCATCATAGCCATTTTAGTGTCCCTAATGCTGGGGTACTGGCCTTAGGAGGATGGATCATGACCCACCACGCGGGGCCAATGCGTATTTCGTTTACTATCCCAAAAAGTGATAAATAGGTAGAGGGTGCTGCAATAATCGAACAAGTATAAAATAAAATTAAAAGAGTTTGTAGAAATTTTATCAATAAATTTTAATTGAGTTGTAATTTAATTTTTATTTCCTTCGTAGTACAGGGCAATATGATATAAAATATGTGTATAATATGAAAGAAGCACATACTGCGTCTATTGTTGGTGAACAATGCTTTGGCTTCTATCGGAAAATGTTTAGCATGATAAAATTCATTATTCATTATATAACATAAAAATGATTCGACTCAGCTACACTGAAGTAGGTAGTTTGAATCTAATTTCAATAAGCTAATTATCTGCTAAAACTAGGAACTACCCAGTCTTAACGGTCAGATATTTTTTTTATGGAAATATCTTCGGTCAGCTCCTTTAATTATAATGAGCGATTTTTCTGACAGCTAATTAAGAAAAAAAAAATCAGTATAAAAAATCTCAACAGATGGAGTTTTATTGAAAGGCGAGTTGTAATAATGGCTGTACTTATATTGTGCGCTTTTTATTGTCAGCCAGAGGCAGAAAAAAAATCACATAACAGTTTGACAGTTGCACAAATCACAATATTGATACTTTTTTATTAGGTTTTATTTTTTTTTAATGCCAATCCCGTGCATTTTTGCTTTTTGAATGGTCTCGCCTTTTACTAAGCGCCATCTATGAAGTCATCTCGAACTATTTCTATTTTTAATTGTGTCACGGAAAATCCCTCATTAAAAAGGTAACCTAATAACTTTTTTTCTAGTCCTTTACTGTAAAGCAAATGTTCTTTTCCTTCCAAATTTCCCTACCCAACCTAAGATCTAGTCTGCTAGAAAGAGTCAGTTTACGCTTGCCCCTCCCATTTTTCGTCTCTTATTAAGAAAACGAGATAAGTATCTTTTATCGATATTGGCTTGTTTCCAGCCAGTTTTGTGTTGTGATTTCGATTTTATAATTCGAGTTTGTAAAGTGCATTATCTCAGCCATAATATTTATTTATAAATCTTAATAAACCTCTTTTATGCACTTGGTGAATGCCGATTTTGTGGAATATCTACATTTGCATCGTCATGGTGAGGTACTACATGATGAACCATAATAATGCAGAATTAAATGACCAATAGATTTAACGCAATATCTGGAAGTAGTTATATTTTTACAAAATTTGAATCGGTTTTAACAAGATCACAAGTTAAATATGGTAGTAAAAAAAACACAGCTTGATTTCTTAAAATATTTTAATGTATTAAAATCATGTTTCCTTTTATAGGTTTCAGAGTCTAAGGTTTCGTTAAACCTTAATTTAATTACCTATATAATAGTAAATTTTAATATAAGAGGACACTGGCTGACTGACATATTAACTATATATGTTTTTTGATAGCCATCAAATGTTACTCAATTATGTACTTATATAATTCACGGACACAGCTTCCAAGTGTAATACCACATGGAAGAAACAATGCGACTAGTGTAAGGAATTCGATTTTCTTCTAAATTCATATTTCATCTCCGAGATCAGGAACTCCTTTCAGACCCCTGAAATAAGAAAAATAAATGATTAATGAAACAGTTGTGTTAATATGGCCCCTCAAGATCATTTTAATATTTATGGATTGTCTATTTCTTATTAGGTACGTTCGGAGTAGACATCAATACTTACAGAAAAGGACGGAAATTCATAGTCGTGGGAATATATATCAATTAAGGAAATTGAGCTTCTACACGATAGTAGAGCACTACTCCGCACACAGAGTCGTGCAAATAGGAAACCTCTTCCTCTGAGCAACACAACTAGTTGTAAATAATACAAGCACTGAACCTTCTAGGTGCTGTTGTTGCCTTCGTTGGTGCTGGCACAACCGGTAATGCCATAGGCAATTTTCTTTCCCATGAACTCACGCACAAATGTGTCTGTCATGCCTGACGACTTGATGCAGTCGTCAGGCATGACACACAAGGGCGCGACGCAGATGCAACCAGGCTTGCAGAACTCAACTGTTGTATACAAGCAGCGAACTCACTTGGTGCATTCGTCTGGCATGATACACTGGTGCGTGCGCTCGTCCCTGACGAAGGAAGCGACGCAGATGCAGCCAGGCTCGCAGAACTCAACTGTTGTATACAAGCAGCGGATTCAATTGGTGCATTCGTTTGGCATGATACACTTGTGCGTGCGCTCGTACCTGACGAAGGATGCGACGCCAGCAGCCAGGTTCGCGGATCTCAACTGTTGCCTTCGTTGCTGCTGGCACAACTGTTAGTGCCATAGGCGTTTTCCATTTTTCCATGACACAATTGTTGTGAACTCACTTGGTGCATTCGTCAGGCATGACGCACTTGTGCGTGCGTTCGTCTCTGACGAAGGGAGCGACGCATATGCAGCCGGGCTCGCAGAAAGGGTAGCAGGGGCGCAGCCGCTCGCGTGGGTTGTCGCAGCCGATGGCCGCGCAGCCCGCGAAGCAGGCTTCGTATCTGGAAATATACATCGGAGTATTACAACTTAGGAGTACGTACATATAGAATACAGTGTTTCTATTAATCGTTTAATAGGTCGTCTGAAAAAACAATGTGTAAAGAAAATTACTAATGGATGCCACACCAAAATAAAGCCAGTAGATACATGTTTAATCATAGAATTCACAGAAGTGGTGGGCGAGAGTTTAAGACACCCGACTGTGTTCGAAAAGACCCATGTTCGAATCCTACTCGGCTACATGAGTTTGCATGCCGATGTAACTCATGTATGGTTGTTTTCATAGACTACTACTTGTGAAAACGTCGTGAAAAAACCTATATACTAGCTGACTGTTTAGTTTCCTTGTATATGACAACTACTGCTAGATGGCGGTAGTTTCTCACTTGGGAAAATCTGATACCAGCATCGAGATATTATGGACACCAGTGTTATGTCACAAACTCGATAAGAAAGAAATTAATCATAGAAGTTCTTATGTAATCTTATTTCTAAATAATTCGATAACTTATAAATACATACCTTTCATGTGGCCTGTCACAGTTCATTACATATGCTGTTTTCTTTTCTGGGTCTACTTTATCCCTGTAATAACAATCACATTTTATTCGATTTAGTCAAAATAATGTTTCCAATACGTCATAACGTCATTCAACAATTTATTTACCCGTAATATGAAGCAGGCGCATGTCCAAATTCACCACTTCTAGGAGGGTTTGATTTTTCAGCGTCATCATATCGCCTCTGTCCCCTAAAACTAGGTGTTTCTAATTCTCTTTGCCTTTCTGGATCGCTCATCTTCAAGTCTGAATCATCTGGGAACCTGTCGAAGTCACGATTCCTCTCATTTTTTCTATCATCAAAGTTCAGCAGCTCGCTTGGTTTCAACAACGCCTTTTTCCTCCAATTACGTCGGTCGTCCAACATTGCATGCCTCTTGCTGCCATCGATATCATTGCTATCGTAGTCGTATCCCGATCCAGGCCTGCTAGCATATGTTACGATGTCATCTACAATACAATTTTGATATTATTTCTCATTGTACAGTTATTTATATTCCATTAAGTATAAATATTAAACACTTACAAAGTAGTAGAGCGAGTAGTAATAATTTTCGCATATTGTTCTGTTGATGGCTTGTTTTCGAATGGCGTGAATATCAGCAGCATTGATTCAAACGCGAAAACATTGTTTTAAAAAGAAAACCCTAAGTAGCGGAAGCAGTCGTTTCTTTTAACTGATACGGCAGCTGATTAAAAAATAGTATCGATAATCGATAAAAAAGGAAAACTTAAAAGAGAAAAGAAAATTAAAAAAGTTTGTGAAAACAAAGTTTTGCACATGCACATGGAAGGAAAATTACATAAAAACAACAATAAAGGTAAATAGAAATAATATTTATTATAAAATTGTCATTGTTTTACATCGCGTGTTTGGATTGCAGAAGTTTCCTGGGTTGGATAGCCTTGATGGGTGGTGGTGCGATGACTATATTGAAGTAGTTGCCCATGCGGGAGTTATCTTGGGCTCTTTTGACGCTGTCGTCCATTCGAGGCGGGAAAGGAGGCTCGTTGTCTGCATCTTGCGGGACGTCATCCCGGCGGGAGTGCATGCGAGGCTTGGCACCCGACACTTGGTACTTCGGCGGGGCTGGTGGCTTCTCAGCAGGCAACCTTTTAGTCGGCACTGGTATTCCCATCTGTGTCCTGAAACAATTGTATTTATGACTTAAAAATGCTGCAAGGTTTGTCTTTGAAGTTTCGAGGGATATGACGGCGTGTGCGCCTCGATACGCCTTTGTTCTCTCTCTCTCTCAGCCGAAAGATGTCCACTGCTGGACAAAGGCCTCCCCAAGGATTTCCATAACGACCGGTCCTGCGCTGCCCGTATCCATGCGCATCCCGCGACCTTCACCAGGTCGTCGGTCCACCGAGTGGTACGCCTTTGTTACTCGTAGTTAATTTTATTTTAATTTATGATGAATCGCAAGTCTACAAGTTTAAAAACATCGACCAAAAGATTAATGAGATAAGAAAGTTCGTGCAATGGAAGAAATATTTAAAAAAATCAGGTTTTATTAAAACAATAATTTGTGGAATGTTGTTAATGATCTAATCTATAAAGATCTGCGTTTTTACGAATTAACTAATAAACAATCAGAAATAATAAAAAAGAGTATGAAGAAGTCTCCGCTTCGTATATTAAAGGATTTATGTACTTACGGCGAGCAGTCTCGCGGCAGTACGCACTGGTGAATACGCTCGTCGCGCACGTATGGGGTCCTCGCACACATAGCCAGGTAGTTGCAACCTAGGTGTCTCCTTGAGGACGTTAATTACGGCGAGCAGACTTGCGGCAGGACGCACTGGTGCGTACGCTCGTCGCGCACGAAGGGTCCTCGCACACGCAGTCAGGTAGTTGCAACCTAAGTGTCTCCTGTAGGACGGTACTTACGGCGAGCAGTCATGCGGCAGTGCGTACTTGTGAGTACGCTCGTCGCGTGCGTAAATCCTCGCACACGCAGCCAGGGAGTTGCAATCTAAGTGTCTCCTGTAGGACGGGACTTCGGCGACCAGTCTTGCGGCAGGACGCACTGGTGCGTACGCTCGTCGCGCACTTAAGGATCCTCGCACACGAACCCTGGTAGTTGCAACCTACGTGTCTCCTATAGGACGGTACTTCGGCGAGCAGTTTTGCGGCAGTACGAACTGGTGCGTACGCTCGTTGCGCACGTAAGGGTCCTCGCACACGCAACCTGGTAGTTGCAATCTAAGTGTCTCCTGTAGGACGGTACTTACGGCGAGCAGTCTTGCGGCAGGACGCACTGGTGCGTACGCTCGTCGCGCACGTAAGGGTCCTCGCACACACAGCCTGGCTCGCAGTAGGGGTAGCACGGCCGCAGGTGGTTGCGGGGGTTGTCGCACGAGACTTCTGCGCAGCCCCCGAAGCAAGGCTCGTACACCTCGTTAGGCCAGTAGCAAGCTGGGGTGAAAAATTAAAAATATATTTTCTTTTCAGAAAAAAAGACATAAAAAGACACGGTATTAATATTCTGTGATCAGTTTTAGGCAAGGCAACCCTGGCCAAGGCCTGTTTTTATAGCAGGCAAGTAGTATTAGATGTTTAATCTTGGTGTAGAAGTATGAAATAAGTATCTCAATCATTACATCTACCTTGAAAAGATCTTAAAGTTATGAATTACGAGCTTCTCGAGTATTTTGAAAGCTGATTTATTTTTATTTTTACGAACAAAAAAAGCAAAAGCCTGATTACTTCTGAAACAAAAATCTTGATACCTAACGTTCATCGATCGAAGCTCTTTGTCTTTCTAAAGAATCGGCGACCATTAGACGACGAAGGGCTCTAAATCTAGTTGTGGACACTGGCTTTCATGACTCTTTTTGTAGTCGTTTCCACGGGTCCATTACGACTCCCCGGGGCGCTTTGATGTGGCTAAGACTTACAAGTATATCTTTAAACTTTAAACTTAGAAATTGTGGTTACAACGAATTTTTAAAACACGTTCAATTTAAACAAAAACTTAAAAAGGTATCGTAATCGTCACTTTATTTCTACAATTTAAAAACTAATTCTTAATGTGTCGAAACAAAAAATATAAAAGGCTTACATTTCATTATCTTTTCGTCATCTCTGCACGTGCCTAGCTGGAAGGGGTTCACAATGAAAAAATAAATGAGAGTTGTTATTAACGTGGTCTCCATGCTCAACACAACCAAACTACACAATCAGTTCGCTGAGACTAGGTCGTGTTGGATAGTCGGCTTTGTTTTATTAGTAATTAGGCTCATTTTTCTATTTGTCGCAGTACATCATAATTAATATGCCGTTAGTACTAACGCAGGAAGGATAAGGTCCTCATTGGATTGTGATAAGGGTATGTTTACTAAACACGAGAGCCGGGTTAAGCCTCGTTTGATTGAATTATTGCTTGCGTTGTGATTTTGAAGGTGGCTCCTGATCACGTTTGTGATACATATTTAGATTAGGTATTATGATACATTACCTACCTATTGCGTATCGAAATATATCAGTTCTCTACAGATATTAATTTGGAATGCAAATATTTCGTTATTCTTGCCTAAAATGTGTTAGTTGCAATTAGTTATAACCTCATGTATTCGTTATTACCTATATTCAAAATTATATTAAACGCATGAAATCTATTGATGAAATAAAATATTATAAATTAGTGTAATAAATAAATTTACAGGTAATATGAGTAAGATAAAATATGCATAGAAGAGTTTTGTCAGATAGCAAAATTAGCATCGCAGGGTAACCCAAAGGGTTATTCCTGCAAAGATGCAGCCGGTTTTTTTTTCAATACATATTTATTCGAATAGGCAAAAATATTTCCCATCAGTTTATTTCATTTTCGTGTAGTAAAGAGCAAGTGTGCAGAATTACTGGGCCGGTTACCCGGCAGTTCCAAAACACTCAGGGTAACGGCAGGCCGGTAACAACTTGTTTCACCCGGGATATTTTATTTGACAGCCGCTGTTTAGTTTCTCTAAACATTTGGTAGGTACATTTAACTTTTATATGTTTTTTCTGTACATAATTTTGAGATTTTAGTTGTATTTTAGTTGATTTGTATTACCTATAGATAATAATTAGGTGTGTACGGTTTCTGTAGAGTTTAATTTCTGGTTAGTCATGCTTCGATTTTTCTTTTAAAAATACAAATAATAAAAATAAAACATAGAAATAAAACGTAGAAATACAAGATGGACTGATGTTCTAAAAAAATGAGGCTATTTCTTCTGTATAATTTAAAATACGCTTTTTATACATATCTTTTGTGTTCATATCTTGATAACGATGGGATGATCTATACATATAATAAAACAGTAAAAATATTTTGTCTGTACATTTAGTATTTTTGACTAAAATGGATAGAGGGACACTTAAAAAGAACAATAGAAAGCAAAAAAATTTTTTTGGAATTTCTTGTCTGTCTGTCTGTCTGTCTGTCTGTCTGTCTGTCTGTCTGTCTGTCTGTATGTATGTACGCGTTTCACGCAAAAACTACTGGACGGATTTTAATGAAACTTTTTTTGTTGTATAGCTATTAAGCCTGGGCAACATATAGGCTATAATTCATTTTGAAAACTGGAACACCTGATGAAGAACCATAACAGAACAGCTAAACTATAAGAAATATGGAAATGGTGCCTTAACAAAAGTCGTTCAACCTGATGAGCATTTTCTGCTGACGTATAAAAATTGAAGATCTGGAACATCTGATGAAAAGCTCCAAGAGACCAGCTACACTATAACATATATGGAAATGGCGCCTTAGCAAAAATCGTTCAACCTGATGAGCATTTTCTGCTGACGTATAAAAATTGAAGATCTGGAACATCTGATGAAAAGCTCCAAGAGGCCAGCTACACTATAACATATATGGAAATGGCGCCTTAGCAAAAATCGTTCAACCTGATGAGCATTTTCTGCTGACGTATAAAAATTGAAGATCAGGAACATCTGATGAATAACTTCAAGAGACCAGCTACACTATAACATATACGGAAATGGCGCCTTAGAAAACTTGGTTAATCTGATGAGCATTTTCTGTAGACGTGTAAAAATCGAAAATCCGAAACAGTTTGGAACACAAAAAGATTTTTCCACTAAGCGAAACTCACGCGGGCGAAGCCGCGGGCGACAGCTAGTTCTATATAAAACATTGGGAAAGGGTTGACAAACAATAAAAACACTCAATAAAAACATGCAATTTGGATTATATACAAACCCAGACGCTCGACTCGCGGCAATAAAAAGATCGCCCGATTCGCACGCAATCATATTTTATCGGGCGGCTATTTCCAGATTCTCTATATCCGCCGGCTTCACGGAGCGCCCTGATTCCCTCCAGCTACAAAATGGCATGTTAACAATAGCTCTGCCCTATATACCTACTATTTTAGGGTTCGAATAGAAGGTGTTGGCGAAATACTCGTATTTCTTAGCAAAATCTATATCAAGTTTCGAAGTAAGTTCAGAGTGGTAATCTTTTTTTAGATAACTCTACTTTGTCCATGCTACGGGCAGTTTTGTTTCGTATGAATGTTTTATATTAATTTCATTTATTTATAAAAATACATCCAGATTCACAGACAATAAATCTAAAACACCTGCAAGTTATACATGAAAAAATTAACAAAGATTGAAAATTAAGGTAAATAGTAGTTGGTAATTCAGAAAACTGTTAAAGCGATTGCTTACAAATTGCATCGTCATTTGAGTTGGTATTGGCGCAGCGTCCTGGCAAGTCTTCAACGTTTCTGTCAGCAAATAGGTGCACCGTGCCTTTCTACAGGATGTCCAAATATTAGGTCGAGGTCTTAAACCGCGGTCTCCGGATTACGCAGCGACGAGCTACACGTCACATCGGACACAAAATTATATGACAACCGTTGAGAATGGTCTCTTGTAACGTCGATACCAGCGTAACGTTGAGGGGAAAGAGCGGCGAGTGCGGAGTGGCTTTGCGTCGTCTGGGATTCTCGACAGATTTTAAGTCAAACTGTTAACAAATTGGTTGCACTCTTTCGTCTTAAAAGAGCTAAAAAGAGATAGACATATTGTCACAACAACTCCACAAAAACGCAAAAAGTTATTACGAGAAGCGGCTTTCTACAAAGGAACGCAGACTGTCGCCGACTGTCGCAGACTTAAGGGGCCGCGTTTTGGATTATTTCTGATTTATTTTGAAGCCTTTTTTTAAATCATCTGGAATGCGTGCAAAGTTTAAAAATATTGAAAAAGTATTAATAAATAAGACCTTCTTAGCAAATGCACCCATATTTATTGAGGAAATTAGATGATATCTTATCTAAAAAATAATTACTGATGGCATCGATAAAATATTACTAAAGTATAGATGCATATTCTTCATACATCAAAGTGTGCCTTACATAACTATTTTTCTTGACTAACTAGATGTCGCTACCAGTATCAATCTTGTCGATTTGTCGTAAAAATTATAATCATCAAAGCAAACTTCGTGTTACCACAAAGTAGTACCACATACATTCAATAGATGGCGCAATTCTTATCTATATTTCATTTCATGCAATGTCAAATGTTACTACAAACTTGAAACACCTATTTAAAAATGAAAATCAAAATAAATCAAATTAATGTTTAAAAACTTAAAGAAAAAAAAAATGTTGCCTAAGTAGGTACCTAGTTTATTAGTGGACTCTTCACCATCATCTTCTTCATTTATGTTTGTTATTTCTACAAATCAATAATCCGCGGATAATTTTCACGAATAAAATTTTTATTCGAATAATCTATACATACATATAATAAAACAGTAAAAATATTTTGTCTGTACATTTAGTATTTTTGACTGAAATGAATAGAGGAACACTTAAAAAGAATAATAGAAAGCAAAAATTTTTTTTTTAATTTCTTGTCTGTCTGTATGTATGTACGCGTTTCACGCAAAAACTACTGGACGGATTTGAATGAAACATTTTTTGTTGTATAGCTATTATTAAGCCTGGGCAACATATAGGCTATAATATATGGAAATGGCGCCTTAGCAAAAGTCGTTAAACCTGATGAGCATTCTCTGCTGACGTGTAAATAGACAGGATACGGGATAGGACAAAGAGGGACTCGGGGTGGGAGTAGTGGTACACTGAAAATGGTAGATAACGAGCAGTCGAAAATCGTTTATTGAATGAAATATCACTTTTGATTCATTTTTACACCGCGATTGTACTACGAGTACCTAATATATTCCCACGGGACACGGGATAACCAAATGGCTGAAATTTTGAGTACTGTAGTTTAGGTTACTACAGTTTGGAATACAAAAAGATTTTTCATCTAAGTGAAACTCACGCGGGCGAAGCCGCGGTTAACAGCTAGTGATTCAAATAAAAATTTATTAGAAAAATGATTATCTGTACATATTATACTCGTATAACAAAAGTTCGTAGACCTACAAAATCAACCTACTCATGTCATGTGTCGAACTCGGCTTTTATATTCAACAAATTAAAAATCCCGCTGATTTCATTCAAAATCTCAACATTTAATAAGTTATTGACGGCGGGGAAAGCGAGGCGACGGGCGAGGTACGGCTCCGTTGCCAAGCAACCACTGCCAGTCGTCCGTCACTGGCTCAAGGCCACGCGTCATATAGACTAAAAGGATTTTCGAAAATTACGACTTTGAACGGCATGGAATGTAACAGTTTGACACCGGATATTTTTAGACTAATTTGACCCTGCTGAGCACGATTTTGCCCGGTGTCAGACCAATTTCCCCCCCCCTTACCCCCCTTTTCATTGAAAATATGTCATTGCACGGTTTTCTCCGTTTTGAACAAAAACTGTTGGATCTAGAAGAAAACTGTCAATGACAAAATTTATCTGCATTAAATTACCTACCACATGGTATAAATTTTATTTTTTCCTTTCATCCCGGGACATGCACTGTTCATGTAGGAAATTCACGCGGGCGAAGAGTCTTCGCCGAAGACACGGGCAAAAGCTAGTAACATATTAATGTAATTTTCGTCACGAATATATGATTCGGTATTCGTCATTGGAAAAAAATTGTCTCTTCTCAGATTAGGTAGAAGACGTCATCCTAACTAACAGTATAAGGCACGAAACATAGCAAGCGCCCGGAGCGCCGCGCCCCGGGCGCTGTGCGGCCGCGCGCCCGAGGCGCTGGGAAGGCGCGCGCCGGGCGCGCGTTTACCGCGACCTGAAAATGGCCTTTTTTCTATATTCCATATATGAATTTTTCAGTATCAAACATGGTTACCGAACAAAACGAGCGCCCCATTCGCTTTCTATGTTTCGTAAAATTGAATCCTGTACAAACTTGCATACGAGCGTCTCGGGCGCAAAAAGGACGCGCGCCCGCCGCGCGACCGACGCGACGCGCGGCGGGCGCGCGTTTCTTTCGCGGCCGCGCCTCGGACGCTCGCTTGCTATGTTTCGTTTCATACTAATCCATACAATTTAACAAAGCGTCCCGGGCGCGCGCCCCACTCAGCCTCGGGCGCGCGCCCTGGGCGCTTGCTATGTTTCGTGCCTAAATGTGGAAATGATATTGTTTATTACCTCTTCACGCTTTATCTACTGGACCAATCTACATAAAATTTCGTAAACACATAGTTAGGAGTACTGAAAAGAACATGGTATACTTATTATTCTAAAATAATAAATAGTTTTATTATAAACTGTTTTCACCCATCAAATTGGGTGATAATGATAAATGATAAAAATATTAATCGAAGTCCAACTTTACGTAATTCTCAGTTACGTAATATTTTTATTATTAACAAGGTACTGTGAACTCGAAACTTGCGTAGGTATGCGTACTATGAGAGCCAGCGACGAACGAGTAAAGTCCGTTTATTCATAATTGTCCAATTATGTAAACAATCTTACCATGTCATTTTTTGATTTTACAACAATATAAATTAATAAACTCAAAAACTACTGAACGGATTTTCATGTATCAAAATCATATATGGAAGAATTATGTATCTATAATAGGTCTACAAAAAAGTCCGCGATAGAATATATGCCATCGATATATCTAGCTTTTATATTTCAGCCACAGTAACTACTTTTATGTTTTAAAAATAATTAAAATCGTTAGGTGTTTTTTAACTGGTGATATTAACCACAATTTATTAATCTTTATCAAATAAAACAAGTCTGTCGTCACAAGTACTTAATATATTTAATATTGGCCTTTTACTGCATGTAATTTGGATCAATATTTTCCGAAATACTACGAGTTATCTAAAGAACGACAATCGACAACGCGCCGCGAAACCACCTAGCGAAGACTCAAGGCGCAGTATAGGTAAACTCCATTTATTCCTACCAGATGTAAACAATCTTCACAGTACTTTTCGTTGAATTTTGTTGAAAATAAATCAAATATTTGTTCAAACCTAAAAATTCTAAAGTAAAACATTTATTAACCACGAAAGTAATTTCCTAAAAAGTCTATTTTAATTTATATTGTTGTAAAATCATAAAACGATATGGTAAGATTGTTTACATGATAGGACTGGGTAAGAATAAATGGAGTTTAGGTACCTATCTCTGAGCGGGCGCGTTTTCGTATGTTTTTATCAGTATTTATTTTAGTAGGAATTATGTATTAACGTAAATATCATTAAAAAAACCGGCCAAGTGCGAGTCAAATACGTGCACCAAGGGTTCCGTACACGCAAAGCATCTTACGTTATAGCTCTCACTAAAAGACCTACTAATTTCAAAAACAAACTTAACTTTGCAGTACTGCTTCGAGCGCAAAAATAAGTTTGTAACACTTTTTTTAAACTTCCAACAATATATTTACAACTTTCAGATTAATTCCTGTTAGATCTTGCTTTTTGACAAATTTCATAATTTTAGGTCAACGGGAAGTACCCCGTAGGTTTTGATTGCTGCCTGAAATCACAAAATATACGAAAATTCGCTACATTTACGGTACCTAATATCTCTTGATCGCGTTGACGTATATTTTGATTATTTTTTGCTGTAAGAGACCATGGATCCGAGTATTCGATATTAATTTCAAACTGATACCTTAAGGATATACCCAATCAGGATTTTCCGAAAACGTACTGTCTTTAAACGTCAAGTGTGAACCATAGGTTAGAAGTACTGAAGCAGTAAAAATATCTCGTAAAGAGTAAAATACTAAACTAGAATTATATTGAATCAAATTACAAATAAAATAAATAAGAGTAGATAAAAAAAAAATAATACATAATCCTGTTTTTTTTTTCCTTTATCGTCGAAAATCACCGTAATTTAAGCGATAATAGTAGATTTTTTTAAAGAATTAAATATAGACTACAATTATTTAAAACGATATCGGCTTATTTTTTAAAATATATTTAGTGTTTTATCACAATTTAAAGAAAACCTCTAAAATAATTACCCTAAGAGCCTGACGAAAACTCGCTAGCAAAAACACAAATTATAGAAAATTCGAAAAGTAACCTTATTGTGTCGGCTTTAAGGCGGAGCTTACGTACCGCCCCTCACCCCCTCTGATTAGCCTTGGGTAGTGCCTTAAAGCTTTTCTGAGAAAAAAAAGTTTGACAGACAGACGGACAGACGGGCAAAAAAGTGATCTTATAAGGGTTCCGTTTTTTTACGATTGAGGTACGGAACCCTAAAAACCGGCCAAGTGCGATTCAAACTCGCGCACCGAGGGTTCCGTACACGCAAAACAAACTTAACTTTGCAGTTCGCTCCCTAGGATTCATACTGCATCGAGCGCAAAAATAAGTTTGTAAAACTTTTTTTTTAACTTCCTTCAACATATTTACAACTTTCAGATTTATTCCTGTATAAGTACTGTTAGACTTTGCTTTTTGACAAATTTCATAATTATACGTCAATGGGAACCCCATAGGTTTTGATTGCTGTCTGAAATCACAAAATATGCAATAACTCCTGATCGCGTTGACGTATAATTTTGATTATTTTTTTGCTCAAAGTGACCGTGGATCCGAGTATTCAATTAGATACTTTTAAGCGTTCCTGAGAAAAAAAAGTTTGACAGACAGACGGACAACAAAGTGATCTTATAAGGGTTCCGTTTTTGCCTTTGAGGTACGGAACCCTAAAAACAAATATATTGACAACCCGAGCGAAGCCGGGGCGGGCCGCTAGTTTAGTTATAGGTATACTGTCAATCGAGTCGCCGCGAGTCGGAGCAACTGAAGTCGCGCGATATCGCCGGCACGCTGCATGAGCCCTAATGTCAGACTATACAAAGTACCTTTCGTAGATTTGCTAGTTTTGCCACTGAGCGACCGGGGGTAAGAGTATGCTATCTGTGAGGCAATTTGTGATAAGGATAAAACACGCCACTCTTTTCTTTTTTCATTTAGAAATCGCAATACAACTATATCGCTCTATCAAAGGATTCAGCCCAGGCTAAATGTGATCTTGTACCTACCTCTCTCTCTCTCTCTCTCAGCCAAAAGACGTCCACTGCTGGACAAAGGCCTCCCCCAAGGATTTTATCCATGAGGGGTCTTGGTTTTGCTTGTACCTACCTACAGATAAATAAATAATTTTATAGTCGTTGCGTGTGTGTAGTGTAGACTTCGATCACAAAGTAGGTAGTTAAATTTAAGTAATCTGTGCTTCGATTATTATTCGTATAGGTAGGTACCTACTGTAGTTGTAGAGATGGTGGTGCCATCTATTGCCATAGGTAGGTACCTACTGTAGTTGTAGAGATGGTGTGCCATCTATTGCCTCTGAATATAAACTAACTCGTTTGGTATTCGAACTACGACTGCAGCGACACACGGAATTTACATGAAAACCGAGATGATGTACTTCTCAGTGGCGCCATCTAAATATAAAGCAACTTTAGTGAGGTACAGATTCAATGTACGTGGTTAGCCATCTATACTTTAGTAATATTTTATCGATGCTGATGGTAATGGCATCAGGCTAATGGTATTATTTTTTGAATATGGTAATGGCTTAGAATCCATAGTAATGACGATTAGTGTGTTGCAAAAGGCAATACCAGTTTTAAAAACAAATTAATGTGTTATTTTGTAATCAGTGATATAAACTTTGGTTATTATCAATATAATTCAACAAGTCGCAGTAAAAATCTAAGTAACAAATAAAATCTCGATCTTATATTTTTTCCTAATTCTAATTAATCTTATCTTTGAAAATCATCTTTGGAAATGAACAGTAATTTTGCCTATTATAAATAATCGTTTCCATAATACTACTATGTTTTCTCTCTATAAATTAGATAGATAGATAATACATTTATTTGTATCAGCTGAGATACATAACACAACAAACATAACATGAATTACATGCAAAAATTCCTAAATATAGTAAGAAAAACAATTTTACGTTACTATGTGCTGCAGTGATACAAATTGGTAATAACTCAGTGGTTGAATTGCCCCTACAGGAGCAAACACTGATTTTCAGTCATCGCCATAATTAGTAAATTGTTCAAAAATATTCGGTCAACATGACCACCAAAACACGATATGATATAGCGGTTTATCCACGCCAACTGTCAAAATATGATAAATACCGCCGCCATGTTGATTTTTTATCTAAACAGCGAGCATCACCGTGCCAGTGACGTCACCGTGTTATGATACGATATGATAAATAGAAGAGCGAGCACGACAGTTGGCTATTTATCGAAAATTCGAGCATAATATAATATAAGCGATAAAAATATCGATTTTTGACATTTCGTCAAAACTCGATATTAGTCGTGTTATTTTATCGACGACGTTTAGAGTGCGTGATACGCTCGATATAATAAAAAATTACAAGTTTATTAGCATTTATTCATTCTCTGATTAAAATGTAAGATTTATTTTTATGATTGTTGTGTAAATGTTTTTGAAATAAATGCAGAAAATAATCCTTGATATTTTCTTTTTTCAGTTATAACTTCACAAGAATATGGCTAGGTCATATCAAAGAATAAATATATGAATTAATTTTTTAAACATTTTATGAATGAAAGAAAACGATAATTAATTAAATGTCAAAGTCACCTACCTATGTGAAAAAATTAAAAAAAAAGAACGAGTGAAAATGAATGATGATTGAAAAATTTTATTAATACATTGGCAGCATTGTTATTCCATATCGCGAAGCTAATCATTTGGTATCATGTGGTAAACTGTATCATATCATGTTGCTACTTTGGTCATGCTCGCGAAATCGATATATATGTTGGTGATATATGATACGATATATTTTATCGTATATCTACGACGCGTGGTCATGCTAGGGGAGATGGATCATTCCCCTTAAGCTGGCGGCAGACGCAAGCCGCTGCGACCGGCGGCACTCACCAGCCTTTTTATAGCGCCGGCTTAGGGATGTATGCAAACATCGATGTATATTTATTAGTGATATCGATGATTTTATTTATTTTTTGTTTTAATTTGTTTTTGTGGTATTTCCAAAGAGTGTATTTCCATAAATCTAGAAACCTTAGGACTTCCATGAAATGTAGTCTAAATACTTTACCATCTATAGATATACTTACTTATAAAAAAACCAAAAACATTATTTAAAAAATTCTACTTATAACCCACTTCAAAAAAGGAGGCTCTCAGTATTACCTGAAAGTTTGTATGTATGTTTATCCGCCATTATTTGACGTTTGGCTGTACCGAAATTGATGCGGTTTTTAGAAAAGCATTTTAATTCAATGCAATAGAATCATTTATTTATATGTCTACTAGGTTTTACCCGCGGCTTTGCCCGCAAAAATTGTACACCAAAACTTTCCTTGACATGAATGACCCACCCAGACCTTTAGTATAAACCGCATAAAATCTGTTCAGTAGTTTTTTAATTTTATCGCGAGCAGATAGACGGGTTATCCCTATTTTGTAAGTACCTACCAAGAAAGACAAAATCTTTGGTATCGGTGTAATCGGTTACCCGGTAACAGTTTAATATCAGGCACCTCAAGCGGTTACCTGCCTCGCGCCAGCCGTTCCTAGATATAAGAGTTACTATGATACAGACCGATACCAATATTATTGCATCCTAATCCTAACTAATATTATAAATGCGAAAGTGAGTTTGTTTGTTTGTTTGTTTGTTACCTCTTCACGCTTCATCTATTGAACCAATCTTCCTCAAATTTTGCATACACATAGCTGGAAGTACGGAGAAGGACATAGGGTTTCATCCCGGAAAAAAGCACTGTTCCCGTGGGAAATTCACGCGGGCGAAGCTGCGGGCGAAAGCTAGTATTATATATTTGGAACGCATTTTGCGGCGTCTCCGAAATAAGAAGTGTGATATGTTCCTATTTTTGTGGATTGTGATCTGGTACTCTTTTTTGGAATTGAAATATACTACTTTTGTGAATTGCGATCTTATCGTCTTTTGTAACTCACGATTCAGTCCAGTCCATTCGGCCCATTCAGTCCAGCCCAATCAGTCCATGTGGTTGCGATCTATAAGGTGGACTCAAATTAACTACAAATATTTTCAGGACTGGCTCCAGGAGGCTAAATAAACGTATTGGAGATAAAATTTTAAAAATCGATACGCTAGTTTTTATTTTATTTTTTCTAACAAAAAGATATTATAAAATGATGACATTTAGTATCATACTGTAGATACATGTTAGACAATTCATTCATCACACCCACCATTCATTTATGCTCCACCCACCAAATAATAGAAGAAAGCTCCACCCACCAAATAATAGTAGAATGAAATTGATTTGCCGTCTTCCTCTTTTTTATCAAAAGTGCGTGGAAGACAGAGATGACAAGCGATTTATTAAACTTAAACGTATCAATGTAAACCTACATGATTGTGTATTTCGTTCCGTTTTATTTATTTGTGTGGATTAACACACACACACACACAAATAACCTAATATAGCCTAATAACTAATAAGATGATAATTTAAGTGTAAGTTTTGGGGTTTAAGGCGACTAGGAGAGCAAACACGTGAATTTGGTTTATCAAATTTATTAATAAGTTTACAATTTACAATAAAATAATGACTTCCCATCACACTTTTTCAGGCTGTGGACTGACAAATTAATGCAAATTAGTTGTTTAAGTGCATTAATAATTGTAAGTACCTATCTATGTAGCTAACGAAAATACATAGGAATTAAAAAATAATCTGACATGTCAATAGGTAGATTATTTGAATTTGCATTAATTCGGCGTGTTTAAAAGTCTATTTACAAGTTTATGTACACCCTAAATCACAACCTAAATTAATTAAAGATTTGCTGCACATACCCCCTCTTTCGAGAATACACATCATGGCTCTATCAACACAGTGTCTTGTCACTTTTTGGAGCACATGTGTGTCACTCCGCATTAGTTCAAAGGCTCTCACTATCCGCGACTTCAGCTCGTCGATTGAGCTAATGGTGTGGCCGTCGTGTCCGTAAACAAGGTCTTTGGCCCTACCCCACACATGGAAGTCCAGTGGCGTGAGGTCTGGCGAACGTGGAGGCCACGCGATGCCTGGTCCAGACCTGTTCTCGAACCGCCGAGCCGATACTCCACCACGTCCAATCCAGCGTCCCTGGAACTGCTCAGTGAGGTAGTCCCTCACGCGCACACTGAAATGCGCCGGTGCGCCATCGTGTTGATAATACATCCACCTCCGGTAGCACACAGGCACATCTTCCAGCAAAACCGGAAGGGTATTTTGTAGGAAGTCTAAATAAGTGTCCGCGTTCAGTCTATCTAGAAATACGGGCCCGAGTAATTCTCCCTTAAGGAAACCTGCCCAAACATTCACACTGAATCTGTGTTGAAAATGATCGGGGCGAACCATCCGAGGATTTTCAACCGTCCAATAATGTTCATTGTGAATGTTGAACAGGCCTACCCGGGTAAACGTGCACTCATCTGTCCACAAAATGTTATTATTTCGGTTCCTACACAACCACTGCGAAAACTCCACTCTGTCTTCATAGTCCGTCGGGAGCATCTCCTGAACCCTCAGAATATGATAGGGATGAAATCCCTCGCTATGCAACACTTTTAAAATGTATGATTTCGACACAAAGAAGACACGTGCGGCGTCTTCAGCGCTGGCCACCGGGTGTCTTTAAAAAAAGTCCAACACATCTTCTTCCAGCCGTACAGGATACCGCGGTCGGCCTGCATCAGGCCTGGGTCGGAAACTGCCGGTCTCGCGGTGACGCTGCACGGCACCAAGAATAGTTCTTGGGTTGATCCGCAGACCATACCTCTCGAAAAAATCTCGCACGCCCGAGTACAAATTTCATTTGCATCATGGTAGCAGATTGTCATATTCAGGTGGTCCTGGTTTGAATATCGGTAAGGCATTTTTACAACATACAACTTCATGTCATAGCTTTTTATTAGACCAATCTCCAAGACAACGTCTATGGTATATCTCTGGTATGTGCACAGAGTATATCAAAATGAGGTTGTAACATTCCTCCCAAATTAACTTAAATCATTTCTTCGATTAATCGACGAGGTGCTTGCCTCTGCCTGAGGCTACGACGGAGTTGCGGTTGTGGAGTTATGGTTTCAGATGAAGGAGTTTGATAAGGAGATTCGAGTTGTGAAACTGGAGATCCCTAGCGCACCTAAATTTTCCGGTTCGGGAATACACAGAGTATCTATCGGCAGAGTCGACAAAGTATGTAATGTTTTGTCTCATGTCAAGGATAAGGAAGGATTTTAACATCTTTATTAAATAAACATGGTCGTTCTCTCTCAGCCGAAAGACGTCCACTGCTGGACAAAGGCCTCCCCCAAGGATTTCCACAACGACCGGTCCTGCGCTGCCCGCATCCATGCGCATCCCGCGACCTTTACCAGGTCGTCGGTCAACCGAGTGGGAGGCCTGCCAACACAACGTTTTCCGGTTCGTGGTCGCCACTTGAGAACTTTTCTGCCCCAACGGCTATCTGTTCTACGAGCTATGTAGAGCCTCTCAACAAGTGGGTCTAAAAATGAACATGGACAAGACGAAAATTATTTTTAATATTCTTGTCGCACCCACTCCTCTGAAGGTTGGAGACTCTACACTCGAAGTTGTTGACAATTATGTATACCTGGGACAAACAGTTCAGTTAGGTAAGTCCAACTTTGAGAAAGAGGTCAACCGTCGAATCCAACTCGGCTGGGCAGCGTTCGGGAAGCTTCGCTATATCTTCTCGTCCAAAATACCGCAGTGTCTCAAGACTAAGGTCTTTGACCAGTGTGTGTTGCCAGTAATGACATACGGAACAGAGACGTGGACGCTTACTATGGGCCTCATAAGAAGGCTCAAGGTCACCCAAAGGGCGATGGAGCGCGCTATGCTCGGAGTTTCCCTGCGTGATCGAATCAGAAATGAGGAGATCCGTAGGAGAACTAAAGTAACCGACATAGCCCGCAGAATCGTGAAACTTAAGTGGCAGTGGGCGGGGCACATAGCTCGTAGAACATGGTCGTTACTATTGTGCAATAGTTTTAGGTCGGAAAAACAATTAAATACGTAGATGATAAAAGAAAGTCAAGTGCGAATGAGGCCATACCAACTAGTAGATCTATCAAAAGGTTCAACATTTTTGCTCTCACTAAAACATAAATAAAAGCCAAACTTTATTTTCGCCCTTCGATCCGTAGACGCTGGTACTGGACGAATTACATTCACTTTTTAGTGTTCGAACGGGACCCTATTACTAACACATCTTAATAATACGAATAATTAAATTAAAACAATTATTTAAGGGGGCTCCCATACACCAAACGTGATTTTTAGAATGCTACGGAACCCTTCGTGCACGAGTTCGACTTGTACTTGGCCGGTTGTTGATTTGATTTGGAAAGGAAAAATGAAAAGTTTTCAGATATCTTTATTTTCTGTTTGTCAAGACAAGAGACCTTCCCAATAATAGAATAATCCAATAATAATAATATTAAAAAAAATCTATAAAAAAGACCTATGATTGATTGCTCCATTCCATAGTTACTCTATGATAGAGCGGCACCATAGAGCAACACGGACTCACGCGCGCGCCGGTGGGCGGCGGTTTTTGTTTGTGGCCGCGTGTAGGTAGTTTCATTTTAATTGGTTAAAATAATTGGCCAATGAGGTAAGGACTGAAACATCGTCTCTCGTGTTTCATGTTATAGGATACAGGATGTTATAATGTTACGGTTTTCAAAAAACAAAAAGTTAATTTTTCTCGAAAACTAGCGTGTAGAAAATTGAAAAAACCACTGATATCCTTTCTAAATAATATCAGTAATCAGCCCTAAAAATATTTGTAGTTAATTTGAGTCCACCTTATATATACCTAGGTAGGTAGGTACCTACCTACCTAGGTATATATAAGGTGGACTCAAATCCGTAATCATCTTTTTGTGGCTCATAATTCAGTCCAGTCCATTCGGCCCATTCAGTCCAGCCCAATCAGTCCATTCGGTCCAGTCCATTCAGTTGGCTGAGTGGTAGGGCGCCGGTACACATAGCCTGTGAGCCCTGACGGTTCTTGACGGTTCCTGGGTAACCGTTAATGGAACGTGACACTGACTAAGTATACGTTATATTCAACTAGCTTTTACCCGCGGCTTCGCCCGCGTGAACTTCCCACGGGAACAGTGCTTTTTCCGAGATGAAAGGTACCTCATATCCTCCTCCGTACTTCTAACTATGTGTATGCGAAATTTCATTAAGATTGGTACAGTAGATAAAGCGTGAAGAGGTAACAAACAAATAAACAAACAAGGTCACTTTCACATTTATAATATTAGTTAGGATAACCATAACATGAATACTGATATCAGACCCTAATATAACCTCTAAAATGTAGTCTAAAATACTTTTCTATGCATAGTTATACACATACACAACATCTTATAGGTAAAAGAACCAAACAGACCAAAACATTATTCAAAAATTCTACTTTTAACCGACTTAAATAAAAGGAGATTCTCAGTTTGACCTGAATAACATATGTATGTTTGTCTTCGATATCTAGCGTTTGGCTGTACCGATTTTGATACGGTTTTTAGAAATGCATTTTTATTCAATGCAATAGAATGATGTATTTATATGTCGACTAACATTTACCCGCGGCTTTGCCCGAGAAAATTGTACACTAAAGCTTTCCTTTATTATGACATGACCCACCCAGTCCATTAGTTAGTATAAACCGCATAAACATCTGTTCTGTAGTTTTTGAGTTTATCGTGAGCCGACAAATCACTATTTTGTAAGTACCTACCAAAAAAGACAAAATATCAATATATCGATGTTTTGTTTTCGTGTTTGCTTACATCCCTAATAGTAAAAACATCGGCTTTCTACAAAGGAACGCAGACTGTCGCAGACTTAAGGGAGCGCGTTTTGGAATTTTTCTGATTTATTTTGAAGCCTTTTTTTAAATCACTCTGGCACGCGTGCAAAGCTAAAACTACTACCTACTAGCGGCCCACCACGGTTTCGCATAGAACATTGTTTTTTTTAAATATATGTTTATTGTATGTTATTTACGTTTGTACGCCTGTTCAGAGACTTATACTGTTACAAATTACATGCAATAAAAAGCAAATATTACACATAATAAATACTTGTAACGATAGGCATGTTTGTTCATTTTGATAAGGACTAATAAATTGATGTTAATATCGCCAGTGTGTTTTTAACTTGTGATATTAACAACAATTTACTAACGAATTTAATTATTATTAAAACATAAATTTATTTTTGTGGTCTAAATATACAAGCTAGATATATACTATCGCAGACTTTTTTGTCGACCTATTAAAGATACACAAACCCCCATACATTATTTTGTTATATCTCAAAGGGTCTCAATCTCAAAGGTTAGACAGCGATTTCGATAAAATCTGCCAGGCGGCTAAATTTTTTTCGACTTACTCAACAATGATCGTTATATTTCAACTGATATGTATAAAACCTAAACAACATTATACACTTAATTCGTTTAAAAGGCTAAACCTTCCACATGAATTGCTCTATCCATTAGTGAAAACCACATGAAAATCTGTTCAGTATTATTTGACAGACAGACAACTAAACGCCGCATGTGACATGTGTTATACTTATGATACTTTTAATAAATTTTAAAATTTTTGACTCCTTTTTATTTTAATAAAAAAAACTATTTAGAACATAAAGTTTCAAACGGTGTTAAATTGTGTGAAATTGTGTTCAAAACCTCACGTAAATAAAATAATAAACCAAACAATACGATGAAATAAAATATTAGGTAACCATGGATTACATCCCCTTAAGCTAGCAGCAGACGACGTTAGCCGCTGCGACCTGCGGCCTCCGTTAACTATACCGAGACTTAGGGGTGTAGTAAAACATCGATGTTTATTATTAGTTATATCGAAGCTTTTATTTTATTTTTTGGTAGGTAAAATTTGTTTTTGTGGTAGTTTCAAGGGGTGTATTTCCATCAATCTAGAAACCTTAGAAAATCTATAAAATATACTTTAAATACTTTACTATACAAAGATAAACGTATACACAACATCTTATAAAAAACCAAAAACATTATTAAAAATGCTACTTTTAACCGACTTCAAAAAAAGGAGGTTCTCAGTTTGAACTGGATTTTTGTATGTATGTTTGTCCGCGATTATCTGGCGTTTGGCTGTACCGATTTTGATGCGGTTTTTAGAAAATCATTTTAATGCAACGCAATAGAATTATATTTATATATCGACTAGCTTATACCCACGGCTTTGCCCGACAAAATTGTACACCAAAGCTTTCCTTTATTATGACATGACCCACCCAGTCCATTAGTATAAACCGCATAAACATCTGTTCAGTAGTTTTTGAGTTTATCGCGAGCAGACAGACGGGTTGTCCCTAGTTTGTAAGTACCTGCCAAGAAAGACAAAATATCGATATATCGATGTTTTGTTTTCCTGTTTGCATACATCCCTAAGCCGGCGTCTATCAAGGTGCTGCAAGGTGCCGCCGGTCGCAGCGACCAGCTACACTCGACAGCACCCTGCAGCACTTTGATTAACGCCGCTATAAGTTGAACTGTTGACATATTGGATGTACTCTTTCTTCATATGCACTAAATGCTGTGCTAAAAAGAGACAGATATATCACACACATTATCACTACAACTCAGTGTAGTCGCGTGCTGCAGACTCTTGCGGCTTAAAGGCGGTCTCGTGATAATCGGTGTGCTGTTAACTCTAACTAAAGTCGACGTATTCGCCAGACCCTACCTTTAGAAGCATACTTACGTTACGTTACGTCTAGAAATTTTTCAGACCGAAGATTGATTGGATCGTATCTTTCTTCTACCATTCATTTTTAGGTTAGGTTAATAATATTTTTTATTTTATTATTATAATTGTAAATATTAATTTACTGTTGTTTAATTGAATTGCCTTTATTAAACTTACTCACGCTACATCTACTTGGGTAATTTAGGTAAAACGACACTAATTATTTCCTCTATATATTTTTTAAAGTAATGATCACGCATTTTGATTATAACATAAATTAAATTAATCCTATTAAAAAAATAGATTAGACAAATAAAACGCCTTTCAATAAAAAAAATAACATAACTACTTAAAAACTATTTCCACTGTAACTACGTTTCTATATTATTCGCATAATATTTAGATCTCCGCGGTTTTTAGATCGCTAGATATGTATGTATAAGTATATCACATACGAAATTTTACCCAGGAAAAAGCTTAGTTCTGCGAGTGTTGCCAATTCAGGGCAATAAAAAAACAAAGTTTTTAACAAAAAAGTTCGTAAGCCGAAGGAAGTTGTTTGGGTGAGATTTGTTCTTAAGAAGTTACTCTGAGTGCTGGAAATTGTTTCATCCACTCGCTACCTGTGTTCTGTGTTTCTTAACCTTTTTTAACTTTATTCTTTTGTTTAGATTTTTTTTATTTTTTTTACATGGAAGGGCTTTTTTACAAAAAGCTAATTTTTGGCACAAGCCGAATGACCTTGGTGCATGAGCTGATCCTGGGTGCACCATCACCATCAGATTATGCTTATCATAATAATGCATTGTCATCGGAACTGAATCCACATTAGTAACTCAAAAACTTACAAGATTTCATTACAGACATACGGGACAGCTGAAAATAAAAAGCTTGTAAAAGGCAGTATTGGTTGTAATGAATGAATTTATATAAAAAGGTGAAGAGTTTAAAATTCTGCAACTATAATTAATTAGTCATTTTGGGTCCGCTCCAGGACGAAATGGTCGGATGATCTGGACGCAGCGGATAAAAATTAGAGAACTATTGTGCTTTTACTTTTGTGTTTTGTACAATAAAGGTTAAATAAACTAACGCACCGGATAGAGAGGATTTGTGAGCTATAGGGGTTTTTACCCAGCAGTGGATACTATATGCTAATTTAAAAAAAAAAAACTTGGTCCTGTACTACGAGGTGCTACGAAGTGCTACGAGGTGCTACATGGTACTACGAGGTGCTACAAAGTGCTACGCGGTGCTATGTGGTACAGATTATATAATACTATGGTGATACTACGACTATTTATCGGCACTATGCAACAATTTCTGATTTCGGATCCAAGTTAATAAAGGATGATTAATTTAATGCTGTTAGTATTTGGTGTATTTAACAGACAAACATTAGACAACACTGAATATTCATCTATTTGCTCTATCGTATCATACTAAGTTAATTCACACGAACTCGCATTCAATACAGTTTAATACAAATTTAATGCGACATTAAACACAAACAAAGCACGGACACGTAAACGCAAGAAATACGAGAATGCAGTACCTGGGTACGTGCAGTGCGCTTTTATTGCAACGACCCGATTCCATTAGGAATATTCTAGCAGATGTGGGTGTCTATTCTGCTGACGTTAAATTATAGTCGTGTCTCAATGGTGTTTCAATAGTATGTACATTTTTACACTGTTCTTTAATGTACATCTTGTATTTAGGTAGTAAATTCCTAATAAATATACCGATTTAAAGATTCACAGGCAAGCAGGACTAAAACATAGGTATTTTGACAATACTGGTACGTTTTATTATCACAATGTGCATTGAATGTGGTCTTTCTTATACGCTGTCTCATAATGTTAGAAAAAAAAAACCGGCCAAGTGCGTATCGGACTACGCATAAAGTAGGGTTCCGTAGTCATTTTTGGCACCGCGCTGTTTTGCATTTCTTGCAAGAAAAAGTATATATTTTTATTTTATTTATAATTTCAAAAGTATTCATCACAGGATACCCGAAACAATTTTAAATAAGAGTTTCCGCGCCTGCTTCTTAACGTGAGTGATTTGAAGTTTATAGGTCCTAGACTTTAGAAATTACAGGGGGGGACACTCGCAAATGGTAAAGCTGATAAAAAAGTGTTGTATGGAAACCCTACCTTATTTTCATAGTCCTTTTTAAAGATACCCCACACAAGGGGGTGCACTCAAAAAAATAATTCACCCCCCATGTATGGGGAGGTACTAATAATAATAAATAATAAATAAATAAATATATACGGACAAAATCACACAGATTGAGTTAGCCCCAAAGGAAGTTCGGGACTTGTGTTATGGGATACTAACTCAACGATACTATATTTTATGACAAATACATATATAGATAAACATCCAAGACCCAGGCCAATCTGAAAAAGATTATTTTCCATCTTGACCTGACCGGGGATCGAACCCGGGACCTCCGGTGTGGCAGTCTGGCGTGATAACCGTTAGGCCACGGAGGTCGTCAATACCCTTAAAAAGGGGTCATTTTGATTTTTTGTATTTTTAAAAATGAGATCTATATGTGAAGTATCCTTGAACCAAGTTATATGCAATACAGTCCATAAACGTAGAAGATATTCTGCTGTGACAGACTAGGACGGACGGACTGAACGATCTTATAAGGGTTCCTTGTCGGACTACGGAACCCTAAAAAAGAATGACAATTTTTTTTCTACGTCTATGCGCTGTCTTTACTAGCCTTTTTCTCTAGTATAATTGAATATATTTGCCGCTATTGCTTAAGTGAACTACCACCAGGTAATTAATTAAGCTTAAACAAAGATTTAAAACTACCTAAAGGGTAATATTTGATTTTAATACCTAGGTCGGTTCATAAGATACCCAGCATATATATAAACACAGAAATAGGAATAAACACAACAGACAAATAGAAAATCGGATACTGTAGTGCGACCTCTGCTCCAACTCTGTAACCAAATTATCCTATAATCTTGCCTATGCATTGTCTATTGTGCTTCCATCTATTAGCTGAACGTGACTGGAGTATCAACATCTAAATTATATTATAAATATCTTGCTTATATTTTAACTGACAACTGTAACAATACGAGATATACAAATGTGTATTGTGTAAGCTTTAATTTATGATTTACCTCGCCTTGTTCTGGGTAAAAACTATGTATTTTATTTTACTAATAAACCTTCTCTAATAACCATAAAATCATAATTATGTCATACCTAATACTTGATTAATCTGATGAACATTTTCTGTAGACGTATTAAAATCGAAAATCCGAAACATCTGAAACAGTTTGGAACACAAAAAGATTTTTCATCTAAGCGAAACACACGCGTACGAAGCCGCGGGCGACAGCTATGAAAAATGAAATGAAAAAATATTTGAAAAAAAATGAAAAAATATTTTATTGATTCACTTACATTGGTTAGGTACTACAAGTGGCAGGCGACTCCTTTTAAGTAAAAGATACCTGTGTTAGGAGCCACCGGTCTTCCCAGGGTTACAGGTTGTAAGTATTCTAGTTACATTACATTATATTAATACCACATTATAAAATTATATTACCATTAAAATCACAATTATATATACCATTTAAAAATACAATTTAAAATTACAATAATTTTGTGTGGGTAGTGTGTATGCGTGTTGTGTGTGGATAAGTCCAAAAAATATATGTAAGGGAGCTAGTACTTAATAATTAAGATTATACCATACTGGTACACAAAATGGCGCGAAAAAGGGAGCTCCAAACCCAGCAGTAGTCTGACGTGTATTCACAAACAATACTTGCGCAAGTCGACATGCGAATTGAGGCATTTTTCAGTACGTTACCGATGGCAAGCCTTTCTATTGGACGAGCAGTGACGTTTGTCCCTCAAGTATCGTTTATGTATAGGTTTTTGTGTGAGCTGACAGGCACTATGAACCTGAGAGCATAAAGCAACACGGTCCCGCGCGCGGAAGTCCTTGTTGCTCGAAGTCTAAAAGTGATGATGATATCGCACACTCTAGTCTCACAAATGCAATAAAAAAAGCTAAATACTAATAATAAAATCTCTCTCTCTCTCTCAGCCTAAAGACGTCCACTGCTGGACAAAGGCCCCAAGGATTTTATCCGTGGGGGGTTTTGCCGTAATCGCCACGCTTGGCAGGCGGGTTGGCGATCGCAGTATAATACTGCCTATATACAGTATCCATACTAATATTATAAATGCGAAAGTTTGGATGTGAGTTTGTGAGTTTGTGAATTTGTGAGTTTGTGAGTTTGTGAGGATGTTTGTTACTCAATCACGCAAAATCTACTGGACGAATTTCGATGAAATTTGGTACAGAGGTAGATAATGACCTGGAATAGCACATAGGCTACTTTTTATCCCGGGAAAAAGCACTGTTCCCGTGGGAAATTCACGCGGGCGAAGCCGCGGGCAAAAGCTAGTATAATATATAAAGAAAAGTTACCCATACTTCAGTTCGCACCCCCCGGCCACAACAAACAAGCGAAGTTAAGAAAATTAAGACAGGTAATGAAGTGTCGTTAATCGGCACTTAAAGAAGGATAATTACGACGGTAATGAGAATTGGGGAAGTAAAAGCAATAACTGGTGAGCATCGGTAATTGAAAGCCGCGGTTTCGGCGGTGGCAATAAGTGGAACAACAGACAAAGTACGCTCGCTGGGTATAAATTAGGGATTATACCTATTAATAGGGGATAACGCGAGCAACACTTAGCGGGATACACGTACCTGTGCTTACAATTACTCTTTATTACACGGATTAAAATGTTAAGAAATCCGAGCTGCGTTTAGGTTTTGGTTTTGTACTACGTATTTTTAGGTCAGTGCGGATAATTAAGGTGGTAGATAGGTATTATTGTTTTTAGTTAATTAGTTGCCAAATTAGATAAATAAGGCCTGCCAAATTAATGCTAAGATAATATTAAGATAAATAGTAGGTTTCCATGGATTGTTTGATTTGGACCTAAGTTCAGGTTCTATTTTGTGTAGTATTGCGATCAGAATAATACAGGTATTCTTTAATATCAGTATAATATTAATATATTTTTCACTAACGCCCCGCCTCGGTGTCGCACGGGAGGTGCACACAGAAATTGTAGTCTATGTCGCTCAGGCATAATGTAGCTTTCTATTGGTGAAAGAATTTTTGAAATCGGTTCAGTAGTTCCGCAGATTATCCCTACAAATAAACTCAAACCTCTTTATAATATTAGTATGATCACTAGATGAAGGATATAATATATTAAACAAACTTACTTAACTTCACTTAAAAAAACTTAAGTATGGCATAATCAGCATCTTGTCGCATAGGAACTTGAAAATAAAAACAAAACTGGTTTATAACACAAGCCAAAGGATTGCAAAATGTAACAAAAGGAAATTACACAGCATGAAATTCGCCGCTATTTTCTGTAAAGCACAATCAATTTGCGCAAAAATTAACGCAAGATAACGTAGAATTAGCGAGGCACCTGGGGCGGGATTAGGTGATCCAGATAACCAGATATATTACCCAAATTACGGGACGGAAAGAACAGGAATTTAAGGGAAGGATATTTGGTGCAATCTTAACGCGTGGCGTCATGACACTCCGAGGAAGAATCCTTGTTTATCTGAGCTATTCTGGGCTATAGACGTTCACTCCTTTGTTCAAAGGCTGCATATTTTAATCTCGGCTTTGTTCGAGTGATGTCATCGAGTTAAGGGAACAAGGAACTTATCAGTAATGAATGTCGTGTTTGCACAAACTCGGAGGCCAGATTTAGTTGGCGGTTCGTGCGGTAAAGATAAAATTAATTTGTACAATGGTTGTACATTTTAAGCATAAGTAGGTAGATGCTATTGTTTTGTTTGGTTAAATTTCACTGGATTACAGTAATAACATTGAAATATTTCGAATGCAGTGCATAGAAAATACGTCCTTGACATAAACAACTGGTGTATACATAGGGCGCACTGTAAGTTTCCGGAACTGGCCACTTACATAAACAATATTTAAAAATTTATTGCATCATTTGAAAATAGAACTCTTTGGCTGTAGAATGCAGTTTGTTTCATCTGACAGTCTTTTGTTTTTACCTTGTGGCGCCATTTAAAAAATTGTGTGTCTGCATCAACATGGATTCTCGGGAAAATTTTCGTAGTATGATTTTCTACGATTTTAAGTGTAATTTGACAGCTCAACAGAGCATCGCTCGGCTTGAAATAGCTTTTGGCAATGAAGCACCATGCAAGACAAGAAGAAATAGGCATGAGTCAAATACAATTAATCCTACACAAACATTTGGGTGTGAGAAAGCTGTGCTCGCGGTGGATCCCACACAACTTGACCGAGGCTCAAAAAACGGACCGCGTCACTTGGTGCAGTGCCATGCTTACCAGATTCAACGAAGGTGCGTCAAATTTGGTGTGGGACATAGTAACAGGTGACGAAACATGGATTTATTGCTACGATCCCAAAACAAAGCAGCAATCGAGCGTATGGGTCTTTCAAGATTAGCCGAAACCAACCAAAGTGGCGCGCGTGAAAAGTGCATCTAAGCGGATGATTGCTTCTTTTTTTAATAAAACTGGACACGTGGCTACTGTTGCTTTAGAGAATCGTCGTACAGTGAATAGTGACTGGTACACGACCATTTGTTTGCCGGAAGTTATTGACGAACTCCGTAAAAATAACCGTAAACGCCATATCATCCTGCACCACGACAATGCTAGTTCTCACACGGCCAGACAGACAAACGACTTTTTGAAGGCGAAAAATGTAGAACTCATGAGTCATCCTGCATACAGTCCCGACCTGGCACCTTGTGACTTTTTTCTGTTCCCAAAAATTAAGAACCAATTACGCGGTCAACGATTTTCATCACCAGAAGAGGCTGTCGAGGAGTATGAAAAACACGTTTCAGAGGTCACCACAGAGGAGTGGCACAAAAGTTTTCAAAACTGGTTTCATCGAATGAAAAAGTGCATAGACGCCAAGGGAGATTATTTTGAAAAAGAATAAATTAATTTTGTACCTTTAATAGTATTTTTTCATATTCATTCCGGAAACTTATAGTGCGCCCGTATCTGTGTTTTGTTTGCATAGACATCAGAACGAAATAATATTTTCAACTTTTGTACAAACTTTTTCCTTCTAGGTATAATTTGTTGCGGTGGTGGCCGAGTGGTAGGGCGCCCGCCTGTGGCCGCAAAGGTCCCAGGTACGAATCCTGCCCGTGTTATATGAGTTTGTACACCAATCTGGCTCATGTACCTAAGTTAGTTTTCATCGACCACCACTTGCTTCCGGTAAAAGAAAACGTCGTGAGGAAACCTGCACGCTGGTTGATGATTATCATCTAGTGTGTGAAAATTGAGAAAGCAATGGCAAACCACTCCATGAATAATTGCCAAGATAGTCGTTGTGTATGTTTCATTCCATATAATGACCACGACACTCAGTCATGAGGAAATACGACATAATTTAAAGACATAATGATAACGACAGATAATTTAAAGATATAATGATAAATTTCGTCGAGAAATTTTACCAATTTATTATTATTATTTTAACCAATACATGCTTAATTAGTTAAAAATGCCATAGCCTGCCATATTTATCAGTTCTTTGTATTTGTCATATGTTACTTATCCTGTTCCTCTTTACTTTTCTGTGCCCTACGTGTATGCAAATTTTCATGAAAAGTGGTCTCGTAAATAATTTAGACTTCCGCTCGCCTTGGTCGTACATACATACATATTATCACGCCTTCTTCGCCTTGTACCGCAAGTCTCAAACTTTACGTCTGATCAATCATATAATCGCTTGAAATTGAGATAATCGCTTGCAATAACTTACTTTCTTTTCGTGGCAATTTTCTTGAGGCGATATAATATGCAAAATCCTTGACTATCACATCAATAATGAACCAAAATATCATATTAACAAACTATAAACACCAATTTCACCGTTTTTAATAAGAAATAGAGGCCGCAAAGATTTTATCGAGCATTCATAACCATATTTGTAAGTCTGTCCAATGTCAATTTAGGCATCTACGGTTTAGCTAACAATACAATCGACGAATTCTATCGGCCTCATATGAGCCGCCGATAACTGTAACCACAATTGCGATACAAGTAAATTCATAGTATTTTGATACTTTCACGTGTTTTGGATTAGTTTTTATTTCATTTTATTGTTTTCTTGATTATTTGACACTTATAACATTATCTTAATGCACATTTCCATGAAATTTTAACAAATTTTTAAATTACGATGTTAGTACTAGATGACAGCACTGATGAGCACTGTAAGTATTTCCTTATCGCCCCGCGCGGCATTCGATTATCTCCTTCCAACTGGCGGTTTGGGTTGCGACCAGCCAATTACAAGAGAGAATCTGTTCACTCGCGCCGTTGCACAGTTAACCATACCGAATAATATTGTTCGCTAACTTAACTTTACCGGACTAGCAAGTTATACTGTTTTCGTTATGGTAAACATTGGATTCTAGTTAAAGATAGCTCTAACCACGTTTGGGACGAGAAAAGTTACCGTTCTAAAAATGTTTGCCAATTATGGGGAAATGGGGAAATTACCCTAAGCGATTTTATGAGTGCAATATTGTACCTCTGTTTTTATTATTACCTAACAATATTATTTAACTTTGCTATAATGAGTGTTGGTTTAATTTTTATGCTCATTTATTAAAAAAACGGGCGTATTAGTTTTAGTTTCTTTTTCTTGGTAATACTTACGGTGCATAGTAAAAGTTTTAAAAAGTGTTGGTTTAATTTTTATGCTCATTTATTTAAAAAAACGGGCGTATTAGTTTTAGTTTCTTTTTCTTGGTAATTATACGGTGAATACTAGAAGTTTAAAAAAAATCACAAATACTGATGGTATTTTATTATGGACATAGGCTTTATATTATTCCGTCCGTACAATAAAATTTTACATAGGTAGTAATGGAATTTGCAAATTACCTGCGAAAAAAGTTTTATGTTACAACAACTTAAGTTTTTCTTATAGCCCGGGAAGTAGTGTCATCCAATGTATGGAACCTGCAAATTTTGGTATCGGAAGAATTCACTTGGCACAGGTGTTATATACATGAAGTTAAGCTAATTTAGCCCGGTAGCCATCCACCCCCCCCTGGTGGGTAGGTAGGGGGGGCATTCAAAAGTACACGCCGCCGCGCTTTAGTTAAAAAATCATATCAGCTTCTATTTACCTACCACCTCGAGTTTGGTGTCATTTTCTAGTAAATCAGGCATGAGGAATTCATTTTTGAGACATTTAGTATATAGTTTTATAGAAAAAAAGGAAAATATTGACGAAAATATCAAAATCGGTTTGTTATTTTTTTTATTCAACTGTCAATATTTTTGAAAATCCTGAATTTTGTGCAAATAAAAAAATACTATATTAAAGGATATTTATCTAGCTTTTAAAAAATATATACTTTAATATATAAAGTTATCATAAATGTTTCTAAAAAAAATCGGACATGGTACGCGGCGGTGCCTAGGAACTTTTACAGTAGTCTAATTTCTCATCCTTTTGTTGACATATTAATTTGGTTTGGTTTCTTTACTTAGTTATTGACTGTCTCTTATGGTCTGATGAATAAATAATAGTATTTTTAGGGTTCCGAAGTAAACATGGAACCCTTATAGTTTCGTCATGTCTGTCCGTTTGGCTGTCCGTCCGTCTGTCCGAGACTTAGCTCAGAGACTATTAATGCTATCAAGTTGTAATTTGGTATAGATATACATATTAATTACGCGGATAGAAATGTAGAATAAAATCATGAAAAAAATTTTTTTAGCGCGGTTCCCCTACGGCTAAAGAGGGGATGATTTTTTTTTATCTCGATTATACCATCGTGTGATATCATTTGATAGGTTTTTCAAAAATATTTTGAGTGTGTGAACATCATATTTTGATTTAGGGATCCGTTTGTGAAATATTTGACTTTAAATTGCAAAATTTTAAGAGTCAAGTGTCCCCCCTTTCGAATAGGAAAATAGTTGTCGGTGGATACGGGAAAAAGTCATGATACGTAGTAAAGATAATGAATTTAAAAGGAAAACTATCACTATTATGTAGGCTTTACACTTTAACTAGTAAAAGACGATAAACTTACAAAATCGATTTTAGTATGAAAAATATTTGTAGGAACATATTTCATTGAATATGATGGTATGGTATATATACATTGTATTAAAGTCATTAGTTAAATAAAGCTGGGAGTTTATTTGAGTTGATGTATCCACATTTGTACAGAGTAGGCAGGCAGACACCTTCGGAACTCTACAATGATACGGACTTGACCAATTATTTTATTATATTACCGACATTTTCCACCACAGTGGCATAATTTGGTTCATTTTAATTGAATTTTGACAGCTGCACCTAACACCAACGCACCGTGGCTTGCACCGAATCAGTTCACGACAAGCGGTAGCAGCAACTGGTGCAATAGTCCACTTTGGTTTCAATTCATTTAATTCCATTTCCTATCCCAAATCCGCAAGTGTGCTGTTCTCTAAAAAAGACTGACAGCTAGAGAATGTTCCGCCGATGGAAGCCAGTTCTCGGCTGCATCTCCTAAGAGCTGTTTACTAGGGTGTGCATGTAGAGTGTGCTGTGCATTGTGGACTCCTACTTGTCAGAAAGGCACGTCGAGTACCCAGGGAAAGACGGATGGCGATGCTGGGAAATGTCATGTGGCGTTACGCATCCCATGCCCTATGTTTTTATCGTCCTAGACATGCACCGCCAGAAAATGCGAGCATAGTGGTAGGTGGTCAATATCGCTATTGGTGGAACTATGAAGTACCTCGCCTGAATGAACCCTAGAACTATGAAGCCTAATCCTGGATGCCAAATGGAAGTTCTCCGATCATTTCAAGAATATGGCTCCGAAACTCTTGAAATCGGCATCTGCATCGTCCAGGATACTGCCTAATAGGACCCAATACACCCGCGCGACGCCTCTATACTGGTGTTGTACGATCGATGGCATTATATGGAGTCCCAATATGCGCAGATGTTTTAAAAAAGGAGAGCATAATGTTGTTGCTTAGACCCCAAAGGGCTATCTGTACAATACGAGGATATCGCACAGTTTCTGCAGACGCTGCTTGTATTCTTGTTGGGTCCTTGCCATAGGATCTAGAGGCAAAAATTCTTTCTGGGGCTTTTTATGGCGTGAAGAAAATCGCGCCCTAGGTCACAATAAAGCATAGATATTCAGCGAGACTATAATGCCAAAGAAAGAAAAAGCAGAGCAACAACGAGAAGCTCTGTCGGCCGGGCCGGAGAAAAAGGGCCTATGCCCATCTTATGCCCCCTTGATAATGGCTGGCGATGGACCTGGTAATCGGTCCATCGTCCGTGTTTTTAAGAGGCTATTATTTAAGGCAGGCGGAGTAATTATACTCGATGCAGGGTGACATTTGAAGGTCACTGCCGTGGCTGGAGAGTGTGGAAGATTGGTTGTAACTCCACCGTTCCCACCTCTTCAGTATTGGTATGTAGAGGCACCGGGGTGTTTAGTGGGTCCAAGTCCCACATGCCGCTTCACTACTCGACTGTCGAGAAGTAAAGCGGTATGTGAAGGTATTTTCATATAGCATTTTCTCCAGATTGACAAAATTTTGCACTATAAAGTCAAATATTTCACAAACGGATCCCTAAATCAAAATATAATGTTCACATACTCATAATATTTTTGAAAAACCTATCAAATGATACCCCACACGATGGTACAATAGAGATAAAAAAAATCATCCCCTCTTTAGCCGTAGGGGAACCATCCTAAAAAAAATTTTTTTTCATGATTTTATTCTACATTTCTATCCGCGTAATTAATATGTATACCTATACCAAATTACAACTTGATAGCATTAATAGTCTCTGAGTTAAGTCTCGGACAGACGGACGGACAGCCAAACGGACAGACATGACGAAACTATAAGGGTTCCATGTTTACTTCGGAACCCTAAAAATACTATTATTTATTCATCAGACCATAAGAGACAGTCAATAACTAAGTAAAGTACATATTCTGTATATTTTGCATATAAAACCAAATTAATATGTCAACAAAAGGATGAGAAATTAGACTACTGTAAAAGTTCCTAGGCACCGCCGCGTACCATGTCCGATTTTTTTCAGAAACATCTATGATAACTTTATATATTAAAGTATATATTTTTTAAAAGCTAGATAAATATCCTTTAATATAGTATTTTTTTATTTGCACAAAATTCAGGATTTTCAAAAATATTGACAGTTGAATAAAAAAAATAACAAACCGATTTTGATATTTTCGTCAATATTTTCCTTTTTTTCTATTAAACTATATACTAAATGTCTCAAAAATGAATTCCTCATGCCTGATTTACTAGAAAATGACACCAAACTCGAGGTGGTAGGTAAATAGAAGCTGATATGATTTTTTAACTAAAGCGCGGCGGCGTGTACCTTTGAATGCCCCCCCTACCTACCCACCAGGGGGGGGTGGATGGCTACCGGGCTAAATTAGCTTAACTTCATGTATATAACACCTATGCCAAGTGAATTCTTCCGATACCAAAATTTGCACGTCATGACACTACTTCCCGGGCTATTAGGGTAGGCAAATGGTGTTCTCTGATGACTCTTTATGAACGCTGTGCAATGAAACCATGCTTACTGCAAAAGTGCATGCATGTACTTTGTCCGATTTAAATGTACCTAAATCATAGAGATGAAGAATCAATAAAAAAACAAATATTATTTCAATGCATCGTTTGATATTAAAATCAAATCGAACAAATCGGTGCATTGATATAAAAGAACGACTTCTATTCTAATATATCAACGTCTTAAATCTGAGTGAGTGATATAGACTAAGTAAACAAGCTAATTATTATTAAAAAATAAAAACACGATCGACAACTCACATAGCCTATGTCACTCGGAGAAATGCGAGGAAATATGTTTAGCTGTTCAGGACTTATGGTGGAATAAAGAAACTTACATACATACATACTTACATACGTGAACCCTGAAAACATAACACTCCTGTTTTGGTCAGTCGTGTAAAAAGAATAGACCCGGCATAACAATCTATATACAAACAGTAGTTATGCGGTCGGTCGCCATGTTTTGTCACTATTATTAGTACGCGCAGGCGGCCATCTTTGTGCCAAATTCTTTGTTAGCGCCGGCTTTATATGTGCACGATTTTTTGTAGGTATGTCATCATGCATATCTTTTCTTTTTCTTTCGTCTGAGGTGAATGAGCATTAAGTTCTCGTATTTTCTTTTTACTATTATATTTGACAGTAGGTACTTACTACATTTTGCTATATGAATTAAGACGCAAAAATTCTATTTTTCGTTACGTCGATTTCAGAACATAGTTTAGTAAAATAATTTTCAATTACTGGCAACATTGGGACAAATGACACTTCTTGTCACTCTAAATAATATTGCTATCGTTTATCGCTAGAGCTATTGTATATCGGTTAAAATAAGATCCCGACTTGCATTTTGCGCTAAAGTAAGGTCATTGGCGTTTCACCAACGAAATCTCAATAAAATCAAGTGTATATTTGTAGAGACTTCCACTGTTGGTCTTAATTTGTAAAATATTGTAAAGTAGTTAAAACTTAACTCAAATCGATTCAATGATTTTGCTTGAAAACATAATTGACATCCAGATACATTTACGAGGTATTAAGCTTATTATACGATTTAGGTACTATCAAATCTAAGCTATTATTATAGTTTGTTACCTCTTCACGCTTTACCTACTGAACCAATCTTACTGAAATTTTGCATACACATAGTTAGAAGTACTGAGAAGGATATGGGATACTTTTCATCCCGGAACAAAGCACTGTTCCCGTGGGAAACTTACGCGGGAGAAACTGCGGGAAAAAGCTAGTCTATAATATTTTTGTGAATGGTTAAGAAAAACTATAAGCGATAGGCATTTTGTAGAAATATCATATTTGAAAAAATTATGATATGTACTCGTTTTTGTAACATACTGTGTTGACTCTACATAATAACTCTCAGCGTTTTTGTTTATTTAAAATATGTCGAAACATGAGAATTTATTTTTCTGTTGACTTGGATATGATATTAATTGTTGAGAAAATATTTTGTTATTACGAAATAAAATACCAAAAGTACAATTCATACAGTTTATTTTGAGTCATCTCGACATACGATAGACAAAAAGCGAATTTTATTTACATAATCATATCGATAAATAAATACATGGTACAATATCGAAAATTTTGGAAAGCTCCCTTTTCTTTGGCACTAGTACAAATAACATTTTTGTAATTTTTATTTTATTTTATTTAAATTAAAGTTAACAAAACTAATAGTCTAGTACTGCTAGTACGTAGAGTTATTATAAACAACCATATTTTTTACATAAATTAAATAAAAATGTTCTAAAAAATCACAGGTTATCACTAAGTATAGAATAATTAAATATATTAAAAATAAACAAGCACATTTGAAACTCTCATACTAGTATAATTTTTTTAGGTTTTTTCTTAAATTCCTCAGAACATTTTAAAAATATCTAGAAAATTTAAGAATTTCAAAATTTTAAATTAGAATCACTATACATTATAGGTATAAAATGTATAGATATGGAATATTTGTGAAGAAAATAAACTAAACAAATATCTCCCGTGTAAGTAAAAGAAAAACAAAAGAGCTAAATCAATATTCCAACTCAAATGTGAAAATTGTGAGCGACAAAAGTAGTGTAATGAGAAAAGTTGTGATTTTAACGAAGTTACGGTGCAAGACCGAGATAGTGATCGCTGGAGGCGCGCGGTTGTGTTACGATTTCATGAAATTCCGAGAGCTCAGTCGTTTTGACCTGGTCTAAAACAATCACATTGAAAAATCGAAACAAGATCCATTTCTTTTTTTCTAAACATTTAAAAATGAACCTTAAACTACCACTTATAAGGCTCAGTTTTAAATGTGTAGAAAATGAGAAATGGATCTTTTTTCTATTCATCAATGTGGCTATTTTAGACCTGAGGCTGGCGCCAGACGAGCGGCATTTGTGGTTTCAGTCATGTATTTTTTTTGGTTAATCGCTCTTAACCTCAATACAAGATTTCAAAGACAAAGGAATATCTATTTTTTGGGGGACACCATTACAAGTCTCATTATATGGCATGTCAAAGATTGATGTGTATTACTTAAATTCTCTTGCATTTTTGTAACTTATTATATTTTGTTTTTACTTATAATTTTTATAAATACAACATTGTAAAACATTCCTGAAAATTTATGTGAGTATTTGAGTTATAAAAGTCCGAAAAAAATAAGTAGTCTGAATGCTTGAAACATTTTGCAAATTTGATTCTGCTCAATCTGTAAAACGCTCGTGTGGCCTCAGCTTTAGACGCTCATTAGCCTAGAAGCAACCTACTTAAGTAATAGACATGAATATCTAAGTACATCCCCCGAGGAATCTCTACACATTAACTTACACTATAGCCGAATTTAATAAAAGCTGATAAAATACGAGTAACTTTGTACAAAAATGTGTGTAAACACTGGAGGGAGTGCGATACTGGACGTCTGTTTTACCGACCCTTTTACATTACACTTTTCTTTTACATTACACTTGTTAAATTCACTTTGCCGGAAATCTGTTTATACAACACGTACGCTTTATGTGATTTCGCTACTTCTTTCACATACAAATTCCCGTCAAAGAGAACCTCTTTAATATTACGACCTACTTAAAGCTAGTACAGAGAAATGTCATGCTACGTCTTTATATAGGTAGGAATTATCAAATAAAGTTGCTAATATTAGTCTTTGCGATAGCGTAGTTTATTTGGTGTTTTATCCAGTCTACGAATAAGTTATTATCCTGTGTGTTCTGATTTATGTTTAGTTTCAAAATCCTGTCAAAAATAATAACAGAATAAAATTTGCTTGTTCTGAAAATGTGATCAAATTAGGATGATCATATAAATGCACTAACGTTTTTTGTCGTTAATTTAGAGTTAGGTCTCAGGTTTAGTCTAAGTACTAATGTAAGCAACGAATATGTAAGCAATAGAAGTGATAGAATACAATAGTGCTTTACAAAACATCATTAGCCGAAAATCACTACAAAAAGGAATCTGAAAGCGTTTGAGATTCGTTATTGCTATCGAGATAAAAGCTCGAATTGATTTACGATTCCTGCCTACTGCTCCTCTAAACGAAATATATGTTTTCATTTATGTGGCATAAGGGCTGCCGCGATCGATGCTGACCACGGCCCAATATATTATTATTTTGCTCGCTGGACCGTGAAGGTTCAACAAAATATCTCGCTCACAGCCATTTTAAAATGAATTTCAATTCATTTGTAAAACATTCGATGAGCAGGGTAAGGATGCTTTTCCACTAGCGATGTACAGGATAGGTATCGGTGTGCGAGGATTATAGGGATATAATTTTCCACGCACACTGCTATACGTCGCGCATCTTTGGATGGAAGAAAATCAGCCTACCGTCGTTCTACGGGAATTGTACGAATTAACTTATGTAAGTACTACATTCCTAAACGTGTGTTCAATACACAGTCGATAAGGCAGGTACGTTTGACTCCTGACTATCTTAGTTGACGTCTACATAGATTAAGATTTATTAAAATCAGAATTACATTGTATGGTAAATCTAGAATTACATTAAGCTTACACGCATAATACTGAATATTTTGAGCTATAACTTGTTACAACTTAGTTTAATGGCAAGTTCAATTTTATAAAAATAACATTCTACCTTACCCAGAGCGTAAACAGCTCAAGCATTTGTACAACTTATTATATTTAATTACGTATATACAACTTACTCTAACAGAGATGACTCGTAATCTATCCAGTGAGAAATAACCTACTTTCAGATGTCTCAGATCACAATATCGCTTGGCAATATTATCTTAACACTAACCTTAAAACACAACGACTAGCATTTCTATTTGAGATCATTTTTCCATCAATATCATTGAAGCAAAATAATTCTATATTTATTATATTCTAATGCTCGCAAAAGCGACATAAAATAAATGAAAATAAAGTACCTAAGTGTTAGTTAACATTGAAAGAGCAGCGCTGATACTGGAGAAACAGTTTAGTAATGACAAAAGTTTGGAGTTCAAATGGAAATCTATAGATATCTGGAGATCGAGAGGATTACAAAATTGAAGTACACCGCTAGCTTTTTTGTTTTCGATGTCCCGGCGATCTGCTCTCTCAGTATAATGTATCTCTTCCTTTTAAAGCATCAACATAATATTTTCCAACTAATGGCATTTACGTTATTAGAATATCAACCTTAGAGCACCTAATAGATTCCAAACTTTTTCTAAGATTTCAATTGTACTTAATGAAAACCAAAATACTCAATACATAAGACCATAATAATCATAGTACAGGCAGGAACTACAAACATTTTTTTTAAATGCACGGACTAGTTGACATAAGAGTATCATCATCCTATAACTCATATTGAAATCTGCTTCAGATTCCGAGGGTTTGATACAAGACCGGTAGACAACAAATAAAAGAGGGTAGTCTAAGAAGTTTTGAGATGGTGCGCGTCGTGATCGCAGCGCCGCAACACGGCGAAGTGCGTCATCTGGAAGGTGTTGGTGGAGCGGCAACCACGCTCCAGTGTGCCCGTCATCGTGTAGCCCATGTTAAAGTCCGCCTGCGTCACGTTCGTCGTCAGGTATAACTGTTTGGACAAAGAGAAGGGTTATCTTATGTATCTCTTGTCTTCTTATCTATGTGGCAGTCATTTACTCACTGACCAACTAGACCATTAGTATTAAAATTACAGGACAACAAAGATCTGTCTGTACCGCGAATGCCATGGTTTACTATGGCTGTCGTTATTGGGCCAGATATCCTCGTCATGCTGTGATATAGTCTAGGTCACTTCTATAAATCCATCAACTGTGCCAAACACAGTCTAGTTGTTTAGGCTTTATGTCATACACATGCTCGCAAATCATTATCCAATGTAGTCTGGTAAAAATACATCCATTATAAAGAAGGAATAGCTACCTTAAAATCAGCGTCGCTGCCAAGATGTTTGAAAGTCCCTACGATGTACACCGCATTTCCCCCGCTCACCACCATCCGCGCGTGAGTGCTATGTCTGTAACAATCATAAGGACAAATTTAGATATAACATTTTCAACATATTCCACTTTTCAAATCCATCTAGATCAGTCTGTCTGAAATTCCGGCAGGTAAGTAGATAAGGTGACTGCTTGCTTATCCCTATTTAAAACAAAATGGAGTCCGAGGCCGAACACATGAACATTTCGGTCACAGATTCGACGCTGATATATTTTTTTATAGTTCATGAGATTAGTTTCTTCAATCATCGTTTTCTCTTTTCTATATAACATGGGACAGACATTCCAGTAGACGAAGTTCATGGCACAAATCTATCTGATGATAAAGAATTTCAGTCTTAATTATCAGCTTTATCTTGATAATAATGTAGGTTCCTAGCGTATCGTACCTCTGGAATTATTTACGGCGTGTTGTTAGGGTGGCGTCAGATACCCACGAAGTAAAGTAATTATAATACAGAAGAGATTTCCGTATGGTTTGGATAATTATTGAACTCCATATATGTTTCTTTTCTTGTCTAATCGAAATGGCTATTATCTTCCCTGACCGCGTGGCAACGCTACATCAATGTATTGCGTGAAACTGGATAAGATTTCCCAGATTTACATGGTGTGAAGATTATAGACATAGAAAAGAAAAATTTAATTGTTTAATAGACATAATATAAACTTGATTGTCAAATGAAGCCCAAAAACGTTCATAATAGTGTGCACCAAATTAAATTTTTTTACGGATTGTATGAGCCATCACACACATAGATATAATTATTGCCTACATAGACGCTAACACTAGGTCAATATACCTTTTAATACTATATTGATTAGCTTGCATATTTACTAGTTAGACTTACGTCAATAACTTAACATTAAATCAGTGTACGATTAGCACTCTACGGGTTTGGATTCAATCTCTTCGGAGTTTTCCCCCATAGCTTAGCATCCCAGCATCAGCATCAACCTATTTAGCAAATCTGTGTGTGGTTACACCATACAGTGGTCCTTCGAGCTATAGTACAGCGGGACCCTTCGCGAGTGAATTCTCCTTCGGTTTCCTGTACTTTTGAGCTAGCGCGTGTGAACTATTTAGAGTTCATTGCCATTACTGTGTAACGTAGCAGTTTCGTGAGCTTATCTTATCTTACATTGAACATTAGCGAACTTTGAGTGAAAGTGTTGTTCCCTGGCGGACGGCAGCAAGCAGCATCCCTGATCCAGCGTGTTTTGTAAGACGCGCTAAGCAGCTCATAAAGTAAGATCTTTCTTATTTTACCACTAGCAAAACCAATCTATTACGATGGTGGATGTAGAAGCACTATTCTCCCGCCAGGCTGAAATCGTTGGTAAAATCCAGCAATTAGGCAGCAATTTCTTTAAAGATTCAGCTCATAGGAAAACCTCAGAATATCTTAAATTACGTTTAGAGACGTTGGATAACCTCTGGGGAGAGTTCGAGTCGAATAACATACAGCTAGAGTCCTTAGGTACGAGAGATCAACGGTATTTTAAGGAATCAATTTTTGAGCGATCTAAGCAATATTTTGACGATTTACGTGCAAAAATAGCTTCGGGTGTACCATCTAATAAACAGGAGCAGCCCTCTGGATCACGTCCAGAGGATACAAAGTACGACGCTAGCAAGATCGACGAGCTTTTAGCTCGTCAAAGAACTAACTTCCGAGCATTACAGCGTATAATATCGAGCATTAAGGTGAGCGAAATTACAGAAAAATGGGAGTTAGACGACGAGCTCAACAACATTCAACATATGTGGAAAAAGGTAAACAAACTTCATTTAGAAATTGATAATATTCTGGAAGGTGAAGACGAGCTCTACCAGGACGAGTTTGTCCGACAGGAAATAGCATTTAAGAAAATAAAAAGGGAGTTAAATCAGAAAATATCCGCAACTTCTCATTTGCGCCAAGCTACGCCGCTATTGGAGATTCCTGTCTTTACAGGCAAGTACAATAACTGGCCCACATTTTTCGATTTATTTTCCGAGTCGATCCACAACAATAACTTTTTGTCAAAAGCTCAAAAAATGCAACACCTGAAAGGTAAGCTAAAAGGCGAAGCCGAACGCCTTATTCAACATTTGAATATCTCAGCTGAGAACTACGATATAGCATGGGAAATTCTAACCCATCGCTATAATAATCCTCACGTCCTATTTACTACTCAATTAGAGATTTTCCTGAATCAGCCTAACGTAAGCAAGCCGTCGTCGTACGAGATTAAGCGTCTTCATGACACCTCAACTGAGTGCATCCACGCTATTCATAACCTTGATGTGGACACATCTACATGGGATCCGATTTTAGTACATCTCATATCTAAGAAGCTGGATAGCGCTACGCTAACCGACTACAAAGAAGCACGTAAATCTCCCAGGAATCTACCTTCTCTCGATGAACTAATGCACTTTCTCGAGGGTAAGTACATAGCCCTAGAGCCGACACAGAAATGGGAAAAATCTCCCAATCCCACGCCAGCAAAACAAGGTACTACTTATCAGCATAAACCGAACAAGTATAGCTATAATAAGACACCATCGAAAGGATATCAAACCGCCCTTGCCTCAACTTATAAATGTCCTCTTTGTAGTTCTGATCATGAGCTTTACAGATGCCAAAAATTTCTCATCATGCCAGCGGATGTCAAATCGAGGACAGTTGCAAAACTTCAGCTTTGTAAAAATTGCCTATTTAAACATTCGAATAATAAATGCATTTCAATAAAAAAATGCAAGGAGTGCAATAATGCTCATCATACGATTTTGCATGACGCCTATGCTAGTTCAACGAACTCGGGTACGTCGCCCTCAGTCGAACCCAGCTTGTCAGTACCCTCGATGTCATCAAATCGCAACATCAGCAAACCCTTCGCCTCAAATAATGTTTCTGCAGAGGATGAAGAAGTTCTTTTAGCAACTGTATTACTTAACATAAAAGCTGTCGACGGTAACTTCGTAACACTTAGGTGCCTACTTGATCAGGGTTCCCAGTTAAACTTGATTTCTGAGAGTGCCGCGCAAAGGTTAGGGTTACCACGTCGTAAATTTAGCGCATCTTTAACCGGTGTCGGTATTAGTCCTAAACATAGCAAAAGCTTAGTTTCATTAGAATGTCAGTCAATTTATGATGACTATTCCTTTGACGTTGAAGTAGCTGTCATTCCACGTTTAGTTAACGATCTTCCTAACGTATCTTTCTCTAAGAAATCGTGGTCCCATCTCCAGCACATGCGGTTAGCAGATCCCGAGTATAATGTATCTAAGCCAATCGACATCTTGTTAGACGCCAGCATATATTCGGATATTATTATGAGCGGTTTAGTCAAAGGTTCTCCTAACTCACCGATAGCACAGCAAACAAAATTGGGATGGATCCTTTCGGGCAACGTCAAGACTTTTAATTGCAACGTTGTCATCAACAACTTAGAAGAGATCTCCAAATATTGGGAAATGGAAGAAATTAAGAACACAGCACCCGAGCTTTCGGAAGCAGATCAATATTGTGAGGAGCATTATCAAGCTACCACCAGACGCTTGGATAATGGTAGATATGAAGTAGCGCTGCCAGTGAAAAAGAATTACGAAGAACTACTTGGCTCTTCCAAAACAAAAGCAATAGCACAATTTAGACAACTAGAGGGTAAGCTAAACAGGAATCCAGCTTTTTCCGACAGCTACAAGCAATTTATGAACGAATTCATACAGCTCAATCATATGCGACAAGTAAAACCCAGCGAAGCTCCTAAATGTTTTCTGCCGCATCATGGAGTAATAAAAGCAGAATCTACCAGCACCAAATTACGTGTAGTTTTCAACGCAGCCTCAAAGACGAGCACTGGATTGAGCCTCAATGATCTTATGGAATGTGGTCCCAATCTTCAACAAAATCTTCAAACATTAATAATAAACTGGAGAAAGTTTAAATATGTTTTTAGTTCGGACATACAAATGATGTTTCGACAAATCTTAATTCGAGAAAGCGATCAGCGCCTTCAAGCTATCATCTGGAGACAGCATCCAAGCGAACCGCTCCAGGAATATCTTTTAACAACTGTCGTATATGGGACAAAAGCAGCGCCATTCTTAGCCATGAGAACATTGCGACAGATTGCGGAGGATAACGCAACAAAATATCCACTTGCAGCTTCAGCATTAAAAAATAACTGTTACATGGATGATATAATTTGCGGAGGGGATACAATCACAATAGCTAGGGAGCTACAGAGGCAGTTGATTGAAATATTAAGCGATGCGGGCATGAATTTGCGAAAATGGTCCGCCAACGATCCCCAACTATTAAAAGATTTATCATCTGAGCAGCTAGACAAACCCTTTGACTTCAAACATCCAGAGTCTAGGAAAACATTAGGTTTGCGGTGGACACCTACCACCGATTCATTTAGCTTTTCATACGCTGTAGATTCCACAAAAAATTGTAACTCCAAACGTCAGCTTCTTTCCGCCATCTCTAAAACTTTCGATCCATTAGGATGGCTTTCTCCACTTACTATCAGAGCTAAATTTCTTTTTCAAAAAACCTGGTCTTTAAATATTGGCTGGGATGATGCCATTCCTTTAGATATCCAAGGTGAATGGATACAGCTTCAGCAAGATCTCTCCAACATAAGTCAGTTTATCATCCCGAGATATTTAGGAAATATTTCTTCAAAATATCAACTGCATGGATATAGCGATGCATCGGAAAAAGCTTACGCGTGCGCCGTGTACTTAGTAGCACGCGACGATAAAGGCGAGTGCACATCGAGACTCGTAATAGCAAAGACAAAATTAGCTCCATTGAAGAAAAAGGTTTCGTTGCCACGATTAGAACTTTGTGGCGCATTACTATTAGCACAGTTGATAAAAAGCATAAAATCATCTTTTAGCGATTGTGAAATATTCGCGTGGACTGACTCTACAGTAGTTTTGGGTTGGCTTCACGGCGATGTCAATCGATGGAAGCAGTTCGTAGCAAATCGGGTTCTTCAGATAACCGAAATCATACCAGCAGCTAAATGGAATCATGTTCGATCTGAAGAAAATGCAGCAGACTGTGCCACCCGGGGTATAACAGCCCCTAAGCTAAAAACATTCAATCTTTGGTGGAACGGCCCAGAATCTTTATTAAGTTTTGATCCCAACAACTACGAAAATCAAACTTATAGCACACCAAAATTAGAAATTAGAAAGGCCAGTGTAAACTCAGCCTTACAACAGCCAGGCTCAAGTTTCATTGATAACCTGCTACAAAACAATAGTTCCATCACTCGAGCCGTAAAAATATTATGTTGGATATTACGTTTCAAGGCAGCATTACGTCACGAGGCCAAGGAACATGACACATTTCTATCAGCTGACGAACTAAACAAATCGTATAACCTTATAATAAAACATGTACAAGCAAATGAATTAGCAAACGATATTTTAGATATAAAAAATAAGGGTCACGTCAGCTCAAACAGCAAGCTAGCTAACCTTCACCCCTATTTAGATGATGAAGGGATACTTAGAGTAGGAGGTCGCCTCACCTATGCCAACATAAGCAGCATGACAAAACATCCAGTGATTCTGAGCAGCCACAGTCGGTTTACAGATCTCATTATAGCACAAGCACACACCACCACATTACATGGAGGCCCACGCCTCACCCTCTCATTCATAAGAGAAAAGTATTGGATTCTAAGCGGCATGAGAACAGTCAAGCGCCAACTGCGTCTTTGTGTAAAATGTCGACGCTTTAGCACTGAAAAGCAACAGCAGATAATGTCTGATTTACCCCGCGCAAGAGTTACCCCTTCACGTCCATTTTCGAACACAGGAGTTGATTTTACGGGACACTTTTATCTTAAATTGAACAAGGGCCGAGGTGTGAGGACGTTTAAAGGATATGTAGCAGTCTTTATCTGTTTAGCCACAAAAGCGGTCCACCTTGAATTGGTGACAGATTTGAGCACTCCAGCATTTCTAGCAGCTTTTCGTCGTTTTTGTGCACGGAGAGGGACACCTCGTCGTATATACAGCGACAATGGAACGAATTTCGTAGGAGCCAAACGTATATTAGATAAAGAATACCGAGAAATCATTAGAACGATAAATCGGGACTTCTTCAGCAACATCAGCGACTTTAACATTCCGTGGTCATTTAATATTCCCGCGTGGGCAAGCGCCGGAGGAATCTGGGAATCGGCAGTAAAGAGCCTTAAACGACATTTAAAGCGTGTATTAGGCGAGCAGAAGCTCACATTTGAAGAATTTACAACTTTACTTCACCAAATAGAAGCTTGTCTAAACTCCCGTCCTCTCTACCCACTGACAGAGAATCCTGAAGACTCTTACTTAACTCCAGGACACTTCTTGATAGGCGATTCTTTATTATCAAGACCTCAAACGGATCCAGATAATATTAGCTTACCAGCGCGTTGGCAACTCGTCCAAAGTATGAATAAGCAATTTTGGAAACTTTGGTCAGCCGACTACCTTCAGCATCTACAAGAGCGATCTAAATGGCAGCAACCTAAGAGTAACTTAGAATAGAACGATGTAGTTTTGATAAAAGAGGACAACTTACCCCCAGGGAAATGGGCAATGGGTAGAATCCTTGAGGTGCACCCGGGCAAGGATGGATTCGTCCGTGTAGTCACTATCAAAACACAAAGCAGCACTCTGAAACGTCCTATCACAAAGCTTATAAAATTACCTATACAGACAGCTTCCGTTGATAACTCAACGCCTAAGCAAAGCATTGTTGATCAACCTTCGGTCACTGTAAGGACCAGGCGAAAGCCTAAACTTTTCTCGAATTTCCTTACTCTAGCATTACTTCTATTTAGCATGTTCATATCCCCAACAACACAAAATAATATAGCATTCAGCGGCTCCATAACTCCTTTAAACAACAGCAATGCCTTATATTTCGATAGGATTTCAAGTCTACAATATATTAGGGACGAATGGAGACTAGTTGTTTATTACAATTTAACGAATTATTTTCAAGCGATCGCAGACATGGAAGTTTATATTAAAAACTTGGCAAAGATGGGCAGGTCGATGGAAAACAACTCTCCGTATAGAAGGATATCAGATCAGCTAATGCATGAATTGACGGAAATAGAGCATTACAATCAGATGCTTTTTACACCCAGCAATAAACGTGAGAAAAGAGGATTGATAAACGGTGTCGGAAGCGTAGCTAACTATCTATTTGGAGTATTAGATGACAATTTTGCTCAGCAATATGCCAAGGACATAGAAAAATTAACCTACAATGACAATCATCTCCAGCAGCTTATAAAAAATCAAACTATCATCGTCGAAGCCGAATATAACATCGTAAAACGAAACGAAGACATAATGAAAAAGCAGTTTACACTTATTAAAGAGCATTTAAACGAAGCTACATCAGAGATCAATCAACTCCGTTCGAATGTCAACAACGGTGTCTATTTCACATCTTCAGCTCTGGCAGGCAACATCATACTTGATCATTTGCGACGGACGCAGGACTCCCTGATCAATACTATCACCGATATTACACACGGTCGTTTCGACACTCATCTGTTATCAATAGAGCAGCTTGAAGAACAAATAAATTTCATATCGAATCAACTACAGGGTGATCTTAAAATAGCAGTTGAAAAGGGAAATGTTCGGGACTTATATAAAATGATAAAGGTGTTCGCAAAGGTCCAGAAACGGTATCTCATTATAGAAATAAAAATCCCAATAGTTAGCGAAGAAACATATGAGCTCGACAAAATAATTAGCTTACCGCAAAATATAGGATACAAGTCTTACCTAACTGTACCTATATATCCTTATCTAGCATTTAATCTTCGCAAGGAAAAGGTCATATTCTTATCAACCATTGATCTTCAGCACTGTCTTACTCTCTCCGAGGATAAACTTATGTGTAGCTTAGATAAGCCCCATTATGATCTCGATCTCCAACAGCATATGTGTAACTTATCATTAGCAAATAAAATAACATCACCTTGTACGCGTGAGCAGGTATCATGTGCGAATACTTGGGTCAAGTTACACAGACAAAACGTCTGGCTGTACTCGTGTTGCGACAAATGCAGCGTTCGTATATTTTGTCCAGCTGGTGTATCTACCAAGACAATGACTGGCAATGGCCTTTTTGATATAGGTCAAGGTTGTACCTTGAAAAGCGACTCTTTTACTATTTATTCGCATAATAACTTTCTAAAAACTATTAATATTCAACCCTACATCGAAGCCCCAGTGGTATCCCTTTTGAATACTCTCATTAACACGTCTCTGTCTCAATATGAGTTTTCCACAGAGAACCATGAGCTTGCCTATCATAACCTAATTAAGGACATAAACACTTTAAAGGAAGCAACGAGCTCGGATCTCAGCTTTCACGACTACCATCAATACGCAATTAGCTATACTGCTCTTGGAATAATATTAACTCTGGTAGTCGTGGCAATATGTATATTTGTAAGATGGAGGAGACGTCAGCGTTTAGCGGCAGCAGCCTTCTCCCCTGCCTCCCGCAGGGGGGGAGCCTCAGCGAGCAGCGAGAGTATTGGTCTTCGTCACGTGCGAAGTGATAGTGAATTTCGTGTCACAAGTGATAGTGAACCGCGTAAAGCAGTGAGCATGAGCGTTTTAAGTGTAGAGCCTCCTTTAAAACCCCCGCGGTCCGTATCGATTCGTATCCCAACTGAAAGTTATAGTGAAATCGCGAGATCCACAATAGACTGAGTTAAAGACTTTAAGCTTAAGCATTTATCTTCACCTTGTAGCATAAAAAATACAATTTATATCATTTAATTTACAGCACTCAGCTTGATTGTAGTTGCTATTGTAGGTATCATCTTAAAGTTAGTTCTTTCTTTCTTGATTCGGCAAGATGTATGAGCCATCACACACATAGATATAATTATTGCCTACATAGACGCTAACACTAGGTCAATATACCTTTTAATACTATATTGATTAGCTTGCATATTTACTAGTTAGACTTACGTCAATAACTTAACATTAAATCAGTGTACGATTAGCACTCTACGGGTTTGGATTCAATCTCTTCGGAGTTTTCCCCCATAGCTTAGCATCCCAGCATCAGCATCAACCTATTTAGCAAATCTGTGTGTGGTTACACCATACACGGATTGTTCATAAATTCTATGGAACCAAAACATACCAAAAATGTCAGACTTGTCAAAAATGAGCTTCACAGAAGATATTACCTGTCCTTCAACAAAATAGGCAAAAACATGGCAAAAACCATATCTGACATCCCGCTAAATCAGCTGTCTGTGTCTCTAAGTAAAAAAAAAAAAAATTGCTCTATGGTGAAGATAAAGGTAAAGAAAAGCAAAAGCGCACAATCAAGGCACTATTAAGCTATTTCTGCAGTACTTAGGTTAATATTATTATTAATAACTTCATGTACTCGCATTATCTACAACATAAATTGCATGCAGTTAGGAAATAAAACAAACGCACCCGAGAAACCGTTATTAGCCCTAGAAAAAAAAAAATATTCGAATAAATATTTTTTTTCGGAATTTTTTTTTCTAACTTTAATTAACCGTAATTAACCCTAGAGTTAAGTAATTTTGTGGCCTGTTTAATTTGTGTATATATGCGCCGCCGCCGTCGCCCGAAGACCGTTTGTCACTCGGCAAGAATTAGTGGCACCTCTACTTGCGACCACGCACGTCTGTAGCCCGGGGAAAGCCCCTGATTTATAATATTCTACCTGACTCCCACTCTAATTAATTGAAGACGATGTGTGCAAGACGTTGTGGTAATTTCTTTCTTGAAAATACAAACTTTTATTGTAAACAAATAGTCTCTATTTGTTTACAATAAAAATAAGAAGTTTTCTCTTAAAACTACTTACTGTCTAAAATGTAAAATCTCCCTTGGGAATAAGAGGGCAGATATAACTACAGATAGACAGCTTTTTTCATCAATACCTATCATGAATGAAGTTAGACAGACACTCATTGTAAAAACTAGATTGGACTAGTTTTGTTGACTTATTTATAATGACTTTTATCTCTCTGGCACAAGCTTCTTGTATCTCTTTAGACATAAATTTGGCTGAATGCAAATAATAACAAAGAATATATGGCTTCCGCAGCCACAAAACCCTCATTTTCTTTCTCATAATCATATTTTGAGCTCACGCCGCCATAAAAATACTCAAGGTCGAATTTAAAGAGGTTATAACTTCAGGAGGAGGAAGTCACGGGACGTTTAATGCCGTTGGGATTTCTGATGTTTGGTGCAGCGGGGAGATAGCCACATCGTCTGGATTCCGGGCACGTATCCCAGTTAGTAGGGCGCGAATCCAACACGTAGAGGAGCCCTAACGGTCGATGTAATGGCAGCCCCGTAATGGCCAAACATCGCACACTCCCTCGAGAACGCACCAACAAATTAAAAACCTTTATGCGCACTTTCGCACTACTTTCTTCGGCGTTATCGCCTCTCTAACGTTTCACTGAAATTTCGAATGGTCGACGAAATTAAAGGATGGAGCGGCAGGTACACCTATATGTGTCTACAAAGGTAAATCTCCAAGATCCGTTGACCCTTTTACATCGGCTCTATTTTGGGACGAGGAATCCTAAATATAAAAGTTTTTGTTAAGTTTCGCAATGGACTTAGGTGGAATGGATTATTGTGCCTCTTTGTGAGCTTATGCACATAGTCAAGACGGTTTCCTCACCGGCTTTTGATTAGAAGAAATTTCCAACCCATATAGGTATAAGGTAGAAAGATAGATACAAAAACATTTGACATACATTTTGCAAATAGGATATAAATTAATATTTCAAAAACATTCGCTTCGAACGACAAAAAAGTACCTACCTAGGTATTCTTGTATTTAGATTTGCAAGATTTGACCTAAATAAATTAATTATAACAACAAAAATATCTCACAACTATGCGCAGCGCATAAATCTGCATACCCCAGAGCACGCAATGTTTCGTTTAAGCAAAGAAATATGCATAGATAAAAGACTTGGCAACGGTTAAGCTGTTAAGTCCTATCGATTCAGGCCAAAAAATTCAAAATCTTACTAAACTTTAAAATATCACCAGTAGTTTTTTTTATAAACCAAATGCAGGGACAATGGGCATTAAACAATGGTAGATCTCCAAAGCAGTGTTATCTTGAAATAGGAGATCATTTAAGGGGAGTAGTGGGGCGGTCGGCAATAACCGTTAACGCTAACGGGGCCCGTTTAGCCCCGTGTCGTGCAATAGACGTTTTTCTGCGGGAAAACTCTTTTTAACAGTTTTGTTGGTATGGGATAAGTTTTAATCAGGGGTAATACAAGGCGGTTTAGGTAAATGGTAAGTGCTCTTTTTATTACTACCCATAGGCCTAAAGTTATCTACGGAACTTAGCTGTTAGTTTTAGAATCAGAAATGTTATAGTGCACAAATTGTGTCTGTGTTTAAGTTTTAAGAAGTAATTAAGAAACTTAGTTTAAAAATCAGATATGCGATTCTTCAAACTATAAAAACTGTATAAAAATGTCAATTTTTCGGAATCAATCAATTTTTCGTATGCTCTTTCAATTCACAAAACTAAAACGAAATCCTTCGAACAACTGAACACATTTTCTAACTACAAAAAATTCCGATCAAGTCTTCTTTCAATAAAAAGAAAAACTACTTAAATCGATTCAACCGCACATCTAGCTGAACATCACACCCAGATACACAGTAATAGTTTTTTGTCCATGAGAGAGCTAGGATAGTTCAAGCTCCAACTTGAGATTAAACTTACTTATTCCTTACTTATAACTTGAGATTAAGCTAGATAAAATAGTAGTAATAAAAAATAGTAATAAAAATAGTAGTAATCTCAGATTTATTAAATGTCAAACGAACAACTCATTTGTTTTTCGCAAAAGACATCATTATAAATAAATAATGCCTATGTAAAACCTGTTTAGTGTTGGCGAGATCGTGCGATGGTGGCGCCCCCGGCCAGTTCCGGTCGTTTGTCATGCGGACGTTACCTGAAACTGCGGTTAATTGCAAAAAGCAGCCAACGTGCGACCAAATGATAAACTCCTTCCTCTCAGAAGCTAAAACATTTAGCGTTATGCTGTTATTATTTTGTATGCAATTTAAAATTCTATTTTAGCATTTAAATACGGTAAAAACGTTGGAAATTTATTTCCCTAATAGCGGTGGAGATTTTTGCATGCAACGTTAATTAAATTTCATTTTTGTTTTAACAGACTTGACTGCCAGTTCATTTATGCCGCGTTTATGCTTTTATCTAGGTACGAGAGTAGAAAACTAAATTTTAGTACTAGAATTTTCCATTTGGATTTTATTTCTGTTTATCCCGGGAAAATTTAGTTTTCAAATTGGAGCGCTTTCCCGGTTGCATCTTCAACGTACGCGTCGGAGCCCAGGGGTCCGCATTCCTACTTTTTGTTCGCACGATCTTCGGCATTAAGTTGTGAGAGTTGTGTGTGAGTTGTGTGGCACGCATATCCTCCTTGACTATAATGTAACTTTTCAAAACAAACAGTCACACTAACTTCTGGTGCCCGCGACCTCGACGACCTTGCAGCGCGACCTCCTCCACCAGCAGGGCTGCAGGGTCCAGTAGGAGGACGACGCGCTGCAAGCCCAGCCTTCCTCTGGGAACATCAGCACCTGCAGACAAACAGTCACACTACCTTCTGGTGCCCGCGACCTCGACGACCTTGCAACGCGACCTCCTCCACCAGCAGGGCTGCAGGGTCCAGTAGGAAGACGACGCGCTGCGAGCCCAGCCTTCCTCCGAGAACATCAGCACCTGCAGACAAACAGTCACACTACCTTCTGGTGCTAGCGACCTCGACGACCTTGCAACGTGACCTCCTCCACCAGCAGGGCTGCAGGGTCCAGTAGGAAGACGACGCGCTGCGAGCCCAGCCTTCCTCCGGGAACATCAGCACCTGCAGACAAACAGTCACACTACCTTCTGGTGCCCGCGACCTCGACGACCTTGCAACGCGACCTCCTTCACCAGCAGGGCTGCAGAGTCCAGTAGGAAGACGACGCGCTGCGAGCCCAGCCTTCCTCCGAGAACATCAGCACCTGCAGACAAACAGTCACACTACCTTCTGGTGCCCGCGACCTCGACGACCTTGCAACGTGACCTCCTCCACCAGCAGGGCTGCAGGGTCCAGTAGGAAGACGACGCGCTGCGAGCCCAGCCTTCCTCCGGGAACATCAGCACCTGCAGACAAACAGTCACACTACCTTCTGGTGCCCGCGACCTCGACGACGTTGCAACGCGACCTCCTTCACCAGCAGGGCTGCAGAGTCCAGTAGGAAGACGACGCGCTGCGAGCCCAGCCTTCCTCCGAGAACATCAGCACCTGCAGACAAACAGTCACACTACCTTCTGGTGCCCGCGACCTCGACGACCTTGCAACGTGACCTCCTCCACCAGCAGGGCTGCAGGGTCCAGTAGGAAGACGACGCGCTGCGAGCCCAGCCTTCCTCCGGGAACATCAACACCTGCAGACAAAGCAGATATATTTGTGAAAACCAATACATGTACCTCTTTCAAGCAGACGTTAAAAATAACGAATATTTTAAAATAAGTCAGTTTACGATAAAAATCTCTATCAAAAAATACAAGGATCTAATTTAATTACTTAATTAAGGTCCTCAGATAAATTTGTGCCATCACTTTTGGCGGCGGCATTTACTTAATCAATTTAAAACTGGCCTTTGGGTGTTATGATCACAGCAACTCGGCTCGATTTATATTATCTTACAATCAAACCAAAATTCGAAACAATATTTTATCAAAATTGTTATCTCCAATCTGCCAGAAAGCAAGGGCTTCACGAGACGTTGAGTACAAATTAGCTAAATTAGAAAAGTTTGCAAGCCTTTCGACGGGGTTGAAAAATAGCTTTTTGACTAAAACTAATATTGCAGCTAGAAACAAAACACGGAGTTGTAACGAAGTTGTTCAGGCCGGGTTTACAACCGCGGGCGTAAGTCTCTACGAGGCCATCGCTCGTTTTCCTTTAGGGCTATTGTACACAAGATTCTGCAGGCAACGTAACTTTTTGCTCTGACAAAAATTAAATGGTTTTCCATGGTAAAATTTTGTCTGTAATTTTACATTTTTTGATTACCTATAAGCGGGGTGACAGCTCTCTATTATTACCTTCTTATTAGGGAACAGGAGACTAATAAGTGGTTGATTGTCTCAATTAATTATGATTTTGTGCAAACTTTAGGTTCAGTTTATCAGGACATTACACCATCATGTACCCAAATAGTAATTTTACAGATTTAAAGTGATGAGATTGTTCGATAGTGCAGAATATTTTGCGTGTCTGCTACGGCCCTTACAGACTGGAAGCACCCGCTACTACGTCATCGATAACGCAAACGCGGCTGTATCGCCGTCGGGACTCGTTCGCCCGATTGCCTGGCATTCCCTTCTCATTTTCTTCGAGGCGAATCGCCCAATTTTTTTTCTCGTAAAGAGTTTTCCTGCTTTCGACAATATTGCGCCAGTTTCAAAGAGGCGGGATGAAATCGCTTTCACATTGAGTGAGCACACTAATGATGGAGTTCCGTCGGACGTCGGCGTCGCAGGCGACGAGCGACGGCCGCAGAGGACAGCGTTATGTGACAAATATCACAGCCACAGAGAGGAACTCGTATACGAAGCAAGTGACAGCAAAAATGATATTCCAATTTAAATAATTTTCAAATTATTTTTATTTATAACTAGCTTTCGCCCGCGTGAATTTCCCACGGGAACAGTGCTTTTTCTCGGGATGAAAGGTATCCTATGTCCTTCTCAGTACTTCTGACTATGTGTATACGAAATTTCAGGAAGATTGGTCCAGAAGATAAAGCGTGAAGAGGTAACAAACAAACAAACTCACTTTAGGATTAGGATAATTATAGTTATTTTCTGACATATGAAGATATATTCAGCCGTTTAAAGTACAGTTCATTGTGTACAATAACAGTTTTTTACAATGAAGCAGATAAAAATACTATACATTAGTATCCATCCACAGAAATCTGATCTTGTACTGTTTAGATTGGTTCCACCTAATGATAAAGGTAATCTGTCAGAGTACCCAATACAGTCCCGCCGCAAGAAAGTCTGACAACGTTAATGATCCTGAATAGATCAATATCAGAACAGCTTTGAGATTATTTATGTTGGCGAAAATCACCGAACAATAAGATAAAAACTCGCAAACAAATTTCGTTACTCTCACGGTACACACTAGAGGCCGCACTTCAATTCGCCTAAATTAATACAGAGACCACGGTCTTTTGACGCCTGAGAGAAGGCGGCATCAATGTTTTAAATAACAAATTTTAGCTTAGACATTAGTTCGCTTTCCCACCACGCTCCAAAAGGTCGTGGTCGCACTTTGAAGTGTCGCATCTCCCAGCGTTTTAATTTGTGGTGGTCGTGTCCGATAGACCGGCGGCGGCGCCCCCTCCCGGACCTGTCGCGCGACCCTTTGACGAGTGTAACTACTGTTTAATGGATTTAAAAGCATTTCATTGTACCGTGAATTTTAAATGGAAGTGATTTTTTCTATTCAATGATCGATGCTACGCATATGCTACGTCATCGTTTTATGTACCTGTATGAAATTTCAGACGCCTTCTTTTATATTGTATTTCTGAACAATTTGGTGTCTTAGTCAACAGAACATATGTAAGTATCATAGACATATAAAAAAAATCATTTTTTTTTTGTAAATAAAGTGTATCTGTACGTATTTCTACTTATATTTTTTACTCTCTCTCAAACTAGCATGAAAGGCATAACACATATCATCAAAGTATTGCATTATGCTAGAGCGAATTTAATGTTCTGCAGGATCGGGAAAGTCACGTCAATTCCCCGCGGGCGCCAAGTCGGCGCTAGCCATTTTGAGTTTCAGCCGGCTAAACTCCGGATTACCCGTCTCTGCCTCGATATGCGGACTAATACAGACTTTGTGATATCAGATTATTTCGCGCTCCAATGAATTTATAGTCTATTGAATGTAAGCTGCTTCAATTTTCGCATAGTACGCTGCTGTTGTGAGCTTAATGCACTAATTAAGAACTTGTACATTGTTCGAAAATTTACATGAAGAATTTATTTAATGCAACATATTTTGATATTATATTGCCTTAGGATATAACGTGTTATCGTTTTTTCTCCGAACCACAGTAACTGAGAAGTGAGAGTGAGTGGCTTTCATTTTAATTAAATAAGCAGACAATCCTGGTTTATTTATGACGTAAAAAATCAATCAAAGGTCTTCCCTTTCGAATTTTTATGTAAAACTTCTTATAAAAATAAGTTAAAATGCTAGTACGTATGTACGACGAAGTTAAACCATGTACCTGACTAACTTCAAATACTTTCAAAGTAACATAAAGTAGGTCATTCCATTTCCATTCAATAAATCACGAATCTTTTCAAATGCGGAAACCGTACTTGACATTATGTGTTTGCGAATTGCAGACATTCAAAATTCACTGCAGTCGATATTTTATACGAGGGTAGTTGCCAAATCGGCGGGGAATCACGTCCTGCTGCCGCCCAGACGAAGTCCTTCAGCCTACCAATGACGACCATTAATATTCAGCAGCTTGTAGTCCTATCAACACCTTTTTTCAAAAGCAATCAGTCTGTCTGTATACGAGTATCATCCAATTACAACGCTCGTGATATCGAAAACGTCCGCTCTATTAAATTTGTAAAATGCACGCTTTGATTTGTTTTGAATTTCGATTTTTTTATTGACGGTGAATTAGATTAGTTTTTGGATGGTGGAAACGAGCCGAAGCCGCGAAGTGTTGATTGAAAATTTGTCGATTTGTAGATTTTGGAGCAATCGTAGCAAACTCGTAGCACTATACCACAGACGTAGAACACTCGTAGCAGTTTCGTAGCGCTCGTAGCAAATTCGTAGCAGCTAATGCTAAAGCTTGCAAAAAGTTTTCTATTGAAATTTGTTAGTGGAATATTATAATCGAACTCTTAGATTACATAATATTATACCATGAGTAGAGATCGTAAAGCAGACCTTTAGCCATCCGTGTCTGATATCGTCCACCCTTCTCGGGTGGACGATATCAGACACGGAAGGCTAAAGGGAGTCATGAAGGAGGCCTATGTCCAAAGACGGACCAAGCAAGACCTGATGATGATGACTCTTACATTTGTTTGAGCTGCCGACAACAGCGAAGTAGCTTATGAGAGAGTCTTAAATACAGCCAAATACCTAATAAATCCATTAAAACCAAATGCATTTAGATAACTATGTCAGTCCAACGTTTACAAAAGTGGAAAAGTTGGACATTTTTCGAGTCTCCTTCAAGAGCATTAAAATGTTTACGTCAGATTCTAAATTTAAAAGATTAACGGCTCGGCAAACTGCGCCATGTCAGAAAGTCAGAGAGCAGTATTTTAATTTTTCCATTTGGTATTTTGGTACGTCGCAGATATTCTGCGGAGCCGAGCCGATAGTCACGTCTTGACACTCGAGAGCCCGGCTCCACTCGACTCTCGTCCGTGCCAGTAGCATTTAGTTGCAAAGACTAGAAGTGGTTGTTAATAACTTAAACAAGCCGAGCGGGATGTACTTGTCCAATTGTGCATGTTTAATTAAATTGTAATTTTGTTTCGTGTATAATAATTGTGTTTCGGAATAAATTTACAGTTTAAAACGATTTTAGCATTCCGAAGTGAACAAGGTTTTCTCCTATTATTATTAATAGCAAAGACATAGGCTAATAGAAATGTTAATACTCTTTATAAATAAACCTACTTTGAATTGTTCCAAAATACTTAACAGCGTATTTCATAATCCGAAATAAATGGTTCCAAGTTACAAATATCTTGTAACTTTATGAATTCCAAGAGAGCTTTGCATATTAATTTAACGAAGCATGCAGCAGAGACTAACTAACTTCTTGAACTATGACTAATTGGTTGTAAATTTGCGTCAATAGTACTAACTACTTTCTAATATATTCCGAGTGTGTGCTGAGTCCATCTCTCTAACTCCCTGGCTCGGCTGCACTCGGAGGCGGCCGGCGAAGGTAATTGGATTTAGTCTGGACTATGAATACGACGTGAGGATTACCACTTATAGGCATCTCACTGCTGACCACGTTTCTACAACCAACTTGATTAATATTTTACGAGCAGTACAACCATTTTCATGAATCACTTTATTTATTTGCTCAATATTTAGCAAACTATTATTAGTTCCATAAAATGGAACATTAATTTAACTTCGGTACATTTTATTATGGAATGAAAACAGCTTTTACTAGTTTAGCTAGGAGTTGTTTTTTTGCAATTTTCGTTTTATTTTCTCTTGCGCTTTTATATTCGATCAGTGACTGTAAAACTTATTTACTCTTATTTCTTTAGTACACTGTTTTTTATAGTTAGATCGGTTTTCATCTTGTATAGGAGACGACCCAAACATTATCATTCTTTTCTACGTTGTGGCGTGTTTGCTCGATTAAAGAAGTTTGCTTAGGGCTGGTCGGAAATTGATTTATGACCAAACTTGCCCTACATGCCGGACGCTGAGATAAGATAGCAGCTATATTATATAATATCAATCTTTTGTCTGATGTTTGAAAGTGGAAAAAAATATACTATTCATATGAAATATATAATGCTGGCTCTTTACATGGCTATTAGGTGATTTCGGTCAATCGACGTGCGCTGCTTAGATATTATATATCTACTGTATTATTTATGATTAACATGGTGTGTAACTATTACCGAACTAAATAGTTATAGGTGTAGAGTATGTATCAGAGAGTATCGTACAAACGTTACATAGGCCTAAAGTAACGAAGGAGTAAATAAAATATTGTATTTAGCTACTCACCGTGACGCACAGTGAAAATCGCATCACCAAGCTTCGAGACGAAATAGACCTGATTTGATGTGAGCTATACATTGAGACGAGACAATACTATATAAGTTACCTAACTGATACATTGTTTCTTTATTTTTCAATAAAATTTGTCATGTGCTAGGAGATTTAAGAAATATAAAGACCTGAAAGGGCGTAGTTTCTTGACAACAACTGCAATCAGCAAAAAGAATCTTTATCTCCTTGCGATTCTGTAGTATTTTTGTAATAAAGTAATTCTATTCTGATATGAGTATTATACTACATTCATTGCAAGTATGCCTAATCTGTAATACCATGTAAGTAACGAGGTGACTTATGTTTTACGACGTCACCGCACACACTCGTTAAGCCGAGTCACTCACATTCCTTGTCTACCATAACGATATGGTGTAAATCCCCGTTTTATTGAATGGGTAACATAAAATGCTTATCCCTACTCGAGGAAATTTTGACTCTATTTAATTTTCATAACACAACAGACTTCGTTTATTGCCGTCTCCTAAGCTTTATTATTTTTATTTTATGAAAATTAACTGACGAAATTTTCAATATGCTGAAATGATCAAATTGATCATATACAAAAATTTGGACAAACCAATAAATTTGGATTTGCATCAGTCGCATGCCATGCAACTATCCAACATACATTCCAAGTTGGGTGTACTATGTCTATCTAACCTATCGAAACTAAATCGAAACAGAGATGGCACGTGACTTGAGAACTCCTTTAGCCAAAAAGATTTTGGATAGTATATGGTATACACGGTGTTATTATTCTGATTTATATGGTACAGTCACGAGCATTGATGTGTTTACAATTTTAGACCTTATCACATTGTTTTAAGGAGTCGATATGTATACATAAACTGTACCTACGTACTGATGATAAGAAATCAAAGCAGCCCAAAAGTAGTTATTCTCATTTGACAAACCTACCGTGACGTTGATCAATGATAATGCTGTTTGTAAATATAGTAGTGGCGGAATAATTCAATTTCCTGTGTATACACGTCGTACACCAGTTTATTTTGGCGTTGGAGAGGATTTGTAGCGAAATTTAATTAAACTGAATTGAGCCGTTGCTGACACGTTGCAGGCTGCGTTGCCGTGACGAACATATCTTGTGTACACAATAGCTGCTTTATTCTGGTTGATTTTCAATTTGTTGTAAAATGAATGGATATTTAATACACCTTACTTTTATGGCTCGGTATATGACGAAAGATCCGAACAAACATGTTCAGGCAGCTCAATAACATTTTTAGGAATAAATAGTAGGTGATTTATTTACTGTAACTTTTGGTACCTTACCTACATATTATAAAGATCATGAAAAATGAAACTCATACGGAAAAAACTGCTAGCTTTAGGTATACAATTCTCAGATGTAAATTATGTAGACAATATTGATATAAATATGAATAAAGAATAATGTAACGTTGTCGCATAATGTTTGGTTAAATAAAGTAACTCAAAACCTTGAAGTTGAAATTTTTTTCTGTGTCTGTCTATGCTCAAATCATACATGAACCCTGAAAACATAACATTATACTTCAATATTACATCCTCGAGATTTAATATCAAGTAGTACGTGTTTTTCCATGTACTCCGTTCACACAATACAAAGCATATATACTATATAAGTAAATAAGAACAAAAACGAACTAATTCGGTCATCATACATTCACTCATTAATATAGTTCCTTCGTTCACCGACCTATAGCTAATGCCATTCGTGTTTCGTGTGCGCACCGTCACACATACTCTCGTTTAAATTATTATTATTTTTTCTATCTATCAAGTTTAATAAGTTACTTAACACGCGGAAAAGAAGAGAAAACATAAAGAAGATATTATGGTATCAGTTCGCCGCGCCATGAACTATGCTGCTTGGAGGAAAAGTTGAATCGTTCCAGACGATTTGAAGACGACAATATCAGCCAACCTACCCTCGCAATAGCTATTTTTAAATTTACTTATTGATGAAGTATTAAAATTACATAATACGCTTGGAAGCGTGGTCTGACAATTGTTATCAACAATCTAAGAAAATAAAAATCATGTTTTTTTTTGCCATCTTAATGTGGACTAATGCAAAAAGCATTAGGATACAAAAATGATCCGGTACCAAATTATTACTTACCTAACGTGGTAATACGAGATATTATCCAGGTATATTACGAGATACTACAAAATATTATCCAGGACCAAGCTATTACTTTCCCTAACGTGGTAATACGAGATATTATCCAGGAATAGTACGAGATGCTACGAGACATTATCCAGGACCAAACTATTACTTCCCCACAGTGGTAATACGAGATATTATCCGGGGATTTTATGTTCCTAAAGTGGTAATACGAGATATTATCCAGGAACAAAATTATTACTTTTCCTCAAGTGGTAATACGAGATATTATCCAGGATTAGTACGAGTCACTACGAGATATCATCCAGAACCAAACTATTACTTCCCTAACGTGGTAATACGAGATATTATCCAGGGATAATCTATTACTTTCCTAACGTGGTAATACGAGATATTATCCAGGAATAGTACGAGATTCGGAGCCGTCAGTTCCGATCGGATCCAGTACAAGACTTGGAATCGACATCGATGAAAAATGAAAACCCTTAGCGCCCGTACCGGATGAAATAATATAGCTATTTGGACAGGTCTCTGAACGCTGGGGAAAGATCCTGCTGGAGAAGTAATCGCTGTTGTGTCAGTGGCTGCGAGAAATCGGGATAAGAGGTAAGAAAGTGCCCAAGGCCAATTTATTAGGTTCAGACATTGCTTGATTACTCATAAGTTGACAAAAGATTTGATAGAATCAAATTAAGATAAGTCTTCTTGACCTACAATAAGAAATAAAAGTTGTATTTACTGTTAATCACTGGTGGTCACATAAACATTTTTTAATGATACAATATTTAGAATCCATCTAAATTCGTGCAATTTTTTATTTAATTACCTATATCGTATTATTATTACAAATTACAAAATTACATGTTATGACAATATGTTGCGTTTCAAAAACCACTGAGATCATTGGTTTTTTCATTCCTGTATCTTTTATCAACTTAAACCCAAATATCGCCAAGTCATGTTGATGTTACGTTGTTGCTATATACTCATATCATGATATGAAATATGAAAATGTCTTAAGAAATTGACATATGAATCCAATCAACAAAATAAGCAGCCCGCACCTGAATTTCTAACAAAACCACTAATGAAGTTGAGAAAACACACGCCTTCCTCCAACACGACGTACACAAAAAAACGAGTAGCTTCGAGCAGCCAACACGCCAGTGTCTGTAGCAGTGCACCGTTGCCAGTAAAGAGGAGCTCGACTGCACGCGCCTGCACGCATCAACAAGTCGCGTGCTCACCGGCGCCAAATCAGGTACCTACCACACGCTGGTCATATTAAGTACCTACGTTTATAATAACTGGCGAACAATTATCGACGATCCAGTATTGCTGTTCTATGTCAATGTGTGTTCTAGACTACTGAACCAAAAATAGTATTTTTCTTGAAATTAAAATGCTTAACGCAATCAATTCGTTTCTCAAGAATTTTTAACACTAAAAATTAAGGAGCTTTTTATTTATCTTAAATTAATGAAAGTTAAATGAATCCATCAATTGTCTTCATTTTATGGAAACATAATATGTACCGTATGCCGACTAATATCCCGCTTTGAACATATGGTAATAATTGACCTTAAATATGTCAACTTTCTGGTGACCCTTCACTTATAAGTCTAAGATTCAAATTCATTCAATTATATGAATTTAACTACTTACTTTGGGTCTTTGCTAGGCCCTGTACATTTTTACCAAAATTTTTGAAACAGCTTTAATCTTTGCTAAAAGGCCAAGCTGGCCATTGGTAGCCTATTTGTTAAATTATTATAATAATTTGTGTCGGCTTAGACTACACATCATGTAAATACATGAACCCTGAAAGCTTAACGCTCCCTTTTTGATCAGTAGTGTGAAAACTATGCAGCAGTTATGCAAGTCCTTTGACCTTTATAAAGGATAAAGGACTTTCATGATAAAAAAAAAACAGAATTTCTAATTTAGTTAAAATACTTCCAAATAAAAATAGTAATACTATTTTGATTTTACAAATTCGACCATTATACGACTTCATCGGTACCTTCAAGATTGCGTACGGTTGGATAATAATAACAATATTTCATTGTTCACCTTTTTAACATACAGTTATACCTTATTATACTTACATGAGTAGGTATATTAATATGTTTGTTGTTTATTTGAATTATCTTTATTGTACCTGCTACCAAGGACACAGTTAAACAAAAATGAAAAGGTAAATATACAGCGGTGGAATTATTGTGTACCTACTTATGAAAAAATTTGAACTATATACAGACTAGCTATGCATACAATTATGTTTGGTTTGAATAAGTACCAAACGCTTTGAGCGCGAGAAGTTTCTTTGGCTTCAAACATGTTAGGAGAAATATTGTAATTACTTAAATCATTACCTACTTTTCTTAGCAGTAAATAACTGAGCTACTTAATACAGGATTTTTTCTTATTGTCAACGTTTTTTGGTGGGTCAATATTATTGAAAAAGCCCACACAAATTTTTTCGAAAGATTTTTGAACTAGAAATTCTTACGAATTATTCTATGATTCTTCCTGTGTTGGCGAGGTCATTCGAGGTAATTGGAGTGCATATAAAATGACTCACCACATTAATTGTTTACAACTTTTACGTGCGTTCTTTGGATTGTAACGTGATACACGTTGTTAGCATTAAATTAATTACATATTACAGGATTTAAAACTTTTGTGGAAATAATAATTTTTTTTTGTTGTGTATTGCTCAGAATCGACCACATCTCTGTTATCTCTTACAAAGGATATAATTCTTCTCTCTAACGAGAGAAATACGATGCTGTAGTAATGTGAAACATATATATATATATATATATTTGCTTTTTACATACGTCATAATCATAATCATTTATTCATACTTAATAAACGACCACGTTCGATAAGCCGTTCATTGACCTATTTGCACCTAGGGTTTCCGAAAACGGGACCCATATGCTTATGATATATGAAATCGACGCATTTGACGGACGAAGGAAATTGCAATACCTAAGTATTTCTTCTATGCATTTCCACTCTTTGCTTTCATTTTTAAAATACCGTAGAATAAATTATTGAAAAAGAAGGCCACGACATACTGTTCGTACCTATTAGGTAGCCCAATAATGGCATCACCTTTTTGTTGGAAAGTTTGCAGTTTCTGAAATATCGTTTATGAGACCTAATAAAAACCTTTCATTATCATCTTCTAGACAACTGCACCCCCGTGGTATAGTCGATCCTTGCATTACATTGGCCGACAAGCGTATAGGCAATGATATTCTTAGTCAGTATAACGTTACTTAAGACGATGATTTCCTTTTTGTCAATTGAATAAAGTAAATTATTATTCTACGCCTTCAAATTAGGATTACGTATTTGAATTCAACAAGTCGAAAAGGGTGCATATTATGAACTTATTGTACCTTAAGGATAAAATTGATAAAAAATAATCAGAATGAATAAAAAATAATTAATTAGACTGTTTAAAAGTATTTTTAAAGTAAAAATATAAACCTGGGATCCCAACATTGTTTTATAATATGTGTGTAATATCTACACGAATTATTCTGTTACAATTGATTTGTTAGCCAAGACACCTTTTTCGTGTGGTCAACTGGACAACGCGTAAAGACGCTTAAGCATGCTTGACATAATTACTATTAATTGTTACTATTAATTACCTTTTAGAAAAAATCGTATAATAATAAAATAATGTTTATTTTGGAACTGAAATAAAAAAAACATATGGTATATAAGTAACTACTAAAACTAAACTAAATTAAAAATATTAATATACTAAACTAAATAATACTACCTATAAAATTATTAAATACATTAAAATTAATTTAATCAAAAATACCACCCTGGACAGTACCTGGTTCAAAGGTACCCATCACGCTGGCAGAGTTTCCTCTCTGAATAGCAAGGGATATCCTTTGAATCAGGTACCATCCAGAGCGAATGTCATGCCCTCGGTCCCTTAAACGGCGTCCTAAATCCTTCACAAAAGATTTTGCTTCCGCACACCAAGGGCCAGCTGTCTCAACGGCTACCGGAACAAATTCATAATTCCGTGACAGAATTGAATATTTGTTACACTTTTGTCCGGCAGCCGCACGAGCAGCAGCCCCAGCTTCGCGCATAGTGGAATTAATATAGGACGCCGCATAAGTACTTACACAGGTTGCATCCCATAACAAACTGCGTCCTCTCTGCCAGGGTATTAAGGTCAATCCGTCCGGACGCTTACCATCTGTTCTAGAAAGTCCAGAAGTATAATAATTCATTTCTTTGTTTTAATGATTTAATTATATCTTCCGCTCCTAATTGTTCCAGTCCGGAACTCAACATCCCATTTTATGGTTAAAAAAAAAAATGTATCTAAGTATGTAAATGCCCAGTAAAAAATATAAATTAACTATTTGAAATTAACATTCCAATTTCGTTTCTTGTCAAGTACTAATAGCTATTGTAAATTTGGAGAGAAAAATAAACTATTTATTCATTATTTATTACCCAAATTGGTATTAACTATAATCATAACGTCACCTCTTAAATGATAAGTCGATGAATAAACAAATCTTACGCGAAAATTGCGTAAATGTGAACACATTCACCGCGTAGCGGACGCACAGGTGATCAGTCGGGCTGGACTGTCCATCGACTTGATCAAGAGGACGGTGGGCAAGACTGAAAACTCTCTTTGTCTTGCAAAGTAGTTATATAAACTTCCTTTAAATGAGTTAGATAATATACCATTCGCTAACACAATCAGGTCAAAATCAGATTATTATAGAAAAAAAGAAAGAAAAGAAAAACGTGTTGAATAACCATTTTCTTTCATTCTGCAACATGTCTACGCTAAACATCTACTTGGTATTAAATCTCGAGGATGTAATATTGAAGTATAATTTATGGTTAAAAGAACTTACCTAAGTGAATTTCAACCAAAATTATACGAAATATTACATCCGAAGAGATTTAATCTCCCACCCATCCCGTTTGACATGCTCGCTCGTAGAACTCTGCTACCATGTCTTATGTGCTCAGGGTTGCAGAATGCAAACAGCAGCTCTAAAAAGAATGACATTAGCTATAGGTCGGTGAACGAAGGAACTATATTAATGAGTGAATGTATGATGACCGAATTAGTTCGTTTTTGTTCTTATTTACTTATATAGTATATATGCTTTGTATTGTGTGAACGGAGTTCATGGAAAAACACGTACTACTTGGTATTAAATCTCTTCGGATGTAATATTTCGTATAATTTTGGTTGAAATTCACTTAGGTAAGTTCTTTTAACCATAAATTCTTATTGCCAGGCGCATAACAAAACTTAACATCAGTCACACGTTGTTATTCCCCAAACTAACGAACTAATATATAATGCAGAACATTTTGAAAAGCAAAAGCGGCCGATAGCCCGCAGCGCCCTCTGCGGCGGCAACTGTGGCGGCAACTAAACTGCCAATTTGCAGCTTGATGAAGCGACAAAGGGTCGGCCCGCAGTCGCTTGCTCTGCGACTGAACTGGACGCTACCGTCGTTCTGTGAATAAGGCCTTCCTTACACTAATCTACTATTGTTAACTTTTCAGTGAATATATGTCATGAGCTCAATCGAAGTTAATACTCAGATATAGTAGATAATAATGACATGCGTCAAGAAAGATTTAAGTTAAAAAAAAATAGTAACTAGCGATTTGGCAGCCATGACTTTTGACGCCTTAACAATTCAACAGCAGTTTCTCTTTGGGGACTTAACTATCTGCTTTCGACTTTAAAAAATAACAATGAAGTTATCGTAATTTTACACACTTGTAATGATAATGTCTATTGCAGCAGGTTCATCAGTGCGAGAACTGAAAGTAATGACGGTCCTAGATAAGTTCTAGGCAAAAAATTTTGTTTATTTTTACCTACTTTTATTTTACTTTGATATGGTTTTGGAGGCCAAATCCTCTTTGTGTCGTCGAACCATCGAAGTAAGTAAGTATGGCTTTGGCTGCAATAAAAAATATTTTTTATTTTTATTTTATTGAAAACGCTCGTAAAACGTTAACTGAGAGAAGGGCCCTATCCGTTAACATAATTTCCCGCTCGGCGCTCCTCGCACAAAGGTCCAGCGCTCCTGGCCAGCGTAGAGCGTCCATTTCGTAATGACAGCACAATTTTCATTCCACAATGCAATTCCAATATGTTCAACATTTCCTTGTATACCGGCGACATACAATTCAGCTTTATCAAAACCTGTAGCTATATTGAAGTACTATGATATGAAAATAAAACCAACCTAAGTTCTGTATCAATAATCGATTGATTTAACAGCTCAGCACAATCTTATTGTTATTACTTATTGAAAGATAAAGGGATGGCCTCTGCCCAGCAGTGGGACACTAATACAAATTAAAAAAAAAAAACAATAAAGAAGACATTCATAAATAAGAAAAAAAAAGAAATTAAACCAATGTGCAAAATATTGTACATTTGCATGCTGTTCTATAATTAATTCGGCAACTCCAAACCCATATTGTGTTGAGATTAGAAATCAGACCAAGTTTATTGTACAGCACATTATAGTAATTTCTGAAGCCAACTTCGAAGCTAGGACTTCAACTCTCATAAATTTCTAGAAGTTTGTAAGTAGAACACACAGTTGTTTTCACTCACTCCCTTACCAACTCAACTGTGGCAGAGAATTTCTAAAATAAATAAGATTGTTTCAGACGAATAATTTCATCCCGCTACACTTAGAGTAACTTATTATAAATATAGAGCCTGCGTATGGCTTTCAATTTGGCGAGAAAAGGCATGAAAGTCACTATTTTGTACTTTTTTAAATTTCACGTGTTTCACAAAAACCTTCTTTATATTTTTCAGTGCTTGTTAAAAAGTATAATATTTTAAAACTTTGTAACTAAATCATTCGAGATGATATCCTATATAGCTCTCACTTAGGGTAGAGGTCATGTAGAGCCCTGCTCGCGCTCTACATGACCGAATCTATGAAGCTCCAATATATATAAGAAAATTAAAACTCCCCAGACGTTCAGCGCACAGACAATCGAGTTACCATCGATAGATTTGGACAATAAATCGATTTTGTGCGATGGGGAGGTTTAACGAGAGCACAAAGATAACAAATTATTACGGCTGTATTAGTCGGTAGAGGAAAATTGTTAGAAATGAATATTATTTGATAGAAGTGGCGTGAATGGAGGTTCGATTGGGTATTTTCAGACGGCGGCGTTGCCATGGAGACAGCGTCGGACGACGTCGCGACGGAGGGACTGTCGTCGGCCTTATCTGATAATTGACTGCAACTAGTGGTGACATGAAAGGAATCTACAGACTTCATTTGGTACAGCATCTAGCCTATTGTTGCTGTTCTCAACACACAATACAAGATATCTTTTATTTCTCAAAAAAGGTAATAAATAAACTTGGGAAGGCCATACGGAAATATGGAAATTTTATGTTCGTCCGAATTGTTTCCTTGTTTAATAAGTTACGGAAAAAAATGTTGGCTATGATATGGGTGTGTAGGGAAAAGTTGGCTCCGGCCCGCGGCTTGATGGCTTGGGTTTATCTTTTTTATTTATTCGCCGAGTATTCACTTTGTGGAGTTCATAAAGTGTTGGGATGTGGTGATTTTTGTGATGACTTTTTATGAATGTTTTGGCTAATCTGTAGCCATTTTATTTTTATCAAATTATTAATTTAGGCTTTTTTTTTATTTCGCGCTCCCATTTTTTTCTTCCAGAAATGTACTCGCATTCAAGATATTTTGAATTATTTCACCAACAACTTCTTCTTTAAAACCTTAGCCAAGTTTATAACCAAGATAGGGAATAAAAAATGTGAATAGATATTAGGTTATAACTCTCCACAATACAACCTACATAAAAATCTTAAAACATTATCTACATACAGAATAATATAAAGAGAAATTTGAAATCTGTGTATGTGTAAACTTTTAGAAAGCTTTCATTAAAATTAAAATCTCAAAACCATATGTTCTTTTTTCAGTTAAAAAAGGGGGACGACGACGACGGTTGTGTTTTGAGCGGTTATGAGAGCTGTTAATTGGAGGGTACTGGTTCTAATTCAATATACCGAAGGGGAACCAACATACGGGACCATAAAACTTTTGTGCGAAAATGTTTGTCTAATTTATCTAACGTCGTAAAAAACACTATAAACATGAGAAACAGAAAAAGTTTTACAAATTTATAATGTGAATAATATTTTTAGTTTTAATATTGCGTATACATTTTTTTTGTAATGGCACTCAGGCTTAATTGCTCACCAAAATATTTTGATCTACTACATCAAAAGTAAATTGCTTTTCCTATTGCGTTTATTCTCGGAGATCAAAGACTTATCAGTCAAAAATCTTTCTCTCTCAATTTTCCTTTCGAACAGAAGATTTAGTTGATCCCTTCATTTATATTTCAGTAACAAGTCCGCCCTCCAACTATCTGTGGCGTTTAATCAAAGTTCGCAGCATCGCATCAACATACCATAGATATTATAATGACAGTACAAAGCTATGTTAACAAGTTGCCAACTGATACTGGTTCATCAGGAATGCATAAACTTTGTAATAGTGGTAACAGCATTAGGGTGCAGGCGGGGAGGTAAGCGGCTTTAGGTGTGGCTTCATTTTGCAAGAAATTATTACTTGGAAAGGATAAAAATACTTGTGATGATAACAACTCATACCTCAAGTCACCAGCCGGGGAGCCGGGGCCGAAGGCCGAGGCTCCGCGGCAAGCGAGGCCGCAGGCCGAGCTGCGTATATGAATCCGAGAGGCGAGGCGAGGCCGGAGGCCGAGCCCCTCCTCCAGCCGGGGCAAGCGAGGCCGAAGGCCGAGCCTGCGCAGCCAGCGAGGCCGTAGGCCGAGCTGCGTTTTAACAGCAAGAGCAAAAGACAGAGCAGCCTTTCGGCTCTTCACCTAATCCCAACCGACAACATTTCTTTGTAGATGACTTTTTCATAATTTCCCTAAAGATTTTCAACCTTTCGCAACTGCTTTTTTTAAACTGCCCTGCACAGCACGCGAGGTGCTTGCACCTCGCGCAGCCACGCAAAACTAGTTGTAAGATAAGGCCGACTTTTGCGCATCCACCTCACTTTTTAGTTTTAAGTTTACTTTATGTATACCTTTATTTATTCGTTTTGCACACACATATTTAAAAGTATACATATAGTAAACTTAAATAATGTTAGTATTGTATTGTAATTCGGTCTGAAAAATAAAATATTGTTTTTCAGACCGAAGATTATGGTTTCTCTGTTTATAAATATATTTTTTATTTAATTTGCCAATTTTAGCGCTGTTAATTTTTTTTTGTTGAAAATTCTGATTGCATATACATACATAGTAAAGGGAACCTAATTGCAAACTGTCAACTCTCTAGGTACTTTTAATTATTTAACTCTAAGATTTTTCCAGAGGATTCGTATGTTTATGCGAGAAATAGCTTCTCTAACCCTAGACTAGACCGTAGACCCAATCTTTTTTTTACCTTAGGAAGAAGATTTGTACCAATCTGAATAATTTTACTTTTGAGACTATAATTTTCTTGAACCTTAATATTCCTACTTAATATTATAAATGCGAAAGTTTGGATATGCATGAGTTTGTGAATTTGTTAGGATGTTTGTTACTCAATGACGCGAAATCTACTTGACGGATTTAGATGAAATTTGGTATACGGGTAGGAAAATACCGAGAATAGCATGATCTCGAAATTCCCACGGGAGCGAAGCCCCGGGGCGCAGGTAGTTCTATGTAACTATGACTTTAATTGTATTGTATTCAACTCCTGAGTGGCGATGCTTCTTGGTTAGCTTTATTCGGATCTGTGGTATATGAAATGGGGTGGTATCATAACTTTCTCAATCAGATTATTATTGCTGGTGCCTGGTTGCTTGTGCTTGTAGTAGAGACAGTTGAGTTAACTTGTAACATTAACAGTGCCATCAGCCCGGCAATGGGAATGCAAATCCATCGCCCGGGGATTTGAGACAGTCTCTGTTTGTCTGTTTATTTGTATGACAGCAATTTATGTTTATATAGTGTTGTGTTGCTTGAAATACTATGCTGCGTAAAGCTATAGAGGTTAAAATCAACGCTTTAAGAAATAATAATGGGCTAATATAGGCTGAAAATAAATAGAATAGATAGATTGACGTAGGTCTGTGGGTTAAATTTAGAAATTAACAAGAAAAACGAAGCGCAAATCAATAAATTTTAACAAAGCATCTAAAAAAGGAACCGATTCCTCGTATTAATGGATCGCGAGCAGTCACGTCAGACTTCAACTGAACAGCGAGAAAAACTTCAATGGGAAACGGTATTCGTTCGCAATTACGAGGAAATCTAACTTTTAACATTGTAGGTGGCGACAGGGCCGGCGTGGGAGCTGCCACAGTGCGCCCGGGCTCCTCTCGCCAGGGGCGGACTCACGCGAGGTAATGCACAAAGGGCTCTAAGTGCCAACCGCAGTTCATCGATGGAACAAACGAAGTGGAACGTGCCAATTTGAATACAATTTGAAATTTATATTTTCAAACACATCTTTCGTAATGTGTGAAAATGGTCTCGTTTTATAGATTAGTTAACGCTGTGAAATAACAATAATCTTCTAATGTCGATGTGATCAATCAGTGACTATTTAATCAACATAGTGTATCCTATTTCATTACACACTGTATAATTTTTAAATGAACATGTTTCAATATTTCATACATACATACACACGTGTTATATATAACGCACGCATATATTATAGGCACAGACTAGCGATTTCCACTTGCTACGATCCTTACAGGTCTCTCTTAATATTTCATAAACTCTATGTATTTTAATAATAGATTAACATATATACATAACCATCTATTAGTCAATCACACAGGTCTTTAAAATGAAAACCAGCTATAAATTGTGGAACTTAACAGCGGCGATTACCAAAGGCATAACAGTGCGGGCGGGACGAGTAGAGTTTAATAGCTGGGCATAATTCAATTGTTCCGGCTTGTCGGCCTCCCGAACTGCATACCTTACTTGTTTCCATACAGATTCATTTCCATGTCGATACGGAATAATGGAGATTGGAAATTTTAGACACAAAACTGTTTTTCAATTGATTTTAAAAACATTTTTCGATGAGTTTTTTAATTATGATGAGCCACATTAATGTAACATACATACTTATAAGCATCTGATTCATTGTAGGCTTGTGTAGATTATGATTTAAAAAAAAAATCTTTGTTGAACTATTTGACATCAAATTTTTACTAAAATAATGACACACCTACGTGTAAGCACTTATTTATCTCACATAAGTAGCATTTCATTATAATTTATTTTTCAAGTAAGTTTAATATTTTATAAATAAATTCATCTACCAGTTCATTTAATTTATTCATTGGAACGTTGACAGTTTTAAACATTCACGCTACGCTGAACAAATCAAACGGACGGACTTATTGACTCGCCGAAATATTAATTTGAAATCGTTTCATGTCCGCCATATGACGTCATATACATCTTTCTTGTTCAACAATAACTAAATCCTCTGTTTATGATTACAAATCCCATTACTCTTTTCTTAACGAATGAAACATACACAACGGATTTTTTTGCAATATTAATTAAGTGGTTTTCCATTATCTTCTAAATTTTACACTGCAGCTCAAGTTTCTTGCCTGTTGCATTCAATTAAATTGAAGCAATAATTTATTCGCATGGTTTAAACAACAGTTGCTAGCAATTATTAAAAGTAAATTGTTGCACTGCAATTTTTGCTTTTGTATGTACAAGAAACTTAAACTGTTTAAATAGGCTTTTAAGGTTTTTACATGATTTTTTCCTATCCTGGAAATTATCGAAAATAAGAGCATTTTGAATTGAGTCAGGTTTCTTTAAAATAACAAGGTAACAAGTAGGAGTCTAACCTACGACTCTTTGGCCAGAAGTGGGCGTCTCAAACGCATCTCCGCTTCTTATTGACTCGCGGAAATATTAATTTGAAATCGTTCTATGTCCGCCATTTTGTATAACCATAAATAAATCGTCTATGATAACAAATCTCATTCAGCCAGCCACGCACGTAGATACAATATCATTATGAGAGTCATCAAAACGAAATTGGAAATGAATGAACGCCATGCAGGGTGCTACGGACCCGATATCAACAATATTGGATATACGTTTACGAGGGAACGAAACAAATAACGCTCATTTCATAATATTGCCAGTAATGTCCCGCAAGATAGCTACGAAATAGGTTTATTGAGATCGCAAGATGAAGGCTGTGGTTTTAGTTCGGTATATTTTAGTGTTTCTGCTGTCGGTATAAAGATTGGCAGATATTCTTCTGTTCTAGCCACTTAGCTGTTTTAAATATTGAAGTATGAAATTAAATGTTTATTTAGAAACTGAAGCTCCAGGCACTTTTTCAAATTATGTGTTGAATGTTGTATCTAATGTTAGCAGATTTTCAATAACTACTTGGATTAAAATGTTAAAAAATAATAGAAGTAGCTAGGAAGAACCAACAAACACCTGAGTTGATATAATTAAAATATTTTACGGTGGACAACATTTATACGATTTAGATAAATAGCCAAGATCTAGAACTTTCTCAATTCGAATTAAAGTGTCAAAAAGCAGTGAATAGTTGCTGAAGATCCATTAAATACACAGTTATCATTAGCGAGCAGGGTTGCCAGTCGGCTCGGATGTTTTGCAACATCAGCGAACAATCACTCGTTACGTTCTGGAAAAAATAAGAACAGCACAGAAGGATCATAAACATATTAACTTAAATTTTTATATTTATTGTTCCAGTTTAATGAAGCAAATAACCAAACCAGTTAGACACTAATAAATAGCATAGAGTCTAAGGACTTGCTTGCTATTTGTTTATTGAAAGTACCTTTTTCATTTTTACCTAGACTGTGTTATAAGAAATATGATGATGGGAAAAGGAATTCTGCTGTATCACGGTAAGTGTAACGTCTACCGATACGTGTAGAATATAATCTCATCATCATCAGGGGGTGCCATCTTCAAAATGAAACTTGGGGATCAGCATACGGTATCCCTCTTGAGCAGCCTGTTTTATTCTCCAAAACCTGTCCTATTTTCCAACTCATAGTCCTGTCCAGGTCGTGATGTCGTCCATCCATTTCCTCCGTGATCGATCTGTATTTTCCCTTCTACCTTCTAGAAGTACCTTCAGGAAATTGCGTGCTTGTTGAAATTTTATATTTTTTCTCTACATCTCAATTTTCTCAAACGCATTCCCATTCATCACAAGAAGTTAAAACTCTATCTTCTCCACATTTAGTGTTCTCGCTTGGGCGCCAATTACAGCAGCATGCCGGCTCTGATTGCTCGGAAAATAACTGCTGAACCGAGCCCGATTCGTTAACCATCCACAGACATATTTCACAACAATACTGTTATGGAACGAAATAACGGAAATACCGTTTTAGTGTTCCGGAACCAAATTGGAAAAACGAAACGAAATTCGAACTACATTTCCGTATTTTATTTGATTACCCCGAATATTGGAGTTTATTGGGGGAGAAAAATTAGGTTATTTCGTTTAATTTTCATTTTTGGTAACGTTAAATATAGATTTTCGATATAACTTTGATGACTCAGTGCAGTGTTCATTAAGTTAAGTGTTATTGTTGTAATATATCCATAGGTAAATCAAATCAGAATAACCAATCAACTCTGTACTCAATTGTGTTTAGTTGTCATAATGGTTAGGTACCTAATTTAAATAATTATTTACTATATAGATCAAGTAGCAATCAACAAGTTATAAAATCAGAATCATTTTAGTTTGAGATGTACGCTGCAATCATTTATGATACGTGATAAATATTTCTAAAATAAGTCCTCCACATAATTTATTTCATTTCTTTTCAAATTTATTTCAAAGTGAATAAAGTTTACGGAACCGGAATCACGATTTATTTTGGTTCCGTTACAAATTGATGCGCGTGCTAGAAATTATTTATTTATTTACATCTGTACCCTCGCTCTGTCAAACCAACGACCTCACACTTTCTGCAACCCTGCCCATAAAACAACTACAGAAGGTCTGCTTCACAAAATTTTGGTGCAAGCATAGAAATAACATTTTTCCAAACCCATGATATTATAATTACTGCCGAACGTTATATGTTGTCCATTTAATAATTGAATTGTCTAATATATATTCGCTAAATCGACAAAATGTGTACCTAAATCTGACTGGGTTAGGTACATAAAAACTAGATTCGGACTGATTTATATACTTCAGCTTTGTGAAGTACTTATCTGATACATACATACATACATACATAGAATCACGTCTTTATCCCTTACGGGGTAGACAGAGCCTAGAGTCGTGAGACTCGAAGGCCACGCTTAGCTAAATAGTGGGATTTCTGATGGAATAGAGATTCAGATATAGTGACAGGATGCTAGCCCATCGCCTATGAGTTGAGGAATCCCCTGTTTAATGCCCTGATAATAAATTAAAAGGTAATTAATTAAATATTTCTCTTAGTTAGGGAATAGTACGAATTATAAAATTGAAATACATTCACCAAATATTTTTTAAACATTCGGCTATCGCTCGCATTTGACCTTGCTCGTTTTATTTCATTTTAAAAAGAAGGTGGCCATTTTATGAACTTCAATGAATTGCGCCTTCTGTCTCTATGTATTTATTTATTGTTACTCCTCAGACCGGCGGCGGGGTTGGCGCCCGTCGCGTTCCGACGTGTAACGAGTAATGTCCAATTTACAATTCACGCGTGTCCTAATGTGATTTATCCGACCCTTTGCCAGTTGCTTCACACACAAAAACAGAATAGAAGGAATACTTGCCTGTGTAGGCACTTGCACACGAAACTATTTCGATGATATCTTAGATTTAGCTAAAAAAATCTATTGAAAAAAGTAGCTCTTTCGTAGCACCTTCTTCCAAGTTTTCTTAAAATTTTCCTTTATAAAAAGTGCCCTGAATTACCAAATTTTCATATGCTATGCTATCTTTAATCTCTTATATTTGCAACTACATACAATAGAGCATTTCGTCTGGTAAATTTAGATAAAAAAGTACATAAGGAAATTCGCGCCATAATTTTCATTGTGAAAACATTTGTTACTGTTATCCACATGTTGATAAAGAACTTATTATTATGTTCATGTTATTAACTCTTTCTATTATATATGTCGTATAGAGAGGTCAAATCGATGGCAGAAGAAAGGCATACATGGAAATTACTCTACCGACAAGAACGAAGTTCTTAAATTAATTGATTAATTGTATGCAATTCTATGCAATTTAAAAATGTGTCTGTTTGGATAACCTACAGCCCACAGAATAGGTTTATATTTGAAAATATTTATTATAGTAATTTCCTCAGACTAATTTCAACATCATGGATATAATATGGATATGGTAATAACTATGGATATGAAATAATAGTTACTCTGAACAACCCATTTAAATTAGTGTAATCAGATACATTAAAATTAATATACTCAAGTACGTTGCGACATGCGCACCAACTAAGACATTAATAATTCAATTTTGAAGCGAATTTAGATCGTCAGACGTTGTATTGTACTCACACAAATTGGCAGAGCAAATGTCTTGTTATCCGTAACTAAATAACGTATTCAATCCTCGGAAAGAAAACAGAATTCCACGAAGAAATGTTAAGTAAATACGACAATTGTACTGCACATCGGGAGATGGATTCCAGATGGCTGGCAAAAAACAAAATGAACAAGAGTTGTTTCATCTCTTACAATTGGTTCTCGAATTTGCAGGAAAAAATTGTAAATAAAAAGAAGTGGAAAATATATATTTTTTTTTGTAATATGCAACAATTTTACCTTTTCTAGGAAAAATAATCATCGAATGATCATAAAAAAAAAATACAAATGTAGTTGTACCTACAAGGTATTTTTCCATCGCTTCCAAGACATATAAGTGTAGAGTATGCCGCGCCATAAACTCTAGCATTTTCTATCGAAATCATCCTACTATCCTACTAATATTATAAATGCGAAAGTTTGGATGTGAGTTTGTGAGGATGTTTGTTACTCAATCACGAAAAATCTACTGGACGGATTTCGATGAAATTTGGCATACGGGTAGAAAATGCCGGGAATAACTCAAAGGGTACTTTTTGTCCCGAAATTCCCACGGGAGTGAAGCCCCGGGGGGCGCGTTCAAATGTATTTCAAATGTGAAGTGTATGTTCAAATATATTTTATTACATATTCCAGTGCATGTATGATTGTATAAAACAAAGCAATGTTTCTATTTATTGTTCCTTTTGACAATCTCAACAAAACTAAATCACGAAACAGAATTTATTAAAATATGAAAAAATATTCACTGAACACATCAGCAATTTGTCCGGAGAGGAGACCAACAAATAAATGGCTATCTCTCGGCCGGATCATGGAAGTTTTCAGCAAAATTGCGTGTAAAATAGACTTTTGACCCGGCTTCCGCGGACGTAACGATAGGAATTCGATTGGGGCCCGTCGCGCCCAGCGTCCTTCCTGAATGCAAATCGAGGGTAAATTCTTCACCCACTAAATTTCCCCCTAACATTTTTAAATTGTAGTAAAATTGGAACTGTTTCATCGCTCAACGAATTCTTATTCAATTTGGAAATTGAAAACCAAGTGCTCGGAGTCAAGAATGAATAAGTATTATTTTAGGCCATTATGGAAAATACAAAAATAGTAAGTGAACCGCACAATATTATTTGTCTTCAAGTATTGGCTCTACTAATTTCGTACATTTTCGTACCTATTTTGTGAGTTATAATTAGGCTTGCCCGTCAATACAAGATAGAGTAATACTATATTAGTAAAGGGCCGATAGATTGAGCAAGCCGATTGCTCAAAAATATATGTCTAATGATACGTTGATATTTACTCATTTATATTACTAGACTTTATTATTGTGACGAAGTGATTAATACATGCGTGATATGCGTATGCTAATACATATACCTAATAATAATAATACTCTACGATATAGGACGTTCTGAAGATTGGTGTCGGATATCGCATGTAACCCGATTGGCCAGGATTATTCTGGCCCGGCAAATTAATATACACACTAATTGTACCATAACCCTAGATGATTGCGTTACTATGTAATTTGTGTGTATGACTTAATGACAGGACCGCTCTATAATTTCCGGGGTCCCTTGTCGCGTCTTATCAAAGGTTTGATTAATTTGGCGGTAGGAGATCATGTTTTAGTTTCATATTATTTAGTATTAAGGATAATTGGTGTCGTTTCCCACAGCTGGACAAAGACAACTATCTCAAAGTGAAAAAGTGAGTAAAAAAAACTCCACACAATCACGCAATTTTGATTTGATATTTTTATACCACTAATTTGACACAAGTTAGAGAAAACAACTGTATACCTACCTACTGATTTGTGTTAATTTCAGAAAATCGTGTGTTTTCAAAACAGTATTTATTATCTGTCATTTTAATATTATTGATTTTCATTTACGTAGTATGATTATCTGATCCTTTTTGTTATTTGTATGATAAAAGCGAACTCCAACTATCATTTATATTGTACAGTACATTTATGCCTCATAACAAAAAGTAACAAGCTAAGTATACCTACTTTTATTTTTGGAATTTTTTCCCTCGTAGCTATACATAAGTTTAAGTATTTAAATATATATTCCGTACTTCCATCTTAGGAGACAAACATGTTTTGGCTTCGTGTGTTTTCTTCCCAAAGTCACGTGGCTTCAATTCCACATCATTTTTATTCCGCCGTCGAGTGCTTCGAATTTCTATGCAAGCTTTACGCGCGTCTAGCAACTTGTTCCAGACTATTTGAGTTGTTCTTCATCTGCCAAACAAAGTGTTCTTGTCGCCATTAGGAAAACTAAGACAGTATTATTTAAAGTTTGTTTACCATTTTTGTTTCATTTGTTTATCACTTAACTGGCAGATTTTGATCAATCTATGTGTGGTTAGTGGTTGGTTACAAAATGTTCTTGAAACCATCTAAAAAAATATATAATTAATAAAATACTTTTCTTTTAAAAAACTTCATTGCGTAATTCTCTTATGTACTTTGTCCTACTTATTGACAAATGTCAATAAGTCTCACCTAGATATCTAACTTTTCCTCACCTAGATATCTAGGTGAAGAAATGTTGCAACTAGGAAATATTTTTTCATTTTTAATCTGTGATGTAGCCGTATTCGCGAAATAGCGTGGCTTGTCGCGGAATTAGCAATCAGCAGGCCGCCCGGCCGCCGCGTGCCGCCGGAAAAATACAGCCTCCGAGCTTGTCCTTAATTACCCCGAGATGAGCCACAAGCAAGCCACGCACAAATGACTATTATTTATTTAATGACTCGACTAAATGAAAATATAAAATATGGTCCGTCTGCTAACACTCAGCGCCGACGACTGTCAGCCTAAATTAGGGGCTATTAAAAGCGGAAACTCCGTTAGAAAAAATTAAGCAGTCTCGAATCCTTTTATGCGTCGCATCTCGTTATAAAAGACGTAAAACTTAACATTCTGCCCCTCAGCAAAAAATGAAGACGGTCGAACTTTTCCACTTTACCGACGTCGAAACGAAGTTCGTTTAAGAGGAATTGTATTTGGAAGTTGTTAATTCAGGGCTTCGTCGCGGTTGTTGGGAGTCTTTCATTAGGGCTCGCCGCGTGGTTTGAATGATAAGGTGAGATCTTGCCTTCGGAAAAATTGAGACAATGTACTGGACCACGCGGATTCAACCCTTTTGCCCTCAGAATGCTAATGATAGCCGTGAACTTCATTTAAAAGTGACAGACATGCTTCTATTTGCATAGTTATTCGATTAATTAATTGCAAACATAATTTGCTGGTTTCAGGAACTTTTTAATTGAAAGTTTGGTGAGTATATTTCACACAAAAATTTGGGAACAATAAACTTCATGTATAAAATTTGGAGCAGTGGTGGCCGAGTGGTATGGCGCCCGCCTGTGACTGCAAAGGTCCCAAGTTTGAATCCTGCCCGTGCTATACATGAGTTTTTATACCAATCTGACTCATGTACCTATGTTAGTTTTCATCGACCACCACTTGCTTCCGGTGAAGGAAAACATCGTGAGGAAACCTGCACTCTGGTTGATCATTATTCAACTAGTGTGTGAAATAGAGAAGGCAATGGCAAACCACTCCATTAAAAATTGCCAAGAGAGTCGTTGTATGTGTTTCATTCGATATAATGACCACGACCCTCAGTCAGTCAGTCAGTCAGAAATACGACTAAAGAGAGAGATAAAATTTGTGTATTTCGTGTATTATTTTATCTAATATTTATCTAACTTGTTATGTAATAATAACAGATTTTTAAGAGAAATTAATATTTAATTTAAATTAATAAAAAAATACAATTTAAAATATAAAAATACACCGCACGGGCACGGACAGAGTTCCAAAGAAATCACGGATACGGCACAGACACGGATAGAGTTCCAAATAAAATTACGGATACGGCACGGACAGGATAGTCGGGGAAATCCCGACAGGGGGTAAAGTTTGTCCGGCGGCACAATAGGGTTGAAGATGTACTGGCGGTACAGTAGGAATGGCAGGCGAAAGTGAGTACCTTTAATCCAGGCTTCGGCCACAGGTCACAACAGCACAGCAGGGGTGGCAGGCGATAGTGTGTGCCTTTATTCCAGACTTCAATCCACAGGTCACAGCAACTTCTTCGTGTTAGATATTGATTAACGACGCGAAAGCTTGCAGGGTCCCGGGGTCAGCAGGCCCCGAGACAAGACCTTTATAGTTCGTACCGTTCTGTTTCTCAGAAGATGAAGACTGACTCATTCTGACATTCAGTGTCTTTATATAGGCCTCGATTTAGAATTTCGTATTGCTTCATAATTTTCAAATAAAATATGAAATTAGAACATTTGCGAAAAGGTATACATAGAAATTTATAGAATTTTAGAAAAAATAAAATCTGACATGCGACAACGCTTAATTGACAATCATAGTTGTTTACAATGAAAAAACGCAAGTAAAAATTTACACAATTTAAAGAATTAAGTATAAAAAAGTGGAAATAAACACGAAATATATATTGGGAAAACCAAAATAACATAAAATAACCAAAAATGAAGATATAGCGGTAAGTTTAAAGAAATATTCCCTAGCAACGTAGAAATTTTACTACAGAAAGTGTAAAAAAAGAACATTTTGAGCTAAATAAGTAATTATAATAGTAAAATAGACAAGAATAAAAGTTAAATAAACATGAATACACTACATTTCCCCCAAAACCCCTGAAAATTTTAACACTAGGTGAAAATTTTGAAGGTTAATAGACAACACTTTCATACCAGCCTATCATACCAAATCTTTCATATTACAATAAACCTTTCATACTAAAATCGATCAAACTTAGGGGTAGGGCTCACAGTCAATGGCTCCTACTCCAAGATAAGTACCTGCCTAGTAGTACTACGTAACAGTTGGCTTATTTAAGGAGTTGTAATCCGCTCACGCTGAAATCCCATTGATGATGAATGATATATGAATATGATATGACTGAAGGCTTATTTTATGAGTAGTCAGCCGCTCATTAGAAAGAAAGTAATGTAATAAAGATATGATGAAAATATATACAGGAAATAATGAATGTATGTAAGTATAGTAGTATTTCTTAGGTATAATTCTTATGTATAACAAGGGCTTATTTTACGAGTTGTCAACCGCTCAAAGAAAGAAATAAATAAAGAGTACGCAATGCAAACTTGCGTAAAGAGAGTAGTGCACATTAAGTAATGCGAATTAAAGTCTCAACACAAGACTGTGTAGAGAGATGTAGAAGAACATTTTTAGTTTAGTTCTTTAGAGGCTTAAGAGCCGATGATAGCAATGAAAATGAAAGGAAATGAGAAAATGCCAAAAATGTAACTAGTAAATGAAGATGGGAACAAACAAAAATAAAATATATACATTAGTTAAGTAAAAGTAAAAGTAAAATAAATTCTAAGTCTTGATATCCTTTATGTGCCATTTTGCACGAAAACCGCTAGCGTCCTCAAGGATATATACCAGTGGAGAGAGTTTTTGTATAACTTTACACCGAACGAATTTAGGAGCTAATTTGGCACTAAAGTAAGAACCGGCATTACTGAGAACGTAGTTCTTACGCCAAACATAATCGTCGACATTAAATTCTTTTATAGTATGACGTAAATTATATCGAACACTATTTTTAGTATGGCAGTCAAATAGAGCTACTTGTACTTTGTCAAAAATTGTCGCAAGTAATCCTATATTAGTAGCATAAATATCACGAGGTAAGAAAGTAAATTCGTCAAGGTTATTCGTAGGAGTATAAACAGAACCACAGCTGATAGTTTCCCTGCCAAAAACTAGAAATGCTGGGGAATAACCCGTAACTGCATTAACTGTACTGTTCATAGCATATTGGATTTTTGGAAGAAAAATATCCCAGGATCTATGATCATCACCTACAAGAGACGCTAAAGCCGTAACAATAGTTCTGTTATACCTTTCAGTGGGATTGACTTGCGGGCAATAATGAGGTGAATAAAAGATAAAAGGTATTTTATAGTTATCCAGAAGTTTTTTGAATTCTCTAGATTGAAATTGAGAACCATTGTCCATAATAATAGTTTGAGGTACACCATGTATAAGAAATACAAAGTTTTCTAGGCATTCGATAATATCTTTAGCGATAGCACGTTTAAGGGGAAAGATTAAAGTATATTTAGAAAAACAACAATTCACAACTAGGATGTGTTGATTGCGTTTCCTTGTCATGGGAAGAGGACCCATTAAATCAAGAGAAATACATTGAAAGGGTCTTGAGCAAACTTTAGGTTTACCCATGGGACCATAAGGTGAATGATTAGGATGCTTATAAGCAAGACAAGACTCACATTCACTTATTAATTGAGCAATGTCTTTGAACATTCCTGTCCAATAATATAAAAGAGAAAGTTTTTTATAGGTTTTAAAAATTCCAAGGTGAGGTTCACCAGGCAAACCATGATTACTTTTAATCAGATTTTCTCTATCACCAGGAAGAGGAACTTCTTTCCATACGAAGTCATCCGTTATAGTATGAAGGGAACGAGAAAAACGATAAAGCTTATTGTCCTTAATAGTATAGTTTGGAAAACTATCAGGATTGTTTTGACAGCCTTGTAAAACTTTATTATACTGTTCTTCCACCGTTAAAACTGAAACATTTAAGTTAGTTTTATTATCCGATAGATTTTTAGAACGAGATAACAAATCCGGTACTACCTTTTCTTTACCTTTTTTATGTTTTAGAATGAAGTTAAAAGAAGATAGACGTACAGTCCATCGAGCAAGTCTGCCAGAAGGATTTGACAGATTTAGAAACCACTTTAGAGCAGCATGATCCGTGTAAATGACAAATTGTCTGCCATTGTCTAAATAACAACGCCAATGTTCGAGAGCAGTGATAACAGCAAGGGTTTCTCTCTCTGTAGTAGAATAGTTTTGTTCATTTTTATTAAGAGATTTACTCATATAAGCTATGACAACTTCTTTGTCTTCTTTTATTTGAGTAAGCATAGCTCCTATACCAAAAGGCCAATGCCGGTTTTTGGCGTCTTTTTTTTTTCGCGCGGCCACTAACCAAACCCTGTTTTTCTAATAGGTAATAACATAATAAACAAAACTTAGTATAGCATATATAACTCTAAACTCAGTCCGAACTGAGTTATTGTTCTCAAATGTTTTTGAGGCGATTTTCATCATATGGGAGCAAGTTCAATAAAAATATATAACAGAATAATTATCTTTGGACATTTTTTATTACCACTATAATCCTTTGAGCCTCCCCCCCCCTTCCCCCCGCCACTGTAACTCCTGACAGCTGCCCACCTTGTTCAGCGAGGAGTGATCCATCGGCTTGTTCGGCGGTTGGTTTCTTTTGGTTGGTTTATAAAAGATTAAAATACACATACAATAATATATTCAATGATTTTATTTCATATTTCACTGCTGTTATAAAATAATACAGTTCTGTTTTACAATACAATGAATGTAGTAATTACAATGCCTGTCTTATAAAATAGAAAAACCGTAGAAGCGTTTACAATAATAATGCTTACTTTGAATTCAAACCAATGTTTCTTTTTTGGGTACATATAGATACACAAATATTTTTCATATGATCTCAAGTTCAACAATTTTTAAACTGCAATATAAAAATAACGTGTTAACAAAAAACGATTTAATAATATAAAAGGCAGTTTTTGTTTGAAATAAATTCATCGCCGCTAGACTCCTCAGCCTCATTCTCTACATCATGGCGTATTATAATGTTATCTAATAAGGTCGCGGGAGGAATTAAGTTCTCCTGATATCTCCCCCATCCTAAATACCATAATACTGACATGACGTGCGAACAACAGCCAAGGGTTCGTTTGCCGACGATGCAACTGCAGTAATGACCGTATATGGCTTGTCTGCCTCTCATACCACCTTGTACCAAAATATACGTGTAATAAATACGAGACTGTCTATGTCTCGATTGTATTCGCGCCCTCAGCAACCATGGATTTATAGCTGTAATACTGAAATCTTCCAAGCCCTCTAAGTCGTTATCTCTGCATACTTCTATTTTATATGTTCCTTCATCGTTCTTAACATGCTCGCCGTAGTAACTACGAGCTTGCTTTATTTGGTATGTTCCTAATGCATATATAATTAACTCGTCCATGCTAAGAATGGGAAAGTCATTTGTTATGTGATTGAGATCTGTTGCTGTTATTGTCATGAATATAGTTCTTCTAGCGTTCATATTTTTATGAATAATAGATAGATAGATAGATAGATCAACACTTTATTGCACCATTTACAAAAGAACATACAAAAGAGACAAAATTAAATACAAAAATGAGCGCAAAGGCGGGCTTATCGCAAATGCAATTTCTTCCAGCCAACCTTTGGGTGGAAGGAAATATACATGACAAAAATGTAGGGTGCAGTAAACACTAAAGATAAAGGATAAAAAAATTAAAAATAAACTAAACATTGATAAAATAAATATACACAATCAGGACAATATGGAAATAAATAAAATTAAAGACTCAGATAGTGAGACTTTACCTGCTTTCTGAAGGATAATGTAGTCTGCGAGGTGATTTTCATTATTTATAGTTTCTCTTATTGCATTTAAGATATCATCAACCAATCTGTGGTCTGTTAGAGGGCGGCCAAAGGCATTAAGCAAAGCCCCTGCTATTTTTATTTCTAAAAATAAATGACCTATAGCTCTGTTATTAGTTGTATGTCTCAACAGTTTAAATTGATTTTTTAAGCGTCCATTCATCGTTTCAACCACCCATCGACACAGCGTAACCATTCTTGATTTGTTTGCATCTAACATATCGCTGACCTGTTTAGGTGAAAACGTATTATATACGTGACGGACAACAAGTGAAATATCAATCCATACTGGATCAAACCTATGTTGTTCGCATACGCGTACGCCTTGCTGTATATAAAAGCTATTCTCTTGTAGAATTATAGATCTCAAATTCTTGTCTATTCTAAGCAAGTTACTGTTTTCACAATATTGAAATATACAAGTTCTCATATTGAAAGGAGCTCTTGAAAATCCTTGTATAGGAAAGCTCAAAACATTTCGGACTGGTAGTACCTGTCCCACTGGCACCATTTGTTCTCGTTCAGAGCTGTCAGGTACGGATTCGATGTCAGCAATCTCACGGTCACTATCCGCTGGCTCAGGATCGGGCTGAGATCTTCTTGGTTCGTCAGCTACGGATTGAACATCACCCTCAGCTGCGACTGGTTCACGTTGTGTGTCCAACTCGCCTCGTTGAATATAGCGTTTTGCTTGTTGAAAACAAGGTTTACAAATCCGGTCTTCACTGGATATCTGTAGAGAGATAAATATAAATGACAAACTTGGTTTTTACTAGAAACTTCTGGTGGCATTTGGAATTATACAGTGGAATTTAAACCGGTAATTGGAACACAAAATATCTTAATGCTTCCTCTCTTTTGTCCTATTAACATTATGAAATTGTACTTATTTTAAAAACATGATTAAAGAGTGTGAAAAAGAATGAAAGTATTCGTAAAACATTTTGATATAATGTTTACATACCTCAATAATATTTCTAACTTCAGCCAAATAATCAATCAGAAATGGATGTTTCTGGAAGTGTTGTCAAAGTCAAAGTCAAAGTCAAATTTTTTTATTGAAACTTGGCCTTCAAAGAAGGCTCTTTTTCACGTCGATAACTAATTATTTAATCATAATATTTTATGTCTCAAAGCTACAAACTACTAGCATTTCGGAACGACCACTGCTGAGAAGAAATGCCGAAAGAAACTCATGAAACAGTCTTGGTCGCCTAGCATGCCAGAGGGGCTATTCATTAACTTTATACATACACTAGATTGTGTACAGTCAAAAATAAAATAAAATATAAGTAAAAAAATAATAATAATATAATAAAACATGTTATGTTTGTGATCAAGTGGACGTAGTTATGCAAACCAGATCCAACCCACACCTTGGCCAAAATTGAGTTCTGTACACAAAATTATTCAAAAATAGGCCTTACGTTTATGGAAAAAAAGACCAGTGTCTCCAGTGTTTCATTGGTCTAAAAAATTTATTTTTTTCAAAGATACCATCTTAAAACAACATATTTGGAATGTAAGAAAAGATCCAAGCAGCGTGATTTTCAGGAAATAAAACATAAAACTAAATCCATGTCACTTGGTTCCATATATAATTATGAAATTGTGATTTTATGAGGATCATGCCGCTTGGATCTTATTTGCATAATAAATATACTCACAATTGCATATTTTGAATAAGATCCATTTCACATGGTTCTTTGTTTCGTTTTGAATGAATACAGTTCTTACGAAACATGCGGTTTGGATCTCGTCTATGTAACGTTTTACGTAGTTATGCAAACCAGATCCAACACAAAAATATAGAATGTTAGGAAATTGATGTTTTACTTTGGGACTTAATATTTAAATATAAGGAAAGTTTATTAAATACGCTAATAAGTAATATCATAGATAATACTTAAAAGTACACGGTCAAAATTCTATTACAGCGTTTGAACAGTAAAATGTCTGAATTTTCATGGAAAACATTGAATGGATCCTGTTTGCATTAAGTTAGTTTGCAGTTTTTACACGACTGACCAAAAAGGAGTGTTATGTTTTCAGGGTTCATGTATGTATGTAAGTATGTATGTATGTAAGTTTCTTTATTCCACCATAAGTCCTGAACGGCTTAACAGATTTTGATGTGAGAGGTATTTTTAGATTCCTTGCATTCCTCCGAGTGACATAGGCTATATGACGTCATCATAAAAACAAAATGGCGGATTATATATGCGATAAATAGCAGACCAAAAAAATTAAATTTGATCAATCTTATCGAGTAGGGTATCAAATTGAAGGGCTTTGAAAGGCGATTTCAAAAATGTATATAACTTATATTGTATGTACTTTTTGTGTAAAAACTTGTCAGTCGTGTTTTTTTATTTTTAATAATTAGCTTGTTTCTTAATTGCCTATATACCATGTACTGTGAAACAATTGATTTTGTTTTATACATTGATGCAATGTTTTGATATTAAGACAATATAATGAAGAGGCATCGGCGAATTACAAATGGCTTTATTTTTAATCATAAATTTAACCAAAGTTTCAAAATGCTTTGTTAAAAGAATAATATTAAAGAATAATATCTGAAAGCTTTTGCAGTTATTCTCGGAGAATGTCTAAAAAGCTTTCAGATATTATTCTTCGGGTTCATTTAATTCAATCTCGAAGTCCGGCGCTCCCGAAAAACCGTCGACATCATCAACAATCCTGTCATCTCTAGTCAAATTCTTATAGAAATTACGTACATCGTTTGGAATAACATGTAAAAGACTTCTTATGTCTTCCAGTTTAACACTGGGTATGGGCTTTCCATTAGGCCAAAGTGAATCCATTCGGTTCTTGGACATAATTGGTTGTCTACCACGGGTATTCTTTCTGTATGTTGAGCTCCTTAAAATCTGCTTCTAAATTTGTTCTCATATAAATTCCTTTTTAAGAACTGGTTCCTTAGTTTTAAGCCATGAAATTTTCGATTTATCGACTGCTATTTTCTTATTTGTAATAATGTTTTCTAATTTGTAACATGAAAGAAAATCTTCTTTAGTCATTTTTGTCACATGCATGTGTTTATTCTTCTTGCAATTTTTTATTAATTCTATGTAATCTTGTAGTGTATAAAGTCTCTGCTGTAATTTAAAGTATATTCTATCCTCCCAAAGTCAGTGTCATTAGGCTAAAAGCTATGCCCTGATTCTAAAAATCTAATACTTATCTGTTGCAAAGTCGGATGATCGCATAACATGGCTTTAAGCATTAGGGTTAGCTTTATATTACCATTCTGCCTATCAGCCAAATCACTATAAAGTATTAGGTGTCTAACATCAGGCTTAAGCTTCTCAGTAAGATCTCAGAATCAGGGCATAGCTTTTTGCCTAATGACACTGACTTTGGGAAGATAGAATGTGCTTTAAAATTACAGCAGAGACTTTATACACTACAAGATTACATAGAAATAATGAAAAATTGCAAGAAGAATAAACCCATGCATGTGACAAGAATGACTAAAGAAGATTTTCTTTCTTGTTCAAAATTAGAAAACATTATTACAAATAGGAAAATAACAGTCGATAAATCTAATGAAAAGCCCATACCCAGTGTTAAACTGAAAGACATAAGAACTATTTTACATATTATTCCAAACGATGTACAGATGTACACAATGTTTATAAGAATTTTACTGGAGATGACAGGATTATTGATGATATCGACGGTTTTTCGGGACTTCGAGATTGAATTAGATGAACCAGAAGAATAATATCTGAAAGCTTTTTAGACATTCTTCGAGAATGTCTACAAAAGCTTTCAGATATTATTCTTTTAACAAAGCATTTTGAAACATTTGTTAAATTTTTGATTAAAAATAAAGCCATTTGTAATTCACAGATGCCTCTTTATTATATTGTCTTAATATCAAAGCATTGCATTAATGTATAAAACGAAATCAATTGTTTCACAGTACATGGTATATAGGCAATTAAGAAAAAACTGCAAACTAACTTACTGCAAACAGGATCCATTCAATGTTTTTCATGAAAATTCAGACATTTTACTGTTCAATCGCTGTAATAGAATTTTGACCGTGTACTCTTAAGTATTATCTATGATATTTCTTATTAGCTTATTTAATAAACCTTCCTTATATTTAAATATTAGGTCCCAAAGTAAAACGTCAATTTCCCAACATTCTATATTTTGGTGTTGGATCTGTTTTGCATAACTACGTCCAAGTAACCACAATAAATTGGTTAAGAACAAAAAATAGAAATAAAATTCGAATCAGGATCGAAGCAGGATCCCCTGGCAACACCCGTTCACAAGTTTGAACATTTTAGAAAAATAAATACTTTCAGTCAAAGGGTAGGTAGGATCGTAGGAGGAGTGTTGCGTAGTCAAAGGGTAGGTAGGATCTTCTTACACTGTTATTGCTTCGACTTATACTTCGAAGACAAGAAATGCACTGTCTTCGATCCATATTCCACTGTATTTATATTAAAACAGCACGCACAATAATGCTTCACTACACAAATCAGAAGGTCCAGTAAACAAGCCAATTCTGTTAGGTAAGATATCTATCGGAGTCAGTTTTGACGACCTCCGTGGCCTAACGGTTAACACGCCAGACTGCTACACCGGAGGTCCCGGGTTCGATCCCCGGACAGGTCAAGATGGAAAATGATCTTTTTCAGATTGGCCTGGGTCTTGGATGTTTATCTATATATGTATTTGTCATAAAATATAGTATCGTTGAGTTAGTATCCCATAACACAAGTCCCGAACTTACTTTGGGGCTAACTCAATCTATGTGATTTGTCCGTATATATTTATATTTATTTATTTAGTTAAACAAGCCAAGTCGTAGTTTGATTATTCAGTAAAAAAAAAACAGGAACTAGGAACGCACACGAACGAACTACACGAAGCCAGAACGGTGAGTGATTTTCAAATGGAATTCAATCACCAATCCAATATCTATTGCTCGTAAGTAATGAAAGAGACAAAATATGAATCTGCGCCTGTGAAAGCAAGAAGTAATAAAAGAATACTTACTCATTGATGCGCAGGGATGGGGTAGAGGGGGTGGAAGAAGGGGTTTTGGGATTTGCATTGTTCACACAAATACCGATGTATGACTCACCCATACCTGCAAACTCGTCGAACAATGTATGCAGCAGCCAGGAGGGGGGAGGGAGTTACGGCGTGTAAGGCCTCAAAGGATTATAGTGGTAATAAAAAATGTCCAAAGAGAATTATTTTGTTACATATTTTTATTGAACTTGCTCCCATATGACGAAAATCGCCTCAAAAACATTTGAATATTTAACATTTTCTAACCCCAATAACTCAGTTCGGACTGAGTTTAGAGTTATATATGCCATACTAAGTTTTGTTTATTATGCTATTACCTATTAGAAAAACATAGTTCGGTTAGTGGCCGCGCGAAAAAAAAAAGACGCCACTTCTCATAGTCGAATCGGCATTGTCCTTTGATGCATCAGTGTGCACTGAAAAAGGGAGATTGAAATCAGGACAAGAAAGTACTGGTGTAGTTACTAAAGCTTCTTTTAATTTCAGGAAAGCTTGATTAGCTTCAGAGTTCCACATAAATTTAGCAGCATTTTTACCACCACTATTTAGTTTATTAAGCGGAGCAGCAATAGTGCTAAAATTAGGAATAAATCGACGGAACCAGCTACATGTTCCTAAAAATCGACGAACTTCTTTACGAGAAGATGGAATAGGGTATTCCAGAATAGAATCAATTTTTTTAGGATCAGCACAAAGACCGTGTTCATTTACCACGTAACCTAAGTATTTTAATTCGTTTTTAAAGAATACACTCTTTTCAAAGTTAATAGTTAGACCGGCATAAGATAGTTTTTCAAATACTTTGATTAGAAGCGATATATGTTCCTCGAATGATTCGCTAATAATAACGATATCATCAAGATAACAAAAGACTTTATTATCAAATTCAGGAGTAAATAACGTATCCATAAGACGCTGTTGAGTAGCTGGAGCATTAGTAAGTCCGAAGGGCATGACAACAAATCTGTACATTCCTCTACCAGGCACATAAAATGCTGTTTTATCTCTGTCAGCAGGATTTAGGGGAATTTCCCAAAAAGCTTTAGCAATATCAATGCTAGAAAGGTATTTAGCATTTTTTAAATGATCCAGTATTTCATTGATTAAAGGAAGACTATAAGCATCTTTGCGAGTAACGGAGTTTACTTTTCTGCTATCGACGCAGAATCGCCATTCGCCATTCTTTTTAGGGGTTATTAAAACGGGAGATAACCAAGGACTCTCACATTTTTCAATAACTTTCCATTCAAGCATCTTATCAACCTCGTTGATTAGCGCATGTTGTTTTACGGGAGAAAGTCTATACGAGCGTTGTTTAATGGGAGGATTATCGCCAGTATCGATTTTATGACAAATTAGGTTAGTTCGACCTAACTCACCCTTTTCTTCAAAAGAAATACTTTTAAAACGATTAATGATATCATCAGCGATATCCTTCTGAGATTTGGAAAGATTATCGTAAGGTAAAATTTTTTTATCGTCTGAAATTGCAAGACAATTATTATTAAATATTGTAGAAAATAAGTTAGGTACTAAGTTAAACTTTTTCCAAAAATCTACCCCAAGGATTAGTGAGGGAGTTATTTCTGGGAAAACGAAAGCTCTAATTAAGTGAGTTTGACCATTAAAAGTAATAGGAAGATCAAAGTGACCTAAAGATTTGAGTTTATGATTATTAGCAGTAGACACAACAACCGACTTAGACTTGGATAACGAAAAACCCAATTTCAGAATTTCAAGATGTGAATTTTTTCCTAAAATAGTTAAAGAACTGCCACTATCTAAAAGTCCTGATAATGAAACATTATCAATTGATATATTGATAAAAGGACGATTAGAATCCTTTTCATTCTCATAGAGAACAGAAGAAGTTCTATAACAGAGGAAAAAGTTTTTTATTGTTAATAACCAATCATTCCAATCTTTTTGATTAAATTTATTATCCAAGTCACATTTTAGTTTTTTGAATTAGTTGAAGATTTGCCTGCATTGCATTTAGGGCAATCAGGAGTTTTAACATCTTTTGTACCACATTTAAAACATATTAAAAATCTAGGTTGAGGGCATTCGTTAAGAGAATGACCATTGGTACGACAGCGTACGCAATAGATATTAGGGTTAGGAGATACACTAGCAGACTTATTAATTGTATTTACAGATTGCTTCGATTGAGGCTGAGAGTTATTTTTATTAAAGTAAGTATGTTTTTGAAACTGAGACTGAAAATTATTTTTGTTGAAGAATTGTTTAGCATTCGAAGTAGAAGGGGAAGGTAATTTATAATTAAATTCTGAGCTAAAAGAATTATTTTCATTATCAGGTTCCTTAAAGTTTTTATCTCTATCTAGAATTTTCTCATAACTTTGACAGGTATTGATCAAAGAAACGACAGAGTCAACATCTTTTAAGGCTACGAACATCGAATAACAAGGTCTTATGTTCCTTAGTAAAATTTCGAGTTTCTCAGACTCGGAAAGTTTTTTGGTAAGACGTGAGAACATACCGAACATAATTGAGATATAAATTACAATGGGTTCATTGTCACCTTGGGTTCGATTCCTGATGGCATTTAGTAGTTTATAGTCGTAGTCAGGTTCACCGAAGTCTCTTATCAAAAGATTAGTAACTTCGTCCCAAGTTAAATTACAATTTAGTTCTTTTTGAAATCTAAACCAATGTAAAGCATTGTCAGTAAAAATTTCGAAAGCTTTGTTTAGAAGTTTCTCTTTCGAAATATTTCGAGAAATACGAAATTCTTCTATTTTTTGAAGAAAAGATTTCGGACAGGTTTTACCATCATAGCAAATCTTTTTTAGGTCGTTTAAGGAAGAAGGAAGTACCAAATTTTGTAGGATTTCAGGATTGAAACTACTGAGAACAGTAGAAGAAGATTGAGGAATAGGTAAAGTTGTAATTTGAGGAAGGGGTGGAGTGGGCGTGGAAACATTTTGCTCTGCGTTCAGAAAAGTAAAAGGTTCAAATCGTTTTTCAAGTTCGACAAATTTATCTTTGAGGACATCAAATTCTTCTTTTTTATCACTGTGTAAATCTAAATCAATTCTATCTAAGCGATAGTGTAGATGATTTAAATAAGTCTCTATTTTAGGGAGAATTTTTGAGTTACCCGACTCAAGTGAGACTAATTTTAATTCAGTGTAAGTTAATGTAGCTTCAATCCCGTTGAGATCATCCTCAATTGGCAAAGGAGAATCTATAATGTCATCGCTCAATATAGATTGCGTAAGCGAAACGACTTGTTTTTTTAATTGAGGGAGCTTATCAGCTGGTTCCTCCAGTCTAACCTTGACTTCGTATTCTAACTCGGCTTTATTGAGCAGACTATATGCAATTGGACGAGACATTTTAGTAGAAGTTTAGGAGTACTTGTACAAAGTAAAGTACCTAAGTATAGTACCTTAGTTTAGTAAAGAGTTAAAGTCAAGTTATAGAGTCTAAGTCCAAGTCAAGTTAGTCAATAAAATAAATATTTATTGAATAAATATTTAGTATGAATGAGTTCTATGTGAAAAAGAGACCAGTGTGAAGTTAATTTAGTGTTTAAGGTCGAGAATCTAAGGCAAAATTAAGAGAACGTGTAGGTGTGTTTTTTAGAATTTAGAGGAGAGACAGAGCCAAAAGATGCGATGGGCGCCAACTGTTATGTAATAATAACAGATTTTTAAGAGAAATTAATATTTAATTTAAATTAATAAAAAAATACAATTTAAAATATAAAAATACACCGCACGGGCACGGACAGAGTTCCAAAGAAATCACGGATACGGCACAGACACGGATAGAGTTCCAAATAAAATTACGGATACGGCACGGACAGGATAGTCGGGGAAATCCCGACAGGGGGTAAAGTTTGTCCGGCGGCACAATAGGGTTGAAGATGTACTGGCGGTACAGTAGGAATGGCAGGCGAAAGTGAGTACCTTTAATCCAGGCTTCGGCCACAGGTCACAACAGCACAGCAGGGGTGGCAGGCGATAGTGTGTGCCTTTATTCCAGACTTCAATCCACAGGTCACAGCAACTTCTTCGTGTTAGATATTGATTAACGACGCGAAGGCTTGCAGGGTCCCGGGGTCAGCAGGCCCCGAGACAAGACCTTTATAGTTCGTACCGTTCTGTTTCTCAGAAGATGAAGACTGACTCATTCTGACATTCAGTGTCTTTATATAGGCCTCGATTTAGAATTTCGTATTGCTTCATAATTTTCAAATAAAATATGAAATTAGAACATTTGCGAAAAGGTATACATAGAAATTTATAGAATTTTAGAAAAAATAAAATCAGACATGCGACAACGCTTGACAATCATAGTTGTTTACAATGAAAAAACGCAAGTAAAAATTTACACAATTTAAAGAATTAAGTATAAAAAAGTGGAAATAAACACGAAATATATATTGGGAAAACCAAAATAACATAAAATAACCAAAAATGAAGATATAGCGGTAAGTTTAAAGAAATATTCCCTAGCAACGTAGAAATTTTACTACAGAAAGTGTAAAAAAAGAACATTTTGAGCTAAATAAGTAATTATAATAGTAAAATAGACAAGAATAAAAGTTAAATAAACATGAATACACTACAAACTTTTCATTAAAAAAATACATGACTTGAATACATATGATATCAAACAAAAAGAATCACTGAGTTATATTAAAACATCAAGGAAAATAACAACGGACAAAGACGAATTGCAAACCACTGCAATATTAATTACAAAAATCCTCATACGTTATATTATATTTTCAATAAAATTAAAATAATAATATTTCACAAAAACCTCTACAACCCAACGATTTCAATCACAATGAACCCTCTCGTCAGAAAAGAGACATTTCCCCAAACTGGGCTTAACCCCAGAGTAACAATTACAATAGTTTCCCTCAGAGCGCGCGACTGCGTGCAGGCTCAGTGAACACGTGTAGGGTGCCTTTCAGAAAGGCTAAAAAAGGACAGCGCATGTTGCGGCTCTCGACAGGACAATGAGAAACACTTCCGCCCTGCTGTGCGTGAATATAAAATAGGCCGTAGGCATACAATAGATAATGTACAAATTATAAAAAGGGAACTTTCAGAAAACGGGTGTAGTTTTATTTTTGTACACGACTGACCAAAAAAGGAGTGTTATGTATTCAGTGTTCATGTATGTATGTATGTATGTTTGCATGTATGTAAGTTTTTTATTCCATAATAAGTCCTGAACAACTTAACCGATTTTGATGTGAGAGATATTTTGGATTCCTTGCATTCCTCCGAGTGACACAAGCTATGTGAGTTGTCAGTCGTGTTTTTTATTTTTTAATAATTGGCTTGTTATATTACTTGTTTCAGTGTATTTTACGTTTTCCAATTTAATTTTCTAGTTTATTAAAACCAAAATTTTTTAACAAAGTATTTTCTTTTGAATAAATAAATAATAGATACAATCATATTTACTCCAGAATATTAAATTATGATATTTATATAAAAAAATGATCTAGGTGCATGATTTGAGTACCCATATCTACAAGTGAAGTGAATAAATTCATAGTAAAAAACTTTTAAAAAGAAACTTTTATTATAACTCTCAACAAACCCTTTCATTTGATACCATATTGTAGAAATGCATTACAAATAACTATTCCGCCATTTTGGATGGTCCGCCATATTGGTTTTAGGATGACATCACATACCTCAAACTAAATGTGTGTACAAAATTTCAGCTCAATCGGTTGAAGATATCTACTTCAAAATTGAGTTCTAAGATTCCACCCGAACGAACATACTTACATACATTGCAAGTATGGTCTGATATATTGGATTTAGAATGACGTCATATCATGCATTGCCATCCAAACTAAACGTGTGTACAAAATTTCAACTCAATCGGTTGAATATATCTACTTCAAAATTGAGTTCTAAGATTCCACCCGAACGAACATATTTACATACATTGTAAGTTAAATAAAAGCTTTTAATTTTAAAAAATAGTTCTCATCAATATGATGAACACACGAATTTTCCTTCTGTACTATATTTATTTTGTGACGAAGCTGTGCTGTACGCATATTTTTTTATTACCCATGTAAAGATTTTATCGAAGGCCACCACTTGCTTATTAAATAAAGAAAGTTACGCGCAGAGCGCCGTTACCATAACAAATATTATTGACTGGCATCGGAAAGGGGATAGGAACTGCTGAAGTAGTATAAAAGAGTCTTAACATTTTATAGTCATAGGAAACGTAGTCTCTTTCGTACTGCCTATATTTGTTATCGATGTGATTCGGATTGAGTTTTTACGTCAGAGATTTTAGTAAATAAAGGTACAAACGTATTAAAATAACTTTCGTATTTTTTAAATTTTAATTTGTATTCCGCATTATTTTGTGTTTATTGTGGTACCCCGGGGCTCCGCTCCCTTAGGAATTTCGGGATAAAATGTACCTATGTCCTTCCCAGTACTTCTTACTATATGTATGAGAAGTTTTAAGAATATTGGTTCAAGATAAAACTTGAAGCGGTAACAAACAAATTAACTCACTTTCGCATTTATAATATTAGTTCGGATATAACGAAATCTGATAAATGATAGCAATCATATTTGAATTCTCAGTATAATAAATTCTCGTAGCTTAATTTAAATATTTTATTTCTCAGATTAAGATAATACGTTTAATAAGTGAGGTAACCTACTACTTTAACCTATATATTTATTACTCTGTAATAGTAGATACAGGAGTAAAAGTGAATGAACGAAACCAATACATCACGTAGAGCATATGTCGTAGCAACTGTCTACGACGTGACGAGCTACGGGCTACGACCTGCTACGAGTGCTACGACTGCTACGAGTACATTGCGATCCCGAAAATTATTTTACTCCGAACAATAAAGTTCACGACAAGAGTTATTGGGTAACTTTGGATATAAATAAAGACTGAATCGATGTTGCTGAAGGTAATAATATATTTTAATATCTTTGCTTCCTTGTTTATGTTTTATATTATACTTTTTAATTCAAAAGCATTTTTAGTCTTATTTTGTATTTTCTTACTGTAGATAGAAATAATTAGGTGTGCAGATAAATGCATTAAAAATAACCAAGTCAATCGTCTACGTTTGGCTTATATTCATACTATTCAATTTTGATGATACTAATATTAGAAAAGGCACAGTCACTTGCGAGATTGGTTAGGGTTTCAGTTTATATTGTACAGTCACCTGCATATCTTACTCATGTATGCACGGACCTCTAAGCTGCGGTAATAGTAGCGAATTTGCAATAAAGGTAGGTTAATCTGATGTTCACCGTACAGAGAAGTAATAGTCCAGGATTGCCTCATTGCAATTACCCGATTGGCCCCGGTTATCCCGGGTTCAGACGAATTAATTACTCTTCCTAGAGAGAGATAGAAATAAATGAATTTTGATGAAAAACGTGACTGATCAGGCTAATTTATTGCAGCAAAAACATCTGAGGAAACCGCTAGCTCCACCCTTTGTTTGTTTTGCAATTAAATTGAATCGTTCGGAGGTAAGTACCAACCATGACAGAATAGCGTCTTATTTATTACTATTATTTTGTTTGTGCTGATATTTTATTTGGGAAAGATTTTGTTGTAATTTGTCATTATTACTAGTGGTTCTGTCAGAACAGTAGACCTCGCGAGCCCTTTCACGAAATAACCGATATTTTACCGTGTCCCTGGCTAAAAAGAGTTTTGAAACCAACCTACCAATGCTGGAAAGAAAGTAAAAAGTTTTTTCTCATATTTTACCCATAAGCCCAAAGATGTTCTTGTGGTTGGTCAATACCACTAAAAAAAATACTGAAACCTGCCTTTTTTGCCTCAAATAATATAAATAATAATATAATAATAAATATAGACGGACAAATCACACAGATTGAGTTAGCCCCAACGTAAGTTCAAGACTTTACGGGATGTTAATTTAACAATACTATATTTTATAACAAATACATATACATAAATATCCAAAACCCACGTCAATCTGTAAAAGATTATTTTCCATCTTGACCCGACCGGGGATCGAACCCATTAGGCCACGGAGGTCGTCAGACGTCAGAAATGCATGGTACCTATTGGTTATATGTATGTATATGTTATTTGCGCAACAAAATTGAAGTTCAAAAAAGAAAGTTCAATTTGAAATCGAATCTCTCTGATTAGTAGGTATGTAGGTAATATATATATTACTTTTTTTTATAATAGGATTCTAATCATACAATGAAGTTTTTTGATATCAGATTTATTTCAAGTGTTCAAGATAATTCTACCATGCAAAGCAATCCACAATACAATACCATTAACCAAATAAATACACACAATTCAAACCCAAGCAAGACAAAAAAAAGCCATATGATTTTTAAGAACCATTTAATTTTATTTAATAAATAAATCAAGTCACTCTTGTAAACGTATTAGCGATTTTGCGAGTATTAAAAGCTTTGCTGCGCCATCTATTGATTTTTTTGTGAACTATCGTATGAGAATTTATAACATATGGATTTATAGCGGTTTTATTGAATTTTACTATGTTGTTCAAACAAAAAAAATGCGTCTTAATAAGAATAACAAAAATGTCTAATGACATTTTTGAATTATTTTTTAAATAGCTGAGATATGAGGTTTTTTTTATATATTTCGGCCATTTTTTTAAATTTCGAAAAACTGGCTCGACTAAAAAATTCTATAAAATTACCGAACCTGCTTACAAAATTTCATGAGAATCGGTTCAGAAATGCGACCTGTAGGCGATAACATCCGGACAGACAAAAGAATTTTCGGCTAGTGGAAACTGAGACGCTTCGCTCGCTGCGCTCGCTCGGTCGATTATTTAATTCCGTGGCTAGGTGATTTTTTAGTTTCTGACTAAATAATATTTTCTTTGATGATGTAAAAACCGACTAAGGAATTTAAAGTCAGTTTAACTACCTACTACTGCTAGGACTACGGAAGAGTGAGGCAGCAGTGTAACAAAAAATATATAACTCTTTAACACTGCGTTCAAAATCCCGCAGGCATTTTTTTTAAATTGAACTACTTACACCTTTCATAAAATTAATTAAGTATTGATTCAATTTCACAGACATAAGTTTAATCACGTCATTCAATGGGAATTAAACAATATAAATGAAGATAATTTTAATTTAAATATTTATTACATTTTTTTTATCTCCCAGCCAGACGTAGAGGACATAGAGTCATGCAATATAAAGTACCATACTACTTAGCGTGATTTTATAAATATGTATGTGTACTTAGAATAATAAATTTAAGTACTTTATGACACCTGTTCAAACCTATCATGAAGTAGCTCAACAATTTCCGAGCTATTGCAAATACAACCTCGGGAGCAAAGAGGGTCGTCAAGTTGACAACCTTGCATTGTTTTACAACAGTTGAACTTGGAATGGCTTGCAGGTAAACTCCGACGTCAGACTGAGGCTGGCTGAGCTGTTTGAATGGCTCCTCATTATATTCTGTACAGTCAAGAGTCAAAAGTGCAGTAAGAATCTACAAGGCATTATGATCATTAAGGCTACGAGATAAGGTCTTCGAAATATGACTGCATTTATGACGCTTGACTGTACGTATGATAGTTGGGGACAACACAAGCTGAGGCACTCCTTTGTCTACTTTTGAGGAATTTATATATAAGACATAATATTCAGCTTGCAAATGTTAGTATGGCAATAAATGATTTTTTATTTTATTTATTTACCTATGATCATTGATAGGTAAACACACTGGTTTTTAAGACAATGTGATAAGGTTTAAAATTGTGTACATATAAATGCTCGTGATTGTACATAGATGTATGTTTTTAGTATATTTTAAACAAGTTTTTTTTCTACCTTATGGGACAATAGTCGTGCATTAAAAAAGTATAATAATAATTTAATAAGCATTATGGTTTCTCTTCATCTCTTTTGGCATTAAATATTCTGCTTTATTTTAACTAATTATAATTAATATAATTTTATATAATTTTTAATTATTATTTTTTTTGCATTTAAACTATTGCAGTTAATATTGAATTCATATTGCATGACTTTTACGTACTGTGAGTATTGTGAGACAAAACTTTTACTGACGCACATTTTTTTTAATTTGTATCCACCTAACGTTAATTAAAACGTAAAACGGCTAGATTTATTCATGAATTTCAGTATCTGTATAACCATCAATGGCAGACAGGTAAATCCACTTGTCGGTAGAATTTCAATGCGTAATAGCCGCCGTCACATTAAGCCAAGGGTATATCTACCTATATTCAATTTAAGACCTTATTGCATCGCCCGAAGATACAACTTGATACTCTACTTCTCATATTGGTTATATTATAAAATATAGAGTGAAGAGAAAGAAATCTTCATCTGTTTTGGTCATAGATTTAGAGAATATAGTTTGTAACTAATATTTTAGTGTGGTAAAACTATTGCATTTTCATAGTTTAATGGATATTGAACTCATTACATACTATTACAGTAATGCTTAGTTTTAAATAAAATTTTTAAACCTTTTCGTATAGTTTTTGCCTTTTAGATGAATCAAATAATAATAATCTGTTATGACCAAATTGCTCCTTCGAGTCAACGTGTTGACCATTATAAAAAGTAGCTGATAAACTACTGTACATATTTTATCCGTTATATTTCGTACAATATAGGTTGAGTTTTTTGAAAACTGTCAAATAGTATTGAAAAAATAGTATATCTGTCTCTGTCGCTCTCATTTTAAATATATCGGTTCTTTTTGTTGTTATAATACTCAACCTATATTGTAAGAACTATAACGCATAACATATCGACAGTGGTTTATCATCTACTTTTTATAAAAGTCAATGTTTAATGATGAATGGTATATGTAGCTCCATTTCCGTACCAAGGCTGCTTTGTAGCCGGGGCGAAGTGGAAGTGTTTGCTTTACGCCCGGCCCCGTCCGCGATGGGATAATGGCGTTCCTGTCACCGCGTCGAGATTCCGTTCCGATTCCTTTAATGAATTCCGAATATACGTGATCCGCGATTTTATCCCGTTTTACACCAAATGAACTCGGACTTAGGGTGGTGGATTCATTTTGCTACTTTCTTTCTTGTTGCTGTAGTATACGAGAATATTGCTCGTTGCTGGGAGAGTCACGTGGTTACATGCGATAATTTTCTTGGGGATGATGATTGAATGACTGGAATTGGCCTTTTGCATTTTAAACACTTATAATCTTTTTGTCAAGTAAAAATTTTAGGTTAAAATATAGTTTCCATTACGATTTTTTTTTTCTACGGACACAAATGTTGGTTACACATGAGTCATTAGTGTTTCTCTTTAAATTTTAAGTGCTAACATTAGTACTTATAAATTTCTTGCTAACAAATCAAAATAAATATTAACTTTTAATTTTAATACCTACTTTGTCAATAAATCAAACGTCAGCTATTTTTAGTTCAAAAATACAGCCTTTCAAGAAATTCTAGCTTACATTGAAAGGAGCTTGCATTTATAAGAGAATATGATGAATAATAAATAATTCAATTCCAAAATTGCAAGCAAGCGGCCGAGCAGCCACAGATAAATAATAAAACTAAGAGGAAAGATAACAAATAGCTGCTGTAGGGAAAGCCGCAAATCGGAGCCAATTCTTCAGACGCGAAATCAATACTGGCTCATATATCGGCACAACAAAACGCTAGGGAATACATACCAATTTTCACCTCAAAGGAAGCTATCCGTAGAGGTATAGAACGCTTAGGGAAAAGAAATAACGCTTCATGTAATATGCATTATAGCAACGTAGTTCACAAAAATACATGATTTCATTCAAGGGTCATAAGCGCTAAATAACCAATAAACCAATCGCCGATATTTATACTGTGATGTGCCCGGTAGATAATGTAGGTGAAGGAGTGGAAACTTCTAGTATGGGAGGCCAAATCCTCTTTCGGTCGTCAAGCCATCAAAGTAAGTGTATATATTTACTTTCATTTACCGTATTAAATAAAATTGACATGAATTTACTTTTAGATAACATAGAACATGCCCAGTGGCTTTGTTTCCGTATAAATTTTCTAGAACTAGAGAGCCTTTCTTGTAAATGAGCAACAAACAAAAAAAATACAAAATAAACTATTGTTAGTTTAATTTGTATATTAGACAATAAACTAAAAAAATCTTGGATATAATTTTACTAGGTCTAGGTCTATTTCTGTATCCTCAGTATGCTACAAAAGAGCGGCAATCGAAAGGTAAATATTATTTCGCGATCTCCGAGAGACGGGGTTTTAAAGTCACGTGCAGCCCAATGATTTCAATTTGAGAAAACTACGACCGGATGGAGTACACTCTCCCCCGGGCTATGACAGCGACATGCCGGGAATCCTAATCTGTATCAGAAAACTCTATTATTTATGGCTACGTGCAATTTATTTTATTCACCTATCGTGTCTCGACGGGAAGTGATATATTTCTTAAAAGCTGGTAGATTTTTATAGTGAATTTTTATGTTTCAATATTGTACTCGACTCGTATTTGCGTTTAATTTTGAAGTTAATAATCACAAAGCTCCTGTGATTATTAACTAAAATTAAATAATAAAAATAAATAAACAAATTAAATTAAATAAACTAATTATAGCATACGTATCAATTAAACAAGTAACTATGGTTCATTAAAAACGTACTGAGGGCCATTTTGTTATATAAAACTATATCAAAGAGAGAGCATAGAGCAATTAGGACCTCTACGTGTTATCAGTGTTGCTTTGTATCGACGGCATTAAATTACTATATTTATCATATTTTTCATAATTACAAAAGCATTTAGTAAACTACTTACACTTACAAGTGAGAATCATTTGCAGGATTTAACATTAAAGTACCATTTTGTTTTAAAATTATAAAAAAGGATATCAGAAACTTCCAGTTCAATACCCAGATTACCATCGATACTTAAAAACTCAATGAAAAGCGCATCTGAAACTAGTATCGGATCGGAGATAATCGAGTGGAGTCTGTCTACTTCTAAATACCCAGAGTTCCGAGTACCATTATCGGATGGATTCTGTTTCCTTAGGTCGTGTGTGCATGAGTCACTTTTTCAAAGGCAATTTTACAATTTATTCTCAAATTTTTGACTTGATCTATGTAACTGTTATACTAATTCTATAGTTTAATTATTGTCAATAATATTGTTTAGAATTTTTTAATATATTTTTTTTTCAGTTCACAGTAAAGTACAATACTTATTTTTTAATTCCACTGCTAATGAAATAATTTGCCAATAATTAAATTTCGAAAATTTTCCATGTATTGAAAATTTGTTAAAAAACAATAGAATTTCTAATAAGCAGCTAATTATGACCCCCTTGATTCTACAAGTTACAAATTTTGATTTTGTGATGTTTTCGTGCCTCAGTTTCTTATTTTTTTTTTAATTAATAAATTGAGACACGACATCAACATTTGTAAATAGTAGAATCGCCCCCCAGGTTATTTCTTTTTAAGAAAATTTTCTGAATTCGGATACAAGACTGTTGTAAGTACTTATCCCTAGTACAACCGTGTGTATCCAACTTACTTAAGGCTCATTTCACGCCGATACCCGCCGGTCTCGATGCGTGTCTCGCGGGAATGCAGCGGGTTCTATATTAAAACCCACGTCTGCCAAGTGAGCACCCGCCTTAATATCGCGGGTTTTACCCGGCGTCCTAGGTGAGCGACAGAACGCTGCGCGGCGCGATGCAATGCTGTGCTACAAAGCAATATTATACGCGACAACGTCGCGGCACGCCAACGACATAGGCCACAAGTTTATGTGCAGTTATTTGCAAAGACAAAATTTGCCATGACATTGACATCTTCAGTGCATCGACCAAAACCATAAAACGATCTTTATCTTAGTAAAAATTACTTTTTATTCTAAATTTCTTTTTTGTTTATTACAAATTTAATGAACGTGATTTTATTATCTTATTAATATTAATTGTAGGTATTCTGCGAGCTACATATTATGTGCATGCCGTGTTCGCTCGTAGTAGGTTGTTATAATTGTTTGAAATTTTATCTTTGTTTATTGTGTACCTTGTAGCAACCAGTTTGCGAACCAATAAATAAAAATAAAAAAAGAAACCTGACCAATCTATCTCAGGGGAGTCAGTTCTCTCGGCATTTGATTGTACATAAAGATCTATTAGAGATATTTATCCGCCGCGCCTTTTTTGCTGCTTTTGAGGCTTACCTAGGACAACGGGTGAAACGCCGGCTATAGCTATCGTATCAGTGATATTGAGATTGCTTGCGTTACTCGTTTGAATAGTTTTATGTCGAATAGCGGAGTTCCTTGTTCAATAAAGTTAAGAATTGGAATCATTGAATGTTTTAAACGTGGCACGAGCGTTTATTGGTGAATTTTATGATTTTTTTCACTACGAGTGTAGCTCTTGAGCGACTGTTAATAAATGAAAAATAACTTAAACTAAGTGTTAAAACCAGCGACAATATCTTATTGTTAATACGGTTTTAACGAATTTTAAATTTTATTTTTCTAGGCCACTGTAAATCGATGGTTAGAAACTTAGATTAATTAAAGCGGAGGCGGAGATCTTCTGAATCTAAGGTTTGAAAGAAATGATTTGGATTTTTCATAACGCACACGGGTAAACTATTTTGTTTTCTGTGCATGCGTTCCCCGTGACCCTTATCAAACATGCGTAGCTACTATTAATGAAACAGTCCTTTTTAATAATAAAACTTAAAACACTTCTAATAATTAAAATGACCCCAGTCTCCTTTGATCTCTGAAAGACAATATTCTAAAATATCAAAGGTTCCTCTCAAGGTTAAATCGGAAGATGGCCCAATTAATTTCGTCTCGTTACTAGTTCCTGGCCTTTTCGATCCAAATGTTCTGTCGTTTCCAAAACAGAGGATTCTGCGACAGTAATTTATCGTGAGATTTCAATCTGCGTCTCTGAGTACATTTCAAGTAAGGATATTTTATCATTGTACAGATAACTAATCAAGGCGATGAATTTTCAGAAATTCGTGAGAATAACTTTTGTTAACGCTTATTCCACTAGGATTTTACCTTTGATATTCTAGTCGCTCACAAACTATATTTAGATATAATGTAGCTAGATTGATATTCGTCGTACCTAAATATGGAAACAAATTTTTAGGTTTTCTGTTTTTTTTTTTAACTTAATTATGTACCTACTTAATAAAGTTTTTAATTTCTTTTCTAATAAATTAACTCAGGAGTATAATCTTTATCTTTACTTAGGTTTTATGGAGAAGGCAATGGGAAACCACCTATTAAAAATTGCCAAGATAGTCTTTGCGTGTGATTCATTCCATATCAACCAGAGTGAAGGTTTCCTCACGATGTTTTCCTTCACCGGAAGCAAGTGGTGGTCGATGAAAACTTACATGAGTCAGATTGGTATACAAACTCATGTTAGCCCGGGCAGGATTCGAACCTGGGATTTTGTATCCACAGGTGTTTAGTGTTACATACGACAAAACTAATTTATGTGAAATTGATAGAAAACCACTAAAAACCATAAAAAGCTCGCTGAAATAAATAGTTCTCCCTGTTTGGCTCAATATCGCATAGTGTGAAGTACACGAAGTTCGACATCTGCGCGTAACGGATTGCTTCGGAAGAAGCAGCGGATAACTTCGACTGGCATCGATGCATTTTAAAATGCCCGACTAGTTTACAACTTTGGTACAATGGGCCATACTTTGAACGTAACACTTTGAAACAGTACTCAGCATTGTATCAATCATAAGTCTTTTGGCATCAGGGTATGTTTTTGAATTTCGACATCTATACATATGATAAAACAGTAAAAATATGTTGTCTGTGCATTTAGTATTTTTGACTGAAATGGATAGAGGAACACCTGAAAAGAATAATAGAAAGCCAAAATTTTCACGCAAAAACTACTGGATGAATTTGGATAAAACTTTTTTTGTTGTATAGCTATTAAGCCTGGGCAACATATAGGCTATAATTGATTTTGAAAACTGGAATACCTGATGATTAACCATAACAGAACAGCTAAACTATAAGAAATATGAAACTGGTATCTTTGCAAAGGTTTATTAATCTGACGAGCATTTTCTGTTGACGTATAAAAATCAAAGATCAGGATCATCTGATCAAGAACTCCAAGAGACCAGCTACACGATTAGATATATGGAAATAGCGCCTTAGCGAAAGTCGTTCAACCTGATAAGCATTTTATACTGAGACGTATAAATATTGAAGATCTGGAACATCTGTTCCCGTTCATCAACATATATTCCCGCGGGACACGAGATACCCAAATGGCTGAAATTTTGAGTACAAGAGTTTAGGTTACTACAGTTTGGAACACAAAAAGATTTTTCATCTAAGCGAAACTCACGCGGGCGAAGCCGCGGGTAACATAACAGCTAGTTGTTTGATAAATTACCTAATTTAGATCTTACATCTGTAAAAAAAAAGTCGAACATTAAAAAACTTCAAATCAAAATCAATCGATTAAAATCTTGTAAAAAAATCCACCGAAGTTTTTATCATACCTAATCTTGTACAGCTTAACATTAATTAATTACAGCTAATTAATATAAATAATAAATGTACGTACATATTACGAAAACTGGCAATACAAAAGCCGAAAATGAAATTTTAAACAAGAACACGTAGGCAAACTGCAAAGAATAATAACGTTAGTTCTCTTTGTGCTGTAATAAGCACAAACAGGATAATTTGAACAAAGCAGCTTCTGGATAATTACGTGGGTTTAGCGAAGACTTTAGCAGCATTCGCCTCTGAGAGCTTTGTATGCCGAACGCACCTTGAGAACTCCACGGCAAAACTGACTGTAGAATTATCATATCTCGTATTCCAAAAAGACACAGATAAACAATACATTTTTGTGAAGGTTAAATAGATAAACAATACATTTATATGAAGGTTTGCGCATCGTATAGTTTAACATCATTATAAAATTTAAGAGCGAGGCTCTTGTCTTGTATAGTTTAACATTTTACCTCACACTAAAAAAGAAACACACACTATCAAAAACTGTTTGAAATCCATGCACAAATAGATTGACCCCGCAACCATTAAAGGAAAAAACTATTTATTGCGAAGAATTCAACCAAAATAAACATATTATTTAGGTACCTTAAATCAAAGCGCAATCTCGTTTTGCTTCTAATTTTTTACCCCGAGAATTAAAACTTTCAGTGTATTCTAGTTCCTGCAGAATAAACGCGGTTACCTGCAGTGGATACTCAGCTTATCCCCGAGCAAGGATTCCAGTCTCAATCTTTTATATCCCCGGAGCCGAGAAGAATTAGCACTCCCAATGGATAAACTGTGAACGGATCTCCTAAACGCTGTGTAAGTTATACCCAAGTACTTGTACTCCTCACCGATGCTCCCCGCAATTTATTACCAGTCGCTGGAGATAACCTAGTCTTATGTCTGCACGTAGCTTTTCTTTATACCAAATTGCCTGAAGGGTGAGGAAATTTATTGGAACAAAGCCCAGGTTGTAGTTTCATTTTCCAAGAGAAGTGCACCTTTATGGGAAGCTGGCTAGTTCCCGCGGGTATTTCAATGCTAAACTTTGATACCTATACATATATTGAATATTGGATATTTAAACCACTAAATTTAAAAATGAAAATAGCTTTATAAGTTTGTAATGATTACGTACAATTAATTTAATATTTTATGTTTACTTAACCATGTATTGTTAATACGAGGGATATTATGCCTTGTATCTCACTCTCTAGACGTGTATTGTAATTCATTTCTATTTAGATATAGCTAAGCTAAGTCAACATTATTTGTAAAATATTTAAATATAAGTACTTAAAACAATAAAGTGTAATTACTTAAAAATTATTCAGTAAATTTGAGTTACTGAATAATTCTCCCTTCAATTTTGCAACTAATTTTACTTTTGAAATTAGGCAGCCTGAATTCTCTTTGAAGTCAGTATTTTTCTCTTGTAGTCAGCATCTACGTCAACAAAGGATTTCAAACACTTTTAATTACAAATTAGAAGACTTGGCACTTTTTAAGAAGTTGCCATTTTTTTACATTAATTATGCAAAGCTTAATTAACTGAAAGAAAATTCTTTTACGCCTAAAAGTAATGTGGAGTGACAGTTTACAATCTAATTTATTCTTTGTTGATTGGAAATTTGGCACAATGGGCCTCCGGGAAATATTTACTGATAACACGGGATTCATTAACTAAAGTTTACTGAATTTTTTTATAACAAATTTTAATTTTGATTATTTTAAATATACTGGTAGCCTTCTTAACAAATAGTTATTACCTTAGTTAATTTTGTAATTAGATATTATTTTTTTTAATTTACCAATAAAATTTGTTTCTAATTGGTACGTAGAAATGTTAATACAAATATAGGTATGGTAAGCAATGTAGGATATAAATTGGTGTCTAATCAGAATCAAAAATATGCAACGATGCATTTAAAAATAATAAAAGTAAAAAATAATAGTATGTATATTCTATACCTGAATCTCCATTCCATCAGAGAGCCCACTATTCAGCTAAGCGTGGCCTTCGAGTCTCACGACTCTTGGCCCTGTCTATTCCGTAAGGGATAAAGACGTGATTATATGTATGTATGTATGTATATATTCAACGTGGCAATGCTGCCAACCTTCTGGGCACTTTACCTCAGGGCTACGTACTGTTGGCGGGGCTGGCATTTTTGTAAATATATTTAATGTTAGTTTTAGTTTCATTTTATTTTTTTAATTAATTTGTAAATATGTTTTCAATATCTCAATAAAATATATTTGTAAGAGTAACCAACTGAGTAAATACATAACTAAAATAATTTTCGAAATAATGCAACTGGCTTTAAAACGTTTAATTTACAGCTCGGTGCACCATTTCACCAGTTCGAAAACAGCGTTATTTAAAAAAAGGAGTACAAAAATATTCGTAATGTATTCCGGTCCGATTGAGACAGACTCCGATATCAACTGCAGTGCATCGCTAAGTACATAGAGGTAGGTACGTATGCACCTAGGCACATTAGTAAGATTGAAACCTCTTTGGCAAACTTAGAATTGCAAAATAGTGACTGCAACCACTCTCGGATGCCGTTTGATTTGGAGATCGTTTTTGTTTCCTCTGCAGATTGAATTTTAGACTGCACTGCCTAAATTGCAAGTGCGGAAAATGCGCCATTTTTTGTTATAATAAAAAAACAAGTATTTGTTATATTTATTACCTATGCAAAGCAAAAACTTCGGATTTTCATATACTTACACGAAAATGTTTATACCAAAGGAATTTTTCTCATCTCTCATTATAAACCCATATCGGTCGGTATATCATATCATATTATATTATAAACCCATTCTGTGCCTCTAGTGAAAAGGGGTACAAGTCTGATTTTGGCCATATTGAGTTATATGTACCAAAATTTTTAGAATACAAAGGCGCGTCTTTTGGTGTAAACCGATCTATGTTAGCTCTAAAAATAACAAAGTTAGAGTTGTGCCAAATGGTATAACTAGCATTAAATTATCATGACAAGGTGGGTACAAGTCAAAATGAATTATTATCAACAAAAATTTTGTTCTTATTTTTTGTGAAATATGATCTTACTACAGTTGTATTTTGCATTTTCAAATTTTCTGTGTGTGTAACGAGATAAATTAAGATACTTCCTTTGAAAATGCTTGGTGTTCATGGATAGATATTTACTTAAATCAGTTTACACCAATAAAATTATAAAGTTCAGAGATTAAGTGGACTTGAATTCATATTCGCGATAAAAAATTCAATGCATTGGAATACAAGTCGACTTAAACCATATGGACTGCAGAAGATTTACGTGAAAATAGCTACAAGTCATAAACGTTAAGGTGCGAGAGACTGTCCGCGATATCGCCTATGCTTCTCTGTGGCTTCTCTGGACTATTCCAGAGGCGCGCTTACAAACCTCGCTGAGCGACCGTTTTACACGTGAGTTGTATCCCTGTTCAACTGTATTTTTTAAATACGATGTACTCTTATTACTTATATAAATTGGAGATTTAAGTTAAGATGTACCCCTTTACACCACACATAAGACTAATTACGAGCAATTTAACAAGCTTTTATTAAATTGAAATGTATCTATGTTGTAACTATGTATATTGTCGGGTGAAATCTTGAAAGCTAAATTGACCCACTTCCCCTTATCCTATCCCGAGTTGAAATTTGACATGATGGTTCAATTCCAATGACAATGCATTTTTATGATAATCATAGGGTATACCTAAGATTGGCTCCCAACTAGTACGTTAAAGATTTAAAAGTATACTCATCATCATAACATACATTACTATTCCATAAAAATAAATAATAATTAATACGGTATGTGAATGTAGTAAAAATAAGAGCATTTTTGTTAATATCCTTAAAAAAATATAATTTTTTGTACATATTGGTTGTTTTAAAATGTCAAAAGACGCAATGATTATGATAGAATTTTTTAAAGTAAAAACTTCTTTTAACAGCGTTAGGTTCGAATCCTGCCCGGGCTACATGAGTTTGTATACCAATCTGACTCATGTTAATTTTCATCGACCACCACTTGCTTCCGGTGAAGGAAAACATCGTGAGGAAACCTGCACTCTGGTTGATGATTATCAGCTAGTGTATGAAATGGAGAAGGCAATGGCAAACCACTCCATTAAAAATTGCCAAGAGAGTCGTTGTGTGTGTTTCATTTCATATAATGACCACGACCCTCAGTCATGAGGAAATACGACTAAAGAGAGATTATTTGCGTAAATCTAAGATACTATTTCAAATTCAATGTGAACAATTTTGTAAAAAAAAGGAATACTACTTTCTGTTTAGGATGGCAGGTAGAAATCGAATAAGTTAAATGTTCAGTCTACTTGACAAGAAAGATGGCGATACAAGAACCAATGGTTTTCCCGACCAAACGCAGCATGAAAATTCAACAGCAGTCTTGATAAACTGCTGGTAAATTCGACGAAGCCTGGATGTTTAGAAGATAATTTGCACGAAGAAGCTGTGCATGATTATTTGGAGATTCCACCGGAACCAGTGCATGTCAACAATGAAATTATTGTTGAATAATTTCACGGATGCGGATGTAACGGTTATCATCTGCCTTGATATAATATCGACCTTAATAGACTCTTTGCCATGCTTCAACATTCTATAGTTCAGGAAGCAGCGACGAATATATTCCTGACTCTGACAAATATGCAGAATCAGAAGATGACATGGCTACCTGTCGCCGTTGAACTTCAAGCTATAGGCAGAATGTAGTTATTCCTGGTTCGGAATCGGAGGATAATTTATCTTTCTGGGAAAAGGAAGGTGTGAAACATGAAGGAAAGTAGAACTAGAAAAAGTGGAAAAGAAAGAAGAGAAAACAGAAACAGAAAAAGAAATTTGGGGAAAAGTTAGGAAACTTAAAAAAGGTAAGCTTGTCAAAGGAAGAGAGTTTAAGAAGCTTGAAAATTGCAGGCTGAAATTTGTGCTCAAAACATACCGGAAACATTCAGAAAAGAAATATTTAAAGCTTATTGAAACTTGGGGGACTATAATCAGAGGGTTAAATTTATTACTAACTTAATTTAATTTATTGCTTTTTTATTTAAATTGCACCTATTTGGCGGAAGGACTTTTCAATTTTTTTTATATTTGAATAAATATGGATTTTTATTTTAAAACTTGTAAATTACGTACATACATTTTGGATACAATTACAAAAAGACTTTTGTAACATTACGGTATAAGTCTTTTTATATCAGGTAACACTTAAGTAATATTTTGTGGAAAAGGCTATAAGTTGTGTTTTTTTATGAAAAGAGTGGAAATGTGGATGCCTAAGAAGAGATATGCATTTTGCAAATAGTTTTTATTAATACTATTTATTTATATTTTGTTTATTAAAGAAGTTTAATTAAAATCAATTCAAATGCACATCCTTTGTCACTTAAATAAAACTACGTGAAAAAAGGTACAATTTAAGTTATATCCACTAAAGGTTTTTTTTTGGTCTGGGTACAAGTTTCTATCTTAAAAACTATTGAATTTAAATGAAAAATAATATAACTACGTGAAAGAGCGCACTTTTTATACTGTAAACGCATATAAAAGTAATTCATGTGTCTACCAGTTGAAGTACAGCGAACGATAATGTGGCTTATTTTGGCCGCTTCAACGGTTTTTCTCGTCTCCTGTAAAGTTGCGTTTTTCAATTTATACCCCTTTTCACTAGAGGCACAGTATACGGGTATACATATAATCTCTCATTATATACCCGTATCTTGTTGTGTTATATTATTTGTGTTTACAAGCCATGATTTAATTTAAACCCTCAAAGCGCGAATTGCGCGCTACACAATCACGCGGTACTCATCGCAGGTCTCGAATATTCGCCCTTAGTTATAAGCTCAGGGCGAATATTCGACACCATCATTTCATTTACGTTCCTCATCAAGAAATTATTGCCCTGTTCTCATTGTCATTGTCATCTCATTGTTCCCGCGGGGAGTTAATCAAACGAAGGAGGTGCGTTCGCGTCGTCAGCGAAAACTAATTTGATTTAAAGTTGCCCGGCCGCGCTATTTGACTTCATAGTTAGAGTTAAGACAATGTACATATTATTCCACCGTCTGAAACTTCGATAATAAGGCTGGAATAGTCTTGGAATAACCGCGGGAGGTGTATGAAAGATGTGTTTCGTAAGTACGGTGAGCCAACCACCGTGACTGGAAACTTCGATTGGCCAGATCTACTTTGGGTTAGAAACCACTCTTCCTTGAAATATGGTCTTATTTCTCTAATTTGAACTACTGTTCTTACATTGTTCAGATTAGTAGTTAATTGCTATTATTTTGAATTGGTATTAGTTATTATTTTTCTGGATTTATTAACGTTTACTTGATTATTTTTTAAAAAAGTAAGCACACATGAATAATATTTAAGTACGGAAGTATTTGATACTTATAACTATCAAATAAAAGTTGTTTCTTAATTAAATAAAAACAATTTGTATCTTAATGCACTTTCGAACTACGGTTTTCATAGCATGGAGTCGCCGTCACATGTCTTCTGATAGTTCGTACCACAAACAATGAGAACAATAGATCCATAAAGATATCACTTACCTTCTTAGGTTTCCCATTCTTCCTTAGCAGCTTTGCGCAGCAGAGCCCCCTAGTGTCGGGCAAGGGCGCGGGGGGCCGCCGGGCCCAGCACAGCCGCTGGGGGCTCGGCCCCACGGCCTCGCTTCTCGTCTCCTCCTTATCTTCACACATTACCGGACCCCACCCCTCTATTCTCACGAAAAATCACAACCTCCAAGATACCGGCTCTTTACGAGTACCTCTGGCATTGTTTTCGCCTAAACTACTTGATAAAACTAGTGATGTATTGAGGAAAATAGCGATTTGGCAAGCGGCGTTAAGTTCGATACGTTTGTACTATAAATTAGCGTAAAAAAAATAGTAGCTACGTTATTTCTACAGTGTACTGGCGCAACGTCCGATTCAGCATCTGAAAAAAAAAAAACTGTATTTAGAGTTATCGTATAATTTATTTATTATGGTAGAAACCATTTAACGTGGCCTAAAATTTCATAGTCGCCTATGTACCTGTGTTTCCTTATTTTTCTAACGACATTATTAGTTACCATGATTATCGGGGAAATTTATTCAAGGATAATTTTCATAAGTCGTTAGTAAAATAAGGATACAACAGGATAGGGGACAATTTACTTTTAGGCCACGTCAAATGATTTTAGTATAGTTATTGTATACTCTTAAAATAACCTGAAGGTCACCTGAATGTCGTTTCGGTCCCAATTTCTCGTGGGAATTGAAACACATTAGAAGACGAGAGGGTATTTAGCAACTCTGAAAATACTAAGAAAAATACTAGTTTTACTTTGTTTGATCAAAAACGTGTTAGATTAAAGAACCATCTACTATGTAACAGTAGTGTGCCCAAAATTAATTAGTTGTTCAATCAATCCACTAATACATTTCTCGAACAGCCATCCAGTGCAAATACCGGCCATTGTCTGATTAGAACAAAATTTGAGCACCAAAAGTAGAACAAAGGTACCTATTTAATCATCCTAGTTTATCAATCTGGATAACTATACTTACCTATGTGTAAGTAATTTTCATTGTTTTTAAATCAAGTTAACTAACATTATAACGCTAACTAACATTTGCACTACTTACTCATTATCAGTTTGAGTCTAGTTAACATTTTCAATGCTATGAATACGGCTGTATATATATATATATATATAGTTGAGGTTTACGTATTTATGGATGTGGCTTACACAGAGTGACAGTTAAAATGAGTGTAACTCCGAACAATGAGCAAGTTTGAAACTCTTGGCCACACTTCGTTGTCGTTTACTACGCTGAAAACGAACTTAAGCCTAATTTCCATGTAATTTGTGTTCTTACTAGGGATTTGCGAATTGTAAGTAAAAATGTTGCCGCAGCCTGCCTGTTGAATATTAAACAACATCTAATTAATGCGAGGAGTTCTCGACATAATTATAGAAGCTCATTGAATTCTTACGAACTCCGACAGGTCACTTATTTTATGTTCTTTTTGGGAGTTTGTGGTTGCAATTGTTGTAAGAGGTTTTGGTATTATATTAAGTCTAATCACTTTAATAATATCTCTGTAGAAATGGAAAACGTTCCAAATCTATCTAAAGTAGAGATTATAGCTTTTCAAAAACAATATTGTAAAAGTTCCGAATTGAATTAAAAATTGTTATTTGTTGACTTTATTCACAAAATTCTGCCCGTATGTAACGAAATGAACACATCATGCTTTACATTCATACCGTTTATTTAAAATCACAAATTTAAATTATTTATAAATTCATGCACGTTCACTAAAGTCAATTATAACATTTTACAAACAATATACCAATATTGTTGTTAATTTATGTTATGAATGATCCATAAATTGAAAGGATTATTTAATAATTAATATTGCCGCGAGCTACTCCCATGTGTACAATAATTTTTCAAATAATTTGAACTTTATGATTATGACTACAGACACAACCAGGTAGCTATTACTATTGTTATAGGGTATTATAGTAAAAAGTTATAGCCACTAAATTTACAATTTGGTTTATTTTGATACAATTTCATCGAATATGACTAATTTTTAAAACTTTTTGAACGACCAATGTTAAAAAGCAATGCGGCATTAAACTCATTAAGCAAAATTAAACTCCAATTTGCTATTTCCCCATTTAAGATAGAGGGCTCTAAACACCACCGCCACCATTTTAATTTATTTATATTAAGTCTAACTTCTGCTTTGTATTCGTGGGCACTTCATCGAAGTAATATCTATCTACAGCAGACAGTCGCACAATCCGAGACTCAAACAGCTAATATCCTGTTCTGTTTGTCTTTGGAGGCAATAAAATGACTTTTATGCAAATCATACGAATTCTATACATTTTTGATGAGCCTCGCCCGACGCATCCCGCCGTTTAATTAATACATTTTTCATCAAACTTTGATATTTTCACGGAAATGATAAATTATTTTTCTGGGAAGTTTGTTGGTTAATGGTGAGGTGATTATTATCTGGTCATCTGGCTTGAATTTAGGTAATTTACATTTACTTCTGCAAAAATATATTTGCTGTCTTCTGAGTTAACAATTGCGGCAGAAATGCAATTACTTCAAAATAGATAACTCTACCTATTTACATACATACACGAGTACAGCCTATTATATCTTTTGCCAATTCAAGTTAGGCAATTAACAAACTAGTTTATTCGCTTTTACAAATTACGTTTGTATAGCAACCAGCCATAATAAATCGAGTGTTTTCCCTTTAACTTTTTCTTTCAAGGGGCTACATACACGAAGGCTTTGGTGCGCATACTAGCGCAAGTTCAAATAAAACAAGTTAATAATTCACCCTCATTAATGAGTACAAATATAAACAAGCCCGAGAACATACTTCAAGCTAGAACGAAGCCTGTCAGCTCGGCATACAAGGATTTTTTTCTCTTTTTGCAGGAAAGGCGACTTGCCACGTCGTCGACAAAGAACAAACTGCTTTTATTATAAAATCAAGCGCCTTTCAGACTAAAGCGATATACTCGGGTGTTTGAGCAGGGAAATGAAAATGTGAGTGGAGAATTAGTTGCGCATTGTTTATGGAAAAACGATGCAGTTTTCCTCATGAAGTGAGGATATTTTGTGGTGTGTCGTATCATATTTCCAAATAACAAACGGGCGTGGCAGCGAGTACACAAAAGCGGTATTTGTTCATTAAACTGTGTATGTTGGCACTCCGGGCTGGCAACTTGACACGAGTGGCGGGAAAACAGCCAAAATAATATCAAGTTATTATAACTGGAGTTTGTTGCTTTGTAGTAGTGTGAGTAAGAATTTGTGCATTCTGTTTTGTTTTGCTCGATAGTTGTGTTAGTAAATTTATTAACAGGGTTCGGTAGTTAACAGATTCCTTATAGTTTGGCATTCTCCGTCTCTCTACGTAGATTAATTCTAAGACAAACACTAATCCCAACTAATATTAAAAATACGAAAGTGAGCTTGTTTATTTGTTACCTCTTCACGCTTTATTTACTGAGCGAAATTTCGCATACACATAGTTAGAAGTACTGAGAAGGTCATAGGGTACTTTTCATTCCGGAATTTCAAAGCACTGTTATCGCGAGAAACTAGGCGAAGCCGCGGGTAAAAGCCAGTTCTATATACGTAAACATTTAATTTTTATATCCTGTATAAGAAGGAAGTGGTTAATTTTTCTCTGGCCTGACTCCAGACAATCAAACCTCTCCTTTATATCTTAATAACTAGATAAATATAAAAAGATATAGGCATAACAAAGGTCTTTAAAAGTATTTGGGGAATATTTCTATCACTATATCTTTGTCAAACATATAGTCTAATCATTAGACCACAATGATAAAACACATCTAAACCGTAATTCTATCTTGATTAACACCGATTCGCATATCTTGATTAACAACGATTCGCATATCTTGATTAACAACGATTCGCAAAAATATAAAGGACGTACTTAGGTTATTATTATTTATTTATTTTATTTGGGAAACTAACAGTTTATCAGAACTAAGTAAAAACTATCCCGGTATTCAACCTGGACAAAGGCTAGACATAACAAAGATAAGCATAATATTATTAGGAAAAGTACCTTAATTTAGACAAAATACTCAACATCGAAGAATCAGAATCGGCAATGGCAGGCTGGTGAAGAATCAACAAAGATGTTGAAAACACAACAAAAGCGACTAAACTAGGCAACAAAATAAAACAAAAATAAACCAAAATAATTTTAATGCGTCTACAATCCTTACCAAATTATCGATAACAGAGCATATTCATAATCGCCAATTCACGGAAACTGATTGAACTGCGATGTGCTTTACACATTGGTTCGTGTAAAGTTTTGTTAAGTTTCACGCGACGAGTTTGCGTCCGTCGGCGACCGGCGCGGGCGAGGTATGAAAGCCTTCTGAGCGGACGGGACCTTCCGCCCGCCTTTTATCCGGGAAAGCCCTGACTATTCCCGCCTTCCCGCTTTCCCGCCCAGCTCGACCCGGGCGGACCATAAACATGGTGTTGCCCAACTGATAGTTGCTACTATCGACTAGCATGATAAACAAAATGCAAGACAAATGATGCTTTGTTTATTGGGATAGTAGGAAATGCTTTTATGTAGATTTTGTTTTGTTTGGGTCTATTTTATAATGTTAATTTCCAATGATGTGGCATTATAACTTAGCTTTTACGGACATATAGAAAACTTTGCTGTTCTAGCTGCCGTGAGATTTTTTTTTTTTGGTAAAAATATACTAAATCCTACTGTGTGGATAATGAAGTAAGAAATAGAATAACATTATATTTGGATCATAAACATACAAAAATCAACAAGTACAATAATATAAGAATATTTTATGCAACCAAAAGTCCTACAATATAATAATACAGCTTTTGACACGCTGATTTACAAGGAGGCCTATGCTTTAGTTGAATTAAGATAAAGCACACTTACATTTAGGATACAATAGGAAGTACATTATTATAGGAAAGTGGATGGTCACAGGAGAAGAAGGAGACCCAAATGACAATGAACAGGAAGTTATAGAGAGATGGACATATTCCGCCGACGACCCCAAATGATGAGCCAAAGTAAGGTATATGATGATGTTGATGATGAGAAAGTACATTGTTATAGTGGTTTACAGTACGTGGCCATAATAAAAAGTAAATAATTTAATGTAGTCGAAACCATGAATGCATACGTACAATACAAGAAGGCTGTGTCTGACTGAGCACACTTGGGATGTAACGGAGGATCAAATATTCTTTGGAAGGATCTTATTCATTGAATTTCATTGGAAGTAGTCCGTCTGATCAAAGTGATACAAAATCTAGTGTATTACATTTCTAGTAAAAGTGAAAATAACTTGTTATTTGCACAATGATAAAAGAATCTGCGATTCAGCAAATATAGCGGGAAGTGGAAGATGAAAAGTACGCAATAAGTGCGCAAGACGTGCCTTTGAGATGAAAATCCCTTCATAAATAAAATTTTTTTCCAAAAAAAATGAACAGACTTCCATCATAAAACTTAAAATCATGAAATAAAAATAAAGAAAAATGTATTGGCATGCTACCTACTGAATGTGGTGAAGTCGGTGCCAAGTGCAGGAGTAAGGTAAGGGTGTTATGTAATTGTTTAGCTAGGCATTTTATATATATGTATACACGATTCTAATGTAAATTTGGATTATTTAATTTTTTCGGCACCGACTTCACCTCATTCAGTAGGTAGCATGCCAATACATTTTGTCATAAAATATAGTTAAGTCGTTGAGTTAGTATCCCATAACACAAGTCCCGAACTTACTTTGGGGCTAACTCAATCTGTGTGATTTGTCCGTATATATTTATGTTTATTTTATTTATTTATTTTTCATTTTACCATAATCTATCATTTTTCATTAAACGCAGATTAAGTAAATCAACGTAAATAAACTTAGAAAAAATATATAGATAACTAATCAATACTTATTGCCATCATCTTTATAATGTAATTAGAATGGGCACGGGCCTTTGTTTCTTTAGGAATTTCGGGAAATCCTCTCTGTGCTCCCCTACACTCGCTAAGGAACCTACATACCAAATTTCAGCTTCCTACGCCCAGTAGTTTTACATGTGCGTTGTCTGTCAGTCACTTAGTAACGGTAGAATTTAATATAAAACAAATTTATTTTTTATTATTATCCTTAATTGTCTAAGGGCTAATTTTTCAATCATCGAATAATGTTATCAACTAGTTAAATTATAGAATGACTAAAGTTGACGGCACTGCGTCAGTTGTACTGTAGGCATAGTTGTAATTTAGTCGCTTTACACATTATCCGTCAGATAACATTTATTTGATGATTGAAAAATTTGCCCTAAGTAATTAATTTTTAAAAGACCAAATTGAATTGATGGCTGTATAATCAAAATGATGAGATACGAATACCGAACATATTCAGAAATAAAAATTTAATATCTTAATGAAGCTGGCTTCTGAGTACTTCCTCGTGTTTCTCAGATAATGGATATGAGGAGATGGTTTTCTTCCTCACTTATTTTCTCCACGAGGTAGAGCCACCGAATTGGCTATCAACTTAAATAAACTAAATAAGTTAAGTTCACATTTTAGTAATTTTAAACTTATCTAAGTTTTCCTCTTTACACGACTGTCCAAATGGAGTGTTTTGTTTTATCATACTTACCTACAGTAGGTATGTGAGCTTATTTATTTCATGTAAGACTCATTACATAAAATATCATCGGTCGATTCGTGTTTCACATGATATAGACGAAACAATAACCTTTCATATTATAATTATAAAATAAATTCGCTCGCCGCGTCTCTGTTTGCTATAAACTCAAAAACGACTAAATGGAGCTTTATGCGGTTTTTACCAAAAAACGAGGTAGATCATGAGGAAGATTTTAGTGCATATTTACACGGGAAAAGCCGTGGGCAAAAGCAAGTTAGCTTATATTTTCATAGTTATCTATGTTATTCGTGTCCTTATAATCAATTTAGCTAAAATCTGTTCAGTAGTTTTAGGAAAAAAGTGTTTTATATCCTCACAAACTTTTGTAGGTACCTACTTCATTTTTTTATAGCATTTAAATTAGAATAAAAGAGGAATAAATATACAATTAATGTAATGTTAAACAGGTAGATACCTCTAAGTATCTACAAGCATTGTAAGCGTGACAGTAACTTACCGTAAGCCCCCTTCACTGTTTACATCACTGTCAAGTCATGACGTCATGACGGAGTTCTAAACTTAGAAACGTTTCTACTGCTACATACAACACTAAACACGTGATAAACGAGTTCAACTGATACAATTTAATACCCAAAACTGTTTGTTTACAAGAATCAACGAAACGATAATATCATGTTGCTTGGGCGGGCTCGTAGCGCCGACTAGCGGAGGGCGCGAGAACTAACCCAGGGCGGCAGCAACTGGGGAGCAAGGGCTGAAGAATCTTCCGTCCCTTTCACGCGTACTACACCTCAATTGACAGAATCCTCCGTCGCCCTCGTGTTACGCAAAAACGACGCTTTTATCAATGACATAGGAGGTATAATATTGCAAGCGTACGCGTACGCTATCTGTCGCCCTACGGAAGCTGCTGTTACAGAACGCCGAGGATAAAAAGGTTCAGTGCATTTTTTTTTATGTAGATATACCTATATAGCCCAGCTTACTTGTCGATTCCTTCATTTCCTTTTTTTCCGCTTAGATATTTTTTTATTAGCATTTTACCACTTCGGCAGACACGTCACGCCATCATCACGCCGTCAAACATCATGCAAAATGCCTGAATGTGTAGATATTTATCTATTTCAAAATAAAAGTTAAGAATAAAACAAGCTAATTAATTATTTAAAAATAAAAACAAGACTGACAATTACAAAGCCTATGTCACTCGGAGGAATGCAAGGAATGTAACAATACCTCTCACAGGACTTATCGTGGAATAAAGAAACTTACTTACATGAACCCTGAAAACATAACACTCCTGCTTTGGTCAGTCGTGTAATAAAACTAAATAATGCTAAGTGTGTGCACAGTGCTTATCCATGTTTTTTTTAATGGCCTAAATAGGTTCATTTATTACACTTACAAAATTAATAACAAATTTTCCATTGCTGGCAGAATTTGTGGGTTGACAAATGCTTCTCTCTCTCTTTAGTCGTATTTCCTCATGACTGAGGGTCGTGGTTATTATATGGAATGAAACACACACAATGACTCTTGGCAATTTTAATGGAGTGGTTTGCCATTGCCTTCTCCATTTCACACACTAGCTGATAATCATCAACCAGAGTGCAGGTTTCCTCACGATGTTTTCCTTCACCGGAAGCAAGTGGTGGTTGATGAAAACTAACATGAGTCCGATTGGTATACAAACTCATGTAGCCCGGGCAGGATTCGAACCTGGGATTTTGCATCCACAGGCGGGCGCCTTACCACTCGGCCACCACCGAAATGCAAATGCAAAAATGAATGACAAATGCTTACCCATCATTATTTACTTAAACCACAACTTACTATGAATAGTTTTTGAGATGTTCAAAGAAAGTCACCATGACGCGACATTTTGCGAAAGAGACATTTTGCGAAAGCGACATTCTACGAAAGAGACATTCTGCGAAAGCGACATTCTGCGAAAGAGGCATTTTGCGACTAGGGGACATTTCGCGAAAGCGACAATTTTCGCATGAGCGCCATTGAAGGATGAGGCTCAGGTGTATTTCTATACTCTATCTATGTTATGCCGCTGTAGTGGCCTTGAGTGGGCCCTGATGTTTTCATCCCGTGCGCGTAATAAAGCGCTTAGGGAGGGGACAAGTGACTTTAACTGAAGGATTTATGAGGAATCTCTAGAATTAATTCTGTCTGATTGTGGCGCTTTCGCTTCCCAAAGGGTGGCGCGTCGTCAACAGATTTAAAGATCAGGTATGCCGTGTAGGTACCTCTGCAAAAGTACCGATGATGACAATGTTGATTTGTGATTTTTTCCATGGTTATAGTTATGGTAATTTGCATATATTTTCTATGGAAAAGACTTTCCTTCAAGGCTTTTCCGTTTTTTATTGGGTTAATAATAGAATCGGTTTATGGCAGAATCATGCAAGGGCAAGGTTGTGGGTACGTAAGTAGTTCTTATTTTTCCATGGGTCAAGGTTACGGATTTTCTTGTACAGACACCTACCTAGAACTAGGCAGTCTAGGTCTCAGGATAAATATAATAGTAGGATATACAGAAAAGTGTATGGGAAGTCTGTATCAGCAAATACTACCTATATTATAAACTCTAGCGAGATATCAGTGAAAACCAGTACGTATTAGGGTGCGTAGTACATAATATCTCGATGGTATTAGGTATGTAAAATTTCATGATTTTCGAACTTGGTACAAACTTTCAAGAATTAATATGGTTAGAATTACCTACATAGCACGCAGACTATTTGTAACATTGAAGTAGTACCTAACAGGTACATAAAATCGAGGATTTCATTAATTCCATGGTTGTTAGGTATCCTCCTCGGTGGTTAGCCACAGAAGAATGACGTGAGTTAATTGAAAAACAATCCGTACATAAATTAGGAAGGAGAATCACTTATCTACATAAGTATACATATTTCTTATCTCAAAAAATGTGGTTTCCACCGTAGTGTGTGGCTTTCCACCAGGCTAGAAATCTGATAAGAATATCTTATTAGGTACCTTATATTTTATCAATTGATATATTACCACCAACTTATAAAAGTTAGGTATAATAGTATTCTTTTAATCCGACAATGGTTGGAGTTATACATATTATCTGTGACGTGTCAGACCTTTAACAAAATATGTGTAAAAACTTTAGATGGAACAAAGATATCACAGCAGCCTTTTTTTACTAAAATAAATGTAAGTAATGCTTTAGTTATCCCTCTGAGATGTAAGTAGTCTGTGACTCTAGTACACAGTAGACTGCGATACGTCAACTATCTTTGTGAAACCTTTTGTTGTTGCTGGCAACTGTCATGGTTAGTCCTTATCATGCAAGTTACTTTAGATTTGGACCACCATCATAATCAAATACATACAGGAATCCAGAACTAATACCTACATCATTACGTAATTTTTATCACATAATACTAAAAGTCAATAAATATGAATGATGATGAAACAAAATAACGGTAATAAATATTTTTATTATCTCATTTCGAAAGTAACTTTTATAACAAAAATAAAACCTGTTGTTTATAACTCTGAAGTTTGTGACATAAGTAGGTACATGAATCACTGCATTTTATTTTAAAATAAAAATTGCAAAACAAGTTAAATATAATTGTACTTTTACAACGTAAGATTTTTAACTTTACGTTTTTTTTTCTTCTAAATAATATAAAAATAGAAACTATTACAATTTAACATTTAAGCTTAATTGAAATATTATCAGATTTAGCCCACTAGCATAGGCTCAAGCTTTCCCGATTCGTACAGAGCTTTGACGTCACTTCCTCCACCAACGCAGTTTCCATTGATGAATACTTGTGGAACCTGAAAAATATAAAATTAATTTTATCATTAAAAATGTAAATACCACAAATCACACCATATGAACTTAATATACTTTGAATAGAAAGAACAGTGTCGCAGGCTCATCAGTATTCAATGTTCATAGTGATAGTGCTAATATTATTTTGTATGTTCCGAATTTGGTGTTATAATAGATTAAGAGGAAAAATGTAGATTGTCATTCTTGTAGGACAAGCAGAAAAACAGACTCATAATCATAGTGTATCACAACAGACAGACAACAATTGTCAGAGTTTCCACACATCCTATAAGAAAATATGATAATTAATATGGCCTTGTGACTTGTTTATACTTGGGATATTATTTTTGTAAACAAAATTTTTACTAAGGATTCAATGGTCACATTTTTGCTGTCATAAGTATGAAATTTGTATGATGATTTGACATTACTTTCCTTACTATATTTTACAGTAAGTACCTATTATTTACTATATGGGGACGCCAGCGCGAGCACCAGACGGGTGATCAGTCCACTTATGCTGAAACCATTTCACCCAATTCTCCGATAAGTAAGTACCTATGTATTATGGATTGCATAATATGATGAACTCCAACAAAAATTATTGAATAATATGGAACAACTAATAATAAAATGGCTAAAAATAGAAAACAGCAATAAATAGATGTCATTAAATAGGTATAATATGACTGACACAAGCATCACATATCAGTTATAAATGATTTATCTTATGTATTATGTTTATAGTCAGATGTTTTTTCATAACCCAAGCGTGAATAAGTGTAATTAGTTTTAGTGATTTGATAGTGAAGTCTGTAAACCATACTACAATAGTGATCACTCACACCGTTAGTTTAATGTTTGCGAGCCTGAAAATAACACCATAGAATATATGTTTGAGTATATTTCATTAAACCCTCCCTGTATTCTCATGTCTGTCTGGTTGTGATGGGTTAAACAAACAATTATCATAGTGCAGACAGTTTTTGTTGATTACCAAATTTATAGGTCAAAGTATTTTTGAGAGGACTAATAATATAGGAACAGTGAAGATAAGACAACAGCAGCTTCAAAAAGAAAAACAAATAATGTTATACATTCAACTACAATTAATTTTCTGTTCCATTCATTAAGCATGATTTACAGACTGACATATTTTCTGGTTTTAATAATAAAGTTGTCATGCGTTTTTTTTTAGTTTCATACAAATCACAGCTGGCAATGTTTTCATTAGTCACTCTCACAGAAATAACAATGCTAGCAAAGAAAAACATACCACATAAAAACAAGTAGGTACTCACAGTGCCAAATCCCGTGATCTTCTGGAGATGTTCCTGGATGGCATCACCATCATCTCGTTCATTTAGCTCATACACTTTGAAGGGCTGCTTCACCTTTTTGAACACCTGGAAAACATAAAAAAATAAATTTAAAAGAATGGAGATTATAAGGTACAAGGAGCACTATAAATTTTGTAATTATCCCCAAAACAAAATTTTTGTTCCATACTAATTCCAATCCAAAACTTAGATAATAGGTGAATCATCAGTGATTCACAGCATGACCATTGATATTGTATTATGACATTAAAACTTAAGAGGTACCTAGATTGATATTCAAGGCATTAAAAATGCCAATATATTATCTATAAAGTCCCTACGCATACCAAACACCAATATAATTCTAGCTTCATTTATGCAATCATCATGAGGTAAATTCAAAAATAGTGTATATATATATATATATACATATATGTATATAGATGGTAACAGAAAACTATAAAAATTGGAGTAAGATTTTCTACAGGGAGAAAGTAAGTTTTGAACACCTACAAAATAAAAATTAGCTATGAACGACAGGGTTAGATAAGATAAAGTAAAGGTGATTCTTTTGTCATATCATATACAAACATATAGTTGGATGGGTACTTACATCTTTAGCCAGGGAGCAATATGGACAGTAAGATTTAGAAAACACTACAACTTTATCCTGGGAAATAGCAGTTTTGATGAATTGGTTTACATCTGCAGAGCTTGCCATTTTTGTAGCTTGAACAATTTTACCTGACTGTGAACCCATAAAAAAATCCTATTGTTACTGAGCAAATTTTGATTTGACAGCTTTTGTACTATGAATGCTTAGGTCAATTTTGTTTTTTGTTGGAATGAGAGAGAATGACGGAATGACGTAACGGGTGACGCAAATGAATAGTCATGATTCGATTCAATAAATCGATTAGTTTGAATAATAAAACATAAGATTTGAAACGAAATGATACAAACTTATAGCTGTAAATAAATATTTATATCAATGTATATAAGCATTGTTTAGGAAAAAAAAAGATTGGTGTATCCATTAAAGAAAATGGAAAGAAAAATATTTGTCAATTTTACTGAGCCAAAGAATGTTAGGATAGAAAAGAGGACATCACTAGTCATAGAATTAAATAACTCTATGAGTCATACGTGTTTCACATCACTATGAATGTCGTAGATGTTCTCTTGTTGAGATTGGAAAAATATGGCAGATAGATAAGTACTCGTAAGATTGTAAAATGTATTTAATATAAAATAAAGGAGCTAATAATATAATAACCAGTGTAATGATCTCCCTCTGAACCTTTATACCTGTAACAGGTTATGGGACCAGACGAAAAAACTGCGGAAAAACACAGAAAGTAAAAACAGAAAAAACGGAGAAAATTGGAAAAAAATAAAATTTACATAAAAGGTTAGAAAGGTAAGAAAAACCAGTAAAAATGAAAGAAGAAGTAGAAAATATAGAAAAACTAACAAACAGTGAGAATTTCCACATGTGGAAATTCGAAATAAATATATTTTTGAAAGCCAATGGATTGAGCGACACAATGTCGGCCATTTCGATAAAAAAAGAAGATAAAGAGAAAAAAGATTTTGAATTAAAAGATGCAAAAGCACAGAAATTAATTTTGTTAACAATAGATAGAAAATTTAAATTTCATGTAATGAGTTGTACCACAGCAAAAGAAATGTACGATAAATTATGTTTAATATTTGAAGGCTGTGAAGAAAGGAACAAGTGTTCCTTATTACAACAATTTTTCAGTTTCAAAAGCGAAGGTAAGGATTTGTCACAAATTATAACAGATTTAGAAAACTTAAGAATGAGAATAAATAGTTTAGGTGAGGGCATTACTGACAAAATGGTAATTTCAAAAATACTGACATGCCTCCCAAACGAGTACAAACATTTTATAACAGCGTGGGAATCCACAGAAGAAAATAAAATGACACTTGTAAACTTAACAAATAGATTATTAGCAGAACAAAATAGATTTTTAGAAAAAGAACAGGAAAAACCAGTAGCATTTTTAGTTGAATGTTTTAAATGTCATAAATTTGGACATATAAAAAAGGAATGTAAGATGTGTGGAATTTGTAAGAAAACAAACCACAAAGAAAGTGAATGCAAGTTTAGGAAAAATCAGTGTGGTATTTGCAAGAAGACAAACCACAAAGAAGAAAACTGTTTTTTCAGAAATAAAAATAATGAACAAAAGGATAAAAAGAAACAACATTTGGCATTTCTCTCGAACTCATTGGAACTAGATACAAAAGAAAAGTATAATTTTATAGTTGATTCTGGATGTACCGTACACATGACGGAAGAGAAAAACATTTTGAAGAATTTTAAGAAACAAAAGTCAACAGAAGTATCAGTATTATTAACAAGGGACAGCGTTAAAATATACAAAAATAATGAATTGGTATGGACAGGAAAAAAGGAAAATGGACTGTATAAAGTAAATATAAAACAAAAATATACCAGCAGAAAAATGTTTATTGACTAAAGTAAATGTAACAACAAAAGACAAAACAAGAGAAAACACTAGATTAATACTACAAAATGAAAATGGGAAAATTAACAATGAAAAACAAGTAGAAAGAAATTTTATAACTATAAAAGAGGAAGAAGAAAATGTAAATTTTATTGAGTATATTAAAGAACAGGAAATAACAGAAAATGTGCAAGAACAAAAGAAAGAACTAGAAATAACTACAAATAGACATATTAAAGAAAACAGGGAAAGAGCTATAAATTCGGAGAAGGAGTCTTTGGAAGAATATAAACCCTGGAATAAACGCAAAAGAATAAGAAAGGAAAAATTAGAGAAAACATTTTATAAGAAATACGGATAGATATACGGAAGAAGAGTAGGTACCTAATAAAGCAGGATTTTTATAGAGAAAGTAGAAAGATTTAGATATGTATAATTTAGGCAGATATTTTCAAATTGAGTTAAATTTAAAAATAGGAGAAGGTGTTAGGATAGAAAAGAGGACATCACTAGTCATAGAATTAAATAACTCTATGAGTCATACGTGTTTCACATCACTATGAATGTCGTAGATGTTCTCTTGTTGAGATTGGAAAAATATGGCAGATAGATAAGTACTCGTAAGATTGTAAAATGTATTTAATATAAAATAAAGGAGCTAATAATATAATAACCAGTGTAATGATCTCCCTCTGAACCTATTTTCCGTAACAAAGAATAGGGAAAAGAAAATAAAAAATTCAAAGACCGACTGATTCTGACATAGGTAATGAGATAGTAGATCAAGGTCATGTTCTTATTTTTTCTATGGGTAAAGTAAACAAAACAGAAAAGCGAGAGAAAAGCGAGCTATACTCGGCTGAAACCGCGGTTAAAATCATATCGATACTCGATCAAAAATGTATCGAGTACGCGCTCATAATTATGGGTGTTTCCATACGCAAAAAATAAATAAGTAGGTTTTAGTAGAAAAATATATTAAACTAGCTTTTGCCCGCGGCTTCGCTCGCGTTAATCCTTTCTTAGCGGATGCCTACGTCATAACATCTACCTGCATACCAAATTTCAGCCCGATCCGTCCAGTGGTTTGGGCTGTGCGTTGATAGATCACTATGTCAGTCAGTCAGACACCTTTGAGTTTTAAATATATAGATAATGGTTAGGTGCCAGGCCCTTGATTCTACAAATTGCAAACGTAAATGTCGTGCTTTTAGTTGTTTCTCAAAAGCCAAAAAAATCATAATAAAACAGTCTTACAGAGATCTTGTCACTTTATTTTAATTTCTTTTGCTCTTGCTTGAGACACAATGGGCGATTTTCTGACAGGTCAAAATTAAGAAACAATAATCGATGTAATAAAATCGCAATAGATGGCGTTTTATGAAAGCCGAGTCGTAATTATGGCTGTACCAATATTGTGCACTTTTTGTCAACCAGAGGCAGAAAAAAAAACCTAATAGTTTGACAGTTAGGTATACAAATCACAATATTGATACTTTTTAGATGTTTTTAGGGTTCCGTACCTCATAAGGCAAAAACGGAACCCTTATGCCTTATGCACTTTGTTGTATGTCTGTCCGAATGTCTGTTAAACTTTTTTTTCTTAGGAACGCTTAAGAGTGTATCACGTTCGCGCGCCCGACCGAGTTTAGGTATTTGATAGACCGCAGCTGGCTGTGTGCAAGTCACACGCACACATCGACATGAGATTGCCGCCAACCCGAAGTAATAAGTGTTAGGGATCCGGCAAAGAATTTGTTGGTACCTATATAATTATTTTTTCTTGCTTTACGGTAATAAATACTAAAAATAAAATTACGACCATTTTTTATGTAAAACATACTTGGCGTGACTTGGCAGTAAAATGGACACGAATGCTGCGACAGAAAATAGCATGACCGTCGTGCCAGGATGCTAAGATGTTAAATATCTGCCTGGCATCCCATGAAGGCCAATTTTTCGGGATAAGGTTTACAAAAATAGTATTTTTGGATCCAAGATGGCGGACAACTTTTTTTTAATTTTGCAATATGGGTATGGTTTTATAAGTTTTTCAGTGCGCTGATTACGAAAATAACATTTATTTTGAGATCCAAGATGGCGACAACTTTTTTTAAAATTTTACAATTAGGTATGGTTTTATAAGTTTTTCAGTGCGCTGATTACGAAAATAACATTTATTTTGAGATCCAAGATGGCTGACAACTTTTTTTTCAATTTCCAATATGGGTATGGTTATATACTTAGGTTTTTCGGTGCGCTGATGACAAAAATAACATTTATTTTGAGATCCAAGATGGCGGACAATTTTTTTTTCAATTTTGCAATATGGTTAACGTGTTGTGGGTTTTTGGGGACGCTGATGACGAAAATAACATTTATTTTGAGATCCAAGATGGCTGACAACTTTTTTTAAAATTTTACAATATTTGTATCATTTTATAAGTTTTTCGGCGCGCTGATTACGAAAATAACATTTATTTTGAGATCCAAGATGGCGAGCAGTTTTTTATTTTATTTTACAATATGGGTATCGTTTTATGGGTTTTTGGGGAGGCTGATGACCAAAATAACATTAATTTTTAGATCAGCGTCCCCAAAAACCTATAAAACGATACCCATATTGAAAAATAAAAAAACTGTCAGCCATCTTGGATCTCAAAATAAATGTTAATTTCGTCATCAGCGTCCCCAAAAACCTGTAAAATGATACCCATATTGTAAAATAAAATAGAAAACTTAGCTGTGGTGTAGATGAAATACCTCCTGTATTATATAAAAAGTGCGCGGACGAGCTTACATTGCCTTTCACGCTACTTATTAATCAATCCTTCGCAGAAGGTACTTTTCCAGATCTCTTGAAGAAGTCCTTGGTGAAGCCTGTCCATAAAAAAGGTAAAAAAACTGACGCTCAAAATTTCCGGCCTATTGCGATCCCCTGCACCGCATCGAAAATCTTTGAAAAAGCAATAGGTAATCAAACTTATAAATTTTGTGAAAAATTTAATATATTTGACGATAACCAAAACGGCTTTAGAAAAAATCGATCAACGACATTAGCAACTTATAATTATATTCAAGAAATATTAAAATTAATTGACTCAAAAAAATATGCTGTAGGTATTATGTTAGACATGACGAAAGCTTATGACAAAGTTCAATACGACATTTTATTAAATAAACTCCACGGGATAGGCATAAGAGGAATCGCTCACGCATGGTTCAGGTCATACCTAGAAAATCGGGAAACATATGTGGAAATAGAAAATTATGATCAAAACTCAGGGACTATATCCTCGGTGAGATCAGACGCTCACTCCGTTAAATGTTCTATTCCCCAAGGAAGTGTTGTCGGTTGTTTGTTATTTTTAATTTATATAAATGATTTGCCTAAATCACTTAACCAGACATGTGTGCTATTCGCAGATGACATATCATTACTAACCCCTTGTACAAGTCACGACAATTTAAATCAAATACTAACACAGACTATTGACTCAGTTGTATCATGGCTATCTGACCACAATCTAGAAATAAATTTCTCCAAAACAAAAATTATTCAATTTAGACCGCACCAAAAAGCTCCCCTTAGTATAAATTTTTGCTACAACGGTATACAACTGGAAAATGTGAGTACCTTCCAGCTGCTCGGTTTAGTCCTAGATACGCATACAAACTGGAGAGCTCACGTTGACAAGATAGCCATAAAACTATTGAAATTTACTTATGCACTCAGAGAATTGAAAAAATCTACTAATGACCAGACAGCAATAACGGCCTATTACGCGTATGCATTTTCATGGTTATCCTATGGGATTATATTATGGGGAAACAGCACTGACGCGGACAGACTGCTTATACTTCAGAAGAAATGCATACGAATAATCTGTAATATAAAACCGACTGAAAGTTGTAAACCATACTTTAAAATCCTAAAAATACTAACCTTACCGTGTATATATATTTTAGAAGCCTGCAAATTTGTACGTAAATACCCCAAATATTATATAAAAAACTAGCGGCCCGCCCCGGCTTCGCTCGGGTGGACAATATATTTGTTTTTAGGGTTCCGTACCTCAAAAGGCAAAAACGGAACCCTTATAAGATCACTTTGTTGTCCGTCTGTCTGTCAAACTTTTTTTTCTCAGGAACGTTTAAAGGCCGATTTAAAACTTTGCTTAAAGGTATCAAATTGATATCGAATACCTACTCGGATCCATGGTCTCTTTCAGCAAAAAAATAATCAAAATTATACGTCAACGCGATCAGGAGTTATTGGTACCTACCGTAAATGTTGCGATTTTTTGCATATTTTGCGATTTCAGACAGCGATCAAAACCTATGGGGTACTTCCCGTTGACCTAAAATTATGAAATTTGGCAAAAAGAAAGGTCTAACAGTACTTGTACAGGAATAAATCTGAAAGTTTTAAATATGTTGTTGGAAGTTAAAAAAAAGTGTTACAAACTTATTTTTGCGCTTGATGCAGTATGAATCCTAGGGAACGAACTGCAAAGTTAAGTTTGTTTTTGAAACTTGATTTGCGTGTACGGAACCCTCGGTGCGCGAGTTTGAATCGCACTTGGCAGGTTTTTAGGGTTCCGTACAACAAAAGTAAAAAACGGAACCCTTATAAGATCATTTTGTTGTCCGTCTGTCCGTCTTTTTTATTCTCAGAAACGCTTAAAGGTTGAAATTAATACTGAATACTCGTATCCACGGTCTCTTTCAGCAAAAAAATTATCAAAATTATACGTCAACGCGATCGCCGCGACGGTATCTATTTTTATTTAGTTCGTGCACTTCCTTGCTAATATCGAGAATATCATGTTAAAAAATTGCTACTTTCAAAACAAAAAGGGATAATTTGTATAGCAACATGATTTCCGACTCTCTGAATACGTCCACCTAAACCGCTCCGCTAACCGCTACGTGGCGTGCTTTGCTTTTCGCCCCGCCTGCCACTTAGACTTCCGCGCCGCACCGCGCCCCGCTTAGACCGACGCGCAAAGTCGTAAACCGGCCGTTAGAGCTATAATGTAAGATGCTATGTGTGTACGGAACCCTCAGTGCGCGAGCTTGACTCGCAATTGGCCGGTTTTTAGGGTTCCGTGCTTCAAAAGGCAAAAATGGAACCCATATAAGATCACTTTGTTGTCCGACTGTCCGTCTGTCTGTCACACTTTTTTTCTCAGGAACGCTTAAAGGTATCAAGTTGAAATTAATACCGAATACTCGGATCCACGGTCTCTTTCAGCAAAAAAAATAACCAAAATTATACGTCAACGCGATCAGGAGATATATATATAGCCTTGTGACCACTCATAGCGGAGCGAGCGAAGCGAGCGGAGCTTCTAACTGCTGCTGATTTCTTAAATGGACCACGGGCTGCCGGGCATTATAATACGGACCGGTCTAAGTAATTAAAATATTAAAATTTATCAAATAGCCCGATGCTCTTGGGAACTATTCATAAGCCCGGTCATTATTAATACGGCCCTGTTAATCAAGTTGCCCGTAAAGTACTTATATTAATTCTGTGCCGTAACATAAATATGGTGTTGTAAGTCTAAAAAAAGTATTACAAACTTATTTTTGCGCTCGATGCAGTATGAATCCTTGGGATCGAACTACAAAGTTAAGTTTGTTTTTGAAATTAGTTGGTCTTTTAGTTAGAGCTATCATGTGAGATAATATGTGAATGAATATGATATTTACATTATTACCTCATAAAATAAATAGATACGAAAATGCGCCCGCAGTACTTATTTATATACCTACTGCGCCTAGCGTCTTTGCGAGTGCAAGGTGGTTACGCGGCGCATTGGATAACTCATAGTATTTCGTAAACTATTGATCCAAATTACATGCAGTAAAAAGCAAATATTAAATATATTAAGTACTTGTGATGATAGACTTGTTTAATTTGATAAGGATTAATAAACTGTGGTTATTATCACCAGTTAAAAAACACCTAAGGATTTTAATTATTTTTAAAACATAAAAGTGGTTATTGTGGCTGAAATATAAAAGTTAGATATATGCTATCGCGGACTTTTTTGTAGACCTATTATAGATACACAATTCTTCCATACATGGTTTTGATACATCTCTTAGGGATTGGACGGCGTTTTCGATGAAAGCTGCCGGGCGGCTAAATTTTTTCCGACTTCCTTAACAATTATCGTCATCTTTCAACAAATATACACAAAACCTAAACAAATTATACACTAAAACCTTCCTCTTGAATCACTCTATCTATTTAAAAAAACCGCATCAAAATCCGTTGCGTAGTTTCAAAGATTTAAGCATACAAAGGGACATAGGGACAGAGAAAGCGACTTTGTTTTATACTATGTAGTGATGATGACCTACCGCGCCGCTATCCAACAAGAAACAAAAATAAATTAGTTGTATGTACCTCTATGAAAATTAGAAATTGTTCGTTCCGGCCCATTAATAATGACCACAAAAATATATAATACCTTACCTCAATACTTAAAATCAGAAAAAAAGGAATCTATATTTATAAAAAAAATGAAATTGTTACTTGCTGAAAAAGCATATTACACAATAGACGAGTTTTTAAATGACAAAGACATTAAATGATTTAAATATACAAATTAGCATACATAAAATCAAAGACCCGCTTGCCGCTCCCCTCTTGTTACTATTGCGCACCCGACAGGGTTCATATTGTACCTAAATGATAACAGATATAACTTATTATAAGAGAATTGAATTGAATTGAAACTGTCCACCATCTTGGATCTCAAAATAAATGTTATTTTGGTCATCAGCGTCCCCAAAAATCCATAAAACGATACCCTTATTGTAAAATAAAATAAAAAAACTGCCCGCCATCTTGGATCTCAAAATAAATGTTATTTTTGTAATCAGCGCACCGAAAAACTTATAAAATGATACCAATATTGTAAAATTTTAAAAAAGTTGTCCGCCATCTTGGATCTCAAAATAAATGTTATTTTCGTCATCAGCATTTCCAAAAACCCACAACACGTTAACCATATTGCAAAATTGAAAAAAAAAATTGTCCGCCATCTTGGATCTCAAAATAAATGTTATTTTCGTAATCAGCGCACTGAAAAACTTATAAAACCATACCCATATTCTTCTTCTTCTTCTAAAGGTGCCTCTCCAACTAGTGAAGGTTAGCGATTAACATGCTCAAGTCCTTCTTGTCCTTAGCTCTGCGGAACAGCTCAGCAGCATTCGCTATCCCGGTCCACTCTCGGATGTTTCGCAACCAAGACTTTTTCCGTCTTCCAACCTTTCTCTTTCCAGCGACTTTGCCCATCATTATCAGCTGCAGGAGGTCGTATCGCTGATGTCTTAGAACATGACCTAGGTATGAGATTTTTCGCCGCTTAACAGTAGGCATGAGCGTTCGTTTTTGGCCGATTCGCTTTAAAACCGTGGCATTGGTCACCTTCTCGGTCCAGCTTATAGAGAGCATGCGCCTATAAGTCCACATTTCAAAAGCTTCTATGCGCCTTTTCAGATCTTCTTTAATGGTCCAAGCCTCACATCCATAACATAAGAGGATTTTATACAAGGGGCCAGATATAACAGTGAAGCAGACGAGTGCGTAAACTGATATTAATATTACGACTGCAAAGGACTTTTTTCATCGAATTGAAAGCACTGCGCGCTATTTCAATCCGAGTTTTTATCTCTAACTCGCTGCTCCAATCCTCATTAAGCCAAGTGCAAAAGTATTTATATTTCTGAACCCTTTCTAAGTTTTGGCCTGATACCCTTATGCTGGAATTGCAGTCTGGTTTCCCAGAGATGACCATAAGTTTCGTCTTCTTTATGTTCATTGTAAGACCAGATCTTTGACTGCACTCCTCTAATCTCTCAACCATTCGTTGAAGTGTTGCGTGTGTTATACGCAACCGTGTTAAATTTCACATATACTGCACTTACGTCTGCCGATTCGCACATTCATTACACATAATTGTTTATTTAACTATTATTTTAACGCTTTTAGTTGTAATTATTCGTCTTCCAAAACAAACACATCTGTTTGTTTACGTAAAGTCTACTTGACACCTTGGATGTTTGACAGTGACGTCTGACGTTGACGTTTGGAAATGGTTCCTATACATAGGTGGTGTGTTGAGACGGACGCGTTGGTAGAATGTTTTTTTATTTACTTATATTTGTAAATAATATAGGTAATTGGTCAAAATTTATAGAATAATAATTTAAACAAGGATTTTATTAGATTAACTATATCTTTTTTCTTCGAGATGAATGCCGCACTTCTATAATTTTATCTCTGGTCGAGCTCTATGTTTGTCTCTGATTTCGTGTCAACGCTGATGTGACGTGGTGAGATTTGCTTCAAGAAATCAGGATGAGATTTTTGTTTGGTTCCGACACGCCTCAGGGCTACTCGCCTAGCCTATTAGAGCCACTATGAGCGGAAGATAAGATGGAGCGGTCATGTGAGTTCATCTCTCTTGTGTTCTGCTAGCCTTTGTATGAATATTGTCTGGCGCGATGTTTAATAGCATTCTATATTGTTACAGAACGTGCCGCTCCTAACTCCTACTTCTAAGTGCTAAGTTTAGGTTTTAAGTTGTTAGTTTACGCTTTATTTTTCAATATTCCACGTTCCACGTGTTATACTTTATTAGTTTACTCGTTTAAACTATTTTTCCTCGTGCTTTGGCACGTAATTTAATGTCGTAACAAGGTTACTTCAAAATAAGTTTCTACTTATAACTTTCTTTCTTTTCGTTGTACATACTGGTTACAATGACCCTGATCCTAAGGGTAATCTCCTTCTTTGGATAAATAACCCCTATTTATCCCAGTAAAACAATAACACTTCATGTAAGCAAAGAGGATTGCTGACCACCCTTCGATGTGAGACCACATGGCACTTCAACAATCCAGGACTCCCAGCTGTTCCTACATTACTGGGAGTGACGAGGTGATACAATTTACTAGAAGAAAGGAGAGGACCTAAATGGGATTTACCAAGTAATATCCATTTTATAACTAGAACTTAAACTTTAGAATTTATTTTAAGGCCGAGACTTTGCCTAACATGATTTGTTCCTAGTTTTATCACATAGAGAGGACGCTCTCAACCTTTGTTAAAAGGTAGGTCTTATAACCAACTTTAAGAATAAGGACATTTTTCTATGTCATGTGTTTTCATAGGTTATGATAATTAGACTTTAGTCTTAATTAGTTTGTTTTAAGAAACATGTGAGAAAAGAAAGGATTTGTTAAAACATTCCTATAGAAAGAATTAGCATTAAGGAATAAGAATATTTAACTACTAAAAAGTGAGTTTACCAAATATGTATATTTTCTTTTTAATATATTTAACTTGATATATAAACAATTAACTTGTTTAATTGATTCCAACTAATAGTTGGTGGCGCCCTTGGTTAGAATTGAAACACAACATATATCTGGTCCCTTTCTTCAAATGTAACATTCCACAGAGCGACAAGAACCCACCGACCCACTCCGGAGTCTCCTACATAACGCACCACTGAGCTGGCTGTGCGTTTGTCCACCGGTGGCAGGCAGTGTTTTACACGCCTGTCCTATAGTGGGTAATAGAAGGTCAGCTGTTGTAGACGCTATCAAGACTGTGTCGTCAGCGTAACGAAGGTTGTTAATATTACGGCCGTTGATCTTCACTCCACAGTCGAGATCTTGCAGAGCTTCCGCCATAATAGCTTCAGAGTAGATGTTGAAGAGAATAGGTGACAGAATGCAGCCCTGTCTCACCCCTCTTTGGATAACAACTTCGTTGGTCTCTTCTCCGTCTACTTTTACGGTGGCCAGTTGGTTACAGTACAGGTTTTGGATAAATCTATGATCTTTATCGTCGATACCTATGTCGTTTAACAAATCAAGCAAACGGTTATGCCGAACTCTATCGAAAGCTTTTTCATAATCGATAAAGCATAGGTAGACATCCTGTTGCATGTCCCTGCATTTTTGAACCAAAACCTGTAAAGCAAATAATGCTTCTCTAGTGCCTACTCCGGATCGAAAACCAAATTGGCTGTCACCAAACTGTTCATCGCATTTAACCCTTATGCGCTCGTGTATAATTGAGAGAAGTAGTTTCAAAACTTGGCTCATTAAGCTAATTGTTCTAAAGTCCTCACACTTCTTTGCATTGGGTTTCTTTGGGAGCGTAATAAGGACAGACTTTAGCCAATCTTTAGGCCTGTGTCATAAACCAAGTTCAGAAGTTTCGTTAAACCATCCATGTTTTCCTCATCCACCAGTTTAAGTCCTCTACATATACGTCGTCAGGTCCCGAAGCTTTCCCCGACTTTGCCCTAAGTAATGCTTTTCTGACTTCGTCTTTTAGAATAGGTAGAATAACATCAATACTGTTGCTTACATTGAAGGTTCTGGAGTCATCTGTAAACATATTTTTTATGTATAGCTCCCACATGCGTTTTTTCTCTTCAATGTCCAAAATCGGAGTATTGTTTTCATCTACTAGCTGGTGAGTGGGGCGCTTCTTTGCAACCATGGCCCTGATTTCTTTATGCAAGTTAAATGCATCATGCTTCTTATACAGATCTTCAAGACGATCACATTTACTAATACACCAGGTCTTACGGGCATAACGGACTTCCTTTCTAATCTTACGGTCTATATACCCATATTGTAAAATTGAAAAAAAAGTTGTCCGCCATCTTGGATCTCAAAATAAATGTAATTTTCGTAATCAGCGCACTGAAAAACTTATAAAACCATACCCATATTGTAAAATTGAAAAAAAAGTTGTCCGCCATCTTGGATCTCAAAATAAATGTTATTTTCGTAATCAACGCACTGAAAACCTTATAAAACCATACCCATATTGTAAAATTGAAAAAAAAGTTGTCCTCCATCTTGGATCTCAAAATAAATGTTATTTTCGTAATTAGCGCACTGAAAAACTTATAAAACCATACCCATATTGTAAAATTGAAAAAACAGTTGTCCACCATCTTGGATCTCAAAATAAATGTTATTTTTGTAATTAGCGCACCGAAATACCTATAAAACCATACCCATATTGTAAAATGAAAAAAAAAAGTTGTCCGCCATCTTTTATCTCAAAATAAATGTTATTTTTGTCATCAGCGCACCGAAAAACCTATACTGATAACTGATGAACCTAATAACTGATTACAAAAAACTTATAAAAGGATACCCATATTGCAAAATTAAAAAAAAAGCTGTCCGCCATCTTGGATCTTGATTTGGATTTATTTTGATTTTTATGATTTCGATTTATTACGATTTCTATGATTGCGATTTATTACGATTTCTATTTCATCAAAAATTGTCGGCCATCATGAGTATGAAAATGGTATAAATTAAAAAAAAAAGATTAAAAGTAATAAATATGCAACTCTGATCTACATTACTCTCTGCTGTCTGCGAATACACGAACACGCGAAAATTAAAGGCCTCTCGAGCAGCAGAGCGACGTGGATTCCCTTTGAATTCTTACGGCAGACTGATTTTTCGTGGCTTTGGAACTCAAAATAAACATATTGAGCGTTTCGCTGCCATAGTAAAAATGTATGGGGGATTTCTTTGTGAATTGCTACGATTTTTAACATTTTTTCCGAGTTATTTTTTAAAAATCTAAAACCAGCAACTTGTAGCTAGTTTAATAAACTCGCGATTTAACATTATGTAGAAATTATGATTTGTGTTTTACATAACGATTTCGTTAAAGCCGTGAACCTTGTTTTTCGTGTTTTCCGTTTTTTCTGGAAGGTATAGACGCAAAAATAACAGGCAAATTATTTTTTTCCGTCTCGTACAAGTAGTAGCAGTTATTTGAGAAGTCTATTGTACTATTTTTACTATCACCAGGATCAATTCAGTAACTCCTGTTTTGGCTAAAAACGTGTGATGCAGGCTAAAAGGTATCAAGTTGAAATTCATATCAAATACTCGGATCCCCGATCTCTATCAGCAAAAAAAATATCAAAATTATACGTCAACGCGATCAAGAGATACCGTAAATGTTGCGAATTTTCGCGCATATTTTGCGATTTCAGGCAGCAATCAAAACCTATGGTACTTCCCGGTACTTCCCGTTGACCTAATTATGAAATTTTGCTAAAAGCATGGTCTAATAGTACCTATACAGGAATAAATCTGAAAATTGTAAATATGTTGTTGGATTGGAAGTAAAAAAAAAGTGTTACAAACTTATTTTTGCGCTGGATTCAGTATGAATCTTAGGGATCGAACTGCAAAGTTAAGTTTATTTTGGAAACTAGTTGGACTTTTAGTTAGAGCTATAATGTGAGGTGCTTTGTGTGTACGGAATCCTCGGTGTGCGAGCTTGACTCGCACTTGGCCGGTTTTTTTATTAGGTTTTATTTAAAAAAATGCCAATGTGGGATTTTCCGAGACCCAAATTAAAACAAAATGTTCCAAACGGCTTAATAAAAAACTTAGTAAAAGGCAAGTCCATACAAAAAGCAAAAATGCACGGGATTGGCATTTTAAAAATAAAACCTAATAAAAAAACATCACACAGTATCAATATTGTGATTTGTGCAACTGTCAAACTGTTAGGTGATTTTTTTCTGCCTCTGGTTGACAAGAAAAAGCGCACAATATAGGTACCTACAGCCTTATAAGTCTATCTATTATCACGACTCGGCTTTCGTAAAACGCCATTTGTTATGACTTTTTTATACCTACCTACTGATTTTTTTTTAATTTAGCTGTCAGAAAATCGCCCATTCCGTGCATTTTTGCTTTTCGTATAGTCTCGTTTTTTACTAAGCGCCACGTAGGTATGAAGTCATCTGGAACATTTTTTTTTTAATTTGGGTCTCGGAAAATCCTCATTAGTAGAATCGGCCCCCTCCCTGGTAGGTATATCATCAGTAAGGTAAGGACCGTAAGGACGCTACCTATCCAAGTAATCGATTTTCCTGCGTCTTGCTCACACTATGTCATGCATTGCATGTAATAGATGAGAAAAACAATAAACCACCGCACATAGACTTATAATATACTACTCTTTCGTCCATACAACCGCATTACTGGATATTATTTATTTATTTATTTGTTTAAAAACATAATAACATCATTATACAGTGTACACACTAAAGCAAAACACTAATGAAAAGTTTTTATGAAACAAAATGTACCGATTACAGCAGATTGTAAAATTGCAATCGGCGCAAAGTGTACTGGAGCCATAAAGTTCGTGCTCGTGAGCACACGTTCATTTTTCTTTCGGAATTTTCATTTATACAAATTTTTCAACTGTGCGCACACGAATAATAGAAATTAATTGAAAACTTGTAAAATACGATTTGGAAAAATAAGGATTAAAACTTTTGCTTCGTTACCTACTCATTAAAAAAATTGTACAATGGATTGGATTTTAATAGATGGATGGAGAGCGGGAACTGGCAGGAAGTTCTTATTTATTATATAGGAATTATCGTAGGTACATACATTACATTTATTATGATGCAATTAAATAAATATGTACAAGATACAGACAAATCACACAGATTGAGTTAGCCCCAAAGTAAGTTCGAGACCTGTATTTTAGGATACTAACTCAACGATACTATATTTTATAACAAATAGGTATATAGGTAAACATCCAAGACCAAAGTCAATCTGAAAAAGTTCATTTTCCATCTTGATCCGACCGGGGGATCGAACCCGGGACCTCCGGTGTGGCAAAGTATTGACCGCCTAGCCACGGAGGTCGCTTTTTGCTGACGAGTGTCTCTATATATCTATATACTTATACAATAATAATCTATGGTAAGTATATAGTAGTGCGATTTCAGAGTCCATAGTATTAAGTATTTTTGTTTTATTCAGCTTTGTACCTATAAAGTACGATTGTTGTATTCTAGGAGGTAACATACACTTCATACTTACTTTATACCAGTGACAGTGAAACAGGTAACTCAATTTCCTATCTATTTATTTATTCGACTGCCGAGCGCTACACGTGACTGCTTATTTGATTGTTGTATGTACTTCAATCACTAAGTCACGGTTACCGCTGCTGTTTGTCCATTCAATAAATATGAAGTACTTACCTACTATAATCGAATTTATTTAAATAAGGTAATACTGAAAGGGCATTAATCAGCGAAGCTGAAATGGAACTGGGCGGGACATGTTTGCCGCATGCAGCCGGAATCGTTGGGCCATTTCAGCTACCCACTGGATACCAAATGATGGAAAGAGGAACCGCGGTAGGCTAGGAAGCGTTGGAGACGACGACTTCAGATATTTTGAAGAGAAATGGATTACAAGGGATAGACAGATTTGGGAGAAATAGAGACCTTTGCCCAGCAGAGGACCAAACAGGTTATTAAAAAAAATATTTCGAAAGAAAGGCAATAAAAAAAACATTTTTCTAAAAACGATTAAACGAAAAACTGTCTTTCTCTGAGGTAATTTATTATTTTAATAAAGTTATATAGGTATTAAATATATATATATATATTTCTGGTATATTTATAATAAAACCATTTGTGCAATAACACGCGTGAGTATCCGTATTAATAATCACTAAAATCATTTGTATTTATTTACGAAAGTCCTTGTGTGAATGGAGCAAGTAAAATATTTTACTTTTACTATAGGTAGTACTACCTACCCAAGACGAGTCAATGCTGTCATCTTACGTGAGTACTTCTTTATATTGTAAGCCATAAATATACTTTAAACTTTGCACAAAACAACAGTTTACTTCCTCAGGTGATTGTTTTGAATCAATATAGAATGTCCACGTTGTTATATCACATTATTGGTGTACTATTCTTCGCATTGCTCGCACTCTATGATACACGTAAGGTACTCAGTTAACTTAATTTTTATAACTCAAGTTTGAAATATGTACAAAAGCAGAGAGTGTTATTCTATTAACAATTATTCTTGAGAGATAATCCTATCTTCTGGTAAGCTTGATCTGGTGTCCGTTGGTAGGGAACAGCAAGACTTCTATCTTCAATCTATCGATAGGTTGTGCCTCTATCTTGTACGCTCGCAGGAATACTCGATATTATGCTTTTCATGATAAGCATTCCTAAAAGTTACGACCTGTAAAAATTAACATTTGCCATTACTAACGGACCACTCAATCCATTCACCAGGCCCTTTGATTTATCGTGCCTCAGTTGTCTTTCTCAACAGCCAAAAAAATCGTAATAAAGCATAGAAATCCTACAGAGAACTTGTGTCGCTTTATTTATTTCTTCAGCTTTTGAAATTCTATTAATTAAGATTGAGACGTGTCTCAATGTAAAAAAAAAAATTGTAGCAAAAATGGGTTGTCAATGTCGTGACACGACATCTCCATTATAATTAGTAGAATCCGCACCGATGGTCGGTTAGAAATTTTGGTAAGTGAATATTTTTTATAAATCAAAAAAGAAAGAAAAATGTTCCACATACATGGAAGCGTTCAAGAGGCTCAAATAATATACCACGATCCACATTGCCCAGCTGCAACCAAAATATTGCCGTAGCTAATAAAATTTAAATATTTCTAAAAGGTAATATCGATTACGAGTGATCACGTAAATTAATTAAAAACTCCCAATCGAAGCGCCGCGCGCCACTGGGCAATGACAGCGGAATGACGCACTTATTTACAAAGTCTAGCATTAAGGGTCAGAAAGCGAATAAGAAAGTTAGATTTCACCTTCCGAAACCCCCCTGTAAAAACTACAAAGGGCGCCCCTCAGAGGAACTAAATAGTAAAATTTTGCTCCATTCTATCTCCTTAATCTCTAAACCATCTATCAAACTGTTTTTTTTATTTCAACCTTGTTCAACAAATTTGTTCTTGAAATACTTATTTAAAAATGTAAATCAAAGAAAACTCAAATTAATGAATGCAAAAATTAAGGAAAAGTATACGAAAAAATGTGTTTTAGTCAAAGTGTTTTCGATAAAGCCACTTACGTAGTAAGTAATACATGTATAGTACGTTGAAATATGTAATGTAACATTTCGACGGTGATGTCATATTAGCGTTTGGCCAAACGGTTAAGTTGATGAAGTTAGGATATATGAGAGTGCTTGGTTCTAAATCTCTTGCTGTTATTTAGAAATTCGGTTTTCTTTTTTTTTTTAACATAATTTTATGGTGAAAGTGATTTTGTTTTTTTGTTGAGGTACCTCTTTACGTTTTATGTACCTACTGAACTTAATCTTTCCTGAAATTTCAAATACACATAGGTACCTAGTTAGAAGGACATACCTTTAGCCCGATCAAAACGAGAAACAGTTCAAATCTCCTCCGTGATAGGTTTTTTTGAATCAATACATTATTTTATATTTTATTTTACATAGGTACACATTTAATTCTATCGACTACGTCGGCACGTGGGAGCGATATACGTAAGAAGAAAAAATACTCAGTAAACACAGTCTGTCAAGAAAGTCGTGTCGTGGGTAAAGTTATCCGATACATAAACGGTACAAATTAGAAAAAGAGTGCGCCCTCTTGTCTTAACGGCTATTCTTATCGAGATAATTTCTGGTAAGCTTAGATCTTCAGAGAAAAATTCGCAGTTGGTCGGGAATTCCCAGTACAATTTTTTTTCAATCTTTCGATAGGTTTTTTATCTTTTTATTTGGTAGAATTATTTTTATTAATAATATTGTTGACCATTCCAATGAGTGTACGACCTGTAAAAATTAACATTTATTCTAACGGACCACTCAAGTCTGATTTTCGTGATTCACGTCGCAAAGCAGCATCGTGCTGTTTTGATCGACTTTTTGAGAGCGCCATCTAGTTCTTGATTTGTATAACAACCCCCATGTTAAATATATTTTACGTAAGTAAATTTGCGGAGCAATTTGACAGAGAACTCTGTCGCTTGTCTAAATGCCACCGGCAGTCTGAGACGCACAATTGAGATTGAGACGAGTTGCCATATGAACGACAAGGAAGGTATGATGTTTCCATTAAAAATTGCGATGGACGTAGGTGAATAATGTTATAATTTAAGATTGTAGGTTAGAAATTTTGTAAATGAACTTGTTTTAAATAAATTCTTTAATTAAAAATGTTCCAGTAATCATATGAACTACATTAATGTGAAATATTTTTTTAAATATCCACATTGCCCAGCTACTACCAAGAGTTTTTGGTAGCTAATTTAGGTACAATGTTTAGGATTATTTTTTATCGAGCAAACTTAGTCAAATCATGTTATCGGTTCTTGCACTGTGTTGCTAATTGCACGTAATCTATTAATTAGCAAAAATTTCAGAACTGTACAGTAAGTGCAAGCAAAGTAATTTGGTAGGCAAAACGCGAAATTCTGAGCCTTAACCACTTCCACGTTCCGCAAGGCTGTAGATAAAACTGCATAAACCTCTTAAACGGTACAAAATATTGAACTGTTATTTATATTAATTGTTATATATTTATATTAATTGTTACCTATGCAGTTTCTAGACCCGAAGCTAAAAGGTAGGAAGGCGGCAGGGTGGCGACCCATGGAGCGCTCAGGGAGGAACCTGTCGGGGTCGAAGTCGTTAACGTTGGCGCCCCACACTGCCTTCGACTTGTGGATCGCAAAGGCCCCGATAACTGCGCCCGCGCCGGCTGGCACCGTCACGCCGCAGCCAGCTGTGAATGACGAATGACTTTCCACTTTCCGCTTCCATTTCCATTTCAGTCGGAGATCAAAAAGCAGAAAGTGGCTCAATAGTACATGCAGATCCATCCATCTCTGTGCACTTTTCATAAGACTGCCTAAACTAAATCGAAAGCTAACTAAACATTAACAACACAAAGTAACAGAAGTATAAGTTTAACAAGTATTAAGTCGAACATTCTGTTCGATGAATTTACTTACGAAGATACGTATCCTTGTGTATATTCCTTGCTATGATGGGTACCACCGTGTAGAGTCGCATGCTCTCCTTGATGACCCTCTCTAAGTAATTCATTTGTTGAAGATCATCCTTTTCCGACGCGCGATGCGATTTGCCAAAAATAGCTTCTTGTCTAAAAATAAGCAAGTAGATTATTATATATTGGCTCAAGGAAGTTCATAGACTTGTATTCATTATTTGTTATATGCGTAATATCTGTTTTTCTTTAATTCATTCCCCTTGCAATTTGTAAGTAATATAATACCATTTCTCGCAGACAAAAGGAGGCTTATACCTAGCAGTGGATCATGGAAAGCTGATGATGATAATGACCTTTTCTCGCTGGACCTAAAATTAACCAAGTGAACTTACTCCAGCAAGACTTTCTCCTGTACCTCCTGATGGACCCCTAACAGGACCAGGGTGTACGCGATGACCAGGGCCGTGGTGTCGTTCCCAGCCACTGTGATGGAGTCGATGTGCTCTCGTAGCTGCTCGTTAGTAAACTCTATTTCTCGACCGAACAACAGGTCCAAAACTGCTTGTAGTTTACCTACAATTTTGTTTTTTTCTTTTAGCATCACTTGGAATTGAAGGAAGCCATATAAAGAATATGACAGTCCACTTATGGGACACGTTGTGAACATATCGTAAATAAGGTACACTTAAAAGGGTCAAAGACTCAACGTGCTACCGTTCTGACCCTTGTTGTAAGGTACACTTTATTTGAACTCATAATTTATTTATGAGTCCACGTAAAGTGTATTTTGTCTATGACGACATTAGATCGGAATAGTTTACTCTAAAAGTTGACTCTCTTTGAGTGTACAAACAGAATCTAATTCTTTCGAGTTATGGCGTCAATCTTATGTACACGTGAACATTATACAGTATTTTTTATTATTTATTTGCATGTACTTGCAATTTATCTTTTACTAGCTTTTGCCCGCGGCTTCGCCCGCGTGAATTTCCCACGGGAACAGCGCTTTTTCCCGGGATAAAAAGTAGCCTATGTGCTATTCCAGGTCATTATCTACCTCTGTACCAAATTTCATCGAAATCCGTCCAGTAGATTTTGCGTGATTGAGTAACAAACATCCTCACAAACTCAAACTCACAAATTCACAAACTCACAAACTCACATCCAAACATTTGCATTTATAATATTAGTATGGATACTTGCGTACGTACACGCGTTTCGAGGAAAATCATATGGAAGGGATAAATGGATAAATGGACTGCGTTAAAAACATCATGGACCGCAAGCAAAAGTGAAGAGTGACATGGCTAATACCGGACGAGTTGGGAAATCGTATACAAAAAAGAAGAATTTAAGAAATTATTAAGTATAGAAGATATTAAAAAAAAACTGATGCATTTAGAATTTCAAGATTATAATGAAATATTTTACGGGTTTGTTAGAGACAAAGCAAATACTGCGTTCAGTTTTTAACATCAAAAAATAAAGGAAAACAAGCAAAAGCCCACATTAAACCAGTATAATACCAAGCTTCTTAAGAGCCGAAAAAACCAAAAACAACAGGCGACTAATAACATATAAGTTTAATTACCTTCTTTTCTTTGATCATTTTCAACTTGGTTCTTCTTGTTTTCATACTCTAACCGTTTTTTCTTTACTACCTGAAATTGAACATTCAATTTGATTCAATTTATTTTAGGTATTTCTGCAATTATAATTATTTTGCAGGTATGTACTGTACAGTACATAAGTGGTTTTTTTATTAACGCTCCTAAAATGTTATGAAGAAATGTAATAAAAGGAATTGAACGTTCTTATGAAATGACAGACGTGTATTTTTTATGTGTTACCCAAAATTCAAACTAAGTGTCTATAGACTTAATCATAACACCTACGACACGACTGCAGTAAACATCGAATAAGCATTGGTCGCACTACTCACACAAGATTTATTTGATCTATAAGTATATCTTCTTACACCTACGCTTAGGTCAAGTAGTTTGTACACAAGGTAGACATGAGGCCATTTTAATCAATATTTAAAAAAATCTTACTGAATGTTACTGACTGACTGAAGTCAAAGTCAAAGTCAAAATTTTTTATTGAAACTTGGCCTGAGTGACTGACAGACAACGCACAGCCAAAACTACTGGGTGTTGTTGGCACGAAGGAGGTTCCTTAGGAAGGTGTGTGTGAGAGTGAGCACTAAGAGGGGATTTCCCGAAATTCCCAAGGGAGTACAGGCCCGGGCCCATGCTAGTATAATATATATTTTTTGTGTTATTTCGTTTAAATTGAAATTAATATTATAAATGCGAAAGTGAGTTTGTTTGTTTGTTTGTTTGTTTGTTTGTTTGTTTGTTTGTTTGTTTGTTTGTTTGTTTGTTTGTTTGTTTGTTTGTTTGTTTGTTTGTTTGTTTGTTTGTTTGTTTGTTTGTTTGTTTGTTTGTTTGTTTGTTTGTTTGTTTGTTTGTTTGTTTGTTTGTTTGTTTGTTTGTTTGTTTGTTTGTTTGTTTGTTTGTTTGTTCTGTTTGTTTGTTTGTTTGTTTGTTTGTTTGCTTTGTTTGTTTGTTTGTTTGTTTGTTTGTTTGTTTGTTTGTTTGTTTGTTTGTTTGTTTGTTTGTTTGTTTGTTTGTTTGTTTGTTTGTTTGTTTGTTTGTTTGTTTGTTTGTTTGTTTGTTTGTTTGTTTGTTTGTTTGTTTGTTTGTTTGTTTGTTTGTTTGTTTGTTTGTTTGTTTGTTTGTTTGTTTGTTTGTTTGTTTGTTTGTTTGTTTGTTTGTTTGTTTGTTTGTTTGTTTGTTTGTTTGTTTGTTTGTTTGTTTGTTTGTTTGTTTGTTTGTTTGTTTGTTTGTTTGTTTGTTTGTTTGTTTGTTTGTTTGTTTGTTTGTTTGTTTGTTTGTTTGTTTGTTTGTTTGTTTGTTTGTTTGTTTGTTTGTTTGTTTGTTTGTTTGTTTGTTTGTTTGTTTGTTTGTTTGTTTGTTTGTTTGTTTGTTTGTTTGTTTGTTTGTTTGTTTGTTTGTTTGTTTGTTTGTTTGTTTGTTTGTTTGTTTGTTTGTTTGTTTGTTTGTTTGTTTGTTTGTTTGTTTGTTTGTTTGTTTGTTTGTTTGTTTGTTTGTTTGTTTGTTTGTTTGTTTGTTTGTTTGTTTGTTTGTTTGTTTGTTTGTTGGTTTGTTTGTTTGTTACCTCTTCACGCTTTATCTACTGAACCAATCTTCCTGAAATTTCGCATACACATAGCTGGAAGTACGGAGAAGGACATAGGGTATTTTTCATCCCGGGAAAAAGCACTGTTCCCGTGGGAAATTCACGTGGGCGAAGCCGCGGGCGAAAGCTAGTAAAATTATAAAACTAAAATGAGTTGCCCGAAATTTTGAATTTTTCAATACGTTAATAGTTGCTCCTCGAGGTATCTGCTCCCGTGCGAATTTAGGGATTAAAAGTACCTATATTTTTGTCATATGTGTGATTATAAAAGAAGGTACTTACTTAAGTATTTTTTCTAGTTCGTTGAAGTCTAAGGAATGATATAACATTGGAACAAGGGATCAAGTGATCAAGTGATCAAGGCCCCCAGTTTCATATTAGGGCTAGAAATATCACCTATGAGCCACTTTTTTATACAACACTAGCTTTTGCCCGCGGCTTCGCCCGCGTGAATTTCCCACGGGAACAGTGCTTTTTCCCAGGATGAAAGGTATCCTATGTCCTTCTCCGTACTTCTAACTATGTGTATGCAAAATTTCAGGAAGATTGGTTCAGTACATGAAGCGTGAAGAGGTAACAAACAAACAAACAAACTCACTTTCGCTTTTATAATATTAGTTAGGATAAGTAGGTACTTGATCAGTGATCCTTATCCTACCTCATCAGTGAACTTGTGAGTGAGGTCGATGTTGTCCCTCTGCTGCTTGGCATACGACGTCAGGTTGAAGAGGCAGTCGGGCTGCAACCAGACCTTGAACAGCCGCATGTTGAGGATGGAGATGACGGTGTGGCGCGCGCGCAGGTACGGGGTGTCCGGCGTGTGCTGGACGTCCATTCGCTCGCCCATTGCCGTTTCTAAATTTAGATTTTTTTTTATAATCGCTCCCACATCAGTTTTATTTTTTGACTAGCTGTTGCCCGCGGCTTCGCCCGCGTGAGTTTGGCTAAGATGAAAAATCTTTTGTGTTCCAAACTGTAGTAACCTAAACTCCAGTTCTCAAAATTTCAACCATTTGGTTATCCCGTGTCCCGCGGGAATATATTAGGTACTCGTAGTACAGCTCTCGCAGTACAGTACTCGCAGTGTTAAAATTAATCAAAAGTAATATTTCATTCAATAAACGATCTTCGTCAGCTCGTTATCTACAATTTCTCGTGTACCACCCCGAGTCCCTCTTTGTCCTATCCCGCGTCCTGTCTATTTATACGTCTGTAGAAAATGCTCATCAGGTTGAACAACTTTTGCTAAGGCCCCATTTTCATTTATTTTATAGAGTAGCTGGTCTCTTGGAGTTCTTCATCAGATGTTCTATAATCTTCAATTTTTATACGTCAGCAGAAAATGCTCATCGAGTTGAACGACTTTTGCTAAGGTACCATTTCCATATTTCTTATAGTTTAGCTGTTCTGTTAAGGTTCTTCATCAGGTGTTCCAGTTTTCAAAATCAAACTATAGCCTATATGTTGCCCAGGCTTAATCGCTATACAACAAAAAAAGTTTCATTCAAATCCGTCTAGTAGTTTTTGCGTGAAACGCGTACATACATACAGACAGACAGACAAAAAATTCCAAAAAATTTTTTTTGCTTTCTATCATTCTTCTTAAATGTCCCTCTATCCATTTCAGTTAAAAATACTAAATGTACAGACAAAATATTTTTACTGTTTTATTATATGTATGTATAGATTGGATGTCCACTTGTTTCTAAATTTAAAACAAACTTATGTTGTTTTATGGTTAGATGGGTGCGTCAAATTCTGTAAAAGAAGCTATCGATTAACGTCACAAGGGAAATAAATTTCCGGAAATAGTGTTTCTACTCTTATTTTGCAAAGGGAAGCCGCGTCAGCTCTATGCAAGTAGCCATGGAAATTTCAATAATACGGTCTAAAAGTCCTAATTCCAGAGAAATTAGTACCTATATCATTGTCGGCCTTTACGCAAATCTCCACGAAATAAGAAAACCAATATGAAAACCCTATACCTACAACGAATAAGTACCTAGTCTTATCCTAATTCTGACTATTATTATGAACGCGAAAGTTTGTTTATTTGTTTGTTACCTCTTCACGCTTTATCTACTAAACCAATCTTCCTGAAATTTCAGATACACATAGTTCGAGGTATGAGAAAGACATAGGGTATCTTTTATTCCGGGAAAAAGGACTGTTCCCGGGAATAAGTATTGTATAATTGTGAAAAAGCACGATTTGTGAAAGAACAAAACAGTAAGACATTAAATAATATTAACTACCAAAAAATATTAATAAAAACATATATAAGCAATATTCTAAAATATGAACAAAAAACAAGCGCAATTTAAATAAAGTGGTTACGAATTTTATGACATAACCATGAACAGCTTTGTATGAATGTGAGAAACTAACATTGACATTGGTTTACGGCTGACAGTAATCAAGTTTTTATGGGGATTTGTTTGAAAAGGCGGTAATAGAATAGAATACTTTGTTGTAGCTATTCATTCTTCTTAGCGTGTCGATGCCATTGCAACAATTTTTAATTTTGTTCCAAAAAGTGTTTTACTGCTGTATGATAAAATGTCCAGCTGTGGACTTCTTATACTAGAACCAAAAACTGAAAATCCTAAACACAGATAGATATTATAATACACTTACCATAGGTGACGGCAACGAATCAAAGTTATATAAAATTCCACTATTTTAAGATTAAACTCAAGCGAATTATATAAAAGTCATTTAAATAAACTTCTAACAAAGCTTCTAACTAAATGTTAGTGTGTTTGATTTTTCTGCAGTCCGTACCATGTTCGCGATGACGAATTTTCAGTAAACAAAATATTAAATAGCAAACTTATTTAAAAATGACGTACATTTACCTTTTTGATGGCAAATTGACTTTGATGGCATACAATACAGCAACTATGTTCTTTTAGGTGATATCACAAAGACGAAAATGGTAAATTAGTTCAGTAAATGTACTGCTCAACGTGTGTAAACAAGCATTGATATCTCATACCACAAGATACGATTAAAATCATTAATTAAATAGTCAGTCATAGTCGATTATAACAAAAAAAAAAGAAACAAAAGAAATATCACGTACCAAAAACGATGTCCAGCGTGCACGCGGTGATGTACTTGAGAACATCGAACTCCCCCTTTCCGTCGTGGTCGGCCAAACGCCCCACGAGCACGCCGGCCTGCTGCCCGATCACGCCCAGGTATTCCTCCACCACTTTATTGTGGAACACCGGCAGCAACACTTTCCTATGTGTCTTCCATAGCCCCACTGCGGAATAGATTATGGTCTATACTAAACTACGTGGGAATTTCGAGAAATCCTCTCTTAGTGCTCCCCCTTAGGAACCTAAGTATATTAACATATTATTAGTATATTAAGTATATTATCTAAATTGATGGCGATTCCAATGTTCGGAAAAACTAAAACTGGTTTATGAAACATTGTACACTGTTCACTTATATTGTAAATTGTTATATGAATGAAATAAAATAAATAAATAACCTAAAATCCATTTATTCTTACCAGTCCTATCATGTAAACAATCTTCACAGTACTTTTTATTATTGAATTTTGTTGAAAATAAATCAAATATTAGTTCAAACCTAAACATTCTAAAGTAAAACATTTATTAACCACGAAAGTAATTTCCTAAAAATTACTTTCGTGGTTAATAAATCTATTTTAATTTATATTGTTGAAAAATCATAAAAAGACATGGTAAGATTGTTTACATGATAGGACTGGTAAGAATAAATGGAGTTTACATGCCAAATTTTAGCTTCCTACTCCGCTTAGTTTTGGCTGTGTATTGTATATCAGTCACTTAGTCAGTCAGTATTGGAAGAATTTTATATATTGATTTTGCTCGTCTCGACTTCGCGCAGAATTCACTAATTGTTCATTTACAAATTTTAATTATTTTATTTTAAGTTGTACTTTCAGCAATACAACAGTGAAAACCGCATCTCATTCAGTAGTTTTTGCGAGGCGTACCATATACCAACAGACAGAAAAAAATCTAAAAAAATGTTCCTATGCTATTGGCCCTAAGATCTCATGCTATATATTTTTTAACACAGTTTATGAAAATATTATGTGTAAATGTCGAGATATATCGCACAATACATTCGTTGATTAAACAAAGATATCGTCTATAACAGGCTTCATATAGAAAAAAATAATAAGGCGTAGGCGAACAAAACTCTACATATCAGTATACATAGTAGTATTTACCCGGAGCCACAAATAAGCCATGGCCTAGCCAAGCACGCAAGAAGCGGTAGACACCGTCCTTGTCCAAACAGTTTTCCAAGACTACTTGTGCGTCCTCTGGGTTGCCTATAGCTGAAACCAACAAAAATGTTTATATCTCCTGGAAACATTTAAATTTGGTGCTTTTGAAGTGGTAGAGTTTACAATACAATAGGTAATGTAAGTTTTTACACATTTTAGTTACAGTTCCATCTAAAAGTGATAATCTCATTTAGAACTGAACTCTTCCTAGACTTTCATGTATTTCAATTTTCTTTCCAAGTTTTAATATTCATCGCAATACTCATTTACAACAAACAACAGCAATTACCTATGTACAGTTTGGGACCCAACCAAACTTTGACACATCCTTTATGTTTGAGAGCTATGTCCGCTAGATATTCAAGATTATGAAGCATTTCTGGAAACAAAAGAATATTTTATTATATTTATAGGTAAAGGTAACCAAAATCTAAATTTTCAAGGTCAATATATGCTTAGCAATCAAAAATTAAATCAGTTGTTTCAATACAACGACCAAATACTCTGTAAAATAGTTATTTTTGTCTCTTGCATTATCAGAAGGTAAGCTTGTGGCATTTTCTGGGAAAACCTTCCAAATTGAACAGGATTCAACCAGTTGGACTAAAGAGAAACATGATTTTTCTTAGTAGTTTTTATTTTGGGATCTCATCAAAATTATTGGTTTGCAACGAATAAAACAAGAAAGCAACTTTGTTATGTTACTTGTGGTTCTCAGATTGATTGTAGTTAAGTACGTAGAATATAAGAGCCTTCCGAAATACAGAAGTATTTTTATTAAGTAAATACAGGAGTATTTTGGAAGGCTCATTTAACCGGAGAGTCGGTCGCCAGCAGAAGATCGGGACAATAACCACGACAGACTGCATTAGGTGGTTACTTGGATTCTAAATTTCTTACAAACACGATAAGAATATATTTTTTTAATTAAATTAGAAAAGTACTCACTTTCTGTGTTTCCAATGAATGTCATAGCATTCCCGAGGAGTGGCAAGGCAGGGGGCGATGGCAAAGCCGCAGTCAACTTCTCCATGTGTTGTGTCCGAATGGAGAAGTATAGCCAATACGCACCCACGGCGAGGACGATAACTCCCAGGATAATCATATTGTTGACTAAAATACCGACCAAGTAACTTATTTTTTTAAATACGACGCAAAAAACCTAAATGTTGCACATTTTTTGGAGACGCTAAAAAATATTTGTGTACTTTAAAAGTCACAATAACACCATATCATACAAAACTTTGTCATTGTTTGTTGAGCGAAAAATAAGGTTTTGCAGTATTTCTCAAAAATACTCATAAGTCTGTTGAAGCTTTAAATTAAAATAGGTTTTCATTAAAATTAAATAAGAATATTACATTTATACTCACTTTTTGGGAAGTCTAATTTTACTAAAATATAAATCAAAGGTTAACACCTACGGATGGACAAGTACACATGCTCTGTCTGTTATCCGAACTATTCTGATGGCTCTTCATTAGCTTTACCCAACCCGAGATCATATATCATAATGTATACCACGTATATATTTGCGTCATTATACAAATATTGGGTTTGGAGGACTGCTCGTGCTCAAGATCTCGTGCGTGACCTAGAGGGACTGGATTGATGCGAAAAATCAACATGAGGTGTTGACTTGCGAAGAAAACTGTAAGAAATAATAAAACTTGAGTTTTCCTTTGAATAAGAGGAAGTCAACTTTGGCCACTGTTATAGATTTTAGACCGTAGAAACAAACAAAAGGCTATTTTTGGTAAATAATTCAAAGTGAAGAAAATTCTGAGAATAATATTTGATCAAGTCATTATACCTCAATGGATAAAGTAAATTTATTTGGTAACTTTGGTTTATTTGCAAAAGAACTCTATGGTTTTTTAAAGTCACACAGTTGATAGAGAAAAAATATGAATAAAGTTGTTGCAAAAAGTTATTAACTTACTAATCCCAAGTAATATTATAAATCCAAAAGAATCTAAGTTTGTTTTTTACCTCTTTACGCTTTATCAAATCTTCCTGAAATTTCGCATACACATATTTAGAAGTACTGAAATGGAATTAGGGTACCTTTCATCCTGGGAAAAAGCACTGTTACTGTAGGAAATTCACGCGGGCGAAGCCGCGGGCAAGAGCTAGTACCAATATAAATTGTGACTGATGTCACCATAAAAGTGTATGGTTACTAAAAAATAATAAGGCATGTATCCAGTAGGATCAAGGACGAACTAAATCCAACCAATCCTACTACCTTACTAATTCTTCTAAATGCGAAAGTTTTAATTTTGTATTTTGATTTGATTTATGTGTTTGTGAGTTTGAATGTTTGTTACTCAAAAGCAACAAAGTAGACGGATTTCGATGAAATTTAGTACACTGATAGAAAAATGCCAATAATACACATAGGGTAATTTTTGTCCCGAAATTACCACTTGATCGGAGCCCCAAAACGCAACTGGTACTTAACTAAGTAAACATACATATTGTAGGAAATAGAACACGGATTCGTATAAGATCAAACGTAACAATAAAACCACCACGGCGAACAGAAATGACACAGTAAAGTTTTGCAATTTGCGACGTTGCGTCCTTACGGGAGGCATATTATCAGCTATAATAACCTGTGGTCGTATTAAGTATACATATAGAACAATATTTTACAATGATCGTGTTGTTACTAGTGTCCATAATTGGTATTATCTTGTACTTAAAGTATCGCGGGGGACGGAAGCAGTTGTATAAACTGTCTAATATCCTGCCGGGACCTGGGTGCGTGCCTGTCTTGGGAAATTCGCATTGGTTCATCGGTGGCCCTGAAAGTAAGAACAGTTTATTTAGTTTCCTGTAACTGTACCTTAGTTGCCTGTAAAAATGTATATCCATACTAATATTATAAATGCGAAAGTTTGGATGTGAGTCTGTGAATTTGTGAGTTTGTGAGGATGTTTGTTACTCAATCACGCAAAATCTACTGGACGGATTTCGATGAAATTTGGTACAGAGGTAGATAATGACCTGGAATAGCCCGGGAAAAAGCACTGTTCCCGTGGGAAATTCACGCGGGCGAAGCCGCGGGCAAAAGCTAGTCTTTCATACATGTTTTGTATAAAGGGTCATTTTGAAACCATTGGCCAAATTTTGACAGCAGATTTGGTTGATAAAATTGAGCCGGTTTCCAAAAAAATCTACGTTAGAAAATGAAAATTTTTTTTTTTGCTTCTCTTACAAGGAAAGTTGAAATTTTATGTTATTCTTTTATTACATATAATTTTTTTTCGGACGTTGTTGTATTCCAAGTACTGAGCATATTTTAAACATATGGCCATTAGTTAACAAGCCAATTATTAAAAATAAAAAACACGACTGACGAGTTTTTGCTCAAAAAGTACATACAAACATATAAGTTATATACATTTTTGAAATCGCCTTTTAAAGCCCTTCAATTTGATACCCCACTCGATAAGATTGATCAAATTTTATTTTTTTGGTCTGCTATTTATCGCATATATAAACCGCCATTTTGTTTTTATGTTGACGTCATATAGCCTATGTCACTCGGAAGAATGCAAGGAATCTAAAAATACCTCTTACATCAAAATCTGTTAAGCCGTTCAGGACTTATGGTGGAATAAAGAAACTTACATACATACATACATACATACATGAACCCTGAAAACATAACACTCCTTTTTTGGTCAGTCGTGTAAAAAATAACCTTGTATAGAGAATAGGATACAAGAACTAGGTGGCGCAACTACATATGGCAGGAAAGTGCTTTGGATCGAGAATTGTGGAGGCAAAAAGGGTTGGCCTTTGCTTAATAATGGGACACATTATAGCCTTATAAAAATATGATAATCGGATAAAAATATACACATAATGATACCGTGTGCTATCGTTTATTTGTCCATTGCTGGGATTAATATTTTATCTAGATAAAAGTAAAAAGCCTATTTCCAAACAAGGCTTATTCCAAGTTTTATTATGATCGGTTAAAATACGAGAAAGCATAATAGCATTTATAATATTAAGAATACAGAAATGAAAGTTGTTTAATTATCATCTCTTGTTTTCAGGAATATTAAAAAATATCCAAACTCTGACACAACAAGCAGAAAAGTGCCCAGGAGGAATTTGCAAAGTCTGGATCGGACCATCATTGTACATTCGTAAGTTTACTTTTGTTATTCTTTGGCCGTCTTTATAGTTTTTCGAAAAATGAAAATGAATCCTACATCAACATAATATAGAATTCCACATTTTCGTTTTTCTCTTCATATGGAACATTAGGACTTCAGCGAATAAAATAATAATCTGAATTAATTTGATTGTAACCTCAAAATCGAACAACCTGGCGGAGAATGACGAGGAAAGCCGACCCCAAATGAAACGGAAGAAAGCTAGGCATAGAGAGAGAGAGAGAGAGAGAATTTGATTGTATTTATTAAATTTTGTATTCCAGTAGTGTCCAATCCGCTAGATGTGCAGATAATCCTGGACAGCTGTTTAGAAAAGGACTATTCATACAAATTTTTACAAGCGTGGCTAGGGAATGGACTATTTGTTGCTCCAGGTGAGTGTCAATATAGTTTACGTCGCAAATTCATATTAATATCGAACTTTCATCCATACTAATATTATAAATCCGAAACGACTATGAAGGGTATGGATCCATACTAATATTATAAATCCGAAAGTCTGTCTGTTAGTTTTCACGGCTAAATCGCTGGACCGATTTTGATGAAATTTGGTATGGATATAGTTAAAGACCCGAGGTCAAACACAGGCCATACTTTATCTTAACTAATTTATAAATAAGAATGTGAGTTTGTTCGTTTGTTTATTTATTTATTTATTCGTATGGCCTTTAAAAATCGTTCTTCATAATTTATTTGTATGTTTGTTACCTATTCACGCTTTATCTATATACTTAACCAATCTTCTTGAAATTTCACATACACATAGTGAGAAGTACTGAGGACATAGGGTACCTTTCATCCCAGAAAAAGCACTGTGCCCATGGAAAATTCACGCGGGCGAAGCCGCAGGCAAAAGCTAGTAGTCATATAATAAAGATACATCAAGTCCTTGTTAACAATAAATTGGTTTTAGTGGATTTGTGGAAATCTCATCGCAAAGTGATCCTGCCCATTTTCCAAAACCGTTTGATCGAAGAATTCATAGATGTGTTCGGGGAACAAGGTTCGATTCTCGTAGAGCGACTTGAGAAGGAAGTGGGTAAATCGGAGTTCGATGTGTTCAAATATATAACGTCCTGCATGTTGGATATCGTGTTTGGTGAGTTAGCCTTTATTTTTCTATTCATTTCATTTCAATTACTGGGTTCTGCTTTCATAGTAGCTTACTCGTTCACATACGAGTATAAAAGTTACACTTTGTTTGTTAGTATTTGAAGGTTCATAGTACACACCGACGTGCCTTTTAGGCCTTTGTCCAGCAGTGGACGTCTTTCGGCTGAGAGAGAGAGAGTACACACACTTGGTGTGTGAGTTGGACTAGTACACCAAGTGTGTGTACTATGAACCTTTAAATATAATGTCCGTGTGTCTGCCTGTCAAGACCGTAAGGAGCAAAATTAAATTCATCTATCAACCTAGTTTAACTATTCCTACTTAAAGATATCATATTTATTCCTTTACAAGAACTGCAAGACTTGCTTGTTTCTAAATTGCATGATTTTCCTCATCGGTTATTGATTCCCTTCAGAAATCGCTGAATGCGCAAAAGTTTGCGGTTGACGTTGCGTTGATCTTTTGATTGCGTTGACGCATATAAGTAAGATTTTTTTGCGGGTATCAAAAAATTTCAACTGGATACCTGAATGAATGAGTGATTTATTGACACACTTACATTTTACACTTAACGATATAACCTCCAAACGGTGATGAGAAAAAAGTCTTGTCTTGAGAGACATCCCACAAAGTTATCCTATAAGCGTTTCATTTCCCTTTTGAGGTACGGAACCTTATGTTGCCTTATTGCTATGTTGAATATTTCAGAGACTGCGATGGGCGAGCGCATGGACGTCCAACACAACCCAGACACGCGGTACTTGCGCGCGCGCAACACAGTCATGTCCATCATCAACATGAGACTATTCAAGCCGTGGATGCAGCCCGACGCTCTTTTCAATTTGACCAAGCACGCCAAAATACAAAAAGAAAACATTGACATCACACATAAATTTACAGATGAGGTCTCGTATGCAAATTATAGCATCCGAACGTTGTATTATAGGTATTATTCAGATTTCTTGTTAGATTAATATCTATTTTATATCTTTCTTTTAGGTAGTAATGCGGAAAAGAAAAGATCACGAGAATGGCAAAATTAAAGAAGGTAGGTTAACGAGAAAAACGACATCCTACTTCTTACTATTATAATATTTGGCAAAGTATGGGTGTTTGTTAATCACGCCATATGGAGCGAGGGCTCTACGGAAGTCAATGTAAAAAAAATGGGAAAAAAATGTAATTTGGTACACAAATAGAGATTATAGTGCATAAGATAATTTTTATCCTGTTTAGGTTCTTAGAATTTTGTAAATTGAACTCTACATGCGGACAAAGCCCGGTTAAAGTCTAGTTAATCATATTGAAATAAATTGTGACTGAATCATAATCAACAGAAAATTCTTTCAGGTCGCAAAGATCTACTAGAACTGCTCCTGTCTAGAGACATGAAGTTCACCAATGAAGAGCTACGAGAACACATCGACTCCATCACGATCGCTGGCAACGACACGACAGCGCTCGTCGTGTCGTACGTCCTGCAGCTGCTGGGCCATCATCAAGCAGAGCAGGATCTAGTTTACAAAGAGTAAGTAATACATGAGACATGAGAATTGAAGAGAACATATCGACTCCATCACGATCGCTAGTAACGACACGACGGCGCTCGTAGTGCCATACGCTTTGCAGCTGTTGGGCCATCATCAAGCAGAGCAGGAACTAATTTACAAAGACTACGACTTTTTAAACATTTATGACCTACGTACGCACTTAAATTACACTGGGTTTGTAGTGTATACTAATGAAATATTTCTACTTTTTCAGATTACAAAATATTTTCGGAGATTCGTCGAGAATACCCAATAAAGAAGACCTGATGAAGATGGAATACTTGGAGAGAGTGATCAAGGAGACCATGCGGCTGTTCACGGTAGTGCCCGTGATAGCTAGGAGAACGCAGAAGGAAGTCAAACTTTGTAAGTTTCACCAAAATGAGTATGCTTGTTTCAATACCTATATCGTCTTTTGTGAAAGCAAGATATCTATGTATTTTACTTTCAACGTTGATAAGTTGAATTGATAGACATAGGCACCGGTAGAGCACTGGAATAACACTAATTATTAATTATCCAATATTCTCGAAGTCAAACATTTGTAAATTATTTTACCCTGGTGAGCTGGAAATCTTTTCAGCGGCTTTTAATAATTATTTTAGAAGTAAAATGTTGTATGTAAGGTTTTTGTGTGAGTTGGTTTGAAAAATGTCTGAAATCAATACTCAACTTTGTTTTCAGACACTTTAGTTTAGGTTGACTGGTGACCAACACTTTTCCGATTCGATGGTAAGAAAAATGACACTCTCCACAGAACCTTGAATATATATTTTATAAGCTATGAAGATACAGTCTATTCAAAAGCCACCCCTTTATTTCCAGCTTCGTTGACAGTGCCGGCGGGCGTGGGCTTGGCGGTGGTGCCATGGGTGCTGCACCGCTCGGCGCGGCTGTGGGGCGCCGACGCCGAGCGCTTCGACCCCGACAGGTTTACACCCCAACGCTCTGCCAACCGGCACCCCTGCGCCTTCATACCCTTCAGCTACGGCGCCAGGAATTGCATTGGTAACTACCCCAAGTAGAACCCAATTTCCCGCTAGTACCACCGAATCACCGGTGGCAGTTTGGTGGAACAAGTGGGAACAAAGCAAATACTAATAAAATTAAATAAATAAAAGCTAATAATATTATCAAGTATTTGAAAGTTTGCGAGTTTGTAGGGGTTTATTCCACTTTGGTCACCCAGGTGAAGGGAGTAATCTTTGGAACTACTGAACCGATTTCAAAAATTCACTAATAGAAAGCTACATTATACAATTATACCTGAGTAACAAGCTACAATTTTATTTAAGCCGGGGCGGGGCGCTAGTAGAAAATAAAAACAAAATAATTTTCATATTTTGTGTAATTTACGTTTATTTTTATATTCTGACTGGATCCTGCCAAGGAGCATACTATAATATTCCCCATATTATCACCCCTAACTTTAAAGGAACGAATAGTGGAACTGTGCATGTGCAGTGCTTCAATGGGCAGTCGCGATTTCCAGAGGGGATAGGCAAAGACTCTTGTAACACCTTTACATAGGTTCCTAGCATCCTCAAAATACTTCATGCTAAGTTGTCATTTAATCTAAGAAAATTAATGAGAAAAATACTAGAGCGGCCACATTGAACTTATGGAGTGACAATGTGCACACTATTCTTGATCATTCTCATAAATTCTTGCACGTTTATAAAACCGTCGTAGTCTTTGTCGGCGTCGTCTATCATTTCCTCTATTTCTTCGTCGGTGAGATACGTGCCGAGTATGTCGGTTACTTTTTTCATATTTTCAAAACTTATCAATCCATTGTCGTCCATGTCGAACAAACGGAAACTTTTCATGATATCGCCATCGGTATCCAGGGACATAACCTTTCTCATGATGGCTGTCTGAAAGTTTTCGAAGCTCAACTTCCCGGTGTAGCCTTTATCTACCTCGTTGATCATATGTTGCAACTCTTCTTTTGTAGGTTCGTAGCCGAGTGCTTTTATGACTACACGAAAATCTTCAGCCTTTATTTTTCCTTCCCCGAGATGATCAAGAGAATTAAATGCTTCACGCAGATCGTTTTCCTGCTCCAGTGTCAGTACTAGTCTTGCACAGACAGTCTTCTCTTTTTCTTCTGGTGGAACTTCCACTTCAATCTCAACTTCTTCCAAACTTTCATCGGGATTCATAGTAATATCTCTACTTTATTAGAAAAACGATTGAAATGAGAATAAAAGAATACCTCGATCACAGGAGGGGATCTCGTTGCCAAATTCGACAGCTGAGGTTTATTTAAGTCATAAATAATGACATTTTGAACAGAATATTTTTTTTCGTCTTTTCAGAATATTCAAATATTTGTTCCAGCAATATTATAATTTAATAAAAAGTTTTATTATGTTGCCACTGTGCGTGTATTTTTTATTTTACTGTGCTTCACAGTCTTCGATAAAATTAAAATGTATCTATTCGTTTTTCCTTTTTCATGAAGTAATTATTACCATTTACATCGTACTGAGTAATTGTATTTTTTATTCATGTTTTTTATTAAAGGAAATATCTACCACTATGTAAAGAAAAATTGAAATAAATTTCTTTCAGTTGAAATGAGCTTGTTAGTTAAATTATGTTCCGGTATTAGTTCCAGTCCCTAATTCATTCTAATTATTGAAATCACAAAAATAAAAACAAAATAGATAGATAGATAGATCAACACGTTATTGCACAATTTACAGAAAAGAACACACAACGTAGTAACAAAAGTAAATACATAAAGGCGGGCTTATCGCAAATGCAATTTCTTCCAGCCATCCTTTGGGTGGAAGGAAATATACGTGAAAAAATGTAGGGTGCAGTAAGTAGATAATTAAATAAAATGATTTATTTCTGTCTGCAGGTCGACATTTTGGGATGCTCGTGATGAAGAGCATCCTGGCCAATGTGCTGAGGACGTACAAAATCAACTCCTCAGCTTGCGGCAAACTCAAAATTGAAATCCTCCTATTTCCAGTTTCGGGACATTTGATTTCTTTAGAAAAACGTGAAACTAGAAGATAAATAAAATTGTGAAAAGGTATAAGAACTGACTCAATGTTGTAGATATTGTTATTTTGTTCTGTTGTTTATATAAATCCTTCTTAAAGAAAATGAAATATTTAAATCATAAGCATTAATTTTTATTTCACGTGATCCTTATTGTCAAAATCAAATTACTCACTTCAGTTAATAATCGTGTTTTAACAATTTTTTATGGTCAGCTTTTAAAGTTGTCATCTAACTCAAATAAAAAATATATTTAATGAGCCGTTTTATGATGTAGAACAAAAAGTATTAAGTATATCAGGTGATGGTAATAGGCTATGTGCTATCCCTAATATAATAGCACATGCCAATAAGATATGAGAGATGGCTCATGAAAATAAAACAGTTAGTAGCCACACTTAGTTCCTCTTATTTATATTATAGCATTATATATTAAGGTAATTTTTTTTCTAAAGAAAAATGGTTTTTGTCTTTTTTTTTCTAAAATCGGTTCTTTAATTCGGTGCTTAATAAATCATAAATATATTTTTTAAATCTTTAAATTTTTATCATAGTGAACCATAAACAAAGTAGATACCTATCGTGTCCTACGTAGATTTAATTTAGTTTCAGCTTTTATGTTTAAAGCGCCTTCCTACCTAAGTGAGCAAGATTTTGAAATAGCTGTGCCTGTACTTTGCTGTGGGATTTTCTAATAAAAATTAACGAACTTCGAGGAAAATAACTTGAATACTTTTATGGGTTCAAGCACTGAAATATTTACTACTTACTTAAGTACCTTATTTAATTAAACTTGCATTAAATATATTGATTTTTTTTCCAAAATACAGAGATAGGTACATTATTTACATGGACTATGCCTAACTAAACGTTTTAGTATTCTCTCTCAGCCGAAAGACGTCCACTGCTGGACAAAGGCCTCCCCCAAGGATTTCCATAACGACCGGTCCTGCGCTGCCCGCATCCATGCGCATCCCGCGACCTTCACCAGGTCGTCGGTCCACCGAGTGGGAGGCCTGCCAACACTACGTTTTCCGGTTCGTGGTCGCCACTCGAGAACTTTTCTGCCCCAACGGCTATCTGTTCTACGAGCTATGTGCCCCGCCCACTGCCACTTAAGTTTCGCGATTCTGCGGGCTATGTCGGTTACTTTAGTTCTCCTACGGATCTCCTCATTTCTGATTCGATCACGCAGAGAAACTCCGAGCATAGCGCGCTCCATCGCCCTTTGGGTGACCTTGAGCCTTCTTATGAGGCCCATAGTAAGCGACCACGTCTCTGTTCCGTATGTCATTACTGGCAACACACACTGGTCAAAGACCTTAGTCTTGAGACACTGCGGTATTTTGGACGAGAAGATATCGCGAAGCTTCCCGAACGCTGCCCAGCCGAGTTGGATTCGACGGTTGACCTCTTTCTCGAAGTTGGACTTACCTAACTGAACTGTTTGTCCCAAGTATAGATAATTGTCAACAACTTCGAGTGTAGAGTCTCCAACCTTCAGAGGAGTGGGTGCGACACGGATATTAAACATAATTTTCGTCTTGTCCATGTTCATTTTTAGACCCACTTGTTGAGAGGCTCTACAGAGGCCATCGAGCATTGTGCCTAGGTCTTCCAAGGTCTCAGCCATGACTACGATATCGTCAGCGAATCGAAGGTGAGTGAGGTACTCGCCGTTGATATTGATGCCGAGTCCGCTCCAGTCCAGAAGCTTGAAAACATCTTCCAGGGCGGCGGTGAACAGTTTCGGAGATATCACGTCTCCCTGTCTCACCCCTCGCTGCAACTGTATAGGTTTGGAGCCTTGATCCTGGAGACGGACCGACATGGTGGCGTTTTCGTACAAACACTTCAGCGCTTCGATATATCGATAGTCAATTTGGCACCGTTGGAGAGACTGTAGCACAGCCCAGGTCTCGATCGAATCGAAGGCTTTCTCGTAGTCCACAAACGCCAGCATAATGGCTGATTATACTCCTCAGTCTTCTGTATAATCTGCCGCAGCGTATGTATGTGGTCTACGGTACTAAAGCCTTTTCGGAAACCGGCTTGTTCGGGAGGCTGGAAGTCGTCAAACCTGCGAGCGAGACGATTCGTAATGACTCTCGAAAACAGTTTGTAGACATGGCTCAGAAGTGAGATAGGCCTATAATTCTTCAATAGGGTTTTGTCACCTTTTTTGAAGAAAAGTACCACCACACTTCTGTGCCATGCCGTAGGCGTTTGTCCCTCGAGTATGACGGAATCAAATAGCTTCTGAAGAGCTCTTAATACCGGCGTTCCACCTGCTTTCAGAAGCTCAGCCGTGATTCCATCATCACCCGGTGCCTTATTGTTTTTTAACTGTTTGAGAGCCATTCTAATCTCATAAAGGCTGACGTCCGGGATATCTTCGGTGTAGTGTCGGGTCAATCTGGCTCTTGGATCTTTGGCCAGATTACTGACAGGTGTGCGTACGCTGGTGTATAATTGTCCGTAGAACTTCTCAACCTCTTCCAACAGCTCTGGCTTCGACGAAATGATTCTGCCATCCTCAGTCTTCAGCTTGGTCAGTTGAGTTTTGACCAACAGACAGATCCCTTGCAAACACTTTTGAGCCCTTATTTCGCTTGATCGCCTCTTCAATACGGTCTGTATTGAATTGGCGTAAATCACGAGTTAAGGACTTGGAGATCTGTTCGTTTAGACGCCGATACTGAGCAGCATCGTCAGAGGACTGCAGAACCAAGTTTCGTCTTTCTTCCATGAGTTTGTTGGTGAGGTCCGAGATCTTTTTGGTTCCTTTTGAACGGCGGGTTTTGAAAGCCTTAGACCCAGCTGTTTGGACAATTTGCACAAACCTGTCATTATAATCGTCCAGATTTTCGCAGTCTCCCAGGCATTCGAAGCGATTCTGCAATTCGAGCTGAAAGCTCTCGGGGTTTTGGAGCTGGATAGGCGCTGGTCGGAGCGTAGACTTCATCAGTCGACACCTTTCGAGTGTTATTCTAAGATTCAATGTGCCTCTTACCAATCGGTGATCGCTTCCTGTTTTTACGGCATTGATCACAGAGACATCATTGAATATGTGCCTCTTCGTCGACAAGATGAAGTCAATCTCATTTTTTGTAACGCCATTAGGATGCAACCATGTCCACTTTCGCTGTTTTGGCTTTTTGAAGAAGGAGTTCATCATAAAGAGGCCCTCCTTCTCCATAAAGCCGGCCAGCAGATGACCACGTGCATTCCTCCTTCCATATCCAAAATTCCCCACCCTCAGCTCATCATCGCTTCGTTTGCCCAGTTTCGCGTTAAAGTCCCCCATCACAACGGTATAGTGGGCCTGGGAGCTATGTATGGCTCTAGAAATATCCTCATACATAGTCTCTACCTCGTCGTCGGAGCGATATGAGGGCGGTGCGTATACTTGTATTACCTTCAACGAATACCGTTTGGTAATTCTGAGTACAAGGTACGCTACCCTCGCCGAAACACTCTCGACCTGGACCACGTTGTTGACGAGGGACCTGTGGACGATAAACCCGACACCACCCTGGGACAGTTGGTCGCCCTCCCGGAAATAGAGCAGGTTTCCGGACTTGAGGATCATGGTGTCCTCCCCCTCTCTTCGGACTTCACATAATCCTACAATATCCCATCGTAACCTGCTCAATTCTTCCTCCAGTTCAGCGAGCTTCTCGTCGGTCCGCAGTGTGCACGTGTTATAAGTTGCCAGGGCCAAAGGTCGTCGGGGTTGGTAGCCTGGCATCTGCCGGGATTCTTAGCACCCCCTGCCCCGCCGTTACCGTGACCGCTACCAGAGTCCGGGATAGCGGGGCCGCCGGGGACTAGGGGCCGTGTTATGGGTGTAACAACCATAGGGGGGTTTTGCCGTAATCGCCACGCTTGGCAGGCGGGTTGGCGATCGCAGTGTGATGTCATAGTACGCGGAAAGATGCTGCTGCCCATCCTCCGGTGTTTTAGATCCCTTAGTCGCCTCTTACGACACCCACGGGAAGAGATGGGTTGGTGCTATTCTAGGGCCACACCACAGGCCTCTTAGTTTTATTTAGTATTAGTAGTTAGTAAAATTTTGAATACTTACTTATGATCAATATAAATGAAATGAGTTTAAAATAAATTCAATGAATTTCCCTTGTTACGTATAACTAAAATAGGTACAAGTATAGTAAAGTGCACGTACATATGCATGTACAATAATAATCTTTTAATCTTTAACAACCTTATGAGATCAAGCAAATTACACAACTTGCAAAACCCACACAGATTAGCATAAAACCTAAATAAATACTACATTAAATATCTCTCACGTTTGCTATTCTTCTATCTCTAGTTAGTCACAAAAAGGAAGATAAGCCTGTTTGATATTGTCAGAGATAAGCCGTTACCTATGCATATCTGATAAAACCTTTGAGGTTAGCGTTTTATCGTTGTTATCATAGATTAACAGAGCAATATGTAGATATCTACCATGGTTATAGCATTTCCGAGATTTTATAACATACTGCATTTAACTTCTATTGATTTATCTAGGTTATATGACCAATTTGTATTCCATCCAGTGCTTATACACTTGGAATTTAAAAATTAGGATTAGGAGGAAATTAGGAGAGAAAAATTAGGATATTTTGATAAATTTTACGCAAAAACCACTATAGGTAAAATAGATTTCTTAGCTATTCCAGTTTTTACAAATTTGGCAAGCGAAAGAAATCAACGTTTTTGTACTCGAACTGATCATTTTATTATTTTAACTTCTACTATAATGCCTTTTATAGTAAATATTTTATATATAAGTACAACACAGCTATGCCTTTGAAAAGAATTTAAATATGAAAAGAGATACCCATGATAACATCGCAAAATCGCAGCAGGAGTACCAGCGGCCCGTCCTTGAGCCCAGCAATGCGTCACGGAATGAGGGGATTTCTATTATAACAGTATACAAAAGGACCGAGTATTATATTGTATTACTTTATGAATACAGCATAGAAACATGACCTCATAATATATCATTTTCGTGGTTATTTACTTATTAGCGGTTTTGTTATAGTTTCACCATAACACATCCGTCAGCATAGATAAACATCCAAATTACCTGCCAATGAATTATCTTTTCGTGAAGATCATAAAAGCCCAATAAAAACTGAAACTGTTTGCTATAGTCCATAGACAGACATAGAAAAAAAAATGTCATTCTTTAAAAAAAATAATTCTAGCTCTATGCTAAAAAAGTCTGCCCTAAAAAAGTGAGAGACTATGCCATCGATGTTTGCTCCAAAATTACAACTGGTAGAAAGATTATTAGCAAAATAAGTAGAGAGTCTTTACAGTTTAGGTATCCGTAATCATATTTTAATGGAGACTCTGAAATTGCAATGCATGTGCAAGTATGAATTGATGCTGCACGTAACAGTCTGTAACTTTCAAATCAGTCCTACGTGAATCTCAAAATGGCGGTTAGAATCGTAACTTTCGCTAGTTCTCGCATTTAGTGGGCGATTTCAACAGTTGGGTATAATTTGGACCACGACTTTATAGGCAATAAATTTCCACGAACTACTAAATTGAGATTGCCGTTTTATCGATACTTAATTCCTGTAGTATAAATAGGGAGACGCAGGGGATTAGTTAATAATCAGGAATAAACACTCCTTCAATACAATAATATTACAAGTCACATACAGTAGCAGCTAATTTTAGCAACAATTAAAAAAATCGCACTAAAATGATACTACAGCAATGTCAGCAATATGATCAAAAGTCATCTACGCTTTATAGTGCAACATTAAACTCCATTGTTTTCGGTTTAGTAGGATTAGCTTCTAACAAAATGGTACTTACAGGCACAATATTTTCGGAAAAGCACATTTAGGAAAACATACTTCACGCTGTGCTATAGTAGCTATTATCTCTTGTGTAAAAAAGACATTGAATACACCCCCTTAAAATTCAATTTCACACTGAGTCAGTCTTAATCATTGTAACTAGATACGCAGTGGATCCAAGCGAACATTTGCCAGTACTTAGCGGTACTCTTAAATGTGCCGTTAGCTAATTACAGGAGTTCACAACATTAAAACTAGAGATGGAAATGCAACTATCATCGCTTGACCTAGGCAGGTAAGAAAAAGAGAGAAAAAAATAAAAATTGAAATTACTTTACACTATAAAGGCGTAAGTAGGTATGTTTTCTTTTGAAATTTGATATAGTTAGAACATTTGTGGTGCGTAGGCTATAATATGATTATACGAGTAGATATATATACTTGAAATCGACATAAAATGCATCACCTGTCTTAGTCATCGCCAAAAAGTTTTATAAATACAGAAACTTGTTTGGGACCAAACCCCGGCCTACAATTTCGTTCGAGGTCATGTCCAGTCGAGTCAATTAATAAAAGTGATTCGGTTTTTTATTTACTAAAAAGAATTGACTTAGGTATATCTTTATTAACCTACCTACCTACTCAAAGTCAAAATTTTTTATTGAAACTTGGCCTTCAAAGAAGGCTCTTTTTCACGTCGATAACTAATTATTTAATCATAATATTTTATGTCTCAAAGCTACAAACTACTAGCATTTCGGAACGACCACTGCTGAGAAGAAATGCCAAAAGAAACTCATGAAACAGTCTTGGTCGCCTAGCATGCCAGAGGGGCTATTCATTAACTTTATACATACACTAGATTGTGTACAGTCAAAAATAAAATAAAATATAAGTAAAAAAAATAATAATAATATAATAAAACATGTTATGTTTGTGATCAAGTAACCACAATGAATTGGTTAAGAACAAAAAATAAAAATAATAATTCGAATCAGGATCGAAGCAGGATCCCCTGGCAACACCCGTTCACAAGTTTGAACATTTTAGAAAAATAAATACTTTCAGTCACTTGAAGATCACAATACACGTACATGTTTAACAATTAAATGTCAATGTAATTAAATTTTAAAATAAAGGTAAGGCTATTTTTTCACAATATCAAAAGAATGTAATCAAGTGTGGAGTGGCGAAGTTGTAGGGAGAGACCAAACTTTTTTATCGTTCAAATAATCACTTATTGTATAATACGCTTTATTCATCAAAGTATTTTTAAGATATGTTTTAAATTTTTGCATCGGTAAATTTATAGCCTCGTCAGGGAGCTTGTTAAACATTTTTACACTTTGACCCACGAAAGACCGCCGAACCTTTTTAAGCCTAAAGCAAGGCATATAGAGTTTATTTTTATTGCGGGTGTTTATACTATGTACATCGCAGATTTTTTTAAAGAGGTTTAAATTGGATTTAACAAAAATAAGTACATTGAAGATGTATTGAGATGCAACAGTAAGAATTTTTATTGATTTAAAGAGCTCTCGTAGAGAATCGCGTCGTTTTAGCCCGTACATAAAACGAATTGCTCTTTTCTGTAATACAAATATTTTCCCTATCTCGGCTGCATTTCCCCATATCAATAATCCGTATGACATTATGCTATGAAAGTAGCTGAAATACACGAGTCTAGCTGTTTCAATGTTTGTGCACTGTCTTATCCTTCTCACTGCATAAGCCGCCGAGCTAAGTTTTTTGGCCGTGAGTTCAATGTGTTTATCCCACTTTAACTTACAGTCAACGGTAACGCCTAAGAATTTGACACTGTGTACCCACTCTAATACTTTGCCATTAACTATTAAAGGTATATCATTATGAGGTGCGTTCGAGAGAGAAAACTTTATACACTTGGTCTTGTCCGTGTTTAAAGCCAGGTTGTTGGTTGTAAACCAGTCAAGCACAAGTGTCATAGTATTACTTACATCGTCATAATTTTGACTATTTCTGTTGACTTTAAATAGTAATGATGTGTCGTCCGCAAATAAAACAACTTCACACAATTGTTGGGCAAGACATGGAAGGTCATTTATGTAAACAAGGAATAGAAAAGGACCGATTATGGAGCCTTGAGGCACGCCCATGTGTACCGCCGCGCTGCTGGAAGCAGCTCTGTTAACTTCTACTTTCTGAGTTCTGTTGTCCAGGTAAGAAGCTAGTACCTCAAGGGCCGTCCCAGTAACACCATAAAATTTAAGCTTGTTTTTTAGTATATTATGATCCACGCAGTCAAAGGCTTTTGAAAGGTCGCAAAAAATACCTATGACATCTTGGCTGGATTCCCACGCTTCATAGATTATTTGAACTAAAGTAGATGTTGCATCAGTAGTGGAACGACCTTTAGTGAAACCGTACTGACGATTATGTAAGATTTTATTTACGTTAAAATAGGAGACTAATTGCGTTAAAATTAATTTTTCAAATATTTTACTTAAAGCGGGTAATATAGAAATGGGTCTGTAATTAGTGGGATCATTTTTTGTACCCTGTTTGAATAAAGGAATAATTTTACTTATTTTCTTGAGGTCAGGGAAAACACCCCCGGAAATGCACTTATTGAAAATCACAGTTAGATGAGGAGCAATCAAATCAATAATACTGCTCAGAACTGCGACAGATATACCCCAGAGATCCTCAGTATTTTTCATGTTGAGTGCCTTATACGCAGATAAGAGTTCATCCGATGTGATACTTCTAAATCTAAAAATGGACTTAGGATCGGAGGCATTTCTTTTTAATAAGTCATCTGCAGCACTGGGACAAGAGGAGAGGGATCCTGTGATATTCTTAGAAATATTGGCAAAAAAATTATTGAATTCGTTGGCTACTTCGTCGTTAGAAGTTATGGTTTTATCACCAATTTTTAAAGAAATATTAATGTCGCGCGATTTCGATTTGCCTGTCTCGTTATTGACCAAGCAGCTTTGATCTTATCATTAGAGTTTTTTATTTTATTAGTCAGATATAAAGATTTTGCAGCAGCACATACCTTTTTAAAAGTTTTTGAATAACATCTAACATATGATACAAATTCCGGTTTAAAATTATATTGTTTTTGGCCATACAGTTCATATAGCTTATTTCTACTAATATAAATGCCATTTGTGGCCCAATCGCAGAAATTTAGTTTTGTTTTCTTATCAAATGTTTTAAGAGGAAAAGATTTGTTAAATTCTTGTTTCACTGTATTAAAAACCTCATCATAATGGTCATTCGGATTTTTATTTGGGTCTATTTCAGGCAATTTTTTATTTATAGATTCGCGAAAACGCATTTTCCGGTGCTTAGTCAGCGGCCTACAGGTTACAGGAGCGGAGCTAAGGTTAGACTTTTCGACACGTGTCGGTGACACCTGTTGACCCAGGTGGTCAGACCCCAGACAGGCAAAAAGCTTTTCATCAGAGACCGAGCAATCACAGAAAATGTTATCTATACATTTGGCAGAGGTTGGGGTAATTCTAGTGGGTTCAAAGAATGTGTTTTTCAAATTAAATGAATCAAGCAAATTTCTAAATCCATTGCTTTCCGAACATGAAACTAAAAATATCAACGTTAAAATCACCGCATAAAATTATATGTTTACTACTAGAACTAACCCGCCTGAGGGCTTCTTCCAAAACATTTAAAAGAGTGTCATAACTAGCTGAAGGCGGTCTATAAGCACAAATAATAATATATTTGTCCAACTCCACACAAGAAAGTTCTATTGTACATTCAAGAGACAGCCTTACTATGTCTTTTCTCTCTTTGCATTTATAATCTCTGTTTATTAATATTAAGGACCCACCGTGGTCAGAATTTTGTCTTAGAAATGCACTTGCTAATATATATTTATCCGGGAAGTTTAGTTTAATTTCATGTTTAAAGAAGTGTTCTGTGACACAAAAAATGTCAACATTATTATGTTCCAAAAATAAACAGATTTCATTAAATTTGCTGGTGAAGCCCTGTATATTTTGATGTACAAGATTTATATAGGAAGGCTTCACCTCTGTCTTATTATCTAGTTTAAAACTAAGTTATTAGTACTGGTACTAATATCAGATGACTTCGTTATATTAGGTATAACGGGTCTATATATATTGTATGCTAACAGTTTAGCAATAGTCAGCTTATATCTATAGGGTAGGTACACAGTACCATTGTTATAAAAACAGTTATCAATATATTTATTACAATCTAAAATATAAAGTTTTTTCAGATCCCACGTTAAATTATAAATGTGTGTATTTAATAAGTGTATGAACTTATTTCTGTAATTATTTTTTATATAGGGGAAAAGAACTAAAATTATTTGACCAATACCCACTCTCTCTATTTCTGACAAGATGTTTATACAGTTTAATATATCTACATGTGTGACATTTGTACTATTGCCTATAGCTAAAATAAGTGTGGTGTTGAAATCAAATTTGTCACACTTTAACTTGGACAATATTTGAGAAATATGTGATCCCGGCATACAAATATTACATGTGTTCTGAGTAGTATAATTCGAGACCAAGGGACCCAGGTTAGCACCCATTTCATCAGAGTAGATAACAGTTCTTCGGGTCTCACAGTCAAGGAAAGCTGACCTAACCGAAGAGCCTGAGGGGCTGCTGGTGTTGATGATGGGAGCATCCAAATGTGAGACCACCGGAGAAGCCTGTAAAAGGGGCACAGTCTCCGGGGGCATCACAACCTGTGTCAGGGTTAAAGCCACCGCACAAGCAGTGTTGTCAGTGATGGAGTCCTCCGTAACCTGGTTCTCTACATTCGAACTACAACTACACAAGTCCTTATTTTCATTTAGAATTTTGAGAGCTTGAGTATATTCACTCATAGCTTTTTTAGAAACATCATATTTACTAGATATGGATTGCAACTCAGTCTGCAAAGAACATATCTTATCTTGTAATTCTTTAATTACTTTCTTATTACTTTTAATAGTGTCTTCACAAGACATCAATTGTATTTAAGATATCATTTACAGTAAATAAAAAATATATACGGACAAATCATACAGGTAACATCATAACCATAACAAATTAATATGCAAGCGACAAAACATATAGTGGATTCCAATTAAACATTGTCAAGACCTTTGATCAAGGACTTTAAAACTTCTTCAGTATGTACCGTGAGTATACGTACCTATTTCTACATGTTTTTAAAATTTTAACATCTTTTAAGATAAGACGTCATTTTTCAACCGACTTCCCAAAAAAGGAGGAGGTTATATGTTTCGATGTATGTATGTTTTTTTTTTATGTATGTTCGCCGATTTCTCCGCCAATTGTGGACTGATTTCCAAAATTGTTGTTTTATTCGTAATGGTGTATTCCCAAGTTGGTCCCATTTTAACCACGTCAGAATCTGTTCGGTAATTTTAAAGATACCTAACAAAATATAAAAATACCAACATTGCATTATAGAGCAAAAGCCCGTGACAGCATGCCCTTCTTTATTTTATTAAAACTCAATATTTTTCTGTGTACGTCCCCAACATAGAAATAGGGATTAGCGACTATAAAAGTTGGATCATGATTACTTAGGCAGATTATTTGTAGCAACAACATTTAAAGTGGTAGCTCAATTCCTCATATAGTAAAGTTTTTAAAGATCTTATTCCTAATAATATTAGGAATCACGCCATCCATTACCAGGCAATTGGTGTAGATATAAACCACTGCTAGATATTGTAACTTTACTAAATTATAGTTATATTTGTTTTATTATAAAAACTGAATTTAATGTTACTTTGGGAGGCCACAAGGGTGCTTTTTATACCTATAAAAATCATCCTTGCTATAAAATATTACCAGCATAAGCAACTAAGATCCAAATTTCATAGCTAGTCGATAATATTTTTTACCCGTGTATACCACGCCGAAAAACATTCAGCAATTTAACTTGGCACCGACTTCACCTCATTCAGTAGGTAGTATGCTTATACATTTTTCTTTATTGTTATTTCATGATTTTAAGTTTTATTATGGAAGTCGGTTCACTTTTTTGGAAAAAAAGTTTTTCATAGCTGACGGTTGACATTGATGAGTGAGGAGAAACCATAGACTTATAATATACTCGGAGAAACGCAGGAGAAAGTACTATGTTTGCAAATCTTTGTTTTCAGCTAATTTTGTAACTGTAATACAGTTTTGGTGAAATACCATTGAGAGATAATTCGTGAAATTGTTATTTCGAGTGCTTACTTAGTTTTTTAGGGTGTCTATAAAAATACAGATTATTTCACATCGATTATCATGTCCCAGAAAACTATTCCACTTTTTTAAATACCTATATTTTTTTCTGTAGGATTTATTTATTAATTTTTGTACACAACAGATGCATATAGGAAACATTAAATATAGTAAACCTAAGTTCAAAGTTTTTTTCTTAAAACATCGAAAAACATATTATCGCAGTTTCATAATATCGAACAACATTTCCTAAAAAAAGTTATAAAATTGCTACTATTACAATAAAAACGATATATTAAACTAACATTTCACACATGTATTAAGATATCGATATAAACATTCATAATATGTAACATGTTTCAATACGTACGTAATCACGTATATTACTTATATTATGTTGTGTATATGTTTTATTTTGGATTATTATCTTATTTTAAGCAAGCAACATGAAGCTTGACATGCTTAAAATATGCAAAAAGCTATTAGCAAGATTGAGTCATACAGCAAGCATGCATGCAGCAAGCGTCAGCAAGCATGCAATAAGAATGCAGCAAGCAAATTTTTTAATTTCTCTGCGTACTTTTGAAAAAAGTTAGCCGTCACGGGTCGCCCGGCAAGTGTGCCATACCATTTTACGTCACGGCATTTGAGTCGATTTTATTGCCAAGCCTCGCCAATAGATGTTTTACATCAAAAAACCGCACGCATAAAGTAGGGTTCCGTAGTCATTTTTGGCACCGCGCTGTTTTGCATTTCTTGCAAGAAAAAAGTATATTTTTCATTTTATTTATAATTTCAAAAGTATTCATTACAGGATACCCGAAACAATTTTAAATAAGAGTTTCCGCGCCTGTTTCTTTACGTGAGTGATTTAAAGTTTATAGGTCCAAGACTTTAGAAATTACAGGGGGGGGACACATCGTGTAAACGACTTTGGCGGGCTATATCTCGCAAATGGTAAAGCTGATAAAAACGTGTTGTATGGAAACCCTACCTTATTTTCATAGACCTTTTTAACGATACCCCACACAAGGGGGTGAACTCAAAAAAATAATTCACATCCCCTTTACATGTATGGGGAGGTACCCTTAAAAAGGGGTAATTTTAATTTTTTGTATTTAAAAAAATTAGATATATATGTGAAGTATCCTCGAACCAAGTTACATGCAAATCAGTCCATAAACGTGCTGTGACAGACTAGGACGGACGGACGGACTGAACGATCTTATAAGGGTTCCTTGGCGGACTACGGAACCCTAAAAATGCAAATGTCAAAAAAATACATCGTGAATCGAACACGGAAAGTGACTTAAAAATAAAAACCGGCCAAGCGTGAGTCGAACTCGCGCACCGCGGGTTCCGTACCTGCAAAGCATCTCACATTATAGCTCTAACTAAAAGTCCAACTAGTTTCAAAAACTAACTTAACTTTGCAGTTCTATCCCTAAGACTCATACTGAATCTAGTGCAAAAATAAGTTTGTAACACTTTTTTTTAGACTTCTAATTACATATTTACAGTTTTCAGATTTATTCCTGTATAAGCACTGTTAGACCTTGCTTTTTGCCAAATTTCATAATTTTAGGTCGACGAGAAGTACCCCATAGGTTTTGATTGCTGCCTTAAATCGCAAAATATGTGAAAATTTGCCACATTTACGGTAATATCTCTTGATCGCGTTGACGTATAATTTTGATTATTTTTTTGCTGAAAGAGACCGTGGATCCGAGTATTCGATATCAATTTCAACTTTATACCTTCAGGCGTTCCTGAGAAAAATAAGTTTGACAGACAGACAGACGGACACAAAGTGATCTTACCTTTTGAGGTACGTAACCCTAAAAATGGACGAAGGTCTGCCAGCAACAAATATACTGAAAGGACGAACAGTGGGCTGTGTGGCCAGGCGCGATCATTCCAATCAGACCTGAAATGCAAGTAAATACCAGTTAAACCACTTCCGCATTTGCTATAAACCCGCTGTTTTGTAACTAGAGACACCTGCGCCTGCGCCCATCTCGAAAATGGGTTAGAGAACGGACTCGTCCTTGTAAACTTGAATTATCTTCCATCACCATGTAACTATTGTAAGTGCTGAGGTACACAATATGAATGGTCGAACAAATAAAAGATATTCGGAGCTTTAATCTGACCGACCGGTACAGTTTTAAAAATTCTTCCAGTACCTGATAGCCACTTTCATAATAAGGCAGCCTATCCAGAATCCTGAAATTCCAACGAGAGCGAAGCCGAGGTTCACACCTAGTATATAGACATAAATAGATATAACTAGCTTTTGCCTGCGGCTTCGCCCGCGTGAATTTCCCGCGACAACAGTGCTTTTTCCCAGGATGAAAGGTACCCCATGTCTTCCTTAGTACTTCTAACTATTATGTGTATGCGAACTTTCAGGAATATTGGTTCAGTTGATAAATCGGGAAGAGGTAATAAACAAACACATAAACAAACTCACTTTCGCATTTATAATATTATTTAGGAAGTTAGGGATAGGATTTATTGTAAAACCAAGTCATCTACATCATATTTCACAATGTGTACGTTTGGGGATCCTTTCATTTCTCATAAGGTTAATAATCATAATATGGTTTGTCATAAATCCTTTCTCATAATTTTTTTATCATAATATTTTATTCAAATAATATTTATTGTAATAATATTTGTTTAGTCATAATCATAGATTGTCATACAGATTTTTTATAAAATGGTTTATCATAATGGATTTGTCATAAACATATTTTCTTTTTTATTTTGTTCGTCTTTTATTTTGTTGATGACATTTGAAGACATTATGTAAAATTTGATTATACCTATTTCACATTAAGTTGACACAAACACTAGTATAGGTTAGGGTGCGGCGGGGGTGGCCCTTGGGCCAAACAACAAAAAAACAAAAACTTAACAATTCTTACCTTTTTTTCTGAGTGCATCCGTACATTATGAGTTCTCTTTTCTCTGTACATTATGAGTATTACTATTATGATTAAATTATATTATGATTATTTATGTTTATGATAATTTGTATTTATTATAAAACAATTATGTTAAAAAAATTATTTAAAAAAATATTATTTTAATTTTAATTTATATTAATTATGATTATGTGAAAAAACATTATTTCGAACTATATTATTACAAATATTTGTATGATAATCATTAGAGACCCGTACGTTTGGACGTGAATGTGGATCTTGCATGATTAAGTAAAAAAAAACAAGTTCTTATTTTTCCATAGTGAAAATATACTCATGTTTTTAAGGGTAGAATAGAAAAATAACGGGAATATTACATAGCATACATTTTATCCTGAAATTCCCACAGAAGGGAAGCCCCAATGTGCAACGAGTTAAGGCGATACCCAAGGCTAACCAGAGGGGGTGAGGGGCGGTACGTAAGCTCCGCCTTAAAGCAGACACAATAAGGTTACTTTTCGAATTTTCTATAATTTGTGTTTTGCTAGCGAGTTTTCGTAAGGCTCTTAAGGTAATTAAGGATTTTAGAAGTTTTCTTTTAATTATGATAAAACACTAAATATATTTAAAAAAATAAGCCATTATCGTTTTAAATAATTGTATTCTTTATTTAATTCTTTAAAAAAATTCTAATGTTATCGCTTAAATTTTGATTGCGTGACGGTGATTTTCGACGATAAAGGAAAAAAAACAGGATTATGTATGTATTATTTTTTTTATCTAGTCTTATTTATTTTATTTGTAATTTGATTCAGTATACATAATTCTAGTTTAGTATTTTTCTCTTTACGGGATATTTTTCCTGCATCAGTACTTCTAACTTATGATTCACACTTGACGTTTAAAGACAGTACGTTTTAGGAAAATCCTTATTGGGTATGGCCTTAAATATAAAATGAATATACTTAGGTCATGTATATTTTTAGTCTGTAAAACAGGAACAATGAAAATGTAAATATTCGTGATTCATTTCATCCGAAAACAAATTCTCTCTTTGTCTGAGATCAGTTTTGTATCGTTCGTAATCCGTAACTGAAACAATAGCTTATTTATTTGTTTACGCGCCGCTGCGCCGCAGACGGATACACAATATGCGTGGGAGTGGTCCATTATGTTCTTCTTAATTAAATTGTTAATATATGTCACAACGATACACATACAATACAAACCATTTTCGAATATCAGCAGATATTCGAAAATGGTTTGTATTGTACAAACCATTTTCGAATATAAGCAAATTAGAAGATGACGACACTTCGCTTTCTTTTTATTTAATTAGAAAATACTACAGGCACAGTTTAATACATATGTTCGAATAAATATAAGGTCGCACATAGCCCAAAAAGTTTTTACCACTAACTTACACTTATAGATTAAAAATCTATAACGAACAAAAGACTCTGAATAAAACTTTTTTCCAAAAAAAATGAACCGACTTCCATCATAAAACTTAAAATCATGAAATAACAATAAAGAAAAATGTATTAGCATTCTACCTACTGAATGAGGTGAAGTCGGTGCCAAGTGCAGGAGTAAGGGTGTTATGTAATTGTTTAGCTAGGTATTTTATATATTATACATGATTCTAATATTAACTTAGATTATTTAATATTCAATTTGGCACCGACTTCACCTCATTCAGTAGGTAGAATGCTAATACATTTTTCTTTATTGTTATTTCATGATTTTAAGTTTTATGATGGAAGTCGGTTCATTTTTTTGAAAAAAAGTTTTATTTTATCATTTTTAGTTTAATAAAAACTTTTCTTTCACAAGCCGAAAATAAAGAATTAAGAATTCGAAACTTTTTATGTCAGTTTGATTTGAAATGTCAGAACATGTCAAATTGTCTATTATTTTGGCACATAAATAGACCGAGATCCCGTGACGACCAAACCTTCCTTATTTTAAAAATGCTGAATGTTTCTCTGCGTGGTATATACGGGTAAAAAATATTAGCGACTAGGTATGAAGTTTGGATCTTAGTTGCTTATGCAGGTAATATGGATAGTAAGGATGATTTTTATAGGTAAAAAAAGCAACCTTGGGGCCTCCCAAAGTAATATAAAATTAAGCTTTATCGCAGAGACTCTTAAATAATACATCTCGAGGGTCGTATATAATTTTTATTAATAAACATAAGACCTAAAACAAAAATATAAAAATTAGAAAAACCACACTACACTATAAATTTTAAATTACTTCCGAAACAATAATACTTACCCTGGAAGGGTCTATAGTTTTATTAGATATATTATTTTAAAACAGCTTTGTATATTTTATGATTTAGACGATAAGTGATTTACATAATCTGAGTCAAGAATGAATATGAATCGAATGTGTATGAATACAGTTTAAAATTTATGACAGGTGAAATAAGTATGTATGTGCCAGCGCACGCATAAATGGATCAAAGAGGATGAACGCGTCGCCGCGTTACAGCTTTTATAAAACAAATATAACTATTATTTAGTAAGGTTACAATATCTAGCAGGGGTTTATATCTGCACCAATTGCTTGGTAATGGATGGCGTGATTTCTAATATTATTAGGAAAATAAAATCTTTAAAAAACTTTACTTTGAGGAAATTGAGTTACCAATTTAAATGTTATTGCTACAAGTAATCTGCCTAAGTAATCATGCACCAACTTTTATAGTCGCTAATCGCTATTTCTATGTTAGGGACATACACAGAAAATCTTGAGTTTTAACAAAATAAGGAAGGGCATGCTATCGCGGGCTTTTGCTCTATAATGCAATGTTGGTATTTTTATATTTTGTTAGGTATCTTTAAAATTACCGAACAGATTCTGACGTGGTTAAAATGGGACCAACTTGGGAATACACCATTACGAATATAAAAACAATTTTGGAAATCAGTCCACAATTGGCGGAGAAATCGGCGAACATACATAAAAAAACATACATACATCGAAACATATAACCTCCTCCTTTTTTGGGAAGTCGGTTGAAAAGAAAACAATTTAATTCGACTACAAAAAGCTGATAAAAGTGATGCAAGTATGGACTTTATGACCCAGTTAAAACAATACATATACAAAAACAAAGCAATTCAATGTTTTAAAGAAAGCTATGTTTAATATGCGCAGTGCATTTTAGAATATCAGCAAATTGGAAGATGACGAAACTTCGCTTTATTTTTGACCAAGTTAGAACAACACATATACAAAAACAAAACAAATTAAAGTTTCAAAGCAAGCGATGTTTCATATGCACTGTGCATATGAGATCCATATCAAATACTATATAAAATTATTTAGGAAATCATAAAAATTGTCATGTATGGTGCCTTTGTTAATGATTTTCCGGCAATTGATTACTTTGTCTAAGTTTGTATGTAAATATAAGTCATAAACATTCTATAAATATCTGGCGTTCTCTCACTCCTCTTATTGTAATTAAATGACGCCATTTTTTTAATTTATATGTAATGTAATTAATATCTTATTTTTTTAATTACTTTTTTTTATTTATTTTTTTTTGGTAAATTTAAAAATAAGGAAATTAAAAAAAAAATTGTCATTAATCATTTTTAAATCTTTAACTGTATTTACCTTGATCTTTGTCGAATAAATGAATTTACGATAGTAAAGTCTTGACTATCTTCGCAAAGCTAAAGATAACGTAGCAAGCCAATAAAAACCGATAGATTAATTTCAGATGATGTTGATTATGCTATAAACTCTTTGTGAAATAGCCGTAAGGTCTAGCCATAAATATCTAGATTCTATTCTAGATTGGATTCTAGTTAGCAAGAAAGAGATAGAAATTCACTTTTAATTCATTTTGTATCACTTTTCTGATGAGTTTATTCAGCAATTAGACCTTCCTAGGTATTTTCCTCAGTAATTTTTAAAATACTAGCTTTTGCCCGCGGCTTCGCCCACATGAATTTCCCACGGGAACAGTAAAATGGAGTGAAACTTTCCCGGGATGAAAGGTACCTCAGTATTTCTAACTATGTGTATGCGAAAATTCAGGAAGATTGGTTTAGTAGATAGAGCGTGAAGAGGTAACAAACAAACAAAAAACTTTCGCTTGTCGGAATACATGGAAATCTTCTTCGATGGGTAGAATCTTACGTTTCTAATCGTAGTCAACTAGTTGCTGTAAATGGTTTCTTGTCAGCACCAGCTTCTGTTCTATCTGGCGTCCCCCAAGGCTCCCACCTTGGCCCGCTTTTATTCGCTATTTATATTAATGATCTGGTACCAAATCTTCAGTGTAAATGTTTGTTGTATGCTGACGACTTGAAAATATTCACTCAGATTAATGATTTACAGGATTGCCTCAGGTTGCAGCAGGATTTGGATTTCTTGCATCGCTGGTGTTCTGAAAACTACATGAGCTTGAATATCGAGAAATGTTTTGTCATTACCTTCACGCGCAAACTTAATCCAATAAAATTTCATTATAAACTGCATAATCAATCCTTGTGTAGCAAATCTGTTGCTAGTGATCTGGGGGTTATTCTCGACTCAAAACTTACATTTACTCAACACCTCGATAAATTAACGACTAAATGTAAGCAGTTGCTTGGATTCATATGTAGAATTTCTAAAGATTTTAAGAATTTTAAAAGCCTAATCACTCTTTACAAGACATTTGTACTAACCAAGCTGGAATATGCTTCGGTCATCTGGTCACCTCACTATAAAACGCACGTCGAGCAAATTGAGTCTGTCCAGAAGCGTTTTCTAAGATTTTTGGCAGCACGGCTTGGCCTGAGAGGCAGCTTAATCTCTTATGAACAACGTCTAGATCATTTTAATTTCTCATCTCTCCGCTGCAGACGCTCCCAAACGGATATTTTATACTTGTACAAAATCCTAAACTCAGAGTTGTCAACTTCAGTATTAGCCGAAATTAACTTTAGAGCACCGTCGCGAAGTCAGCGATTTCCTCAACTGTTTCTAATACCCGCTTGTACGAACAAAATTGGTCACAATAATCCTCTGTACAGAATGTGCCGATTATATAACTCGCTTTGTTCATCAACAGAACTACCCGACATTTTTTGCACTTCACTAATGTCATTTAAGAGGAAGTGCCTTAATGTAATAAAAGATTAAATTTTTAAAAATTATAATTTGTATTGTATCCCTCTTTGTTTATATATTTAGGTATTTGTATTGTTTTGTTTTTATATTTAAGTAGCTATTTGTATTGTGAGCTAAATTTAACATGGTATGTACACTTATTGCTGGTCAGTTTGGTTAATTCTTTGCAAAAAATTAATGTTTATATATATTTTATGTCATGTACCCACCTTACTTACTGTTTTGTGTGCTAATAAATAAAATAAAATAATAAAATAAAATAAATAAATAGTTTAAGTAACTAAATATAATATGTGTTTTAGTTTACCATAGATAACCAGGTGCACTCCTAACATATGAATATACTTACGTTGTTATTGTTATATCAGCCGGCTCGACTTGGACTATAGGCGTTGTCGATCGGTTTGCCTCGCCTCGATGCGCATGAGTTCCTTTGGCATGCGTCGTCATATCTTATCTCAATTTACGTTACACTCGCGCACGCAACCAACAACAAGAATTTTAAAAGTGGCTTCAAAATATTTTTGTTGCTTGACAGATCTTTCTTTTCTTAACCGTATACCAATCACGAAATTGAGGTTTAATTCACGATCACTATCGGTGTCACCCCCTGGTGGGTCGACGGGTAATTTTTTCCCCGTGTACCCACTGCACTAGAGTTTTAATTTACAATCAATTTCCCATTGTGTGTGTTTTCCATTGTTTAAATTTCATAAAACATATCATAAAAAGTTGTGAAACGATACAATTTGCATATACTTAGTCTCTCTCTCAGCCGAAAGACGTCCACTGCTGGACAAAGGCCTCCCCCAAGGATTTCCATAACAACCGGTCCTGCGCTGCCCGCATCCATGCGCATCCCGCGACCTTCACCAGGTCGTCGGTCCACCGAGTGGGAGGCCTGCCAACACTACGTTTTCCGGTTCGTGGTCGCCACTCGAGAACTTTTCTGCCCCAACGGCTATCTGTTCTACGAGCTATGTGCCCCGCCCACTGCCACTTAAGTTTCGCGATTCTGCGGGCTATGTCGGTTACTTTAGTTCTCCTACGGATCTCCTCATTTCTGATTCGATCACGCAGAGAAACTCCGAGCATAGCGCGCTCCATCGCCCTTTGGGTGACCTTGAGCCTTCTTATGAGGCCCATAGTAAGCGACCACGTCTCTGTTCCGTATGTCATTACTGGCAACACACACTGGTCAAAGACCTTAGTCTTGAGACACTGCGGTATTTTGGACGAGAAGATATCGCGAAGCTTCCCGAACGCTGCCCAGCCGAGTTGGATTCGACGGTTGACCTCTTTCTCGAAGTTGGACTTACCTAACTGAACTGTTTGTCCCAAGTATAGATAATTGTCAACAACTTCGAGTGTAGAGTCTCCAACCTTCAGAGGAGTGGGTGCGACACGGATATTAAACATAATTTTCGTCTTGTCCATGTTCATTTTTAGACCCACTTGTTGAGAGGCTCTACAGAGGCCATCGAGCATTGTGCCTAGGTCTTCCAAGGTCTCAGCCATGACTACGATATCGTCAGCGAATCGAAGGTGAGTGAGGTACTCGCCGTTGATATTGATGCCGAGTCCGCTCCAGTCCAGAAGCTTGAAAACATCTTCCAGGGCGGCGGTAAACAGTTTCGGAGATATCACGTCTCCCTGTCTCACCCCTCGCTGCAACTGGATAGGTTTGGAGCCTTGATCCTGGAGACGGACCGACATGGTGGCGTTTTCGTACAAACACTTCAGCGCTTCGATATATCGATAGTCAATTTGGCACCGTTGGAGAGACTGTAGCACAGCCCAGGTCTCGATCGAATCGAAGGCTTTCTCGTAGTCCACAAACGCCAAGCATAATGGCTGATTATACTCCTCAGTCTTCTGTATAATCTGCCGCAGCGTATGTATGTGGTCTACGGTACTAAAGCCTTTTCGGAAACCGGCTTGTTCGGGAGGCTGGAAGTCGTCAAACCTGCGAGCGAGACGATTCGTAATGACTCTCGAAAACAGTTTGTAGACATGGCTCAGAAGTGAGATAGGCCTATAATTCTTCAATAGGGTTTTGTCACCTTTTTTGAAGAAAAGTACCACCACACTTCTGTGCCATGCCGTAGGCGTTTGTCCCTCGAGTATGACGGAATCAAATAGCTTCTGAAGAGCTCTTAATACCGGCGTTCCACCTGCTTTCAGAAGCTCAGCCGTGATTCCATCATCACCCGGTGCCTTATTGTTTTTTAACTGTTTGAGAGCCATTCTAATCTCATAAAGGCTGACGTCCGGGATATCTTCGGTGTAGTGTCGGGTCAATCTGGCTCTTGGATCTTTGGCCAGATTACTGACAGGTGTGCGTACGCTGGTGTATAATTGTCCGTAGAACTTCTCAACCTCTTCCAACAGCTCTGGCTTCGACGAAATGATTCTGCCATCCTCAGTCTTCAGCTTGGTCAGTTGGCTTTGACCAACAGACAGATCCCTTGCAAACACTTTTGAGCCCTTATTTCGCTTGATCGCCTCTTCAATACGGTCAGTATTGAATTGGCGTAAATCACGAGTTAAGGACTTGGAGATCTGTCTGTTTAGACGCCGATACTGAGCAGCATCGTCAGAGGACTGCAGAACCAAGTTTCGTCTTTCTTCCATGAGTTTGTTGGTGAGGTCCGAGATCTTTTTGGTTCCTTTTGAACGGCGGGTTTTGAAAGCCTTAGACCCAGCTGTTTGGACAATTTGCACAAACCTGTCATTATAATCGTCCAGATTTTCGCAGTCTCCCAGGCATTCGAAGCGATTCTGCAATTCGAGCTGAAAGCTCTCGGGGTTTTGGAGCTGGATAGGCGCTGGTCGAAGCGTAGACTTCATCAGTCGACACCTTTCGAGTTTTATTCTAAGATTCAATGTGCCTCTTACCAATCGGTGATCGCTTCCTGTTTTTACGGCATTGATCACAGAGACATCATTGAATATGTGCCTCTTCGTCGACAAGATGAAGTCAATCTCATTTTTTGTAACGCCATTAGGATGCAACCATGTCCACTTTCGCTGTTTTGGCTTTTTGAAGAAGGAGTTCATCATAAAGAGGCCCTCCTTCTCCATAAAGCCGGCCAGCAGATGACCACGTGCATTCCTCCTTCCATATCCAAAATTCCCCACCCTCAGTTCATCATCGCTTCGTTTGCCCAGTTTCGCGTTAAAGTCCCCCATCACAACGGTATAGTGGGCCTGGGAGCTATGTATGGCTCTAGAAATATCCTCATACATAGTCTCTACCTCGTCGTCGGAGCGATATGAGGGCGGTGCGTATACTTGTATTACCTTCAACGAATACCGTTTGGTAATTCTGAGTACAAGGTACGCTACCCTCGCCGAAACACTCTCGACCTGGACCACGTTGTTGACGAGGGACCTGTGGACGATAAACCCGACACCACCCTGGGACAGTTGGTCGCCCTCCCGGAAATAGAGCAGGTTTCCGGACTTGAGGATCATGGTGTCCTCCCCCTCTCTTCGGACTTCACATAATCCTACAATATCCCATCGTAACCTGCTCAATTCTTCCTCCAGTTCAGCGAGCTTCTCGTCGGTCCGCAGTGTGCACGTGTTATAAGTTGCCAGGGCCAAAGGTCGTCGGGGTTGGTAGCCTGGCATCTGCCGGGGATTCTTAGCACCCCCTGCCCCGCCGTTACCGTGACCGCTACCAGAGTCCGGGATAGCGGGGCCGCCGGGGACTAGGGGCCGTGTTATGGGTGTAACAACCATAGGGGGTTTTGCCGTAATCGCCACGCTTGGCAGGCGGGTTGGCGATCGCAGTGTGATGTCATAGTACGCGGAAAGATGCTGCTGCCCATCCTCCGGTGTTTTAGATCCCTTAGTCGCCTCTTACGACACCCACGGGAAGAGATGGGTTGGTGCTATTCTAGGGCCACACCACAGGCCAAAAAAATATATACTTAGTATCAGAATTTAATAGCCTTTTAAAACCTATTTGATTACTATTCAAAATATTATAATATCAGTGAATGATTTGGTGCTAAAACGTTCAGGAGTTAGACCAATTACTACGTAGACTGAATATAAGGAACGGTCTGTGTCCAATGATTAGAGCTAGATAAGTAAATCCTCTTCAAGTTTAAGTGCTAATTGTAACACTAACCGAGCTTGCGCACTTTACGTTGGTGCATCTAAGTACGCAATGATTATTAAAATAGATGCCTACTCAGAAATAAATAATGTTAGCTGCGCCACAGGCTGCGATCCCGTAAACATTGTCTAATATTGTACCTTATATACATAGGTCATGTTTATTAGACTAACAAACATCGAAACTTTCGCAATTATATTAGTAAAATAAAAATAAAATCTAATTTAAACGTTTTCTTGTATATTTCATACTGCGAAATGATCGTCGAGTTTCTAACAATTCTATTCAGGCCGGGGCCGGCTGACACAATTTTGGCATCGGTATAGTTGAGTAGAATAGAATCTGTGGAAGCGGTAACTGCACGGTAGTCGTGTCAAGTAGTTCAGGGTTTTCCTGTATTTTTGTGAACTCAACGAAGTCTACAGTCGCCTGGACTAAAGAAATGACTGATAGTAATTTTCATTTGGACCATGACCTCTACACTGCGGTGTTTTGTTGGATGGATTTTCTCCTCGTATGTCTCTTATTTGAGTTATATTGTAGCTTTCATAATGAGGAGAGAACTTTACATTTCTTGGGTTATTAGAAAATGGTAATGGGCGTATAAAAATGTCACTCTTCTATCGGTTAGTATTGCAGTTATCGTTTGTCAAATTTCCGCCCCACTGTGGGACAAAAATATCCATATATTCGGTATTATTTCATATGTAAAACTTGGTTTGACTAATTTATGCTGTTTAAGATAAGTTTTTTTTTTTTAATGATGCCTAAAGATGACTGTCATTTGTAATTAATATTATCCTAACTAATATTATAAATGCGAAAGTGAGTTTGTTTGTTTGTTTGTTACCTCTTCACGCTTAATCTACTAAACCAATCTTCCTGAAATTTCGCATACACATAGTTGGAAGTACGGAGAAGGACATAGGGTACCTTTCATCCCGGGAAAAGGAACGGTTCCTGTGGGAAATTCACGCGGGCGAAGCCGCGGGCGAAAGCTAGTATTAATTAAACATGTTCCTTGATCGTATTTATTGCGTTTCTCGCTGGTCAGTGGTGAACCGCAATACCGAGTGCGTTTGTCGCAATGTGTTGGGTTCGGGTTGCGTTGTGATGTAATGCTACACGTGTTGGTAGATCCAGCGAGGCTTAAGCTGGCCACACACGTCAGGTTTTTCCGTTCGGAAATTTCAGATCCGGAGACCCGAATGCTTGCTTTTCATACAAATGTTGCCGCACACGTGTCTAACATTTTCGTCCGTCTCGTTTCCCGAACGGAAAATGTAAGTCACGTGTGCGCTCGATGGGATCTCCGAATCGTAAATTTCTGAACGTAATAAAATAAACTGACGTGTGCGCCCAGCTTTATAGGTTCTAGAGGATTGCGTGCTCGAGCGAGTATTGGACCTACTGAAGATATATGTATAGTATAAACATTACTTACTCATTACTACCTACAATAATAATGCGAATCCTAGATAGGGCGACTTTTTTTTTATTTTATTAAATATGGGTTTGCTCTTGACCACAATCTTGCCCGAGGACAGAGATGAGGTCTACTATGTATAGGGAGCTTACCCAGAAGCAGCCTTATAACTACAATCAATTTATTTTCTTGCTGTCACGTACGCGCTTTCTGTATAAGTTTCATTTTCATGTTTTCTACAATGTTGATTGACTTTAAAAAATACAATTATTATCCAATCTGTATATGCATCTATTATATTTTTATCTTATCATGAAATCGAGGAATATCTATTTTATTCGTCTTAAATATTTTAATCGTTTTTATTTTGAGTAGATTCATGTTTGATCAATTCCCAACTGTATTGACAGGATTCCAGTGCATGGTAAGAATTGGGTGTAAATATAAATATTGTATTTAAATAATTTTATATTAAGTATATACTATAAGTAGGCATACCTTTTAGTTGACGCTGTCACAGATTGCGTGTGTTTATGAAAATAAATATTATCTTAAATATATATAATATATACATAAATAATCACGCTGATATGAATCAACGTAATAATTTATTGACAATCAAACTTATTTTCATTAGAATCTGACATTGTAGAGTCTGCGTAGAAAATACCAGTCTTCTAATCTTTTTTAATAGCGATACTTACTTACGTATGGTCCTAAGGCCAAGTAACTATTTAGTAATCTGTGCTAAGGCCCCCAGGTAGGGCAGAGGGCGTTTATAGTTCTTCTCCATCTCCATCGGGATCTGTCTTGAACAATGTGCTTCGCCTCCGACCAGTAGAGTCCGACTGCTTTCAACTCCGCCGCCAGGTCTGCTTAGGTCGTCCAACTTTCCTCATGCCTTGAGGTGTCTGCCATAAGTAAACCAAATTATCAATAATCCACGAAGCAGGACCCAAAGGATTAAAATATTAGGTGACGTGCTTTCCTTCCGCTGTGGCGGCGGAAGTCTCCACACGTCACGCGAGGTGCTTGAACATTCTATATGCAACAGGGACTCTGGCTTCATTATACATACATATGTATAAAATACGGCCACTAATAAAACACGACAACTATATTTTTTTCTAGAGAGAATATAAATGAGAAATTAAAGCAATACTGGCGCTTCCATACGACTAACTTATCTATTTTCTGCTATCGCTGTTTTTCTTTGGCACTATTGCCTAGAAGATGTGTATGTTTTTGTGGTTTTGATATAAATTAGGTTTATCTACTACCATTTACATCTACTCCAAGAAGTAAAATAAAATCGAATAGTGCAGAAGAAAATATTAAAACTAATGGATAAAGAGAACGAAATTTATCGCTAGTAGTACCGTCGATGACATAGTTCGGTGGCACTATTCCCAAAGTGAGATTTCTCCAGTAAATATAAATTTGGATTTGGTATTTTGTGTGCAACCTTTTGCATTTATGATATTAGTTGGATTAATTCTATCGACAAACCTGGCTGACCCAGGTCGCCACCATTGTTCATGCCTTGCATTCCGGATATTTACTTTACCTCTGTAAACTACAACAGCTGCGTCTGCGCACAGCTTGGTAACACCCAGTTTTCAACCACTTTTACGATCGGCTGATTAAGTTCTAGCTCTTCAATAAAAATAATAAAGACTAAAGTAAGTATTTTTCAGATCATGTAAGTATAATGCTAGCAGAGTGATATTGCCAAGCTTCAAGGTTAAAATTATACTTAACCTTGATTTGTGCTCTTTGTACAGTATTTTTCTGTAGTTCAATGCAAAATACATTCACTTTCATATTAATATAACCCTTGAGAAAATAAGCTATTTAGGTATTAGGCATAAGAAAATATTCCAATCTAGCTAAGTTCTGCTGTACTAGAAAATGAATATTCAATCTCATATTTATTTAGATTGAGATAAGATGATGACAATTTAGATGATTCAATAATTTTGTCGTTGTTATTGGATAAACTATAACGATGTACGATTGTGAGACAAGCTTATGTTGTGATTACGTCATAGCACACGACGACAAAGTTTGGAATCACACTGTGTTATTACTCAACTAAGAAACCTTACTACAGTCATGGTCATGGCCAATTATGGACATAATTCGATCTAATCAAGCTAAGACTACTTAAATAAATTGATTTCAAGTGTTTTAAAATTAAATATAAAGAAAATTGGATAGAGTTTAGAGACTTTCTGTAAAAACTAAACGATCCAACACAGTCTTTTGTAGGTTGGATGAACAACCGCTACCTATTATCGACTCTTGAGAATTTGATGGGCTATCAACCTATCAATGACTCAATGGCAAGGTTCAAGATAAAGACAAAATTACTATTTCAATACATTTATTATAATATCATAATATCAGTAAAGTTGAGAGTAACAGTTTCAGTCACAAATTTGAATATTTGTATACTTGTATGCAAATCACTGAAGATTATCATAATCTTCAATAACAGCGTTAGTGAAACATAAATTAAGTATTGTCTATCGTCACAGCAGTGGCTATTTACAACTAAATTCTAGAAATCTTATATTCTTAAGATTTATTTAAATACTCATACATAACTGGAGAAGAATCGTTACAGAGAGCTATACAGGCCGATACACTAATCATTAATACTGTTCCAATAGTTTCCAACTTCAACAATCACATTTCGTAATGACTCGTCTATCATTTGCAAAGAGAATACAATAGATTCTTATTATTTAAATATTTCACGCGTCGTCGTCACGCTATATTTTCCAAACATAGACTTATACATAAAAGTAAATGCGCAGCAAGCCTCACAGACAAAGCGTATTGTTAGTCACGATGGTCCTAACTTATAATGATAGTATAGTGAGATGCCTTACAGGATTAGAGTTAGTGAAATAAATAATATGAATAAGTCTAGAAAAATGCGTAGGTATGTGCAAGAGATGCGAAATGAGTCAAGCGCTCGCCCGCAGCGGATGCGTCGCACGAAACGAGAGCTCGACACCGTTACATGCGCTCGCGCCGACGGCGGCGGGATGCGCCGGCCTCGGCCCCCGCGCTCCATGAGCCTGGCCGGCTCATTAATTAAACGAACACGAAGCGAAACCGCCCGCTGGCTAGCTCTCTACCAGCCAACGCTCAATTCCTGGCCATATAAATGCACTTAATCATAAATTCCAACTGCTTTCTAAACAGATGCACCCTAAGCAGTCCCTAGACAATAAATTAAAACAATACACTCGATATCACAAATAACGCCTGCAGCACGTACACAAGCGACAATAAACTGTGCTCACACCAGAGCTGTCCATTATCCACGATGCGATCGATCAGATAGATAAGGTCAATCTTTATCACGTAGTAACTCTGACTTTGCGCTTTTTTCGTTTCCGTGGAACGAGAAATTTGCGTTGTCTTTTTGTATGTATGTCTTGTTCAATTTAGCTGAAGGTAGGTCATTTTCAAATGCAGGTGTTAAAGTCACAGGAACAGGAACAGGATTCACGGGCGAGTGGACTATCTTTTCGCTTCGGCAAAATTCTTTTAACCACCGCTCGGAGTTATAGGAGGGTCCCTCGCCCCCTAGTTCCGCAGGGAGGATGTCAAGCGGCAAGGAATCGTGCAACGTTGAAAGGTTGTTTCCATGTAGCATTATTCGTTCTCGCGTCTTCGCTTTCAGATATGGTTTTATTACTGCCAGAGCCGTTTCAACATACCAAGGTTGCCCGATGAAATGTATGCTTTTAAACCGCACAGGCATGCAATCTTGAAGGCAGTCAATTAGAAGCTTCAACACTTTGGCTTGCAAACTACACGATTGTTTGAAGGTGAATTCAGTCCAGTCCACGATTATGACGAATCCGTTAGCTTGGTTTTGAACATCTGCCAGCGTGCGTTCGAGGGTTAATATTAAGGCTCTGCAAACTGAGAGAAGCGGACAAGCGTGCGGGTTCCAGTTGGACGCGAACATCAGGAGCACACAGCGCCCCCGTCGATCTCTTTCAGCGAGCACGCCGGGCAGACCATCTGCTAGAGCTCGGAGCACTCCACCGTCTGCCTCGGCCCATAGTTCTGGGTGTTCACGTCTATTCTGGTGGTACCGCACTAGCAACTCGAAACTTTGTTGAACATCGTGTTTGCACGCGTACAGGAACCTCCGTAAGAAGTTGTCGTCCTGACACCGGCTTTTGTCGCGCAGAGCGAGGTTGAGGCTTGAGTCCACGGCCTCCTTGAGTCCATCGAGAGCACGTTGCCGATCGCCGTCTGTGAGTCGTTTCCTGGTGACTCCGCAGAGGCGCTCGTTCTGCATCTGCTGCAACTTCCAGTCGTACTCGGCGTACTCGTTCATGGCCGGTGGTGGTGAGTCATCCAACCTTTCACTAGCGTGCGGTGGTTGCGCGCGCGCCGCCAGAGTCTCGGGGCCGACTGCGCACTGCGTTCGCGCCGCGCGGCCGCCGCCATCGCTATCCGTTCATTAAACCGTATAATGCTTCGTTCACATCGCTTAGTCACCAATTCAAGTTGACTTGTTCTAGGATATAAATTTTGGATTAGATATTGAATTCTGTTTGAGACTATCAGAAACCATACCAGATGACAGCACCAATTCATAAAAAATGTGATATTTAGTTATAACAATAGAACAAAGTTTTTGTTAAATTAACAACAACAACAGTTTATTTGTACACAAGTGAGTAATCAATTAAGATTATACCATAAATTACTATCGATACAACTTTTATTAGTAACAGAATAGAAGAAAGTAACAAAAATATTTTTGTGAAGGTCAAGTCATAACTATTGCTAGTTGTGCTACTTACCACCAAACATGTAAAATGGAATCAAAATGTAGTAATTCTTTAAGTGATCATCATCATCAGTTTGAACATCATGGCTTGAATGGTGACGGCACGAATGGCGCAGAAATATTATTTAAGTATAAAATATTTGTTGTGCTTACTCAAAGTTAGTAGTTTCCAGAACTACTAAACAAAGTAAGTAGGTAGGTATATGCTTCCTATAGGATTTGAACCCTAGACCAAGGAATCAATAGGGCGAATACCTTGCCTCGTGGCATTGCTGCATGGCAGCAATTAGCATGAACGATACCTGTTGTTTAAAAATCTACACCTACAATATTTACTTGTCAATTTACTGTCCCAAATCATCGCAGTGATCGTGCAAGTAACACCATCGATGTGAACGCAGCATAACTTACCCAGCCCGAACGAGTTATAAATAAAAGAAAAACTGAAGGTTGGCGGTATACCGGTCAATTGGCTGGCTGGTTTCTGCGATGACGTATCGTCCGCGTGCGAGAAGGACGCACAGAAAATCGAACGAGAGGGCCATACACTTTGTAACCATTATCTCTATGAAGCCTTATACGTAACTTGCTAACGTATGACCGAAAATCGTATAACGTCCGTGCTTTGTTCGTAGCGTAGCCATAAGCGGTATCGCCATTGTGCAGAGCTGCATTCATAATGGCTACTTGAAATTAAACAATTGACTATCTTTCCATCGAACAGTTTAAACAACTCATACTGAATCTACAATGATACTTATATTTAAATATTCTACCATGATTTTCTATGTCCATAAAGTAACAAACAGGTTTTTAATTTACAGTTGTTACACAGGATATTTATTTTGAGTCATTCCTGGGCATTTGAATTTACTGTGAACTAAAGACATCAACGCGTAGTCTATAATTAAATTATTTTTTTGTAGTGATGATTTGGAGGGGTGATATGCTTTTCATAGACCTATTTTTTCGTTATATATTATTAGTAATATTTTAATAGTACCTAATTTATTATTAAATAGTACCTATTTAAATCTTGATTTGAAAAATTTGTGTTTGACTTTTAGTCGCGCTAAACACCAACATTATTGGACCTACTTTTCTGATCCTATTATCAGGTCAGAAAATTTGTCCTAAAATTATACAAAAAATTCTATTGCATTTTACACATTGATTTATGTGAATTCCCGTCCACTATCAATTCAAACTTATCTTCGTTAAACAATATTTAACTGTTAAGGAGTGGGTAATCACTCGAAATTCGTTCAACAAAGGCCATTTAGTTTCGTCATTTCTTTGTTGCGCAGTTTTTACCACAGACAACTCATTCCGGGCTAATTGATATATTGCCGAAGGTCGTTGACTTTTAACCAACCTAAAAAAAAGTTAACCATGTCGGTGCATCGGTTGGTCGTTGCCCCATGCAGTGACTATGACTACGCGACTCTCGCTTAAAATAGACACGGCGACTCCAACCAGTATCAAGGCAAGGAATAAAACGTTTAATTTACTCTACTTGTGTAGGTAGTTACTGGCAGTAGAAATTGACAGCCGTATTGACATGCGAAAAAGAAAAAACAACGCAAAACTTACTTTTCCATTTTATCCTGGGTATTATTAAATCTATATAAACTTTGGTAATATTGCTAGGTAGTTTTTTTTAAATTCCGCCTCTGGAAGTGATTTCTTTTTAAATAAAAACAAACGCATAGTTTCTTTATCATTCCTTAGTCCTATATTATTACAAATATACAAGTACGATATTTCATATGTTTACTAGAATGTTATCAATTATAAATGTCGTTAATAAAATCCGTAAAAGATTAAGTATTTCAATACTAAAATAAAAAATATATTTCCTTGACACTGAATTATAAAATACACAAAAAAGAATCCGCAACATGCTTCGTCGAAATGTCCACAGAAAAATATCCGCAACAAGCTTCGTCAAAAAGGCTACAGAAAAATATCCGCAACATGCTCAAAATAAAATTAATATTATGCAATATTTTTATAATTTAGTAAATCGGCTTATTACTTTGAGTCTTTAACAATCAATAAATTATCTTTTGTCTACGACTTTATCTCTGTAGTTTTATCCGTTTTGTGATCTACACAGATTACAATTTGCGTTTCCTAAATTCATGTCGATCTGACATTAGAGCCAAATTTCCAACAATACTTACAGCCTGCTCGAGTTATAAAAAAATCACGAGAGTAACGAAATAAAATGGAGACTTTTGTTAATACGTATGTATAATTAAGTTTTGCCAGTAGATTCGAGCGTGCTATGTATCCTTCAGTAACAGCAGGATAAGGTACCTTTATTTTTTATTCTTTTGTTCTCAGGATAAAGCTACTTTATCCATCCCTAAAACCTGACTAAGAAGACCGATCGAGGCTGTGACTACCAGTATGGTAGGTGTGCTCTCTTGATCGAGTAGCAACAAAAAAACTCACTAGTTAATCCTTGTCAAACTAAACGACTAAAATAATATACCTATCGTAAAACGCAACCTATGAATTTGTTATCTATTCCCACAGAAGTGATAACAGGATGATAATAGATTACAACTAGGACAATGATGAATCGATCGAAAGATAACAACCGATAAAGTCATGAGAAATTTGATCGTTGTTTACCTCATCTATACATATAATAAAACAGTAAAAATATTTTGTCTGTACATTTAGTATTTTTGACTGAAATGGATAGAGGGACACTTAAAAAGAATAATAGAAAGCAAAAAATTTTTTTGGAATTTCTTGTCTGTCTGTCTGTCTGTCTGTCTGTATGTATGTAAGCGTTTCACGCAAAAACTACTGGACGGATTTGAATGAAACTTTTTTTGTTGTATAGCTATTAAGTCTGGACAACATATAGGCTATAATTGATTTTGAAAACTGGAACACCTGATGAAGAACCTTAACAGAACAGCTAAACTATAAGAAATATGGAAATGGCGCCTTAGCAAAAGTCGTTCAACCTGATAAGCATTTTCTGTTGACGTATAAAAATCGAAGATCAGGATCATCTGATGAAGAACTCCAAGAGACCAGCTACACTATTACATATGTGGAAATGGCGCCTTAGCAAGTCGTTCAACCTGATGAGCATTTTCTACTAACGTATAAATATTGAAGATTTGGAACATCTGTCCCCATTCATCAACATACATACATATATTCCCGCGGGACACGGGATAACCAAATGGCTGCAATGTTGAGTACTGGAGTTTAGGTTACTACAGTTTGGAACACAAAAAGATTTTTCATTTTATTTAAACTCACACGGGCGAAGCCGCGGGCGAGAGCTAGTGTTTAAATAAATCTATACAAGTACCTCTCTCTCTTTAGTCGTATTTCCTTATGACTGAGGGTCGTGGTCATTATATGGAATGAAACACACACAACGACTCTCTTGGCAATATTAATGGAGTGGTTTGCCATTGCCTTCTCCATTTCACACACTAGCTGATAATCATCAACCAGAGTGCAGGTTTCCTCATGATGTTTTCCTTCACCGGAAGCAAGTGGTGGTCGATGAAAACTAACATGAGTCAGATTGGTATACAAACTCATGTAGCCCGGGCAGGATTCGAACCTGGGATTTTGCATCCACAGGCGGGCGCCCTACCACTCCGCCACCACCGCTTCCTACATGTAATAAAACTGTAAGTGGTGTATGATAGAAGATATATCTTCTTGTTTAAGAGCTGTGCTCTTGTCGGTAGAGTATACGCCACACCTCTCTATTCTCGGCTTTACATTTAAGGTCTTGATACGACACGACACGCCTGCCTTCAGTAGCGGCTTTAGGGGGGGGCGCGTCTGGGCGACGGCCCAGGGCGCCGGACGTCAAGGGGCGCCTGCGGCGCCCAGTCCAGTTGTTGTCCAGTGAGGGGCGCCGCAGGCGCCACCTTGTTGTCGGTGAGGGGCGAGAAGAAGGAGAGGCGCCTCAAAGGGTCGTTCCAAAGAGGCGCCTCAAAGGGTCGTCATAAAGGGCCGCCGCAGGCGCCTCTTTATTTATTACACGCTAGCTTTTGCCCGCGGCTCGCTCGCGTGCTTTTTCCCGGGATGATAAGTACCCTATGGGAGTTCTCAGTACTTCCAACTATGTGTATGCGAAAGATGGAAGATTGGTTCAGTAGATAAAGCGTGAAGAGGCAACAAACAAATAAACAAACCAACAAATTCACTTTTGCATTTATAATATTAGTTAGGATTATTTTGAGTTGGCACAAATTGGTCGTAAGAGAAATCCAAAAGCGCTTACGCTTAGGCCCTTTGTGCCAACTCCGCCATTTTCAAAAATAATTTAAAAAAAAACCTCGACTATCGATTTTTATATGTTTATTGAACCTGCTCTCAAAATTTCGCGGGAATCGGTCGTGAAATGCGACCTCTAGAGGAGAACACAAAATACACAGACATACCAAAGCATTCTAAGCAAAGCTTAATTACTTTATATCCTCGACATTACACCTGTGAACAAACTGCAAAATTTCCACACGCGTATCGAAGTTCTGACACTTTGACTCTTTTCAAAAAGATTAGGCTACAAAGAAAACCCTTAAAAATATCGAACGCCAAAATCAAAATTCGGAATAAAATGTTTTTTTTTTCGCTATTTCGCACTTTTTTTGTTTTTGACTTTCTCGAATAATTCTTTTGCACATTATAGCTCTCGTTAGTCCAGTGCTAAGTAATAAAAACTTATTTATTATATACTTTTATTTATTTTATTTAATTTTTACTTCATTCTTATAAATCTTAAATAAAATATATAAAAAAAACTTAAAACTCTCAATGTGCTCGATAGTCGTCTGAGGCACGAAATTTTATAATATATTTTTCAACACACTTGCTCGTAAAGTGGGTCTTATTACATCGAATTTAGGCCCATAATGCCATATATTACGAAGGTATTACGAATATATTACGGAGGTGTTTGGAAATAAAAATTATCATACTGCGCTATACAAAAGATAGAAAACTAATGCGTGTAATGAATTCCACAAAGCATTTTTAATTTAGGCGCATAATACATATAAGATCAAATAGGGAAAATAACAACAGTTTTTAAATAAGCAAAGATAATGATTTTTATACAGCCAAGCACTGGCTGTATGGCGATATACCATCCGCAGCGTGCACGGGGCGGCGGGCGGTGGCACGCGAATAAAAAACAAGACTATATTTATTATGTTGTGTTTGTTAGGTACATTTTCCGATTTTCGCCGTGTTAGCATATTAAATATTTAATAAAATGTCGACTAGTATGGAAGAATATATTTAACTCCACCTGAAATCATTAACGAGCCGCGTAATGCAAGTAATAGTTTATTGCCTCCAAAATCAAACGTAAGTATTTGGCGGCATACGAATGTTTTATAAAGTGGAGGAATGACAAAAGGGCGCAATCGTTTTTCGATAATTAGATGTTAGGACCACATTATTTTTTTTACTCACAAGTGTGTTGAAAAACGTCGTACGATACACGTGTGCATTTGGTCATTACGCACATGAGGCGAGATTGGCGCGCGAGCCGAAGGCGAGCGCGCTAATAAAGCCGAGTTTTGTCATTCCTCCACTTTATAAAACACTAGCTTTTGCCCGCGGCTTCGCCCGCGTGAATTTCCCACGGGAACAGTGCTTTTTCCCGGGATAAAAAGTAGCCTATGTGCTATTCCAGGTCATTATCTACCTCTGTACCAAATTTCATCGAAATCCGTCCAGTAGATTTTGCGTGATTGAGTAATAAACATCCTCACAAACTCACATCCAAACTTTCGCATTTATAATATTAGTATAGAAGTATAGATTCGATAAACCAACTTTGCACACTTGTTTCGTAATGTACTATTTTACCCTTTGCCTTTTTTCCGTATGGGTTTGAATAGTATTTAGGGGGCGCCATAGAAATCTCGCCCAGGGCGCTGGTAGTGCTAAAGCCGGCTCTGCCTGCCTTCTCTTTCAGTAGGCTCACTTTCTAGGTCTCTCTGGACCTCTTCTTCCATTCAGAAGATTTATGTATAAGAAAAAATGTATGAGCGGTCTTTACAGGGCAAAATGGGGTGGACTATAAAAACATCTCATAAAAATTTAACAAGAACAGTTCTAAGTGGCCAATGCCCTACATTGATAAATTTTACCGGAGTGTCAGGAAACGTATGAGATAAGCTTAGTAAACTAAAGAATAACAGTTGGAAATGCGATAACGAAGCAAAACATAAATAAAGCTGAGTAACGTCTAAGAATGCCTGAAGATAAGGGGGTCTAAAAAGACCACTTAGAAAAATCAGATTACGATCCATTTGCGATTTTCTAAATATTTAAAAATGAATCTTGTAAATAGTACTATAAGGTTCATTTTTAATACATTAGGAAATCCATACTAATATTATAAATGCGAAAGTTTGGATGTGAGTTTGTGAATTTGTGAGTTTGTGAGGATGTTTGTTACTCAATCACGCAAAATCTACTGGACGGATTTCGATGAAATTTGGTACAGAGGTAGATAATGACCTGGAATAGCACATAGGCTACTTTTTATCCCGGTAAAAAGCACTGTTCCCGTGGGAAATTCACGCGGGCGAAGCCGCGGGCAGAAGCTAGTGGGAAATATATCATACTAGCTTCTGCCCGCGGCTTCGCCCGCGTGAATTTCCCACGGGAACAGTGCTTTTTCCCGGGATAAAAAGTAGCCTATGTGCTATTCCAGGTCAATTTCTACCTCTGTACCAAATTTCATCGAAATCCGTCCAGTAGATTTTGCGTGATTGAGTAACAAACATCCTCACAAACTCACAAACTCACATCCAAACTTTCGCATTTATAATATTAGTATGGATACAGATTTTTATAAAGTGGCCGTTTATACGCCAAGTTTGTGATGAGGAGGCCCGGTCAGTTGTATTATGTCCGGTTATATCATGTTAACATATGCTTCCTTTAAGCCTGCATCACACGTTTTTAGCCAAAACAGGCGTTACAGAATTGACCCTGGTGCCAAAACTAGATCATTATTGATAATAAAAATAGTACTATAGGCTTCTCAAATAACTGCTACTACTTATACGAGACAGATAAAAATATTTTGCCTTTTATTTTTGCGTAAATACCTTCCAGAAAACACGAAAAATACGAAAAACAAGGTTCACGGCTTTAACGAAATCATTATGTAAAACACAAATTATAATTTCTACATAATGTTAAATCGCGAGTTTATTAAACTAGCTACAAGTTGCTCGTTTTAGATTTTTGAAAAATAACTCGAAATAAATATTATATATCGTAACAATTCACTAAGAAATTCCCCATACATTTTTTGTATGGCAATGCCATCGCTCAATATATACGAGTTCCAAGCCCACGAAAAATCAGTCTGCCGGTAAGAGTCAAGGGGAATCCACGTCGCTCTGCTGCTCGGGAGGCATTTAATTTTCGCGTGTTCATGTATTCACAGACAGCAGAGAGTAATGTAGATCAGAGTTACATATTTATTACTTTTAATCTTTTTAAAATTTATATAGGTACCATTTTCATACTCATGAATGATGGCCGACAATTTTTGATGAAATAGAAATCGTAATAAATCGCAATCATAGAAATCGTAATAAATCGAAATCATAGAAATCGAAATCATAAAAATCAACATAAATCTAAATCAAGATCCAAGATGGCGGACAATTTTTTTTTTTTAATTTTGCGATATGTATATCGTTTCATAAGTTTTTCAGTGCGCTGATTACGAAAATAACATTTATTTTGAGATCCAAGATGGCGGACAACTTTTTTTTTCAATTTTACAATATGGGTATGTTTTTATAGGTTTTTCGGTGCGCTAATGACAAAAATAACATTTATTTTGAGATCCAAGATGGCGGGCAGTTTTTTTTTTTTCAAGTTTACAATATGGGTATGGTTATATAGGTTTTTGGGGACGCTGATGACGAAAATAACATTTATTTTGAGATCCAAGATGGAGGACCGTTTTTTATTTTATTTTATAATATGGGTATCGTTTTATGGGTTTTTGGGGACGCTGATGATCAAAATAACATTTATTTTAAGATACAAGATGGCGGACAATTCTTTATTTTATTTTACAATATGGGTATCATTTTATAGGTTTTTGGGGACGCTGATGACGAAAATAACATTTATTTTGAGATCCAAGATGGCTGACAGTTTTTTTTATTATTTTACAATATGGGTATCGTTTAATAGGTTTTCGGGGACGCTGATCTTAAAATAAATGTTATTTTGGTCATCAGCGTCCCCAAAAACCCATAAAACGATACCCATATTGTAAAATAAAATAAAAAACTGTCCTCCATCTTGGATCTCAAAATAAATGTTATTTTCGTCATCAGCGTCCCCAAAAACCTATATAACCATACCCATATTGTAAAATTTAAAAAAAAGTTGTCCACCATCTTGGATCTCAAAATAAATGTTATTTTCGTCATCAGCGTCCCCAAAAACCTACAAAATGTTAACCATATTGCAAAATTAAAAAAAAAAATTGTCCGCCATCTTGGATCTCAAAATAAATGTTATTTTTGTCATCAGCGCACCGAAATACCTATATAACCATACCCATATTGTAAACTTGAAAAAAAAGTTGTCCGCCATCTTGGATCTCAAAATAAATGTTATTTTTGTCATCAGCGCACACTGGTTCCCCGTCCATACTAAGGTGCGTCAAAAATACTTAAAACACATTCTACGGGTTTTAAAGACTAAACTCGAATGTATTTTGTTTAGAATAGAATTAGAATTTGTTTAATATTTATTTTAAGATAATGAATGCATAAAATAAATTGAAACACAATAGAAATTATCATTGTTTAAGTACCTTTTCTCAATGACAAGTTGAACAAATCTACGTAGGTAAATAAAAATATTGTAACAACATAAAATTTTATTTAAAACAAAATTAAATAATGTAATACATCTTACTAATAAACATATGTATGCATTTTGAATATTTATTTAGTCATCACACTAATAACACCTTTATAATAAAGAGGAAGTGATTGTATGTTTGTGACTTTGTTTTAGGGGATAATCTTCGGAACTACTGAACCGATTTAAAAAAATCTTTCACCAATAGAAAGCTATCTTATACCTAAATAACATTGGCTACAATTCAAGTATGTACCTCCCGAGCAAAGCCGAAGCGAGGCGCTAGCATGTAATATTTTTATATCACAATTATAACGTTATAAATGTAAACTAAAAACTTACATTAAACTACAGCACAAAGTGATATCAATTTTTTATCTATTTCTGTCATTTCAGAAGTCATCGTAGGATTTTCAAAAAAAAATTGCCCGTGTTTCCATCATTAGAAGTGCTACTTCCTCCTTATTTATTTTAACAACAATAAGACCCTATTTTTCTCTGAATTGAGACTGAACTATCGTTTTTTATTAGCGACAAAGTCTTTATCAGCTTGTCCCCTTACCTGCCTCATTTTTATATCGAGCCGGTAAGAGAAATGAATAAAAAATTCGAAAAATCGAATCCAAGAGTGCAACATTAAGCTATTTGATTTTGACTTTCTAGAAATTTAGGTTATAGGTTATATAAATTTAGGTATATTCTTCTAAACTAACTTTATCCTTTGACATAAAAGTAAAACACGTCTATTAAGCATGCCTAAGTTCAAAATATCCTTGTTTTCAACTGGTAAGTTGGCCTTACCTCTTTCTGAACACGCTTCACACGGTCCATATATAGGCCAGCCCCTGATTATTATAATTACCCCAAATATCAAATATAATCATGTGCCTGAATACGCACTAGCAGCTTGGACCTAAATAGTAACAAAAAAAATATTAAAAATGGTAAATATGCATATATTTCGTAATCTCGGGTTCGTAGAAATTTGCTACGACAAGTGAATCTTGGCGTAGCACCCATATATTTCAAAAAGTTGTGAGAATTGACTGGTAAAATTTATTATTTCCTAAACAGAAAAGCATAAGCTAAATAATCATGTAAGTTTCCATGATGGCAAGTCGAGTGCAATATAGTAAAACTCAATGAGAAATGCCAACAATATTTTTTTCTCTTGGTTTATAATCGTTCGCGTAGCACTCACCTTACGCTACAATATAATAATATTTTAATAATGTAAATATCACAGAAAAAAGTACATACCTTGACCTTGATTTTCCATTATAAATCAAATCACAACTGTAACAACTTTCAGCGTAATTAAATCTAATATCGAGTAAAAAGTGCGTCGCTTTCAAATAGCACGGATTCATGCGTCGAACAACTGATACTTTCGATGAAAATATTGAAATGAGGGTAAATAAAAATCTAATTATTTTTGCATTTTTATCTTGTTTGGACATTGTAGTTACTTGATCAAACACTCAATGTGGGTATTTTTATAATTGTTTTTTTTATTTATGACGTATGGGGGAAACCACCGTGCAGCGCACCGAAAACCCTTATAACCATACCCATATTGTAAACGTGAAAAAAAAAGTTGTCCGCCATCTTGGATTCCAAAATAAATGTTATTTTCGTAATCAGCGCACTGAAACACTTATAAAACGATACCCATATTGCGAAATTAAAAAAAAAGTTGTCCGCCATCTTGGATCCAAAAATACTATTTTTTGTAAACCTCATCCCGAAAAATTGGCCTTCATGGGATGCCAGGCAGATGTTTAACATCTTAGCATCCTGGCACGACGGTCATGCTATTTTCTGTCGCGGCATTCGTGTCCATTTTACTGCCAAGTCGCGCCAAGTATGTTTTACATAAGAAAATGGTCGTAATTTTATTTTTTAGTATTCATTACCGTAAAGCAAGAAAAAAAATTACAACAAATCCTTTGCCGGATCCCTGTCACTTATTACTTCGGGTTGGCGGCAATCTCACGTCGATGTGTGCGTGTGACTTGCACACAGCCAGCTACGGTCTATCAAATACCTAAACTCGGTCGGGCGCGCGGACGTGATACACTCTTAAATTGCGTATGTACACCTTTTTACTCGACTTCCCAAAAAAGAATGTTATGTTTTCAGTGTTCAAGTATGTATGTGAGTTTTTTATTCCACCGTAATTTTTAAACGCCTTGACAGTTTTGATATAGGTTTGTTAAGTTGCAGTCTCTACATTGCCTGTTACTACTTCCGTTTGAAAAGTAGAGCTAAACAGTCATGCAATGAAATTACCATGTAGATAGACAGTCTGTGGTTTGAAACTTATTTACATATTCAGTGATCTAGTTATCTAAATCGCAGTGCACATTAATGAGATCATAATCGCACGCTTTACATAGTCGTTATAATTTTAATTCCACCTGTCTTACCGTCCGAGTATATTACATGTTACATGAACTATTTTTAGGTCGTAGAACAGATAGCCGTTGGGGTAGAAAAGTTCTCGAGTGGCGACCACGAACCGGAAAACGTAGTGTTGGCAGGCCTCCCACTCGGTGGACCGACGACCTGGTGAAGGTCGCGGGACGCGCATGGATGCGGGCAGCGCAGGCAGGACCGGGCGTTGTGGAAATCCTTGGGGGAGGCCTTTGTCCAGCAGTGGACGTCTTTCAGCTGAGAGAAAAACTATTTCTAACTTTATACCTATACTAGCACGTGCCCGGGACTCTGTTCCCGTGGGAATTTTGGAAAATCTCCTCTTAGTACTCCCCTTCAAGGAACCTACATGCCAATTTTCAGCTCTTACGCCTTGTTTACTATGCGTGTCTGTCAGACACTCCATCAGTAACGCAATTTTATATATTTTGATGATAAGCAGTCATATTTTTATCACTTACAAAATTGTTTTATGCTCATAAATACGAAACTAAAACTTATTGGGATATTTAGAATGAAAAAAATCTTTACAATTAAAACCGTGATTAAATGTGTTGCTAAGCGCTTCTAACTCGATTGGAACAGTTTGCCAATATAAGTCTGAAAAGGGTTTTATGGAGAGAAAACTCTGAAATTTCCCAAAAAGGCATAGTCACACGCTAGTTTTAAATAAAATTATTGAGCTCTATTAACTCAGTGGAACTATCTACCTACATTCATCAACCGGCTCGATAATCTAGTTAGCCACTGGTCATACAGGTAGCTATAACTATATGCTGTGTTATCTGAATCAATTATAATTGTGTGCTATGTCATGCAAATGTCCATACCTACCGTGAAATCGGGAGAGAGCTGCGCAGACGCATTCAACCGCGAAACGCTCGCAATTTGTTGTCGCCAACGAGGTAAATGCCAATACTGTTATTATTTTATCGGCAAAATAATCAAAAGAGATCCCACAATAATTTTCCGATGTTATCTTCGCCAGTTAGAGCTGTAGGTAGAAAGCGGCTCAGTGATGCATTTGATCGTTTTCCAAAGCCAATTGGAAAATGGCTTATAATAACTAGTAATAAATAGATTGTTTATTTACATGATACCTAGCAACTAAAGAGATTAAATATTGTGTGTGTGCAACAAGGGTTAACATTTAATAACTCTATTTCTGCCAAACATGTAGGAGTACGAAGAAAATATGATTCATTAAATTTTTTTCTTAAGTTTACAAATGAACTGACTCTAAGAAAAAAAGCTAATTTAATAAAAACGTAATAGCCATCTATTGTGCGTCGTCGTAAGTAGTACATATATCAGTGCGTTCTTAAGATCATTGCTATAGAGGATAGAGTCAATAAGAATACTTCAAATTTTCATGTTTATATTTGGTCACCAATAAAAGTAAGTAAGCTACAAAATTGAAAAGAAATTTGAATGTCACAATCACTTGAAGCTGAAACAGGCAAAAAATATTTATAATTAGCTATTTTCATCCTATACTACACAGGTACACTCTCCACGAGATTTTATGCTTCCGATATTGAAATACTTCATTCAATGTTTAAAAAAATATCTACTAACATTAACATTTTTCAAAAAAAAAAACAGAGTACTTATGTACATATGTCTATTTCTTAACGCCTTAACTGATTTAAATTGCATGTGTACTGTGACTTCATAAAAAGTCAAGAAAAATTAATTATCAATTTTTCAAAATTCTTTATTTCTCCACAATCTAAATTTAGCAAACAAGGTACCTAGTTACTATAATGTCCTGTAACATAGTTTATCTTACATTTCACATGTTGTAAGACATTGTTTTATTTATTTTTTTATTAGGCAGATCTCTGTCATGCTCTCGTTTCCTCTTAAACCTGCCTCAGTAATAAGATCACGTTGTACATAAAAGTCGATAATACATAAATGGCGGCGCAAAAAATGGCCTCCACAGCGGCAAGGCTGCCCGGCCGGTTCCGAGAGACGATAAAATAAACGTTGTCTGTATACTTTCCAATGATCAATAGCAACCCGACAACACCCTCCTAACAGCCTTTAAGATTTATGTCCGAATATCTAAAACATTTTTTATATGACCCCTTTTAAGAATCGCTTTTACATGGCAAAACAGAGTTATAATTAACTAGCTTTTGCCCGCGGCTTCACACGCGTGAATTTCCCACGGGAACTATGCTTTTTCCCGGGATGAAAGGTATGTCCTTCTCCGTACTTCCAGCTATGTGTATGCGAAATTTCAGGAAGATTGGTTCAGTAGATAAAGCGTGAAGAGGTAACAAACAAACAAACTCACAATGTTTGTTTTTTTTTTTTTGATCAAGTTAAACAAACTCACTTTCGCATTTATAATATTAGTTAGGATTAGGATTTATAAAACAAGGATGCTATCCTCTAATATGTCTATGTTATCCACGACATAACCCAGGATAATCAAGAATACCTCTCGAATTTCAATCGGTGAAAGCAAGTCTCACTGGGCAGTGATGTACTGTACAGTCACATTCTGCTGAGCAGAATCTGCTCAATGAGTTCTACGTTCTACTCGATAGAAGCTTTCATACTATTTATTTTGATAAATAAATTGACATTATCAAATTATATAATATAAAAAAATATATTAATTTTCAATCGTGATACCATAGGAAAGAAAAATTGCCCGTGGTATCACCGGTGTTACAAACTGGCGGTACCACGGGGGAATCGCGAATCAGACCACATATTTGTATAGCGCAAAGAGATGATTTGGTGTAAATTTTCCCATTGGAAAAGATTTTTAGTCCAACGGTGAACTGAAGAACAAAACGAATCGTGTCGATTATGTCGAAGATTACCTAACTAATACTTAAAATAAAACATGTACCTGTAATAAATATGTTGAAAAGATTGCTCAGATTGCTCATAACATAATTGCTACTCAGATGAGATGTGAGCGACCCTCTTAGCCCATTCGTGGAGCGTGATATCTTGGTGATCACGACTCAGGCTCCTTTCAACACAGGTTAATGTACTTACGTTTGAACATTAACGCGTGAACATTTCTCACACCTGTATTTTTCTCGTCGTGTACCTACCTAATTTATCTGTTAGCTACATTTCTGATTTATGTTTAGTATTTATAGAATAATATGCGACATTGTACTCCATCCAAATTTTCGCATTACAGTTGATTCGCCTTGTCAAATACTTACCTAAACTAAGAAACTTGAGACTAACAAAAAAAATTACTGGCGTAGGAAATGACCACTTGCGGTACATAGTGTTAAAGACATAGCCATTATACCTAAAGTCCATTTATTCATACTTGTCCTATAATGTAAACAATCTTCACAGTACTTTTTGACGAATTTTGTTGAAAATAAATCAAATATTAGTTCAAACCTAAACATTCTAAAGTAAAACATTTATTAACCACGAAAGTGTTTTCTTAAAAAGGCTATTTTAATTTATCTTGTTGTAAAATCATAAAAGACATGGTAAGATTGTTTACATAATAGGACAATTATGAATAAATGGACTTTATACTTAACTTACTTTGATATTGTACTTCACCATCATAATTTCAGCCGTTTTCAACCCATTCCTGAGCATTAATAGACCTGCCAAATGGTTATATCCTCGCATAAACTTAGAGCATCTCAAACTGCACGTAATCGCAACAGGAAGTGTGTTCATTAGTCGGTGAAATACGTAACTGTAATTATATTTCTATCGCAGTGAACGGCCCAAGGTAATACATAATTAGGTAAATGAGAACCTGAGCCAAAATACGGCCAAATTGAGGGCCAAATATTGTAGCGAATCTCTTGGGAACGTTTTGGTGTGGCGTTTTAAGAACTACGATATTTTAATAAAATGCATGTTTTAACTCTATAGGAATATAAATGTCAATATCATTAGTAAAATTATAAATATTCTCAAGAATTGAAGTTCGGATCAAAGGTCAACATGAACTAAGTGTCAAGTGTTTAAGATTTAATTATAAATTATCAGATATTACATATATACTTTAGGAAATAACTAGACCACCTAGTGTTAAAAAGAGCCGTATTCAATTGTATAATAAAGAAAAAAAGGAATTCATCTTTTCTATTTTCATAAAATTTTCCCAGCATTATTAAAAAATCCTAACTAATATAAATGCGAAAGTGTTTTTTTTTTGGTTACTTTATTTTTTTGTTTGTTACCTTTTCACGCTTTATTTACTAAACTAATTTTTCTGAAATTTCGCAAACAGATAGTTAGAAGTACTAAGAAGCACGTAGGGTACTTTTCATCCCAGGTAAAAGCACAGCGTTCCCGTGGGAAATTCACGCGAGCGAAGCCGCAGGCAAAAGCTAAATATATTAATTTTCTAATAAGCACGATAGGAAAACAATACAATTTGGGTTGTTATAATAGAAAAGCAATCACGACTCACGAGTCCGCATCGGCGAAACGTGTTTTCACAGTAATCAGACTATGTCATAATAATTGTTGTTGTGTTCAACAAAAAACTCCCGTCTCCAAGCGTTTCGTGTTATTTCCATCCGTATTATTGCGAACGTCCATTTTTGTGAGCCAATTCAAAGGCAAAAAATATTTAACTAAGTAGTTAACCGCTAGTAGTCTGTAGCTTTGGGATTTACAATACAATTTAATTATGTAATGAGTTTTTGACGTGAAAAAATGCCTGTAAAGGCCAAGTTTCAATATAGTATTTTTGATTTTGATTTTTTGATTTCACTGACCATGATTTTTATAGCTAACTTTTTGATCTTTCTTATAGGTAGAGTTTCAATATTGTCCAAGGAGAGTTTCGATATTGATCAATCTATTTTAATTTGTCATACAGTCATTTAATATTAGATTACACAGATCATACATCAAGTTTCAAAGTTATGTACGTAAGTATCTAACTTTTCCAAAAATCTCTGTAGGCACATAATCAGTTTACTAATGGAAAACAAAATGAATGAATGTAAAAACCAGCGAATCCTCCCCGCCAAATATAGTACTGAAATGTGTCGTTATATAACTGCAAGCACGTCAATGTGATGTAAATTCATTTCCTTTCATGAAAACCGATGAAAACTCTACCATGTAAAATCGCTGCTAAAGTAATTAAGGAAAAAGCCGGCAGATGGCGCAACTTTTCACTGCAATGCAGTTCCAATGTAAAACCAACACGAAAAGAAAATCGGCATTGTTCTGCAGTTACACTGGTATTTGATCGGTGTCGTAACACCGGGGAGTTCAACAATAGTGTATTGGTGTTAGGTGCTGAAAGTAATTGTTTCGGGCAACGGCCGCGGTCGCAGGGGGCGCTGGCGGCGCTCCGGGCACAACATCGACCAAGCACGCTACAGCCACGCAATGCGCTCGACGACTTGCCGCAACATTCTTAGCGTAAAAGTTAACGTGGATGGTTTACTCTATGTAATTTGCGATGTTTGAGTTGATTATAAGTTTCCTTCGACCTTAGTGCGCGAACGACTTTTCGAAATACGAAAGTGCCAAGTACAATGTGCCTTATTGGTGTTCCAGCGATTTTCTCCACCGCTATGGATTGGGAAATTCGTACTTGTTACAATTAGTGAGTATAATTTTCTTTTTACTTTCAGGTAATTTGGCATTTCAATTACTAGCTACGTAACTATATAGCTAACCAACGTATACCTATCTCTATTTGCTTTGTATAAAGTGTAATATAACTAGCTAGATTAAATAGGTATCTACTCTGTTTCTGTTTTTATTTTTGTTTAATTTTAAAACAATATCAAGCGAGGCTCACAATCATAATATAACAAGCATTGTACGTTGGCTGTCGTAACAGAATATTATTCGTAAGATTTTACTTGCATTAGAGAATTATTCAGTTACCATACAGTAGGTACCAAACCAACATAAAGTCACAAAGCATATCAAACGACCTTGAATTTGGGAGGCAGTTAATGATAGACGCCTGTGGTTTTCGCAGCCAGCTATTTACTGCAACAAAAACTGATAATTTTATTTTACCCAACCATTTTAAATGTTATTTTCTTACCAACCTAAACTCCATTTATTCTTACCAGTCCTATCATGTAAGCAATCTTACCATGACTTTTTATGATTTTACAACAATATAAATTAAAATAGACTTTTTAGGAAATTACTTTCGTGGTTAATAAATGTTTTACTTTAGAATGTTTAAGTTTGAACTAATATTTGATTTATTTTCAACAAAATTCAAAAAAAGTACTGTGAAGATTGTTTACATGATAGGACTGGTAAGAATAAATGGAGTTTACGTAATGTAGGACCCTTATACCACAGAATAAGTAATAGTATTAGATATACCTACTATTGCTAGCTCTATCTCTCTATTTATCTTTAGAGTTTTATATAAGCTTTTGCCCGCGGTTTGTCCTTCTAAATTTATCCCTAAGGTTATCTGGATATACTTAATATAAATTACAAATATACTATAACCCCCGACATCACATTGAAAAAATGCAGTTTACTCCTGAACGGATAAATTATATTAATCATGGAAAAACACTCCCGATTTCAAGTAAATAATAGATCAAAATCGGTTCTTCTGTTTGGCAGGTGCGATGCCACAGAGAGACACGTCAAACTTATAAATAACCCTCATTTTGCATCGGGGATTTAAAAAAAATGTTAAAATCCTAACTAATATTATAAATGCGAAAGTTTGGATGTGAGTTTGTGAGTTTGTGAGTTTGTGAATTTGTGAGTTTGTGAGGATGTTTGTTACTCAATCACGCAAAATCTACTGGACGGATTTCGATGAAATTTGGTACAGAGGTAGAATAGCACATAGGCTACTTTTTATCCCGGGAAAAAGCACTGTTCCCGTGGGAAATTCACGCGGGCGAAGCCGCGGGCAAAAGCTAGTATTACATATTTAAATCCGTCCCTGACGATTTCTCGGACGATAATACTCGTATGGGTGTGAAATGAAAATCATTGGTTACTATCGCATTTTTAAATCCATACTAATATTATAAATGCGAAAGTTTGGATGTGAGTTTGTGAGTTTGTGAATTTGTGAGTTTGTGAGGATGTTTGTTACTCAATCACGCAAAATCTACTGGACGGATTTCGATGAAATTTGGTACAGAGGTAGATAATGACTGTTCCCGTGGGAAATTCACGCGGGCGAAGCCGCGGGCAAAAGCTAGTATTATTATAATGTAAATATTGCTGATATTGAAACCACGCACTATAACCCAACTAAATTCTTGCAAACACTACTTATCTAGATAGACATAAAAACTGTAAAAAAATATTTACCTATAAATTTTGACACTTTTTGTAATGTCTTACTAAGTACTTTACGAGCTCGTACATAAGTATTACAACATCTATGACGCGGGTATTTATTACAAAACTTTCAGCTAACAGATATATGTATACCTTATTCCCATGTATACATATACCTACTTACTTAACTTATAATACTTACCTTTGTGTTATTTTGATCACAGACAAATTCTTAGTTAATTTTCTCGTAACATCTAATTTTAAAGTTTCGCGCCAATACCCGGCATTCGAATGTTGATATGCATCTTAGAATTTATCAGTTCGATTAATCATGGATATAATACTACGATAGGAGTTTTCACCACATGACTACACACACACATGGGTACCAAATGCCATTTCTCAGGTGGAATGCAAACAACTGCAATGTAAAGAGACAGCAAATTACTAAAGTCAATTAATGTATTAGACCAGCACCCCAATTCTGCTATTTTATTTTGAGCCGAAATGGATCTGAAACGCATTGGAAACAACTTTTGGTATTCTACTAACAATTTGTCAATACGAAGCCGTAACGCATTGGTTACGCAGCCGAAACGGTTTGGTTGACGTATTCTGGTAAAGGACACGTAACGTTTCGTTACCGGATCAGCTATTATTTCGTATTCTGATAAGTTTTTGACAGTTGGTACGGCCGAAACGCTACGGTTCTGCGTTGGTTGAATTGTCAAAATATGCGGTTTTGCATCGGCAGCAAATTAGTAGCTTTTGGCCTTTTGCTTGCGAATTTTGTGAAAATTTGGTTTTACAACTGTTAACATTTCAGTTTCTTTTATAACCTAGCAGTCATATTTGTACTCTTGCAGAAATAATGAGCTTATATTTAGCTTGGGATATGATGTTGAGAGCGTAGCTTCAGGTCATTGCCCGAGCTAGAAAACTGCCGAATAGAAGTTATCCTTCTGCTACCGCTAGCTTGTGCGGAAGAGTTTTGTGAAATTTTTATCTACGATAGAAAATTCATATTAAGATGAATAAAAGAAAATATTACAAGATAAAACTCAAAGTTGATAAATTTTAATGTGGCGGCCTATAGCCCGAACCTCTTCGAATGAACACAGATCCGTCTCAGCAGTAGGACATAAGTACATCGTATTTATGTTGTGTTTGGTTGTGTTGAAACTAACAATAATTTATACTAATAAAACATAAAATTTACTCTGTGAAAACTTCAACGATCAAAACAAAACAAACTTGTTAATGTCAAATCGAACTAAGGGTACACTTTTTTGACACTGAGCAAAGATACTCATGTCATACAGCCAAAAATTTTGGAATCTTGCCTAACAAAAGCAGCAATGTACGCGCAACTAACATTTTTTCGAGTTGCCACACCACAAGCCCTACATAACCGGCTCTGTAACCAACCGTTTGTGTTTCGTTTGGGTTTCAGCTGCCAACGTAAAGTTACTGGAATACCGTTTGCTTTTACATACGCAACTGTAACGAAGGCGAACCGCAGCCGATCCGTTTCGGTTAATAAATAGCAGAATTGAGGTGCAGAACCAAATCAGTGGTTTTTTAATCGTTAACATGTTTTTATTTTGCTATGACGTTATTTTTGTTGAGTGAATACTCAACAAACATAACATACTCTTGATTACTCACCCAAGAATAAAATAACTCGGTGCCCTTATAAAAGTTATAATACAACGAAGATATTTGTATTCCTTTGATCGTACATATCTAGTTCTGTCTGCTATCACCATACCCACCTCAACGTTGTCTGGGGTCAAACAATAAATGGTTTTTCGCGAAAATCGTACATGTATTATCCTTCTTCCCTATCGGGTAATGTCGTTTATAAAAGATATTTCATTATAATGCAATTCCATGCATTCCACTATTTAAAAAATGTTAACTAAGTCGTATATAAGTACTTATTTATGTATCGAACAATTGAGTTTTATAAGTAGGTAACATACATAGTCGATGCTATTTTTTTATGTAGTGACTCAACTGAGTCACTCGACTAACTAGTCGAACAGGGTACTAACATTAGTATCAGTCAGACCAACATAACTGTTAATCTGATGTTCATTTACATGAGTCCGATGGACTGCCTCTCCAGAAAATACTTACAAGCTAAGATTCCGATTATCCATGATTATCCAATTTTCGTAGACATGCAGACTGATGGGATAATGCAGTGCGTTGAAACATATAAGGTATTTTTAGGTACATACCTTTCTACTTACTTATAGGTAACTTATATTTTCATATCTAAAACTCAAAGCATACACAATGCGAAAGGTAATTCTTTTGTTCGCAAACTTCAAGGTTTGCGCACACGGAATGTTGGTATTATAGTATTTTTTCTGGAAATCCATTTAATAACAAAGAAGTCGTAGAAATGTTTAGTCGAATTAGTATTTGTTGAAGTGTGTGATAGTCACAGTTACGATTTTGGTCATTTATAACGCTCTGAATAGTTACTTTTACCATTCCGTTTTACAACCGTATCGTATTACTTAGGTAGAAAAATATTAAGGTAAGTAAGTATTTCTGTATTCTACGCAACTAGATACGTATTAGATATGAGATTTGCAGACCTCGAATAATATTCGTTGTAAATTGTAAAAAATCACTTTGGTTGTGTGTAGGTTTGTTTTATGTGAACAGGGAAAGATAGTAGTTTACTAATTCATAATGTATCTGCTGATAGAACAAGAATGCCGATGTGATATTTGTTTATTATATGCCTTGTAAAATGCCTACCTGGGTACTTATGCGCTTAAGTAGAGCGATCGTTCCTTACACTACAGATTGCGTTCGCGCAATATTCTGTAACAAGACTTCTTGTAGCCTAGTCGTTGTGCAAGATTGTGGTAATCATCGAGCGTTTGTATTCTGCTGCCAGTATTGTGCCGTTCGTATCGAGTTCAAACAACCGCCGGAATTATATTGGCCAAACCAATTTAAGTATTAATTTGAGAGATCGTGAGTAATTTCATTGATTCAATTGTTATTGTAATAGGTAGGTATCTATATATTTGCATGGAAAATAGGTTACAATCAAATACTTGTATAAACTCTTTACATTATACTAAATTTGACCTATAATTTCTCCACAAGTAAAAATTGTGTAAAACTTTTTAAGTGTGAAAGTAGGTACGTAATATTTCGAAATTTGATTTTGAAATCATAGGTGTGCATTGGTAAGGTAATACCAAAGAAAAAATATTACTAAGATAGTCCCTCCTATAGATACATGTTTATTTCAAACGACCGAGACGGAAACGGAAATAAGGCCATACGAATAATATATATGGCATTATTTCCGTTTCCGTCTAACTCCCATTTCCACAGAAATATTTTTTTTTAAATATATATGTCTGTGCCCACTTCTAAAATCATCTAAAATAAGGATTGCCATAAACAATACGTAACATTTTTGAATTTCATTACAAAACAATATTGTACTTTTGAACTGAATACAAGGTTAAACAATACAAGGTAGCCTTAATAATTTGTAAATATTTAGGAGTCATATATTTCATATATTTTTTTATTTTATTTCGTAAGAACTTTTATTTTGTGGCAATAATTTTCTAGATAAAATTAATTAAATGTCAATGTCATAAATTTGCACGTTTTGGCTTTGTTATGATGAAATGTAGTGAAATTTTAAACAGCTGTTACATCTCTTTTACAGCACGCTCGTTAATGTGAACAATTGAAGAAAATGAGCAGAAATTATATTAGAAGATTACCAGAATTTCACGATGAGCACTGCTGCGCCGGGAACGTCACCGGGAACTTCCGGCGCACGTCCTCACTGCGCTTGCGTGGTGAGAAGATGGTGCAGCGTTCACCTCTTTCTACCAGGAAATTAATTCCAATAATCACGGAAAATACTCATCAGAAAAACCGGAGCGATGGGCCTCGCCTCCCGGAGCCCGGATACCGCCAGAGGAGCCATGTGAGTACTACCCAAATTCTTGTCACCATAGCTACCTAAGCCAGCCACAAACATAATAGTCAAAATTACACATTCTTCGATTAGGCGTTCGTTTTTTGTTTATTGTTAATTGTCAGTTAGTAAACAGTGTATTTCAATATCATTACATTGGAGGCCAGTATTAACTCTACCACATCCCTATTAGCATATTACGCTCTGTAGGTGCATCTTTGATCTTTTAGTCTTGTAGGTGCTCTACTTATAGGTACCTAGAATAATAAAAAAATTGCAAATAAAAATGATTTCTAAGATTTTCTTCTACACTGCCTATCATCAAACTAATTTTTTTTTTTACTTGCAGTCTTTTAGCAATAATGGCCAAAAGCCAAGAAAACCTTGCCTAAAGTCACAGGACAACTGTGATGGCAAACTCAGCATGACAGATTCTGCCCACACTCCACCTGGCTCTCCCGAGGACCTGCCTGATGATGAATCTCTTCACAGTTATGGCAGCGCTGCTACTGCTGCATCTGTGGATGCAGGTTATGCACCTTTTAATGGCACCACCTTTAGTGGCCGATCTATGCGATATGTCCTGCATTGCTCATCTCATGCTGGGCTCGCTGGTGATGAGTACCTCACTCCTACTCAAAGAGCTCAGAAACAAATCCGTCGACTCAAAAGCCTACTCACTCAAGCCAAAAAAGATTTGGAAAAGAAAGACAGTGAAATATTTCATCTCACAAAAGAAGTTGTTGAACTACGTCTGTACAAAGCATCCATATGCTCTCCTGATGAGAAATCTAATTCAAGTGAAATTGTAACAATAAGAGAAAATGCTGAAGATCTATCTCTTGAACAGGACAGTCCAAAACGTAAAGAAGTGTGTAGATCTTTTGATGTTACTGATAGTCCTTTGTACAAAGATCAGACTCCAACTAGATGTCGAAATGAAATGCAAGGGTCCTTCACTGATTCCGGCCACTTTGATGATCTCACTAACTCTTCATTACACTCTAAGGAATCAGTTCACATGTTAACACAAGAGGCTTCTTGCATGACTGAATTAAATGATGCAGAAGAGGAGCGCCGTAGTTTAATAATGTTTTATGAAAAAAAAGTAGATGATGTGATGAGAAGTCACATGTGTGAGACACAGGAGTTGAAAAAGGCACATAATGATAAGGTGGAGGCATTGCTGCAGAAGTTGGATGATGTCAACACAAGGTACTGTGAGTTGCTGCCAAACTACGAGCAAGCTAAGGAGAAAATACATTCATTGGAGAAGCAGTTGGAGGAGGCGAGTCGGCAGCTCCATGATGAAGAGAGCAGGCACCGGTCCGTATACTTGCAAATGTACCAGAAGGGCATGGAGGCAGCTAAATTTGAGTTGGATAAGGTAATAATCATTTTCCTAAAGACATTGTATTTCTGTGCACATGTGCATGTTAGCAAATCATGATAAATTTGACTACACAACTAACTTTGGCCATAAAACATTTTTATTAATTTTCATACTACATACATACATATTATCACGCCTTTTTCCCGTGGGGGTAGACAGAGACTAGCGATTTCCACCTGCTACGATCCTTACAGATCTCTCTTGCTTCCTCTACACTCATCACTCGCTTTATATTTATTGCTTTATTATTATGATTTATTGTTTATTTATTCATTTTACAATTTACAATATAATTTTACAATGTGTAATAAACCAGTTTTGGGTGTTCTGAACATTGGAATCACCATTACCTAAATTCTTTATAATATATTCATTCAACAAGTCAAAGACAGCATGATAGAAGTCGGAAAATAAGGTGGGGTTCAAAACACCTATACTTAAAATTACTTTTATATGTTTGGGCTTATGTTATACGCCATTTTAATTGTATATTTTAACTAAGGATACATTATGTGAGCCTCACAAAATCAATGTACAAAATATTCATTTATTTTGATTCCAGGATGGTGATGCGAGCACATCTCAGGGACCAGTAAACAGGGTATCCGTTGAGGAGCTACTTGAACAGTTGCAGATAACCCAGACTGAGCTCGAAAATGTCCGAGTAAGTTCATGTTTCATACCGTGTTTGAATATGAATGTCTGTTCATATCATTACAAAAACAATAGTCTTCACATTGAAGTTATCCTTGACAACTGTTGAACAATAACCTTTTCATGATGTATTGTTTCTTGTATTATTATTTAAATGTTTTTCAGATAATGAAATTTTGAGTTTTAATCACAGAGTACTGCTTGACAAGGATAACTCAAAAGTGGTTTCTTCATCAAAATCATCATCATAATCTTTCCATTCTATTTCAGTAGTCTAATTAAAAGCTAACACTTCGGCAGTCTACAAAATATGTAGACAAGAATAAAATGAGTATATTAATAAAAATAATATTTTAACCCACCACATCGTACACAGAGTTTGTTGCGTGTGCATGTAGTGGCCATTAACAGATCTCTGCTTAACGTGTAGTGCATTCCAGGACACGGCATTCACAACGGACCGAACGGCAAAGTCACAAGTACTTCTAAGTGCAAAGGAGGCTGTTTCTTTATGGGTCCTAGGAGCTCGAAAGGTTGGAAACTTTAACGAACGGCGGCGGTCAATGTTAAACACCCCATTTTTTATATTTTTTTACACGCTTTAGCACAAGGTTAAGAGAAAGTCTTGCTAAAGTCAGTGTTCGAGAATTTAATTGCCAGTCATTGGCAGTCATCTATATAAGCTGTGTCTATTTGTGTAAGATGTGATGGTACTGGACAGTTGTGGTCAACTTTTCTTACTTATCTACCGTTTTCGTCTTATTTCTCCTACGAAATGCTGGAAATATTCATTCACATAACATACCTATACTAACGGCCGAATATACAAAAAGTTTTTGGAGGTCCTGTTGCATATTCGGTTGTAAATGTATAATTTTTAACAACATTAAATTTATTTATGCTAACAAATTCTTGTTAACAAATTAGCAAAATTTACTCCTAACGCTAATAGATTCTTTTTTAATTTTTTTACACCTAACACAAGCTTTGCATGGTATTGATTTGAAACAGCCTCTTTTGGTTTGTGGGTATCAATAGGTATTTGGTAAAATATCTTTTAATTTTTATTATATATATTTTTTTTTTCAGCTGTTGTTTAAATTTATCGATTTTATTCCCGTTTTGTAGTAAATATATCCAGATATACTACTCAAAAATATTTCTACGTATTAATCTACATTTAGTACATAAAAATGCGCAAAATAGTAAATGTACTTATTTTGTCAACAATACAAACAGTATTACAAAATTAATACTGGAAAATATTTGATTAGTATATTAAAAGTTTTAATTTTTAGATGTACTTTTTATACAAAAAATAGTTGTTATATGACAGTAGATTCTAGTAGTTTGCAAGTGCATGCTATAAATGCTTAAATACACGAAAATATAGACTATAACTTGATTCCAGGCTATGTACCGCCGAATTGTTGAGTCGCAAAAGGGCAGTAAGACTAACGTGGACCCAGAGGTGACGCTGCAGTTCCTCAAGTCTGCCATCTACTACTTCCTCACAGACCCAGAGAACCACCAAGGGCATCTAAACGCAATAGAGAATATCCTAGGGTTTACTGAGGCAGAGAAAAAAAATATTCGTAAAGCTAGAGCGACGTAGAAAGACTGCTGTGAATGTGTGATATGTCTTTAGATAAATTTTGTTGCTATTTAGATAGAAATCATTATTGCATGTCGTCGATGACGTACATCTAGTTTAAGATATTTTTGATTGGGATTTAAGCATAGTATTAAAGGTGTGCACACTATTTTTAAATTATTGTAAGACGTCCCGTAGCATAATAATGCACATAATAATGTTTTAAACTTATGGTGATTGCTATTTCATTTTTAGGGTTACAATCGAATTTATTTCCTAGTTATTGAATTGTGATTTTCTTTATAGTTTTAAGGGCCAAAGAATCATGTTTCCTTTTTGTGCAATTTTGACATTAGTTTTAAGTAAAGTACAGTGAACCAAACTACATTCCTTGTAGATGGTATTAGTGTTAAGTGTTATATATTTAAAAGTTTTATTATCTTTTTCGGTGTTGTTTTCCTTTTTTGTGATCTTTAATTTTTTTAATGCATGCTGGTCGGCATTATAAAACTTTTTTTTACTTAGTACATATATGTACATTATGTTGAGGCTTATATTAATACTTACGTCGTAATTTTAAAGGTGAATTTTACTTGCGGGCAATAAATAAGCGAAGACGTTAGTGTCTAATTTATATGCAGTTCTCGCACTGCCTTTTAGTGCTACAGTCTGCTATCTATGAAGGACTCTTAAGTAAAATTCGTCTGAAAAGTTATCACGGGCTATGTGATCACTGTCTTGCCACCTGACTTATATTTGTGATTCAATATCTATGCATGTTATTACGCTGGAACACGTTTTCCTTGGAGATAATAGACGTAAGTTTTCAATTTGGCATTAAAAGAAATGCTGAAAACTTTCATTTCAATACAGCAGATCCAAAGAAAATCCTCTTAAATTCCGTTATGTTTTTCTATTAATGTCAAATTTAAAACTAGTACTTTATAAGATTAATCATGACGTTGTAATGTTTTATTCTATAGCTTATAAAACATTTATTTACTAAATCAATCAACAGAAATTTGGCCTCGTCTTGCCTCCCAAATGTAAATGTGACAGTATTTATAAAATGTTATTGATATTAACGTCCAATAAAAATAGTATAAAGATCATGTTATGAGCATAGAGTAATAGAAAAACAAGAATATACAAGTTAAGGAAACTTGCTATTTTTATATTTTGATTCTGATTAAACCGCCTAACGTCCATTCGAAATAGTAAAAATAGCAGGACTCCTATACTTTTGTTGTTATCAGCATAACCATTCCATTGGACCGCTTGCTAAAAGTGCCACGCAGCAGCATTTGCTGTCCTTGTTTAGGTACAACCCTTATGTTTGGGACCACCTATTTGTAGCAGGCCCTTGTCGTGATCAAGCGTTAGGGTTCGCAAAGAAATCCTATTGTGATCTCTGCAAAAACGCATCGAAGCATCACCTGTCTTTACCGATCTCTAAAACGATCATCATCAATTAGACAATTGTAAATATACAACGCATGCCTGCTTTTAGATGTTCAATGGAATGTTTGCCTGTGGTTTAACAATATTTGGCCTGTCTTTTTTCGAGTTATTGTAACATTTTAGGACACTCATCAGGTTATTGTGACATTTTGCTCGCTTTTAGTTATAAATAAATTATTGATTTATGACAATTTTTTTATTACTTCCACCCAAAAAATTATATACCTACTAGGAATAGGAACCCACCATATTACTATACCGGAAACAGTAGGTAATCTGTTATTCCCACAGAAATATTTTTTTTAAATATTACTATTATTATGTCTGTGGTTATTCCGGATGCTTTTTCGTTTTCACTGCTAGCAAAGAAAAAAATACTAGTGAAAAAAAGTTAATAAAATACTGGAATCGTTTCGACATCAAAAGTTTATTTTCTGTATAAAACGAGACAATATACTGGTAAAAACTTATGTATAAATCATAATTAAAGCTAAAAGACTTCCTATAATTATAAAATACAACATGAAATAGCCGCCTTAAACAATGTTATTTTCGCTTAGTATAATATAAAGTGAGTACAATTTGCATAAGATCATTTATTGCTACTTGATACTTCATAAAAGCCTCACATTACACAACAACGATATAATGATCTCACAACCGTGTCTTGTACGATCCAATTCAATACTTTTAACAACTATCTACAAATATGCATTCAACATATTCACTTGCAATAACAGTGTGCATTTTTATAAAAATAATTCAAAATAGCATTGCATTACAGGTATAATGAGAATATTAAAACTTACATACTACAATATCAGTCGACTCCGATTTACCATTGTCTTTTGCACACAAATACTTATGGCACATTTAATTATGTTTGAGGTTAGAGGTAATATCACAAAAAATATTCGAGATTGTCATGGAAATTCAACGTCGTAAAAATACATTCAATATGTTTCAAGAGATTCCGATCAGTCTTTCTTTTATTAGTCATACTCTCCAGCGTCGAAATAAAAACTACGCAATGACTCGATAAAATCACGCGAATTAACATCCTTTGGGAACACTAATTTGAACTTTCACACCTACATACTAAATTGCAATAAATATCTACCATTAACGGTACACCCGTTCCGATCGATGCACTTTACATATGCATAACAATCATACGATATGTTTAGTTATAGCTAGCATCTATTCGATAAAAGATTAAGCACTTGAAAGCATGTCATGTACAATCATCAAAATGGCCGATTAAAAGTGTAAAATTCTAATCAAAACTGAATTTCACCTCTTCCCGGGACGGATCATTATTTGCTGCTACTGACTGCAGCCAATAGCGACTTATTTGGCTCTCGATAGATGGCGTGCTTTCTTTCCGTGCATTTACACGAGCCTTCCTCTTGGCCTTGCTGTGTTTGGGGCGCCGTCTTCCAACTTTGGTTTTCATCTCAGCGATTTTGACGGAGAGCTGGCTGTCTACTGAGTTCCGACGAGATTCGACAGAGACGTGGCGGAGGCTGATACTGATCTGTGAATCCTGTGAGTTGCGGCGGTCGGGCGTGGAACTCAGCGAGTGGTGCGCGTGCGGCGGCAGCACTAGCGCGTCGCGCCGCCGCACAAAACGTGGCAGGTTCGCCGCCCAAGACGACGACAGTTCCGCACTGGAAAAAAAGTGCATCCTGATAGAATATAGAGACCATAACTGACATCATTTGTTACCTCCTCAAGGAGTATTCGTGACTGAGGGTCGAGGTCATTATATGGAATGAAACGCACACAACGACTATCTTGGCAATGTTAATGGACCACTTCATTGCCTTCTCCATTTCACACACTAGCTGTGCAGAACAACTACGCTCTGCTGCCAGAAAATGTGCGCAGAGCGAATCCGGACAAACGAAGCGGCGGGAAGAATTCTGTACCGGAACTTCACCGGGAAAAACCACCGGTAAAAATAAGTACCGGGAAAAATCTCCACGCGGCACCACGTTTGCCCGACTAAACCTAACTAACTTAACGCAGTCTGCTACCACCGTAGCTTATGAAGGGAGCTACAGGGCCCTATATGATAACCTAACCTATAAATTAACTACAATGGAACACTTACCAAACTAAATCTTCTTTCTCTTCGGATCCAAACTTGAGTGTCTTCGGGAAGGGGGAATTCCTAATCACCCTACCTAACCCTTGAGATCTCAATTCCCCATAACAACTAAATAGATTTCTTCCCGTAGTTTCACCCGGGAACAGCCAGATGTGAACAGCCAGCCACGTTTCACCTCTCACAAGAAAAAGTCACAATAACAGAGTTTTTCACAAACACAAATTCAATAGTTATTTAACAAACAGGAAATTCACAATTATCACTCAAACTAAACAACAAGCAAAAGACGCGAGACCGCTCCGCGTATTAAAATCAAACCGATATCGCCCTGGACAATGCAATGGCCGACCACACGATGCATTCCACGCTAGCCGTGTGAAAACCCCGAACGCCCTCTGGCGGCAGCAATGCGAAACGCCTGCGTTTAGTTTTACCCAATATATTACAAACATCCCCCCGTCCCGGTCTGAGAAGCAGACCGCTAGCTTACTCTACGGGAAGGCGGGCGAGAGAGGTCACACCTCTCCTTAAAATCGAACCGTCGACCAACACCTCAGCCACACGCGGAGTGCCATCTCCGCCAAGAATCAAACGTAATATGCGAGCTCGTCGCCAAAGCAATGAGGGCAAATTTGCCTCTTTTAACAATACTAAATCACCCTCCCTGGGAGGCTCAGTCCTGTCTGTCCACTTCACTCTTTGCTGCAGCAAATGCAAATATTCAAGCGACCAGCGACGCCAAAAGTCCTGGCTCATTTGCTGCAACATTTGAAAACGCGACAACCGATATACGCGTTCATCCTTCCACGGGTATTCGGGCAGGGCATTCAACGGCCCTCCCACCAAAAAATGACCAGGGGTGAGAGCTTCCAAGTCATTTGGATCTGGAGATAGCGGACAGAGAGGACGAGAGTTGAGGACCGCCTCAACTTTACAAAACACCGTGGCCAGCTCTTCAAAAGTTAGAGCCGTTTCTCCGATAATGCGGCGGAGGTGGGTCTTTGCGGATTTCACAGCCGCTTCAAAAATCCCTCCCCAATGGGGGCAACTTGGGGGACTAAACTTCCAGGTTATTCCCCTTTGGGCAGCAATTTGACTTAAACTAGTACAATTTTTATCAATAAACACAGAAATATCCTTAAGATAATTTACAGTTCCCTTATAGTTTGTGCCATTGTCAGACCTAATAAGGGAAGGTAGACCTCGACGCGAAACAAAGCGATCCAACGCGGCGACGAAGGCCTCCGTAGTCAGAGCCGATACCACCTCCAAATGGACAGCCTTGGTGGCCAAACAAACAAATACACACAAATAGCCCTTCACAATACGGGCATTACGAAAGGGAGAAGCCTTGATCGAAAAGGGACCGGCAAAATCGGTTCCAACGCCGTCAAACGGTCTCGAAGGTCGGATTCGATCAGCGGGCAAATCACCCATCTGTGGTTGCATCGTGGATGCCTTCAACCTATAACATGCAATACATCGAAACAGAACACTACGGATTGCTCTTCGGGCAGACAAAATCCAAAACTCGCGTTGCAAAATAGCCAACAAAGCATTGCACCCAGCATGGGCGTTACGAATGTGTCGATCAGACACCAAAAGCTGCACCAAGGGTCCGCCCTTGGGCAACAACAGAGGATGGCGAGTCTCATATGGAAGATCCGCCTTCCGGAGCCTGCCTCCAACCCGAAGAAGCCCATCCGAGTCGATGTACGGGTTCAAACGAGCGACCGCGCCCTTCAACTTAGCGCGTCCGTCGCGCAAGATACGAAGCTCTGACTCAAACCGTCCGGTCTGCACGACGCGGACCCAATGCAACAATGCGCTCCGGCGCTCTTCTGCACCTGCAATCGGCTCCAACCGCTTTGCCTGTGGGTTTCTACAATTATGTATGAAACGCTTAATCCAACTGGTAACACCCAGAAGCTTATCCAAGCTGCTATACCGAGCAAGTAGCCAATCCGGCTCCGACGTCGTCTCAGCGACTACAGCATGTACACGGAGCCCAGTCAAACTCAAAGAAGTAACATCTGTCTGACAGACAGGCCAAGAAGTTTCTGATCCCATCAGCCACTCTGGACCCCACCAGAGCGGGTGTGACACCAATTCTGGTGCCGTACAACCTCGGGAGGCACAGTCCGCTGGGTTAAGCTCTCCCGGCACATGTCTCCATGTTATATCAATTCCGATATTCTGGATTTGGGAAACCCGATTTCCCACAAAAACCTCCAAGGTATGTGGGGCCGCGCGCAACCATGCAAGCGCGACCTGGCTATCCGACCAGGCGAAGATGTCCCGTATCTCGACCGTGGCCGCCAGCTCACATGCAACGTGATGCAACAATTTAGAGAGAAGGTGAGCTCCACTCAACTCAAGCTTGGGAATAGTCAGCCTAGTCCTGATGGGGGCGACCTTGCTCTTCCCTAACAAAAGCGAGACATTGACCCGGCCATCGGCGTCAACTGTCCGCATATAGACTGACGCGGCGTAGCCTCGCTCCGACGCGTCACAAAAGCCATGCAGGCTGGCTCGATATTTCCCGGGGGCAATATTCGACGAGGCAAGGCAATCCGATTGACTTCCTTAATCGATGAAAACAACTCGAGCCAATCATCCAATGGAGAGCCAAACAGCGGCTCGTCCCACGAGACGCCCAAAGTCCAAAGTCTCTGAAGAAGACACTTTGCAGAGAATATCACTGGACTGATCCAACCGCTTGGATCAAACATACGGGCTATTACGGACAACACCGTTCTCTTAGTCCAGACTTTTGGTATTTCCAAGTCCACTTGGAATGTGAAAATATCGGTTAGCGGCTGGTACTGCATGCCCAGCACCGCTCTCCTGTTGGGATCATCCACATCCTCAAACAGGTGAGGGTTCTGTTGGTGATCCTCCGGGATCCCTTCTAGAACTTTAGGCTCATTAGACAACCACTTACGTAGCTCGTAGCCACCTGTCTTCAATATTTCAATCAATTCATCCCGCAGTAGGAGGGCCTCCTCAATACTTTGGGCTCCGGTGCACACGTCATCAACATACAAGTCACGTGACAGCACGGAAGCCCCACGGGGAAAGCGGATCCGTTCCCGCTCTGCCAATTCAAGCAATGATCTGATGGCGATATAGGGACTAGATTTCAAACCATAGGTGTTTGTATTGAGTTCATACACCGTCACAGGATCCTCAGGGCGCTCACGCCAGAGTATCAACTGGAATCGCCTGTCCTCAGGATGTATGACTGTCTGGCGGAACATCATCCGGATGTCCGCGCCAAAAACCACTTGATGTCTTCTAAAGTTCAAGATGATGTCAATTATGTCCCTATGCAATTTGGGACCTGAATGCAAACATAGATTCAACGAAACTCCGTTCGAAGTGGGTGCGGACCCATCGAAGACGGTCCTCAATTTGCCTGTTGAGGCCTTCACCACCGCGTGGTGGGGCAAAAAATAATGCTCAGTTGAGCTCCAATCAACTCGAGCCGGAGACATGTGACCCAAATCCTCGTACTCGCGCATAAATTCTATATATTTATCGCGAAGTACGTGGTCACGCTGCATGCGTCGCTCCATGGACAGCAGTCGTTTCTCCGCAAGCGCCCTACTTTGCCCTAGGCTAGGACGAGAGGCAACAAAGGGTAACCTAGTTACAAACCGACCGGAGGGCAACCTCTCCGTGGTCGATCGAAAAAGGGCTTCGCACTCAGCGTGTTCCGGATCCATCCTGGAACTCATAGGTGGCTCCTCCACCTCCCAAAACCTTTGCATGGTCTTGGCCAAGGACGCAGATGCGACAACCGGTGGCTCCTCCGCGGTGCCATTATCAAACACAGGGCCCATCAGGGCAAAACCAAAAATCGTAGACACTGCCATCAGTGAAGACGAACCCAGAGCCTTCTGTGTACCCAACAAAATCCAACCCAATACGTCCGAGCCCAGGAGCAAGTCCACTGGGCCGGGATGAAAGACAAAGGGGTCGGCCAAATCCAGACCCGAAACCAAAGACAACACACCCGGCGGTATGTCTGTCGAGGGGTGCCAACCCGCAATGGTATCCATTACCATAGCCGAAGTCGTGATCCTCATTGTGGAGGACTTCAGCGAAGAAAAGGTGACAAGTGTCTGGCCCGTCAGACACTTCACTTGTATGCCACCAACTCCAAGAAGTGGCACAGGCGAGTCTTCCACGACTAAACCTAACTGGCGTGCCACTCGAGTGGTAACCAAACTGCTTTGAGCCCCTGAGTCCAACAGAGCTCTCAAATTCAATGGCTTCCCCCACGACCCCATACGCGGACCACCGCGGTAGGGAGCAGAACCGTCCGCGGCTCTGTCCCAACAAGGGAGCAAGCTAGTTACGGGCTCCCCACTCTCTCCAAACCAGGGGCGCGCCACTGACCCGGATAATATGGCGGGCGAGTGCACATCCCCATCTGAGGGGGGGCAGAACCCGCGGCCCGGCCATACATATGGTACGGCGGGTGGTACTCCAGCCGTGGGTACTCGTGCAGCGGCGGAGAAAACCGCTGCGGCTGCATGTGTTGGGCATTGGTAACCCGCGTGGAGGGGGTGTCCCCACTCTCACGTCCGATCTAGGGCCCCCGCCCATGGGGGCCCTATCCGGGGCCTGGCCAGCCACATACTGGCCCCGACCTTGGGGCGCGTGGTCCCGGTCCGCCAAGATCCGCGCCGGTACGCGACCCCCTCCCGAGGGGGGTGCGACGAGCGAAGCCGCGTCCTCCGTCCGATGGTGGAGGGCTTCGCGCAGGAGCGCCCCCGCCCATAGGGGACCCCTGCCTCAACAACCGGGGGCCATCCCCGTTCCGGTTCATGCAGAGCATCACGTGGTGCAGCCCACGGCATGCACTGCATGGTATGGCTCTGGGACAGTCACGTGCATAGTGACTGCCCAAACAGTAAAAGCAAAGTTCATGCCGCCTTGCCATGCGGCGCCGATCTTGTACTGGCAGTCTCTGCCAGTCCCTGCATTGCAGCAGGCTGTGGCCCATCCGGCCACATTGCAGGCAGTCCGCGTCCCCCGCGACTGCTGCCGTGTGTGCAACCCGCACACCAGCTCCACGCGGTGGCGGTTGCCGTCCCTGTTGGGGCCTACGTTCAGGCGCTCTGGATGGCGCTGAGTCCGTCATGGTATTCTCAGCCGCCCGTGCCTCAAACTCCAAAAACTTCACCAAGTCAGTGAATGTTGGTAGGGTGGTGCTATCCCGTTCCGCATTCTCGCGCTCAAATCGCGAGCGGATGTCATTGGGTAATTTGCCCAATACAATGTGCACCAGCAAAAAGGACCATTGGTCCACCGGCAGCCCCAGTGTGCGGAGCGCGTTACAGGCCACTGTAACGGGCGTGAGCAACTGCAGGCGCAACTGTGCCCTGTTGGCCACCTTGGGCAGGGCCATCAACTGTGCGGCGTGCGCATCCGCTAACAAACGTAAGTTTTGGTAGCGGGAGTTCAATAACTCCCAAGCCGTATCGTACTGGTCGTCCTCCACCCGGAGGTGCTGGATGAGCGACCGCGCTTCATCCTCAAGAGTGGAGAGGAGGTAGGCCATCTTCTGGGCCTTCGACAAATCCTGTCGTGCTACGACCAGGGACTCAAACATATTTTTATATGCTACCCACTCCTCCATCCTACCCCCAAAGTGGGACAGCTGAAGGGTGGGGAGCCGACCAGTAACCGCTGGTCCTTCCTGTCTAACAGGTGTGCGAGGGGTGGTCCGCCAGCCTGTCTCGCCCTTATTGCGGTCACCGCCTCCGCGATATCATCGTGCAGACTCAGGATCTGGTCCATGTCCGCCATGTGACCTGCGTAGGCCTCCGGGGTAAGATCGGCTTCGGTAAGCGCCGCCATGGCCGCTTCCGCGCTAATCAATCGTGAGTGGAGGTGATCCGCTCTTAGCAGTATGGCGCCCTCCTGTCCTTCCGGGACAGGAGTCCTCCGGCCGTCACAAACCATCTCAATTCGTTGGCGAGTGTCGCCCTAGCATTGGAGGCCTTCGCCATCGCGTCAAGTCACAAACAAAAAATAACAAAAGGTAAATAAAAAACAACAAAATCAAGCAACTACACGAAGAACCGCGGTAGGTATGAGAATGGCACAAACCCGGAACGCACGGTACAAACCGCAAACAAATACAAAAAAGGTTACAAATATTCTTATACAAACAAACTAAGAAAAAATCTAATAATTTTTACAAACAATTAATTATTTTTTACAAACGAACAAATAGAGGGTAGATAAACTACGCTCTGCTACCAGAAAAATGTGCAGAACAACTACGCTCTGCTGCCAGAAAATGTGCGCAGAGCGAATCCGGACAAACGAAGCGGCGGGAAGAATTCTGTACCGGAACTTCACCGGGAAAAAACCACCGGTAAAAATAAGTACCGGGAAAAAATCTCCACGCGGCACCACGTTTGCCCGATTAAAACCTAACTAACTTAACGCAGTCTGCTACCACCGTAGCTTATGAAGGGAGCTACAGGGCCCTATATGATAACCTAACCTATAAATTAACTACAATGGAACACTTACCAAACTAAATCTTCTTTCTCTTCGGATCCAAACTTGAGTGTCTTCGGGAAGGGGGAATTCCTAATTACCCTACCTAACCCTTGAGATCTCAATTCCCCATAACAACTAAATAGATTTCTTCCCGTAGTTTCACCCGGGAACAGCCAGATGTGAACAGCCAGCCACGTTTCACCTCTCACAAGAAAAAGTCACAATAACAGAGTTTTTCACAAACACAAATTCAATAGTTATTTAACAAACAGGAAATTCACAATTATCACTCAAACTAAACAACAAGCAAAAGACGCGAGACCGCTCCGCGTATTAAAATCAAACCGATATCGCCCTGGACAATGCAATGGCCGACCACACGATGCATTCCACGCTAGCAGTGTGAAAACCCCGAACGCCCTCTGGCGGCAGCAATGCGAAACGCCTGCGTTTAGTTTTACCCAATATATTACAAACACTAGCTGATATGCATCAACCAGAGTTCAGGATTCCTCATGATGTTTTCCTTCACCGGAAGCAAGTGGTGGTCGATGAAAACTGATATAGGTACATGAGTCAGATTGGTATACAAACTCATGTAGTACCGGGCTACATGAGTTTGTGGATATGAACATGGGATCTTTGAAGCCACAGGCGGGCGGGCGCCGTACCACTCGGCCACCACCGCTATTGTGCTAACAAAACATTTTTTACAAAGTAAATAAACAAATATTTGATTTTACGGCTCTGGAAATATACTAATCGATTAAGTTCCGAATGGAAAATGAACAGTCATCATCGGTAGCGTACCTCTCGTGTTTGGCGTCGTCAGGGTAGTCCATGGGCTCGGTGTGGTCGAGACAGAAGCCCACGGGGTCCTGCCGCGAGCCGCCCAGCGAGATGGACAGTCGTCCGCGCGCCGCGAACTCCCCGCGCCGTCTGTACGTACCTCTCGTGTTTGGCGTCGTCAGGGTAGTCCATGGGCTCGGTGTGGTCGAGACAGAAGCCCACGGGGTCCTGCCGCGAGCCGCCCAGCGAGATGGACAGTCGTCCGCGCGCCGCGAACTCCCCGCGCCGTCTGTACGTACCTCTCGTGTTTGGCGTCGTCAGGGTAGTCCATGGGCTCGGTGTGGTCGAGACAGAAGCCCACGGGGTCCTGCCGCGAGCCGCCCAGCGAGATGGACAGTCGTCCGCGCGCCGCGAACTCCCCGCGCCGTCTGTACGTACCTCTCGTGTTTGGCGTCGTCAGGGTAGTCCATGGGCTCGGTGTGGTCGAGACAGAAGCCCACGGGGTCCTGCCGCGAGCCGCCCAGCGAGATGGACAGTCGTCCGCGCGCCGCGAACTCCCCGCGCCGTCTGTACGTACCTCTCGTGTTTGGCGTCGTCAGGGTAGTCCATGGGCTCGGTGTGGTCGAGACAGAAGCCCACGGGGTCCTGCCGCGAGCCGCCCAGCGAGATGGACAGTCGTCCGCGCGCCGCGAACTCCCCGCGCCGTCTGTACGTACCTCTCGTGTTTGGCGTCGTCAGGGTAGTCCATGGGCTCGGTGTGGTCGAGACAGAAGCCCACGGGGTCCTGCCGCGAGCCGCCCAGCGAGATGGACAGTCGTCCGCGCGCCGCGAACTCCCCGCGCCGTCTGTACGTACCTCTCGTGTTTGGCGTCGTCAGGGTAGTCCATGGGCTCGGTGTGGTCGAGACAGAAGCCCACGGGGTCCTGCCGCGAGCCGCCCAGCGAGATGGACAGTCGTCCGCGCGCCGCGAACTCCCGCGCCGTCTGTACGTACCTCTCGTGTTTGGCGTCGTCAGGGTAGTCCATGGGCTCGGTGTGGTCGAGACAGAAGCCCACGGGGTCCTGCCGCGAGCCGCCCAGCGAGATGGACAGTCGTCCGCGCGCCGCGAACTCCCCGCGCCGTCTGTACGTACCTCTCGTGTTTGGCGTCGTCAGGGTAGTCCATGGGCTCGGTGTGGTCGAGACAGAAGCCCACGGGGTCCTGCCGCGAGCCGCCCAGCGAGATGGACAGTCGTCCGCGCGCCGCGAACTCCCCGCGCCGTCTGTACGCGCGCGCGATCAGTTCGTGCTTGCGCGCGCGCCGCGTCACTTCCGTCTCCACGGAGCAGCCACATTTCCTGGACAAGGGAGCGATTATTTCATTTTATTTTTATTCATTAGGAAGTAAACAGCCATTAATACAACAATAGGTTAACACTTATGAACTAAAGAAGCCAATTACGTAACCTGTACAAAGTACAAAAATTATGTGCGATAATTTTGAGCTAGCTTTTGCCCGCGGCGTCGCCCGCGTAAATTTCCCACGGGAACAGTGCTTTTTCCCAGGATAAAAAGTAGCCCATGTCCTTTTCAGTACTTCTAACTATGTGTATGTGAAATTTCAAAAAGACTGGTTCAGTAAATAAAGCGTGAAGAGGTAACAAACCCGCAAAAGTGAGCGCGCCCTAGCCGCACTTCTTGCCCGCCTCCCACAACTCTTCCAGACGGCAGCTAGAGATATGAACAAGCTCATTGTTACAATGGTGGTACCTGGCGAGGTAGCGGCGCCAGGCGGCCGCGGCGGCGGGCGTCCAGGTCCAGGACGCCATGAGCGCGCCGGCCGCGAAGCAGCAGAACAGCCGCACCTGCAGCACCGACACCGACACCAGCTAGAGATATCAACAAGCTCATGTTACAATGGTGGTACCTGGCGAGGTAGCGGCGCCAGGCGGCCGCGGCGGCGGGCGTCCAGGTCCAGGACGCCATGAGCGCGCCGGCCGCGAAGCAGCAGAACAGCCGCACCTGCAGCACCGACACCGACGGCAGCTAGAGATATCAACAAGCTCATGTTACAATGGTGGTACCTGGCGAGGTAGCGGCGCCAGGCGGCCGCGGCGGCGGGCGTCCAGGTCCAGGACGCCATGAGCGCGCCGGCCGCGAAGCAGCAGAACAGCCGCACCTGCAGCACCGACACCGACGGCAGCTAGAGATATCAACAAGCTCATGTTACAATGGTGGTACCTGGCGAGGTAGCGGCGCCAGGCGGCCGCGGCGGCGGGCGTCCAGGTCCAGGACGCCATGAGCGCGCCGGCCGCGAAGCAGCAGAACAGCCGCACCTGCAGCACCGACACCGACGGCAGCTAGAGATATCAACAAGCTCATGTTACAATGGTGGTACCTGGCGAGGTAGCGGCGCCAGGCGGCCGCGGCGGCGGGCGTCCAGGTCCAGGACGCCATGAGCGCGCCGGCCGCGAAGCAGCAGAACAGCCGCACCTGCAGCACCGACACCGACGGCAGCTAGAGATATCAACAAGCTCATGTTACAATGGTGGTACCTGGCGAGGTAGCGGCGCCAGGCGGCCGCGGCGGCGGGCGTCCAGGTCCAGGACGCCATGAGCGCGCCGGCCGCGAAGCAGCAGAACAGCCGCACCTGCAGCACCGACACCGACGGCCGCAAGCCCTCGCCGCACTCCTTGCCTGACTCCCGCAACGCTTCCAGACGGCAGCTAAAGAGATATCAAAAAAATATTTTTTTTTAATTAAATATGGGTTTGCTCTTGACCACAATCTTGCCCGAGGACAGAGATGAGGTCTACGATGTAGCGAGCTTACCCAGAAGCAGCCTATTCACTCTGGTTTTGAAGAGTCAGGTTGTACGTGCTCGGGAACACAGACGCAGGCAGGGAGTTCCAATGCTTCGCTGTGCGCATTAGGAATGATGATGAAAAGCGCATGGTGCGTGCGGGGGGAATATAAACCAGGAAGGGATGATAGCCCGCAGTGCGTCTGGTTGTCCGGTTGAAGAAAGGGGCAGGCGGTATGAGCTCATGCAGCTCATGAGCACACTCCCCGAAGTACACTCGGTAGAAAACCGACAAACAAGCAACTTTTCGACGAATCATCATCAAAAAATCCGGCCAAGTGCCAGTCAAGCTCGCGCACCGAGGGTTCCGTACTAAAAGACGCAACTAGTTTCAAAAACAAACTTAACTTTGCAGTTCGATCTCTAGGAATCATACTGCATCGAGCGCAAAAATAAGTTTGTACCACTTTTTTTCATACTTCCAAAAACATATTCACAATTTTCAGATTTATTCCTCTATAAGTACTGTTAGACCTTACTTTTTGCCAAATTTCATAATTTTAGGTCAACGGGAAGTACCCCATAGGTTTTGATTGCTGCCTGAAATCACAAAATATGCGAAATTTCGCAACATTTACGGTAATATCTCTTGATCGCGTTGACGTATAATTTTGATTTTTTTGCAGAAAGAGACCGTGGATCTAAGTATCCGATATTAATTTCAACATCATACCTCTAAACGTTCCTGATAAAAAAAAGTTTGACAGACAGACGAAGTTTGTAATTCTTGGCTCACGCACTTTACTGACCTAGGCTAGGAAAGTAGTATGGAAATTCATTCCTGGCTAATTTCTTTCTTAGTGCTCATTTACACTGTGTAAAAAAAAACTGCCTTCAAAATTTCACGTTTCTACGTTCAGCGAGTGATGCTCTGCCAGATCTTGGTGAAGTATCGAGACATCTACTGTATTGATAACTTACATAATGTTCTTCTTGAAGTCTTCCTTCCAGAGCTCAGCGTTCCTAAACTCGTAGATGTGGCAGGCGAAGGTTCCACAAATGAACACCGACACTAGCGCCGCGGTGAGCGAGCAGCGGGTAATGGTCTGCCGTATCTTGGTGGAGTGTCGCGGAGAAATTACGTCTTTGCTTGACACACGCACAGCTATCAGAGAGAACACGCCTGGAATATAACATATTTGAGTTAAATTAATAAATATAAATAAAAAATAATAAAAATAAATGTGGTTAAAAAATATTCAAAATTTCATCCATACCATCTGGATACACTTCTTGCCACGTAGGACCAAACTGTAGAATCAACTTCCTGCGGTGGTATTTCCGAACCGATACGACATTGAAACCATCAAAAAACGAGTCTATGTCTACTATGTTTGATAACTCTTGTGATATCCTTGGTGTTGTAGTTGTCCATGGGCAGCAGTGATCGCTTACCATCAGGTGACCCGCTTGCTCGTTTGCCGCCCTATGTTATAAAAAAAAACACTAAAACATTAACCCACCTCGCAACAGGAAGTATCCTCCTAACACCAGCACTATAAAGAGCGGTGCAAGCAACAAAGCCGCTCGCATGCCGTGGTTGACGTAGCCCACGAAGCACACGCCGGTCACACTGCTGCCATCTACCTCCCCGAAAGCCATCGTCGCGATAGTCAGTACAAGGGGTAGTGACCACGCCACTAGGTGGAAGTATGCCGCCTTTTTGTCGATGCGATCTTGGATTTTACCTTGAAATAAGACAAGTTTATTTCTCAATATAAAATAGAATACATTAATAAAATTCACCTATAAGTTTACGAAGTCTCATTGGAGATGAAGCAGCATACTCATCATCATCTCTAACATTCGTTAGCTATTCACAGATTTTGATGTTGTTTTAACTAACATTTACATAATTCTTCAGGATATAGGACAGAACATTCTTAAAATAAGTGGAATAAAACTACTCAAGACAGACTTCAATAATTTGGATTTCGACAAATTTCAACATAGTAGAAAATTAAAGTATAATATTAATCATAATAAAGGCCAGTTTTCAGTAGTTGTCTATGCTATTGGTTATGACAAATTACATTAGTATTTCGACGGCTCTTATCAACGGCATTTGATATGGTTATGCAGTAACTGTTAAGAAAATTGCTTAATACATACCTAAAGCACGGAAACTCATGTGCCAAGCGTATGTGAATATCACGAACCACACGCATGCCGCCATCATGAAATAATAAACCTGGTTGACAAGAAAAAGAAACAATTCAATTTAAAAATAAACATTGCATAAAAAGAACATTTAAATATGGATATAATAGATTTTACCAACACAAATACGACGACGCATGACAGATTTTCTTCTGCAGAAGGCTCTCCTCTCCGCCTCGTCCCATCTTTGGAGCAAATGACGTCATCTCTTGATCCCACTCCAAACTGAACAAGCCAACTAAATTGGAAAACATAAAACAATAGTACATGTTGGTCAACAATTAGTACATTGGTGGTGTGATATGTGATATTTATAACAATGTTGGGCTTCCAATTGTTTATCGCTAGTAAAATGTCATACTTATTTTTTATTCAAATCAGAGGTACTTATGCAATGCAACCCATATTTATGACATCATACATATCGTCCTCACTCATTGTTATTATATTAATAATTTTGTTAAGCTGTTATGTTTGAATGACATTATGTTTTCGACAGACAGGATTATGTGACAACAATAGTAGATATTTAATACATAGTTTTTTTCGTTAAATAAAAATTTTCCAATTGGGCAGAATTATCAGGGACTGCACTATACATATACGCCAGCAGGTTTAGATACTCAACTTAACCCATGGAAGCGACAGCAAAACAGACGTTGATGTAGAATATGACCAGGACTGGGTACTGGTTGGGGCTGCGCCTGTCTATAAGGAAGGTGGCTACGGTCAGCAGGTTCAGATACTCAACTCACCCCATGGAAGCGACAGCAAAACAGACGTTGATGTAGAATATGACCAGTGCTGGGTACTTGTTGGCACTGCGCCAGTCTATAAGGAAGGTGGCTACGGTCAGCAAGTTCAGCACGAGACAAACCCCCGCGCCCCACGCCACCAGACGATGAATTTGCTGATGCTCATCCTCAGTGTACAAAGGGTCGCGACAGGGAAGCCCGCAACCAGATATACCTGAAAATGTTCATGTACAAGTAATATTCGTTTTGAAGTTATAAAGAACACAAAATTTCTTTATCGCCACTACTTGCTGGCTGAGAATAATTGATTGTTAATTATGACCTACACAATGAGCTAGGTGACTACTTAAATTGAATGCATTCGTTTTATGTATTTCAGGCTTCGAGACAATGGGGATATTGGCACTCAAATGAAAGTAAAATACATAACATTAAGAAACCTATCCAAGATTTTCTAAGATTAACACATACAAGCATATTACAATCAATAGATGCGTCTAAATGTGAAATAAAATAATAATGTACCTTCATAAAAATGCTGAACTTTATCAGTGTGTATAAGTGGTTCAATACATTTTCCGCTGGTGTTGAATTTCATTTCCCTTAAGGGGGTTTCGCATTTCGGTGGGAAGTATGTGGAGTTACATTTCAAGAAGGACGGAAAATATGTCGTGTTGTACACAATGGCGCATGGTTCCATAGTAATCTTGCACATCTCGAAAGAAGGAAGATACACCATGTCTTGGCCAAGTATATGTTCACACTTCGGCATAAATGTTGCACATAGCAACGGCTGTATAACAGCCCAACATTTTGGCACATTTATTAGCTCCCTGTAAAGTTCCAGTTGCGTTTGAATTTGACTTTGTCTTTCGTAAAATGTAAGTAGTACACTGGTCTTGTCATATGGTAACTTGGCTCCTAAACACGTGGATTTCACCAAGGTCTCGCACTTTGCTTTCCTCACGCAACTGTCTAATTTCATCTCCCGTTCCGGAAACCATGGCGTAGCTCTGTTGGGCTTAATCAGTTTGAAGTTCATAGTCCCATTTATTGCTTCCAGTATTTCCGTAACGTTTTCGGTTTCGCTTATAATAGAATTTTTGTCTGCCCCGCTGTCGAGCTGGCTCGCATGACACATCCAAGCCGTGATCAGTCCGACCAGACATTTCGCAAGGAACATCTGCAACAAAAGAAAATCGCATTGACTATTGCTGACGACTATAATAATGAGGGCGAAAATAAAATCTAAAAATGAAAAAAACTACATCATCGTTCTGAATTATCTTTATTTCATCAGGTACAGAGTGATGTCAAATGAAACCCTTTATTTTTCAATAATTTTATTAATTCTCCAAATATGCACTTGTTAAAGATTTTTTTTCTTGCTGTTAAGTTACATAATTAACAATAAAATTAATAATTACGTTGTTAAAAAATAATGCCCTATCCCCAGTTCAAGGCGATAGGAAGGTAGGAAGACAGGATAGCGTGACTTTGGAATAATACCTGCTTAAAATATATGAATTGAAACAGTGATTTTATTCCTACCTAAATAAACCAAGCTTCGTTTCTAGCTTGAATGTTACTACCGAGCATGTAAGTGATGATACAACTTGTGCTCCTACTAAAACCGGAAATGTAATTAAATATAATAAAATCTACGAAAATCCCAACAGATCATGATCATTAGATTTTTATCCCTCTTTTAAAGAAAAGTCATGCATATGATAATCATCTCAGCTAAAAATAATGTAATTATACCAAAGATGTAAAGTGTTGCACCATCTCCAGAGACTCCGTAATAATGCACGAAACATGCAATTTTCTTAATTTTTCTTTTAAAGAATCTTCTACAAAATATTAGAAAACTAAAAAAAGAGTATGAATTAAATCGGTTAAAGTCATTATGAAGTTATGGCGTGGTCAAGGAAAATAGGGATTCATTTTTATACCAAGTGTAAATATATAATATATCTCTATAAGATAGATGAGGTATTTTCAAACCATTAAATCCTACAGGTTGAACATGAAAAAAATATTTTATTAAAAATAGACAAGACACAGGGCCCTTGAAGGTGGAGTTTCAAAAATCATTCGAAAATCTTTTCTTCCAGTCCTGTGAGTGTTGCGTGGTCTACGGGGTCCACGGTATACGGGGACAAACGGTGCTCAGGATAAAATGCTACCAGTTGAGATCAAGTCATGACTGATGCTTGACCTGCATAACCACTAAAACGCAAACACACTGTCAAACAATCGAGCTCCATTAAATACTGGCTATCCAAATCCTTTTTTAACTAGTCTGTAGGTGTTGTCCCTCTTTTAAAGAAAAGTCATGCATATGATAATCATCTCAGCTAAAAATAATGTAATTATACCAAAGATGTAAAATGTTGCACCAATTCGAGAGACCCCGTAATAATGCACGAAATATGCAATTTTCTTATTTTTTTCTTTCCAAGAATCTTCTAAAAAATAAAGGCCTCCCCCTTTTTCATCCTAATCCTATCCTAACTAATATTATAAATGCGAAAGTGAGTTTGTTTGTTTGTATGTTTATTTATTTGTTTACCTCTTCACGCTTTTTCTACTGAACCAATCTTCCTGAAATTTCTCATAGAAGTACTGAGAAGAACATAGGGTACCTTTCTTCCCGGAAAAAAGCACTGTTCCCGTGGGAAATTCACGCGAGCGAAACCGCGGGCAAACGCTAGTTGTAATATAAATTGTCTATTAGAAAAACTAAAAACTAAGGTATCTTTCACTGCATTTAAACGATTGGGTTTGAGAGTGTTTGCCACAAGATATTTCAAAAGTATTTTAACTATTCATGACGCAAATTATTAGAGCATGAATTGAGCAAAATATAAATAATGAAAAAAAATCCTATAAAAATAATTCAATAATGTCAGCCAACCAAGTATGATTATTGGGGTACAGGAATCGCCTTGAACTTAATATTTTTATGACCATTTATTTTTTGGCCCACATAATATTCCTTTTCACAGTTTAAAAAAATATTTATTATGCTTTATATTTTTTCATGACCATGTATTTTTATTTCCCATATAATACTTTTACAAATGTAAATAAGTAAGGGTAAGTCTTTATTATGTAAAGGATTTATCTTTATTTATTATTTACAAAACAAATCAATAAATACCAGTTTCTTACTATAATGAAGTTGATGTGATGAAGTCGACCTATTCAGCAGCAGCAGTCAGAAGACATCACTGGAGACTCCAAATCCAGGACTCTTGCTTGAGATGAAGTTCTAGTCTTGTGATGAAGTATTCTCTCAATGCCAATTTTATTCATTTAATCCTCATTAATTACCTGTCATAAAAACAATACACATTATCATACAGTCAGTAGTTGAATTAATTAAAAATAAGACAACAACTTACCAAGTCCAGCCAGTTAGGAGTACTTACACCTGTATAAAAACATATTTTCGTGACATAATATATAAATTTATTATGTTTCAGCTTACCAACATAAAATACAAGCTGTAAAGAAATATTATGTACAACCTTTGTCAACGCATCATCACTGTAATGTCTTTTACACTTAACACACATGAGTTCACGATCAAAACAAATTGAGAGGATTTTAAAGTCTGTGCATGCATGCATCGTAATAACAATCATAAACTAGTTGGGCACAGACTTCCCGCCGCGCCTGAAGCTCCTGTTGGCGCCTCCGCCCCGCCGGTTCCAAGGCGAGCCTCGCTGACCGCCCCCGCCCCGCCTGCCACGCGCCCCGTGCCCGTTCATCCCGCGGCCTCGCCCTCGACCACGCCCTCTGTAACCACCTTCCCACCTCTGATTCCTCTGATAACCATCATCTCCATTATTATTACCACCATCATCATTATTATAACTATTATTACCCTCATCATATCCCTGATTCTGATCATAGCTTTCATCCTCATTGTAGTCCTCATCATTCTGGGAATTGTACTGATTATCATAACCAGAGTCAAAATGTCCTTTGTTATAACCATTATCGTTAAATGGTGGACGTGGCATGTTATTCATAGGTGGAATGTTGCCCATTGGAGGTGGTATATTACCCATTGGGGGCATATTGCCCATTGGAGGCATATTTCCCATAGGTGGCATGTTTCCCATTGGTGGCATTCCTTGCATATGCATAGGACCCATGGGATGCATTGGAGGAGGACCCATTGCGCCCATGGGCCCCATATTCCCCAAAAGAGGTGGCCTCATCATGTTAGGCGGCATATTATTCACAGGCCCCATGGGTCCATTATTCATATCTGGTCCATTGTCATAGTCTAAATCATCATTACCTTGATTCATCTCCATATCATTATCATAAAATTCATCCCCTTGGTCACGCATGTCCTCATCACCTTCAAGAGCATTGCGATCATTGTCTGCATCTGGATACTCAAAGGGTTGGTAATTGTCATCATCAGCATCTTCTTCTAAATGAGGCATAACATCATGTAAATCTTCTATTTCTCCAGTTGCAATATATTTCTTAAGAGCTAAGGGCCCATCTGCTATTGCTCTCTCTAGTTTTGAGCCAGATTCCACAGCAATCAATTTTCCATAAATAAAAATAGCAGATGGTGTAATCTGGTTGAGGGGAACTGCACCTGGGACGGACTCTACCAATGCCTGTTGCAAAGCTTCAGTTGCAGCATCGTCAGCAGTGGGTCCATGATTCCACTGAGCTTGGAAGTTCCTAGGAATAGGTTTACTATAAGGGACTTTCTTCACCTTCTTTTCAAACTCCATTGGAATAAGTGTTGTATCAAGATCTAAACCAGGAATGACTTTGTCTGTATCAGAAGAAAATATCTCCACTTTATCTTCAGGGCCCATTCCAGGAATGACAGCAGGTTCTTCCAAATCATGATCATCTTGCACTCCAGGGGGTAGAGTATTTAGATTGTACTTGTCTCTCATAAGATCTCCTGGGCGATTTCTAGTCCAAAATTTTGAAGTATGATCATTTGATCCTGAACATAAAATATGTCCAAGAGGATGCCAAGCCATTGTCCATACAATAGATTCATGGGCCCCTTCTATGCAACCTACTTCTTTATCTGTTCCAACATTCCAGAAGAGAATAGCTCCATCAGAACCTCCGGAACAAAATAATCCCTCATGATTGGGATGCCAAACAACACTGGAAGCTTCTTTTTTATGCCCTCTAAATATCTGAAGTTCTGAGCCAAGTTTACGAATGTCAAACAATTTCAGTAAGTGATCACGGGAAGCTGTGATAAGCCAATTCCCATTTTCATTCCATTTGAGATCCATTACAGTTGATTTGTGTGCATGAAGTGTAGACATTGCAGTGCCAGATTTTGGGTCCCATAATTTGATTGGTTGTTGGTTATCTTTACTACCTGACACAATAAGAGCTTTAGTAGGATGCCATTGGACACATTTAACATCTGCACCATGACCTCGCAAAATCCTCTCTTCTTGACATCTAAAGAAGTCAAATATTCTCAATGTACCATCATCTGAGCATGTAACAATTTTTGAATCACTAGGGCTAAAACTTATTCCTCTGACAGCTTCCTTATGTGCTTGATACATTTTGACATTGTTCATATTGCTCTGCCAATACTTGATAAAACCAGAGTGATCACCAGTCACCATCCATCCTTCACCATGTGACCAGACCATAGACCTTACTGGGGAATCATGAGCTTGTAAAATTGTTTCAAAGTTAAATGTCAAACCATTCCATAAAGTGAATTCTCCCGATGAAGCCCCTGTAATTAATCTTCGACCTTCTGGAGTCCAAGCCACAGCAAATATAGGACATCTCATTTTATTAGTAGCAGTCTTAACAAAACGAGTAGTAACTGCATTAATGGGATTATCTGGATATGAAGGTGGCGGTAATAAGTCAGGAGTGTACATAGCGTCGGGGTGCAATGCGTGCCTGTCCCGCCAATCTCGTTGCCAAACGCGACATTCTAAAGCTTTTATAATAGCAGCATTATAATCTACAGTTTTTCGCATAACTGATTTACGTAAGCGTTTACCATCGAAGTCATCCTGTGTCATATTCAGTGGACCCTGAGGGGGAAACCGCATCTGGTAGTTAAAAGGCCTAAAATTATGGCGCATGTTGTTACGGACGGGCGGGCCCATAGGACCACCCATGCCGGGCGGTGGCATGGCCATGTTCGGTGGAGGGTGCCCGAAATCCATTGCTTATGACTTCAATACCTAATCAAAGAAATATTTGTACTTTAGTTACCTACCAAATAGCCATAATAAAGTTACCATTCTGTACATACATTCTATTCAGAATTCTTACCTTATTCACACTAAATGCGCTACAACATTCTACACGGCAACTTCACTGCTACACTCCACATAAAACGTATGGATTATTTCACAAGATTTTATCATGTATTTTGTACAAAACTGAACACAAACGGTAACCTATTTCTACAGACGAAATGCTAACCAAGCAAAATGAAGCCAGCCAGCCATGTTTTCTTTTTAATGTTTTTTTTTTTATGTTGAACGTCAAGTCAGTCACTTCAATGCTTGGTGCAAAATCCATGGAAGTAATAATGTACAAAGTATGTACTTATTACTTCCATGGTAAAATCAAAATGTAGAATCGCTTCTCGCTTCGCCAATTCGCCATTCATTCAGTGATTATATACTCTTTGATTCATTCAACTGGGACTGGCTGGCTGGGAGACATTCAACTATTCATAACGGCCACTTTGAATCTTTGATGGTTGATTCTACATACAAACGTAGATGTCGTGCCTCAGTTGTGTTGTGTCTCAAAAGCCAAAGAAATCGTAATAAAACATATATAAGGTGGACTCAAATTAACTACAAATATTTTATAATTCATTATTTTATAATATCTTTTTTGTTAGAAAAAAAAATAAAAACTAGCGTATCGATTTTTTAAATTTTATCTCCAATACGTTTATTTAGCCTCCTGGAGCCAGTCCTGAAAATATTTGTAGTTAATTTGAGTCCACCTTATATACTTAATATATATCTTAAAAGAGATCTTGTCACTTTATTTTAATTTCTTTGGCGTTCGAAGCCCCATTATATTAGCAACTCGGCTCGGCTTCGCACGAGTGAAAATTATGTATACCCACAGAAATAAAATGCATTAACCACAGAAATACATTTTTTTAATAAACCTTCCGAAGAAACCTACCCAAAAGTCCCAAAACTGAAAACCATATCAAAATCCATAGTGCTCACCATAGTGTGATGACAAGCAAAGAACTGAAAACCCTACAAAAAAAGAAATGTGTCATCTATCTATCAAAGTCATTTGTATGACAATGACATACAATAGCATCACAGACAGGCAGGGAGTTGAAAGAAAATTGAAAATCTTGTGGAAAACTGGAAACCAATCGACAATGGTGTTTTAATTTCAGTCGATAAATTCATAAATTGTATTAAATTTTTATTTATATTATATATTTCTGGTAAACTTCATTGGATGAAAAATGATAGTCTAGATTTATATAAACTAACCGCTACGGTTGGAGATGGTCTGACCACACAAGAGATACAATATTTTTATCAAATTAAGTATAACATTGTCCAAAACAATGAATTTTTGTACATTTTACATTGGTTTTGTTATTTTCTTATTTACCGTGAATATAAAACACTCCTTTTCTCTATATAACAAACCATGGAATGAGAAATATGAAAATAATAAATGTCCCAAATTATTTCCAAAAAATTTTGATAATTATGCGCCAGTGGGTAAGTCTTTCTTTAAATTAAGTTGTAGTAACTACAAATTCAGAGATCCATAGCAGCAAAGCATTATTGTTTCAGATTTATTTATTTTTTTCCATATGGAAAACATTTCACTAACTTTACTGTAATAATTTTATTATGTACATGTGTAAAAATAAGGTTGCGTACTGGTTGATAATCATTCCCAAAAATATACTATGACAGTGTAAAAATTGTAGTTATGCATTATCCTAACTAATATTATAAAAGCGAAAGTGAGTTTGTTTGTTTGTTACCTCTTCACGCTTCATGTACTGAACCAATCTTCCTGAAATTTTGCATACACATAGTTAGAAGTACAGAGAAGGACATAGGGTACCTTTCATCCCGGGAAAAAGCAATGTTCCCATGGGAAATTCACGCGGGCGAAGCCGCGGGCGAAAGCTAGTGTTATTATATACATAATATGTTTAAAAATCTGCACATAGATAATTAGATTTTTGAGGTATGGAACATTTTTTAATTAAGGCTTCTTTCAGGTAATTATACTGCTGGGAATTACACAGAACAGACAAACCTTAAAGGGTTACGGCAGTGTGTGATGGCATGTTGTCTCAGCGACACATGCAACATTGTCTTCATCATGGATTCCCGCTGCTACCATGTGGAGTGTGTCAGTGATGAGATGTGCTTGCCACTCTTGAGGACTGGCAATCACAAGTGGAACTCACACTTCTCAATGATACTAGTCAAACCTGTCCTGCCAAATGGTATGCTATTTTTAACTATTTAACTAAATCATTTGACTATTTTTATAAATCTGTATAAGACATGTGTGTATCTTTTTTAAATTGATTGCTGGAATTTATTTAGGAAGACAGAATTTGACTGTGTGATACATAAAATTAGTTTACTTAATTTATTATTTACTAGCTTTTGCATGTGTAAATTTCCCACAGGAACAGTGCTTTTGACTGGAATGAAAGCTACCCATTGTCCTTCTCAGTACTTCTAACTATGTGTATGCGAAATTTCAGGAAGATTGGTTCAGTAGATAAAGCGTGAAGAGGTGCCAAACAAATAAACAAACTTACTTTTGCATTTATTATATTAGTTAGGAAGGATTATTGTTATCAACAAAGAATTTTGAAATTTCAATTTTCAAGAAATTTGGAATTTTCCCAGTAGTGGGACACATCAATAGGCTAGGAAAAAAAAAATACTATTAGGTAAGTAATATACCTAAAATATTTTATCCAAATCATAGCTTCAAATGTTGATAAATGAGGTTGAACGAGATAAATTTTAAACAGCTATTTTGCATATCCTGAATTAGTAACATTATCAATTTTATCAAAGACAATTTCCTGTTGTAAAATATATGAGGCTTACAGATTAAAATTTTTGTAATGTGCTTTTTAGAAATTTTTATATCCAACTTTATGCAAAGAAGGGAATATTAGCCAATTTTAATTAAGACCTCCATATTTATAAGGAACCTTTATCTATCTATATAAATTTGATGCTGACTGTTTGATTGGGATATCAATACAGAAACAAAACCGCTGAATCTAGAAACTTAAAATTTTGCAGAGTTTCTTTATATAGCGTAAGTGAGCACTAAAAAAGTAATAACCTATACCTCTATTTTTGTTTTGCATATTATTTACAGAAAACTGGTCAGACATATTATATCAGTCCAACTATGGAGAAGTCGGTAATAACTTTTCACCAGAAGATGAGACTATTTATTCTCCGTATACAAACAGACACAATGAACCAATTCCTGATGAAGAAGATTCTAATTTCCTGTCTCATTTCATAAACAATTTGCCAAGTATTGAGGAGGGGGAAGGTGGAAATGCTGATAAATTCAGAGATAATACTGATGCTGATCTTATAATGGAATCAAGTAATTTTCTCGAGAAACTGCCCTGTGAAATAGGGGCAGAGGATTGTCCATTTAATGCAGAATGTATTCCTATTAACCATGGCCATGGCATTTGCAAGTGTGTTCCTGGCACTGAACTATCGGAAGGCTCTTGTGTTGCTATCCGGCCATTCTCCAAAGGACCCACCATTGGAATAGATACTATGAAGAAGAACGAAGACTTAATTTCTGATACAAAAACAGATGACAAAACTGATATTTCAACACCTAAGACTATACAAAATTTGACAGTGTCCGTGTCAGATCAAAAGGTATCATAATTGGCTATTACCTATCTATATTGTCTATTAGATTCAGCTTCTTTCAGTTACTTTGAGTACTCTGAAAATCACTATCTGAATTTAAATGAATGTTAAATGTATTTGTCAGTCATAAATCTCTTTTTAGGTACAATTACCTGACAATCAAGTAACGTTGGCAGCCTTTACTATACCTGATGAGAAGGCAACAATGAGTCATTACAACTATGTGTGGACTTTAGTGGACCAATCCAAGGGAGGATTCACAGGTAAGGTACTCCTTTCAAAAAAATACTAATAAGTGCTTCGAAAGGCATATTTAAACTGTGGACCCACATTTGAAACTCTGACACCAAGGTGTATGAGTCAATTAACCTTACAACCCTATGAACTACTAGTACTAGTTACTTTATGTATCTATAACATGTAATTTCTTGTGCAAATAAAGTATTCTTGTTGTTGTTATGAAAGAATAAAGTAATAAAGTAGTTGCATGACCATAACTGTGAAGTTTCACTCATAAGTATTACTATCACCATATCTCATAAATTCCTTACAGGCAACATGCACCAAGAGGGCGCCACAGTCAAGCTAACAGACCTCACAGAAGGGCAATACCGGTTCAAAGTGACAGTGAACGGAACCAATTCGTACGGGGAAGGGTTCGCAACGGTGACGGTGCTTCCCAAACAGCGCCAAAATACGGCGCCCCAGGTGGCCATAACGCCGCAGACGCAAACTGTCAAATTGCCCAACTCGGGCGCAGTTTTGGACGGTAGTGCAAGTAAGGTGAGCTGAATGGGAGATATCACATTCAAATATTCCACCAGATGACAGCACCTACGAGTGAGGGTAGACATCTGTCAGATGGTATAACACTGTCAATGTAGATGTGTCAAATTCAAATCTTCTTAGCGTGTCGACTCGGCGGGACAAATTTATGATGACCAATATGACGCCACAGATACAACATTATCTGTTGCGTCATACAGGTCTTTAAGCGTACAGGTAGTAGGGCACGCTCGGCAAGACATTAAATGTGCCATAGTTAGTCAAATTCAAATGAAAGTATGGTACTATTGACAGAACTACTAATGTAATAATACAAAACAAAAATATTTTAGCAGATTTGCATAGTTAAGAAATTATTATTATTTATTATTTTAATTAACTAATTCTTTTATTTCGTAATATTTGACTTTGTATGAATTTTATTTTTTATGTTAATTTTTTATGCCACATGGCGCAGCATTGTCTGACGAAATAAATAAATGATTGATTGTTTGTTTTGCACTCGCCAGTAGCGCCAACTAGTGAGGGCATAGGATAACCCTCATTGCCTACATAGTTGGTTCTCAATTTGTCCTACCATTAAGTCGTCACTCTGAGTAAACTCCGACAAACATCCAATAACCATGATTAACTATAAATCTAATCACAGACCTTGGAATTTAGAAAATTTACCCACTGTTTGAGCACTAGCTTTCCTTATGGATGGATAAGGAGGAAATTATGTTACCACTTTTCAATAGTCTTCCAATCCAAATGTGATCGATATATGCAATTTTCAGGATGATACTGAAATAATATCCTGGCATTGGGAATTAACGTCCGGGCCTATTGGCTACCAGCCGCCGCTAGAAGACGGAGCCACTTTGGTGCTGAAAGACCTCAAGCAACCCGGCAACTACACGTTCAAACTGACAGTAGAGGACTCGGACCATGTTAAAAACTCCACAACTGCTAATATTACAGTTTTGAATCATACTGACTATCCACCGGAAGCTAATGCAGGTGTGTTATTTATTAGTTAAAATAATAACTAATTTTAAATAAATAATCATATTTTGCCTAAATGCGAAACTTATAAAGGACAAAAGAGGGAAAATGGGGCTATTGTCAAACTTGAGTAAATAATGTTTACTTTCCTTACTTAAATTGCATATTGTTTGTGTAAAACGTCTGCTTAATACGAAAGGAAGGTCCGTGGGGTGAGCAGAATATTTGTGAGTATCGTCACGTCAAATATTTATATGGAAAACTGGCCGCGCCGCGGGGCTTCGCTTCCGTGGGAATTTCGAGATAAAAAGTAGCCTATGTGCTATTACCGATATTTTTTTACCCGCATACCAAATTTCATCTAAATCCGTCCACTAGATTTTGCGTGATTGAGTAACAAACATCCTCACAAAGTTACAAAGTGACATCCAAACTTTCGCATTTATAATATTAGTAGGATGAATTGTTACTTTTACGTACGATATAGGCGCTGTTCATTTTCTATATAAATTTTAGACGTGACGATACGATTTCGTTTTCGCACATATTCGCGCTCACCCCACAGTCCAATTGTACTTTTATTGTACTTTCCTCCTTTCTTGTTTATAATGCGTTATTTTTTTTACAGGACAAGATGTAATATTGTATTTGCCGAACAACCAACTGACACTGAACGGAAGCCTGTCGACCGACGACCACGAAATCAAATCCTGGGAATGGACGAAGTCTGCAGAAGACGAGAATAAAGCTGTTGACATGCAAAACACGCATAGCCCTTATTTAGAGGTATTTTTTATTTATTTATACGACATCTGATCGGAACATGTCTCATTTCATTTTTAAACTGGTATCTTTGGGCCCAGCGTACACAGGGAGAGGCGCGGCGAAGATACAGGGAAGTTAACAATGTAAATTAAACACTAATACCTACATAATAAGATTCGCAGTCGCGCGGCACCTCTCGTGGCTGCCTCACCGCGTTGCGCGCCGTTTTCTCTTTTATGCCATGATATTTTCAGTCTTATGTGAAAGGAATTAAGGTTTAATTAAAATTGTTAAATCCTCAGTATCCACGCCGTGCCCCTCCCAGTGTGCGCTGGGCTTTAGTTAGAAATTAAAGCGGCGAGTGGTTTCCGGCTTATCGATTTTTTTTATTTGAGACAAAATTTTATCTTTTTTTCAGCTATCAAACCTATCCGAAGGTGTGTATACCTTCGTGTTAAAAGTGACGGATTCCTCGGGCCAGTCGTCTACAGCTGAAGTTCACGTATTTGTCAAACCCCCCACTAACACCCCCCCTATCGCTGACGCTGGATCCGATGCTGTAAGTATCTTGTAGTATATCCTTAAGACAATGTCATAAGGCCTAAAATTGTGTACATATCAATGCTCGTGCGTACATTAGTTTGTGTCTGTCACTTTGTATATGACGTCTATGGTAGGATGGATAGATAGGTATCTTGGAGAGGAAATAAATATGTATTATTTGGTTATCTGTAATAATAACGTCTGCATCTGTAAATATATTAAAAATTGCATGTTTGCGTGTAATAAATAACATTGTAGATATTCTTATGGGTCTGTAATGTTAATTATAAGTAACAATATACACCTACTTTTAATCAACGTACGAATGCTGATAATAAAACTGGGGCTTTTGCTGATTTGATATTGAATAAGTGGGCAATGCACAGATATCCGTTTATTTAACGATAAACGCATCCTAAAAGCTTATAAATTGATTAGATAAAGTCATAAATACATTGCACAGTGCACCACCTAAAATTTATATCGGTTTCTGCACTGGAATTCTTTCCAGATGCGATAATTTTCATAAATGTGCAAAAGCACATTTATGAAAATTATACTCATTATAATATAGCTAAAAGAGTTTTTGTTTTAAGGCGCTTATCTTTGGAACTACCGGACCGATCTGAAAAATTATTATTTACACAATAATAATAATAATGACAGCCACATTTATTAGGAAAACTATAGGCTATCCAGAATTTCCAAAGCCGCGCTGCACAGCCAGTTATATATATACGGGTTTTTATTTAGAACTAAGAAAGTAAAACTTATAACAGGCAACCGTTACTCACTTTTCATTCTTATTTTTGTTATAATAATGACAAGTCTTTGGCCGCGGTTTTATCGCACTATAAAGTCTAAGCGCTTCCCCGGATTCAAAAGCTATTTAACATTAGTTCTGGCGTCAAGTGCTAAACATACACACTGATATAATGATCATTTTATATTATTGCTATTGCAGAATCCATTGATCTGATTATATCTTGGCAGCTAATAATGTTTTGTGTAATATTCTCTATGATACTATAAAGTACATTTACAGCACTAAAAAAGGGAAAACATAACCTAACCTAAACCTCTGTTTCTTACTATACAGGGTGAATTCAAAATCATTGTCAAAATTTCTACTGGTAAGAACTCACGAATATGAGCAACTTTTTGTATGGGACAGACTCTGAAATCACAAAAAAATCAGCTGTTCCATAGATATTATTTTCTTCTCAGCATATTTGTGTCCACTGCTGAACGTATGCCTCTTGATTGGACTTCCACTCTGATCTGGACGCGGCTTGATTGATCTTGTTGAGATACTATTTAAGAAATTAGAAATTTTGCCAACGATTTTGAATCCACCCTGTATTACTGCATGGCAATCATCCTTCCAGTTCATATCACTGCCGCAAACGTGGATCACCCTTAACGGTACCGCCTCTCACGACGACCACCGCATCGTGGCGTACACCTGGCGTTGCCTGTCTGGACCCACTAACTCTAGCATAGTAAACTTTAACGAGTCAGTTGCGAACGCTACCTCGCTGACCAAAGGGGAGTACGTGTTTTCGCTGACCGTACTTGATGATAATGGCAACACCGCGTCGGATAATGTGAGCGTTACTGTCACCCAAAGTAAGTCTAACAGCATGATTTTGTGTTTGTTTATGTATTTAGGCGTTTATGTTATAAATTGTGTGTCCTTCGGTTAGTTTGGTGGTAGTGTTTTTGGTAGTGGTATACCTTCAGAAGAGCTATTGATAAAATATTATAATATAAAAATATAAGTTTTCAACCAAACGACATATTTTGTTACAACTTAGATATTTATTAGGTATGCAAAATTTCAAATTAACTTGGTTCAAATAACTCAGACATTAAATTTTAAAGGACGCTTGCATTCTTTCGTCATGCATTATTCAGACAAGAGTACTAAACTGATTACAATACACTGTTCGAGAATGTGAGTCTTTCTTTTTTAGCTAACTTCACTTTTGTCTTATAACAACCTGGGTACAGATTATATACCTGGGTGACTGGGAATGGTATGCCACAAGGAAACTTTTCTCATTGAAACCAAAAAACACACTGTACATATTTGTTTTATAGTTTTAATTTATTTTTAATATCAACTACAGGTAAAAAAAAACTAATAACTAATAATGACCATTAACTACATAACTAATAATGACCACAGTTTAATTAGGTATACAGTTGTCCAACGGCTTAGATGTGTTTTCAGTCCTATTTTTTATAAATTCAGATCAAAACACTCCGCCGAAAGCGAACGCGGGCGGGGACCAAGTGTTGAACCTGCCGATCCCAGTGCTCATCCTCAACGGGTCCAAGTCGTCCGACGACTTCCGGATAGTGTCGTGGAAGTGGACCCGGTCTGCATCGGGGCTGGCCTCGGGGACTGTCATACTGGGCTCTGACACCCAACCGGTGTTGATGGTTTGTTACCTATTTCCTTTGTTATAAAACATAGAATGTGCCAGCTGCTTCTCTTCTTTTGACGACCTCCGTGGCCCAAAGATCATCACGCCCCGGACTGTCACACCGGAGGTCCCGGGTTCGATTTCCTACATACACTCACTCCACTTAGTATACAAAAAAGGGGCATCTTCAAAAATACAAATGAAGTGGTGATAGATTTAATAAATAATAAGTATACCTTTTCAGTTAACCAACATAGAAGCAGGTCGCTACGTATTCGAATTGACCGTAACGGACGATCAAGGGGAATCAGGGCGGGACACAGTCAGCGTCCAAGTGAAGCCCGACCCTTTAGACTTGAACCTTCTAGAGCTGACCCTGAACACGCCCGTGTCGACCTTCACCCAAGGTCAGCTCGACTCGCTGGTGCAGAAGATGACCTTGCTACTGAAAGATGATGTCAAGGTCAATGTGACGGCGGTACGTGGGGAAATCGACTCGGGGAATACGCAGATTATCTTCTTCTTATCCAAGGATGTAAGTACACTGTTCTTCTTCTCGAGTGTGTTAATACTAACACTGGTGTCAGAATTTATTCAAGTCGCCTAAAGGCTTACTAAACATGACTTTTACGACTACAGCCATTTAGTGGCAGTAGCCGTATACACACTAGTAAACTAACAGTCAGCCATTGTGCAGGTTTCCTCACGATGTTTTCCTTCACCAGAAGCAGGTGGTGGTCTATGAGAAAACTACCATACATGAGTTAATTAATCTACAAACTTATGTGACACAGGATTTGAACCTGGGTCCTATCCGACCTCTGGCGGGTGTCATTACCACTTGGCCACCACCTCTTCAAAAGTATACTGTGAATGCGATTTAAAGGAAAATTCTATTCGGATTGTGTTAATTGCATTTATAATAAGTACAGATTTACAATAATTTAAGTTTGGCTTAGACTAGGGTATCTAAAAAGGCCACTTCGACAAATCATAATATGATCCATTTTACATTTCTTAAATATTTAAAAATGAATCTTATAAGTGGTCTTGGTTACGAAGCTTTAGGTTTCGTAACCCAGCAGTAAATCGACGCGAATCGGAGCGCGACCGGTGAAGTAGTAGCAAGTGGCGCCCGCGGCCCTTAGTCGATAGTCTCGCTGTGTTGCCATCAACGCAAACATATTATGTGATTTCCAGGGCAAACCCCTAGACGGTATCCGAGCACTATCCCTGTCCCGGACGGCGGCGACCGTGGAGGCGTCAGCTCGGGTGCGCACCGTGCGGTGCCTGAGCACGTGTTCCGGACGGGGACTGTGCGACCAGGCGACACGCACGTGCCGCTGCGACGCCTTCTGGATGCAGAGCCTGCTCACGCAGCTCCAGCCGGACGCTTTGCCGGACTGTGGTGTGTAGTGTTCTATATCTCTCTCTACAATTATATTATCATTTAGCGGTGTCTGAGCTCGTGTTCCGGACGGGGACTGTGCGACCAGGCGACACGCACGTGCCGCTGCGACGCCTTCTGGATGCAGAGCCTGCTCACGCAGCTCCAGCCGGACGCTTTGCCGGACTGTGGTGTGTAGTGTTCTATATCTCTCTCTACAATTATATTATCATTTAGCGGTGTCTGAGCTCGTGTTCCGGACGGGGACTGTGCGACCAGGCGACACGCACGTGCCGCTGCGACGCCTTCTGGATGCAGAGCCTGCTCACGCAGCTCCAGCCGGACGCTTTGCCGGACTGTGGTGTGTAGTGTTCTATATCTCTCTCTACAATTATATTATCATTTAGCGGTGTCTGAGCTCGTGTTCCGGACGGGGACTGTGCGACCAGGCGACACGCACGTGCCGCTGCGACGCCTTCTGGATGCAGAGCCTGCTCACGCAGCTCCAGCCGGACGCTTTGCCGGACTGTGGTGTGTAGTGTTCTATTTCTCTTTCTTTCTCTATAATTATATTATCATTTAGGTGAGAAAAAAAAGTGCCCATGTGAACTAAGCAGATGAACTGACACGGGATGATGAATTTGTGTGATCAGTAATATATGTGTATTTTTTCTATTTTGCGTGGCTTAACGACGCACACAAAATGTCAAGTTGTCAATGACATTGTGTTCTGTTACAGAGTGGTCGGTGGTGTACTTCAGCCTGGGCGGCGTGGCGGCGCTGTGCGGCGCGTGCGCGCTGTGCTGGGCGAGCGCGCGCGCCGGCCGCCGGCTGTGCGCGCCGCGCAGGCAGCGCGCGCGCCCCAAGTACCGGCTGCTGCCGCTCGCCGCCAGGGACGGGCTGCGTGAGTGTTACACTGTCACTGTGCGGGCGAGCGCGCGCGCCGGCCGCCGGCTGTGCGCGCCGCGCAGGCAGCGCGCGCGCCCCAAGTACCGGCTGCTGCCGCTCGCCGCCAGGGACGGGCTGCGTGAGTGTTACACTGTCACTGTGCGGGCGAGCGCGCGCGCCGGCCGCCGGCTGTGCGCGCCGCGCAGGCAGCGCGCGCGCCCCAAGTACCGGCTGCTGCCGCTCGCCGCCAGGGACGGGCTGCGTGAGTGTTACACTGTCACTGTGCGGGCGAGCGCGCGCGCCGGCCGCCGGCTGTGCGCGCCGCGCAGGCAGGCGCGCGCGCCCCAAGTACCGGCTGCTGCCGCTCGCCGCCAGGGACGGGCTGCGTGAGTGTTACACTGTCACTGTGCGGGCGAGCGCGCGCGCCGGCCGCCGGCTGTGCGCGCCGCGCAGGCAGCGCGCGCGCCCCAAGTACCGGCTGCTGCCGCTCGCCGCCAGGGACGGGCTGCGTGAGTGTTACACTGTCACTGTGCGGGCGAGCGCGCGCGCCGGCCGCCGGCTGTGCGCGCCGCGCAGGCAGCGCGCGCGCCCCAAGTACCGGCTGCTGCCGCTCGCCGCCAGGGACGGGCTGCGTGAGTGTTACACTGTCACTGTGCGGGCGAGCGCGCGCGCCGGCCGCCGGCTGTGCGCGCCGCGCAGGCAGCGCGCGCGCCCCAAGTACCGGCTGCTGCCGCTCGCCGCCAGGGACGGGCTGCGTGAGTGTTACACTGTCACTGTGCGGGCGAGCGCGCGCGCCGGCCGCCGGCTGTGCGCGCCGCGCAGGCAGCGCGCGCGCCCCAAGTACCGGCTGCTGCCGCTCGCCGCCAGGGACGGGCTGCGTGAGTGTTACACTGTCACTGTGCGGGCGAGCGCGCGCGCCGGCCGCCGGCTGTGCGCGCCGCGCAGGCAGCGCGCGCGCCCCAAGTACCGGCTGCTGCCGCTCGCCGCCAGGGACGGGCTGCGTGAGTGTTACACTGTCACTGTGCGGGCGAGCGCGCGCGCCGGCCGCCGGCTGTGCGCGCCGCGCAGGCAGCGCGCGCGCCCCAAGTACCGGCTGCTGCCGCTCGCCGCCAGGGACGGGCTGCGTGAGTGTTACACTGTCACTGTGCGGGCGAGCGCGCGCGCCGGCCGCCGGCTGTGCGCGCCGCGCAGGCAGCGCGCGCGCCCCAAGTACCGGCTGCTGCCGCTCGCCGCCAGGGACGGGCTGCGTGAGTGTTACACTGTCACTGTGCGGGCGAGCGCGCGCGCCGGCCGCCGGCTGTGCGCGCCGCGCAGGCAGCGCGCGCGCCCCAAGTACCGGCTGCTGCCGCTCGCCGCCAGGGACGGGCTGCGTGAGTGTTACACTGTCACTGTGCGGCGCGTGCGGTGCCCTCTGTCCGTGTCCCTGCGCGAGTGCTAACTCCTGGCTCGCGCTGGCTGCAGCCGCGCACTGGACCAAAATTCTTCGAAAACGACGGACGCGTTTCACTAGACCTCTTTACTTACCAACCTGAAGAAGAAGATTTTATTTAGTTGATTTCCAGGATATATTCTACCTGTGTATGAAATATCATTGTAATCCATGGCCACAACCACGACTTTGCATGATTGAGTAACAAGCATTCACACATTTTCAATTAGGACAGTTTTTAACATTTTGACAATATGACAAAATAATAGCATTCTTCGTCAGTGTATAGCCAAGCCATACCAAGCAAGACTCGTTTACGGCTAAAATCTCGTATATATTTTTTAAATTTACTAGTTAATTATCAAATGTAATTTTTTTAATATATGTTTTCCAGTTGACAACAAAGACGCCTCAGAATCGGAGACAGATTCGGACGTCCTATTCGAGTCCAAAGGTCAGACCACATCGTTCCTCTCGCGCGGCATGAACGGGGACGCGAACCAAAGCAACGGCTGGAAGAAGAACGGCCATTACAAGGGAAACCGGAAGGTCAAGACGTAGTCGATGTTTATTGTGCTTCTTTGGGGTAAGTGCGCAAGTGTTCATAGTTGAGAAAATGGGGCGATAGCACACGCTGATTATACTTAAAAAAATTTATTCATTCAATTACACCAGGAAGAGGCGTGGCTAAAAATGGTGGATCCCAATTCGGTCACAGATAAAAAAAAATTGAATAGAAACCAATTTGTATTACTCAAAAGCGGAACACACGATAATCCATAAAGTACTAAGCACACCATTTTGATTTTTTTGTTGTCGAAAACATCTAAAATTGCACATAGAACTTACATTTCGGTTATTGGTTATTACCACGGTCACGGCCGGCAGTGTGCTATCGCGTTCACTCTATTTAAATTTATGTGAAATGATTCAGGTGTGGAATGCAAGAGACGGCGTGTACTTATAAATGCACATGTATGTATATTATGTATAAGTTGCACGTACTTATGTAAGTGAAAATGTTATTAAAATTGTAAAATTCGGAACTACGGTAAACTGTTTCCACATGGTTTTTAAGGCATCAATAGATTAGTACTACTAATTATGAAGGTATGTAGCGGCTACTTCGTAGTGCAGTAGTAATTGTATGTACGTATTTTGTCAGGGAACTATTTGAAATGTCAACATGTAGTAAATGCTAGTTGTTGGAGAAAAAAATAAGTTTATAATCTTAGTACATGCTTTAGTTCCGACTTTTACATCAATAAACGCAAGTAAGTCTTATCAAAATCGGTTTATTCCCGATGAGTCATACCAAGATTAGTAACACTGAGACTCAAAGGGAAAAAAAGTATCGATGAGTCACAGTATTACTCATTGCCACTTATGTTTTTCCCAATGAGTCACACTCTTACTCATCGGAACTCTGTATTCCCGTTGAGTAACACTGTTACTAAACGAAACTCTGTAATCCCGTTGAATATCAGAAATTAAAGATAACAATTGAAAATATTAAAGTATTGTATATTATAATATACAATACTTTAATATTTTCAATTGTTATCTTTAATATAATTATTTATTATTACAATAATACCTACATTATGATTTTATGGATTACAGAATAGGAAGCAATCTATTAAATTTCGGAAAAACTTGAAATTGTTATTTTCAATAGATTATTAAGTACTTTACATAATAATCATAGAGTAAAATGTGCTGTTAAAATATTTTCAGTAACTTTATTTCTTTATAATTAAGACAATAATAAATCTGTTATATTTTGGTTTATTATGTTACATGTAAGAAATTTATTGATTACATTGCTTCCTATTCTGTAATCCATAAAATCATAATGTAGGTAAATACCTATATTACAATATACAAAACTTTAATAATTTCAATTGTTATCTTTAATTTCTGATACTCAACGGGATTACAGAGTTTCGTTTAGTAACAGTGTTACTCAACGGGAGTACAAAGTGCCGATGAGTAAGAGTGTGACTCATTGGGAAAAACATAAGTTGCAATGAGTAATACTGTGACTCATCGATACCTTTTTTTCCCTTTGAGTCTCAGTGTTACTAATCTTGGTATGACTCATCGGGAATAAACGTCAAAATCATGTTCACGTTCAAACTGGATCTGATTTCGTAAATTCATAATATTATAATGTTGCAAAATTTGAGGTTTTTTTACAGTATTGAGTACAGTACATTCTAACGATTTTTCTTCCTTTGATTTAAGACTTTATGACTACACAGCACAGTTGAGGCTTTTTTTTGTGATAATGTGTTTGTGTAATGCACTAGTTGCTGACAGTACAATGGAGGAGACCTCAAGAATAATACGTGCCTAATGGTGTAATGTCTCCCATAATAAGCACCCCAATTTATCATGTTAGTTATTAAGGATATAATAATATATCAAGCTGACACGGTTATGCTACTATATAAAAAAAACAACATAGACAATGTCTCAATTCTCAATTTCTTTATTTTTTTTTTTATTATTTATTAATTTCTTTATTTATATGTCTTATTTGATAAAGATGTGTAAAGTCCATTTATTCATAATTGTCCTATTATGTTAACAATCTTACCATGTCTTTTTATGATTTTACAAAAATATAAATTAAAATAGACTTTTAAAGAAATTGCTTTCGCGGTTAAAAAATGTTTAACTTTAGAATGCTTAGGTTTGAACTAATATTTGATTTATTTTAACAAAATTCAACAAAAAGTACTGTAAGATTGTTTACATAATAGGACATTGAGAAAAAATGGAGTTTATATTGAATTTTGAGCATAGAGATATTAATTCTGTGCATAGAGTTTATTCATAGTTTCAAAATATTAAAAAACAAAAACGAGCTATCGAAATACCTATATCGATAATCAATATTAGAGTTGGCCAGAGAAGTATAATATGTTCACATCGATGTCTTCTCTGATAACTTGATAAATTCATTCCAAATAAATGCTAAGTTTTCCACGTATTTAATAACTATACTTAAGTGATAGATTTGTATTGAAGTTCCCAGTATTATATAGAAAGAAAGTGATGGCGTGCACAATGTACTTACACTAGACAACCAATCATTCATAGAATCATTATAGAAAACATTAGAATGGTAGATAAGTAAGTTAACTTAGGCTGTGGCCGATATTTGTACAGAACTAGGAACGTACAATATTTTATATAATTTGTTGCCATACACCATCCGAGTTCGATGGTACTAGTGGCAAAGGCGAAAAATAGTGTCATCTTTATGCGTCAGGCTTTTGCTTGCAATTGTTAAGATGATAAGTGTTTGTTGTAGAATGTACTTTGTCGAATAGGTATAGCTTTTTTAATTTCCAAAAGTAATAGCTGAATATCTGGGTCTTTTTTATTACTGATTGACATGATTATTTCTTAAATTTTACTACCTATTTGTAGATAAAATGATAGATAATGCACAATAAATTAATGAATAATGTTAAATGCCTCCATTTATCATATAAGACGATTGTATTATAAAGTTATTCAATGAATTAGATAAAGAAAAGTGAATTGTATATAGTTATTTACACAATCTCAGACCTTTTTTTAAAGGAATTTCTCAAAATGTCAGCAAAACCTTATGGTTTTATTTATTTATATTGGTTTATTTATTTATAAATAGTTATGTGATTGATTGGGTCATGACCCATAACGCAGAAAATATCAAGAATTAAAGATATATATTTATAATTTTTTAAGTGTTAATTTATAACACACAAAGATTTATTTATTACGCATACTTTTAATAATATAAATAAAATACTATTATAAAAATGTTTGACAAAATGCATTTGTTGCAAAGCATGTAGTGAGGGAGATAAGGTGTATTTTATTAATATAAGCACATAAAATACCCGTTGCTTATTTTTTAAAATTCTAAAACCATAATATCCATACGATTTACGTAAGCGCTAACTAAAATATATACATACGTGCAATTTACTAAATGTATAACACAACACCAGTGCTGATTTTGTGTGCATTTTAGCAAAATGCATGGCGTGCCGTGCCGCAGTCCAGATTTTGTTCGTACAACACGCTAGGCGTGTTTTACCGCAGTTAACGTGCAGCAGGTAACAGCAACTTATTGATTCTAGTCTAAATGTGATTTGTCTTGAAAAGTATGACATTATAAGAAATTATCAACCGACTTCCCAAAAAAGGAGGAGGTTATGTGTTTCGATGTATGTATGTTTTTTTCATTATTTTACAACAGAACTATTTATAATGATGTAATGTCCCAATAGTTGTTTTTTATTGTAATACATAATTAATTTGCTTTTATATTGTTACACGATTGTGACACAATAAAATGCTTTAAAAAGTCATATTATTTTTTACTTACAAATAAAGACAGAAGAGTGGAAGACGCCGCCCATATACCTTTTATGCATAAGGAACTCACACAAAATTCGATTTTGAATCTAATTTTGTGTCCAATTTGAATTTTCAATTACATAATGTGCGTCAAGCTGTGCTGTGCTATTATTCGAATTGTGGTACAGGTGGGACCATGGCAAACTTTGGTCCTACCTATACCAATTTTTCTTTGCCTGTACGTACATCTCGCAAACTCCAATATATCTAGACTACTGACCACAACAGAAAACGAAAGCGATGGGGGCCAAATGGTAATGACACCCGCCTGAGGTCGGATAGGACCCAGGTTCAAATCCTATCTGTGTCACATGAGTTTGTAGACCAATCTGACATATGTATGGTAGTTTTCTCATAGACCACCACCTGCTTCCGGTGAAGGAAAACATCGTGAGGAAACCTGCACATTGGCTGACTGTTTAGTTTACTATAGTGTATACGACTACTGCCACTAGATGGCGCTAGTCGTAAGTCATGTCAGATGCCTTTACAGTGCGCCCTCGGATCTTTTTGCACGTAAGTGAGGGCGCCACCTAACGTTTCAAATGTGAAATTTTAATAGCTTAGACTTTTAGTTCCGTTTTCTACTACGTGCAAAAAGATCCTTGTCGCACTGTAGGCTACTTGAATAGAAATCTGACACCAGTGTTATAGTATAAGCGATATAAATCTGGACAAAAGGTCATTGACGTCTCTCTACCAATGTACACCATTTTTTGGAAACGATACTATACAATGTCTTACAAAATTATCGCAAATACGTCTCCTTGCGAATCGCAGTAGGAGGCGGGGTGAGCATAATGACCTTGTCAGACGTCACAAACATTTTTTTAAAGACATTAAAATAAAAACAAACCCAATTGGTATTTATGTATGTGGGGTTGAATATAACGTATGACAGGTTGTGCAAAAGGAACAAAAGTACCTATGTAAGCCTAAGGCGCAGATACGTGACTAAAAAAATATTCAGTATTTTGGAGAATAACTTTTATTGTTACAATAACAACATATTTAAACATATCAGAAACCACGATCATATCTACATAATGTAGATAATAAAACTGTAACTGGTCTGTGTCTGTACTTAGAGATATTTATTTACCTAAGAAAAAAATATGGGGGTCTTTATGCCAATAGAAGCCAGAACAATTTTTGCTCAATCAAACAAAACAACTAATAAACTATTAACATTAACAAAAACAAATAGAGAAACAATAACAATCAATAATTCACAACTAAAAATAACCTGCAAAAGCATATGTGGCCATATGGGCATATTCAACGGAATGAAGTTCGTACGAGACCGCGGTGCCGGGCGGGCGTCGAGCTCGTCAAAACCGTAGACAAAAGAAAGAAAGACACAAGTGTACAAATTCTATCTATGAGTTTCGCTGCTTATATTATTTGTATATACTGTATTTATATATATACTTATGTATTATTTACATATATATTTATTTACCTCTATATAAATATTTATTGTGGTATTCGTATTTCATTATGTATGATATTATTATTTACTTAAGTATATGTACTTAGTAATAATATCTTTATTATGCACCCACCTAAAATTTTCTGTATAACCCAAAGGTTGGCTGGTAGATAATGCTTTAGCATTAAGCTCTACTATTGTACTTTTACTCTGTATTTTTGTACAATAAAGGTTAAATAAATAAATAAAATAACCGCCAAGCCAAAGGTGCCGCACTTCTGACTAGGCGGAGCGAGTCTGACATCACACGAAACATTGCGATTTGCGACAAACCGATATAACTTGATTTTTTACGAATTCAAGGGCCATTTATTTTATTTGCTTTATTAAAAATATTAGGTTCTACAGTTACAGAAGGAATTGAGTAAAAGAAGGCATTTAATATATCATAATAAACTTCGAAACATAATAATAATTAATATTTCCTATAGATTTCGCCGTTATAATACGTGACGTTATACCTCGACTTTATTTTATTTGGAGTTACGCCAGTGTAGCTCAACTACCTTTACGCGCCGGTACTAAGATTTCACGAGGGACGAAAGTTTGCGATACCAATCTATGGTAAGCGATAATTATCGCAAAATAAAAATGTCTTGTTGTAGGTGCCAGGGCAATGACCTTTTATTTTTTCTTACACGATCCAGAGTATAGTAAAAACCATACACACTCTATGAGAAGACCACAACAAATCAGCGAATTCATAGTTTATTGTTTCGTGGATCAGAAACTGAGTTTAATTAGTCCTTTCATAATTGATGGGATGTAAAATAAAGTGCCAACCTCGGATAATAAAATTAGGCAGATATGATGATGGAATATCTAATAAGCAGGTACTTAAACAGGATTTGGTGAATAAAACGCCGGAAATAATTAACTAGTTAAATTAATTTATTACGTATAATAAAAACATTTGTTCCACTACAAAACTATAAATATTGTATATTGGAATGTTATTATAAAGTAAATAACTGTGGAATCATACATAAGCAAAGTGTACGATATATTCAAAGGAGTGTAAGCTTGGAAAGAGAAGTTACGATGCAGAACTGCAAGTATAATAAAACCATTGTTCCACTTTTTAATGAAATTCAGTCCAATCAAAATTTTGAGAACAATTTTTATTTTATTTATTTGGTTACAATGCTTTCTAAAGAGCATCCCTTATTGTATTATATTTACGTGTACTTAAAAATTAGTACCAGCATTAACAATTTTAATATAGAGGCAGCCATAATACCTGCAAACACCTATACCTACAGCAATTCAAGTAGAGCACTCTATATTAATATCTGTTTCCATGACTAAAAAATATTGCTATCGTTTGAGATACAATCACAACCATAGACAGGCGTACATGAAAATAAATATTATTTTAATAAAAAATAAGATTATAATATATATAACTAAGTAGATTCTTAGGCATTGAATTTGAGCGTTAATAATATATTGTTCTTAAAATACCATTTCGCATAATCAAGCATTTCAACCCGTCGACAGTCATCTCGTCAAGTCAGGTGCCAGGTTTAATGTACCGTGTATCATGGCTCGGGTAGGCTCACTTTATGCTCATCATATGCGATATTAAGTAGGGTAATGCTATAAATTTATGATAGGATGTGTGGTATATAAATACATTTTTGACAGGTTTTTTTTTTTTAATTCCCGTAGACACTAGTCTTGAACTCTATTAGTCAGTTTTGTAGGAAGGCCACTAGAAAATGCAATATTAGGGGCACTATTTGAGATAGTAGGCTCTATGGAAAATATTGTAATGGCAAAATGGGAGTAGAATGGCTAGTCAGAATTCTTGGAAGAAAATAATTTTTAAACACTAAATGGCTCATACAGATACAGTATAACGTCTTTACCTCTTAAGGGGTAGACAGAGACAAGAGTCGCGAGACTTGAAGACTACATTTGCCACTCATACAACAAATATGTAAGTTACCTTTGTAATATTCATTATATTAGGTATTAAGTAAGTACTAGTTGTCATGGAAATTCAATTACCTACTTATACTTACCTATTTATAATAGGTATCACAAATAGAGCCTCATTTTTATGCAAATCGTTTACAAAACATTTTTTGTGGACTTTGCCTTAATGTTATGCAAGTCATTGAATGTTATTATAGTGTTTGTGACTGGTGTAAATAAGATCATAGGTTATTACAAGGTTTACTAGTATGAATCAATAAGAAACCAACCAAGTAATATTTTTACAATGTCGAATAAATTAAGAATAAATTAAAAATTCACTAATATATTAATTAAAACCTAAAACCCAGGCATTTTAAAGCAAAAATCATGACATCACATGATACATCTAACATAATTGCCATTATTGTGACTTTTTCTTAGACCCTTTAACTGTTTCCTCTACCTCATTAGCCCATACAAGTGAATTCAACCTCTCACCTACCACAAATAACCCGCAGACAAATGCAAGTGAGAAGACATAAAATGTTATTCTAAGAGGCCAACTTAGTACATTCAGAATTGGGTATACCCAGGCACCTGTGTGAAAGTAGATCACATGAATCCATATCACATAGCACAGCATAAATGAGCACAGTACAGTTAAGGCTGAGTTTCTGGTAGGATACATTCTGAAGGATGTCACAAGTTCTATCAATGAAAACACCACAATATTTGTATGCATGACATGGTTTAACCACCCTGGAAAATATGCATCAATACTTCTGGGTAAAATCAGTTCTCTGTCAACTGCGTATATCCCCCAAAAAGTTGTACCCACAAATATAGAGAGTGGGAATGCCAGAGAACTAAACAGGACATCTTTGATTCGTCTGGTTAGTGGCTTCTGAGATGGCGAGGTCTCATTGGTTCCAATTAGATCATTCAGTAAAGCAACTGCAAAGTATGTTGTTTGTACCAACTGAAAAGAAATATGAAATTGTTATTATTATAAAAATAAGAAATAGTACAGAATTCTGTACTCAATTGTTGATCAATTGATCAAAAGTAATTCTACTGTGATTTTTTATTTTTTTTTGATCTATTTTTTGTTGAGGCTTAAGTCGCGTGATGCGACTATGCCAGCCTCATAGGGAACTTCCGTGTTGACTTATCTTTGGACCATTACAGCTCTCCAAAAGGAGTACAAGAATTTGGCCTCTTGTGATAATGGTGTGCTCAAAATAATGTTGAGCCCACCATTATCCAAAGATATTTCTTTGGATAATGGTGGGCTCAACATTATTTTGAGCATTTAATATCTTTGTTCTTAAGTCCCTATATTGGTCACATTCCAGTAAAATGTGTAGCAAATCTTCGGTTCTATTGCAAAAACAACACAAGTCTGATTGAACTCATTTCACAAGAAAATAAAATTTATTTACTGGAACATGACCTGACCTTATTCGAAACGCCGTAACTAGAAGCTCCCTATTAAGGCTAGCACAATCGAACCAAGGCACTGGGTTGGGAGAGTCTTGGATAGTCCTATACCAAATTCCCTTCGACTCAGAATGGAAGTTAAAGAGTTGTTTCCATCTGTCTAAACAGTATGATCTAAACGTAGGCACATGCTCTGATGCATAGGGTTGACACAAGACTTCCTCCCCTCCCCCAACAGCCGCCTTAGCTGTGATTAAAACAAAAGAATAAAAATGCCAATTTCTTCTTTTCAAATAAGTTGTGTTTTCAATAAACTGTATTTGTGGAATTTACTAGACAGGAGAGCTAACTTTTATCCTTAGCTGAATGTGGCTTTCAACCAACATAGAATATGAAAAAAAAAATTTCCAGATAACATGAAATATGAGTTATATTTCTGTGCTAACAGTGAGTGATGTCATGTACAATGGAACAAAACATGAAATTGTTATTAGAATATCTGTTAAAATTTTTAAGTGTTAAACATGTTGTTTATATGGTGCTACAATAGGTATATAGGCGTTAAATGCTGAATGTGTTGCAAAGCACTTAATTGCAGAATGGCATTGTATCAATTATTCAATCAGTCAATTATTCTTTTTTTTATTATATAAAAAAAATAATAATTTTATTCAAAGACTAGTATTCAAATTAAATTATTATTTTTTTAATGATGGAAGTCAACTTATTCATACGAATGAGGCCTACAGCTACAAAGCCACAATTTTTTTTGGATTCTAGACAACCTATAGCCTTCCTCATTGTGGCATACATGTAACTGGCAGTTCCAGAGATTAGCCCTCTCAAACAGAAAGAATCTTTTAACAAAAATGATACTACACTTCCAAAGTTGTATCCATACTATAATTACTTAATTACTTACATATAAAAACCTTCAAAAGCACCGTAACAAGAAATAAAACTCACCGCATTTAAGTATGTCAAATACTTGAGTTTACCGCCAAATGGGGTAGCTCTGGATGTACTTGGTATATGAACATACATGGCATCATAGTAACAGCCATAACCAAATTGTAACACTCCCAAAAGATGAAATAAGATTGTCTTTATCATGATGATGTCACAATACTTCTTTCCAGTATGACTGAAAGTTAAATAATACTCTTTAAACAATTTTACATTGAAACCCTAACTGTTGAAGTTTATTAGGCACAGCACAGGACTTGAGGACTTTAATATGACAAAACTTATCATTTGTAATAGAAAAGTAAGAATCGTCATAGAAATCTGTATTTGTAGCATTCATGAGCAACTTATTCACTACCAAAATTGCCAAAAACAGCAGAAAAAATTGTAATCACAGCAAAATGTAAGTACCTGTAGACGAGACGGATGGATGATTTCTATTACAATACCTTTGTGCGTAGAGATATGAACCTAATGATTTAACAATTGTAAATCATAATCGTGAGAGAAAATCTATTTGCACACGTTTATTTTACTTAACTTTCTATCTGTTCAGTGATAATGTAATGAACACAGAGGATACGTGCAAGCAAGACTTTGCTCAACGCAAAATTCAATGGAAAATTCGCAATCTTAAAATGACACTGACAAATGCTGTCAGTGTCAGGGTGACAAAATCACAATTTTTTTTATTAAGGTTTTTGGCCATGCATGGGTATTAAAACCATAAAGATATTATACCTATTACCAACGAACTAATATACCATTGAACACTAACAACGCCAAAAAAATGGTTTCACGAAATATGAATGTAGGTGGGCGGGGCGTAAAATAGATACTTCGCCGTGGCGCAGCGAGTTCAACGGTTGTACTTGTACCTAACGCATAAGTGTCAATTGTACGTATCATCGAGTAATTTTAGCAAAAATATGCCATCGTGTGTCGTAAAGTGGTGTAGAAATCACACAGATATGAAGAACCTTCAAACGCCAACCAAGCGGCTGGGTCGTTTGATTGAGCGGTAGCCGGCTGCCGCGGTGTTGACCCCGCCCCGTGACCTTGACGCGCCCAATCGTGTACTAGCTTTTTCTATGAGAATGTGTGAGTGTCTTGTTGTATTTAAGTACATTTGTTTGCGTAAATGGAACCAAGATTTGAGCGTTCGTTGTATGAGATTTACACTTCCATATTTATTTATAATTCAATGACAATGACCAATATTTCTGTTATATTATATACCTATTAAACCTGTTAGTTCCATGGATGAATATTGAATATATTTTTATCTTTATTAAAAATTTACATAGATGACTAACTGTCTTATTCATAAAAATTCGCTATTGAAGCCTTAAAACATCCAATAACTAAAACGCCTGTCAAGCCTTAAAATGCATTTTAAAAAGCTCTATTCATAAACCCATTTTAGACTTACAATAACTATTGGACATTTATTCCACAGATTATCATAAAGAATGAATGAAAATTAGCTCGATTCCAAGGAAAAAATAAGAACTTCATCGAAGTTTGTATTTTTCCCATGCAATAATTCAGCCAGTGTTCTAAAAACCAGAGACAAACTAAATTTAAAAGAAAATGGTGATTGTCTGTCATTCTTGGCGTATCACGAACAGGGTTTCCAACTTGCGGCTCACCCCAAAATAATTAAAAAACCTTATTTACTTCTAGTAAATAAGGTTTTTTAATTATTATAAAATTATATTATATTATTTTTTATTTATAAAAAACCTTATTTACTTCTAGTAAATAAGGTTTTTTAATTATTTTGATATATTTAAAGGGATTTTTTATTTGCTGGCTCTTGATCAGTGTTAGTATCAAATTAAGGGTCAAAATGTACTTGATGAGAATTTTTTATTGATTCATCAGCAATTTGACAATTTAAATATCGCAATATCATTTAAACCACCATAATCATTACCAATTTTCGACATAATTGGGGCCTCATGCAAGTTGATAACCTTTTTTTCATCATCAAGTATTGGGAGGAATAATATTTTCAATTTTTCATACTGTACTTTGGGTTATTTTTTAAAGAAGTGGGCAACTCTTGAAGCATAATAAAAACAAACAAATACGAAAAATTCGTCTGCACCAAGCTTTTTATATGGTTATTAAATTAATTAAAACATATTATGATGGTAGGTAATAAAAGGTACTTGGCATTTTCTGGCCAGAGGACATTTCCAACCGTGAGCTCTGAGAAACGTGCAAGGAAACGCCATGGATCAACCACACACTTCGAAGAGACCCCACTAGGCACGATTTAAATCTTTGCCCTAGGCAAGCTCTCTAGTGGACACCACAGGGCAAGAGGAAAGTTGGTCGACCCAAGCAAACCTGGCGGCGTAGTACCGTTGCGGCGGAAAGACAGTCGGTCTCACCTGGTCGGAAGCGAAGCGCATTGCCAAGGACAGATCCCGATGGAGAAGCACGATTGACGCCGTCTGCCCCACCTGGGGGTCTTAGGACCATAAGTTGTAATATCAACTTGTACAATACTGTTATGGTAGTAATAAAACTAATAAAATGTAATTACTCTTTTATTGTGATTATGTTTGCAAATCAATCCGCACAAAAACACTTGGAAAGTTATTAATTGCACAAAACTGGTTAATAACAGTCCATCTGCTGCTTTTCATTCCACTAGGCATTTTAATATTAGTTTGACCCTGCCTAAACTGCTGGATTAAGCCATGTAAGTCGTGCCAGCATCATCTTGAACCTGAATTGATTTGGTAAATTAGATGCAAGCACAGATGGATGAAACGTTCACATTGTGCTAGTTTACAAAGTTTCCATGTGAACACATGTAGTTCTGCAGGAGTTCCTGCATCCGTAGGATCTTCCTAAAGGTCATCTTCGATCAATTATTTGATGATGAATTGCACTGTTGCCATAAAGTGCATGTGAACGTGCGTTAGTTCAATATCGCGATGATGTGAACCAATCTACGCACTAAGGTTAATTTTCCTTCACTGCTGACCTTTACTGCTTTTTGTGGTTTTTGTATATTGGTTTTGTATGATATTTAAAACGTAGTTTTCGTTGTTTTGTATAGAATTTACAAAATAATGCAAACTATCGAACTCTGATTTTTAATGACGTCGAATTCAATTTGATGGATTGAAATGCCAAATATCTCTCTATTAGATGCTTATAGAAGGGTCCGGCCTACTTTAACTTTATTGAACGCTTATTGGAGATTTTAGCGCTATTGGACGTTTATGAATAACATTTTTTGGCATCCGAATTTTAACAGTTCAATAACGATCTAATAGCGACTCGAATTTTTTTATGAATAAGACATCTAGTATTTAAATAAACTTATTATTAATTTTGCTTATAGAATTCGAACAATAAAAAGACCCTGTCGTTGTAATAAATATTTATTTCTTTTTGCATTTTAAATATTTTAGACAATGGAGAACACAAAAGGGTCAAAATATTACTATGAAATATACCTAAAATTGGAGCGTAGATCATGTACATTACAATAGTTTTTATTTCACTTCAATACATCCAGTATTTCCGAAGTTATAACTACGAGAAGTTTAGGCCCTTTTTTAATTTCCGAAATTAAGCGGCGCTAACGCGATGACGTCACACCTTTGTTCACCGCGCCGCGATCGCTCACAGTCGGCGGGCAGGCGGCTATCAGTATGGTTCGATGACCCTACTAAGTGTGCAGAATGGAAGAAGGTTTTCTTAAAGGTCAATCAGACAATCTGCCAAGAGTGGATAGTTTGATGGTGGCACAATATTTCATAAATAATCAGGATTTTACGGCTGCCGAAATTCGAGGAATAAAGTTAAAAAGGTATATATGTTATAACACCTATTCTTGGGTAGGTATTTGTTCAAACCTAACTGAAAGTACCTACCTACCTATGAGAGTTTCATTTGCTGTTTTTATTATGGGACCGGTAAAAATACAGTACCTACCTAGGTAGGTACTCCAATCAACATTTCGAGGTTGTTGATGATTATTTTGTGTTTATTACCTAGTAGGTATAAACTTAAATAAAATGTTTTACCCATATACAGAATAGAAGTACTAGTAGGTATTTACGTACCTACCTATATATTAGTTTTCTAAGTAGGCAAATACCTACCTGTTAATAGGTATTATGCCTAGATATTTTTGATAAATTTTATCCAATATCCTACCTTTGTTTACATCAACGAATTTTTTAAAATAAAAATACGTTTTTAAGAAATCAGTGCTGATCAAATTGCGGGCCGCATAGGAGAAAGGGCGGTTTCGTCCCATGTGTTGTAACACTTTTTGACTTACACCATAATGAAAGATCAATAAATGTTGCTTTTGCCGTGGTGTAAAAGCTTCAAATATATGACAGAGATAACGTACCTATCCAACGATCAAATATTTTTATAAATCGGTCAACACACATGTTAAGCTTGTATTCTCTTAGTCGCCTTGTTCGACATCCGTGAGAGCACTTGGAATGATCCTATTCTTCTCTGCCGGACACCACACGGCTAGGGTCGTATTTATTAATGTTTCTATTTAATAATAAATATATTTAATAATTTATAAATAATAGTATATATATAGTCTAATGATTCATAATCATCAAAATTACGGAGCCTTTCAGTATGCAATCACTTGTATCTTTATTTATTACGTACCTATTAATAATAAAGTTTCGTCAGGGCTATTAACATAGGTATAGACTAGTGTATACCCATTTAAACGATCGAAAGTAAAGGATAAACTTATTATTAACAAATACTTACTACTTAAACAACATTGCGCTTTAGTTTTAGGCCCTATTGAATCGACTCTTTTTATGGCTGTCATCCACTTTTTCCTCATTTTCGGGTCCTCCGGCACATAAAAAAAGAGTTTATCTGGTGTTTTAACTGTTGAATTGGAACATAAAGGCACAATACAGTTTCTTTTTCCCATTTTACCACAAAGAACTTAATAATTTTAATTTTTACTACACAGCGGCGCGCGAACGGGAGCGTGTCTGGCGAGTGAGCAAAGTTATGACGTCAGCGGCTAGTGAGCGCCCGCCCGCGTTTTTAAAAACCTACAGTCGGAAATACGAACTTTGATCGTAAATATATCAGCCATTTTTTAAGATATGAAAAAAGTAAAAACACCGTTTTTCTCGTAATTTTTTGTAGATTTTTTTGGCATATAAAGTAAAAAACGTTTGTCAGACCCATTTCGTACACTCATACGAAACTTTATATCAAACATAATCATCACAAAATGACAAGTCACTAAACTAAGAAGTCCTAGAAAACGCGGCATTTAAAGGCCCGGAAAATTGAATTGAAAGGATATTTCGTTTCCAAACACCGGCGCTGGGGCGATATTTCTAATGGCTCTTCTCTTCTGCTTAAATGGTCGATCACGCAAACATGCGTGATCGTACACTTGTGTAATAATTACACGAGGCCGATCACCAGCGTTTGCCGCTTGTGTACCTATGTATTTTTCACAAATGCACGATCACGCAAGTTTGCGTGAGCGCCCGCAATCAGCGCAAGTGTACTGGAGCCATAAGAGTCAAGTCGCAAAGTGTGTGCTTTATATCGGGGGTAGCCTCGCGATGGCTTTGGGCGGCTGCAGTCGACGCAAGTGTACTGGAACCATAAGAATCGCAAACAAAGTGTGTGCTTTATATCGGTGGTAGCCTCGCGAAGGCTTTGGGCGGCTGCAGTCGACGCAAGTGTACTGGAGCCATAAGAACCGCAAACAAAGTGTGTGCTTTATATCGGGGGTAGCCTCGCGAAGGCTTTAGGCGGCTGCAGTCGACGCAAGTGTACTAGAGCCATAAGAACCGCAAACAAAGTGTGTGCTTTATATCGGGGGTAGCCTCGCGAAGGCTTTGGGCGGCTGCAGTCGACGCAAGTGTACTGGAGCCATAAGAATCGCAAACAAAGTATGTGCTTTATATCGGGGGTAGCCTCGCGAAGGCTTCGGGCGCGGCGTCTGGCGGCGGCGCGGTGAAGGCTGGCGGCGCGCGGCGCGCGTACTTCGGCGGCGCGCGCGGCAACGCGGGCAGCGCCGCGCCGCGCACCAGCCGGTGCAGCGCCGCGTTGCGCTCACGCAACAACGATACTTCCGCGTGCAGGCGTGACCGTTCTGCAAATAATGGAAGTATGTAAACTCCATTTATTCTTACCAGTCCTATCATGTAAACAATCTTCACAGTACTTTTTGTTGAATTTTGTTGAAAATAAATCAAATATTAGTTCAAACCTAAACATTCTGAAGTAAACCATTTATTAACCACGAGAGTAATTTCCTAAAAAGTCTATTTTAATTTATACTGTTGTAAAATCATAAAAAGACATGGTAAGATTGCTTACATGATAGGACTGGTAAGAATAAATGGAGTTTACCTAATCTTATTTAAAAATAAATAAATAATAATAACATTAATTAGCTACCGAATTAACTTCTGCTAGATGTGAAAACTTTTAAGTTGTTAGTATTGTTGTTACATTGTTTTTAATGATAAAGTAGTTTTCCAAATAAATAAAATAATGGAATATATTATAATCTTATTTAAAAAAAACCTTAATTAGCTACCAAATCAATTAAGGAACGAACCAACAATAACCCGAATTAATTAACATTAATAATTTGGCTGATCGAGTCCAGAAAACTCCTTTGGGCGTTGTTAACGTCGCATGGTATATGCATAGACATGGCCCTGTGTTTTTGTCACTTTTAGGACTGAATGAGAAGAATTTAGTTCCCAATGCTTGTGCTACTTCTAAGTATAACCACAGAATTAATATTAGTACTACGTACAGAAAGGAAACTCCCTGCCCCTCCCGCAATATGGCACCCCCCCGCTCCTTCCGCACTTCTCCCCCGTTCTTGTGTAACTGTGGGACGTTCGACTATGAAAACGCACACATTGACGTGTTACTGACGTGTTCTCGGATATACTGTTTCATTTGTAGTAGTATTAGGCATATTTGACGCGCCGTTTCTATGAAGCGTCCGCCCTGTGGTAAGTATAACAGCGATTTGTCAGATGAACGTGGAGATACATTTTCTTTCTTCTTATTTAAATGAATGCTCTTTCTTCCTCAGCAATGGTAGGCGGATATCATTAAGCGAGTAATAATACCTACCTAAGTAATTAAGTCTTCTGAACAAAGAAGATTTGCAAGTAATTTATATTTAACGGCATTTAATTCGCGGGAAAATTATAATTACTTACCTTGCAAAATAGTCAAATAGTTGTTCATTCCGCCTAACAATCCATCCCAAAAGTGATCTTTCTCGGCAGGGAAGGCATTCTTCCAGTTGCTCCAATACAGCTCAATTTCCGATGAGGTCAGCGATCGTGACGGTGAATCGAAGTTTGGCGGCTTTACACTGTCCCTAAAGCAGCAAGCAAATCATAATTAATACTTGAAACTAATCTACATGTCTGTAACAATAATTATTTAGTTTTGATGACGCGCAATCAGTATGAAAAATTTATAACATTAGAACAACAAGTAAATAGAGATGATTTCCTTGGCTTCAACTGCCAGAAAAAACTGATGAAAAGAAGTTTTTAAGTCTTATACACTTCTATTTTTCTGTATATATTTTAACGATAAGACGTTAAATTAATTAATATTGAAATAAATTACATTTTACGCTTACATTATATCATTTAGTTTTTTCTTTTCCGGTGGCACGAACACTTCTATGAATTCGCCCAATGCCGTCAACACTTGCATGGGTTCAATCTCCAGATTGTGACCCACTGAAATTATTATCAAGATGAAATGCTAGCTAGATTTATCAACCACTACAAATACCTAGCAAGCGAACAATAAATAGATATAGATAGATAGATAGAGATAGATTATAATTTTTTTTTATGATTTTGTACCTATTATATAGGAAAACGAGCTTTTGCCCGCATCTATTTCCCACGGGAACAGTGTTTTTTCCCGGGAAGAAAGGTATCCTATGTCCTTCCCAGTACTTATAACTATACGAAATTTAAGAAATATTGATTCAGTTTAATAAATCGTGAAGAGGACATATAAAAAGAACGCTGGAAGAGAGAGAAGGGAGTGAAATTTGCTCATGGGTACGACTGACGACAACGGCGGATCCAGGATTTTTTTTGGGGAGGGCACAAGTGGTGGACTATGAATGTTTGGGGGGGAGGGGGTGCAACAAATCGACATTCGTCCTGCCTAGCGATGTGCCGTCGGGAAATTTCCTGTTCCCGAACATTACTTCCCTTGATAATTTCCGAAAATTCTCATAATTTTCATTTCTCGGGTGTTTAGGAAAATTTCCCGTTATTTCCGTAAAATTTCCAAAAAACTCCGCTGTGCATCTTAACCGACTGCGTTCATTTTACATGACGCGACCTACAAACTCGCTCTTTCGCATTTATAATAGTTAGGATAATGCTCGAAGAAAAAAGAACACCCTATACTCAGACCGTATATTTTTGTCTAAACCACTTACAAGCACATAGGAACGGATTGGTCGGCTTAGCGGCGGCCTTGTACTCCGGCTGCGAGGACACCGTGACGCCGCGCGTGCCGCGCCGCCCCGACGCCGGCACCGGCGACTCCGACAGCGACCCCTGCAGCATCAGCGGGGCTGGGGATATACTGCTGCATTAGTGGGGCTGGGGATATACTGCTGCATTAGTGGGGCTGGGAATATACTGCTGCATTAGTGGGGCTGGGAATATACTGCAGCATTAGTGGGGCTGGGGATATACTGCAGCATTAGTTGGGCTGGGAATACACTGCAGCATTAGTGGGGCTGGGAATATACTGCAGCATTAGTGGGACTGGGAATAAACTGCAGCATTAGTGGGGCTGGGAATACACTGCAGCATCAGCGGGGATGGGAATTGAAATGAGTTTATTTAAATAGGCTAAAAAATAGCACTTTTAAAGGCCGGCAACTCTTGTGATACCTGGTGTTCCAGTAGTCCATGGGCAGCGGTGATCGCTTACCATCAGGTGACCCGCTTGCTCGTATTAGCATTAGTTGGGCTGGGAATACACTGCAGCATTAGTGGGGCTGGGAATACACTGCAGCATTAGTGGGGCTGGGAATAAACTGCAGCATGCGTGGGGCTGGGAATAAACTGCAGCATTAGTGGGGCTGGGAATATACTGCAGCATTAGTGGGGCTGGGAATATACTGCAGCATTAGTGGGGCTGGGAATATACTGCAGCATTAGTGGGGCTGGGAATATACTGCAGCATTAGTGGGGCTGGGAATAAACTGCAGCATTAGTGGGGCTGGGAATATACTGCAGCATTAGTGGGGCTGGGAATATACTGCAGCATCAGCGGGGCTGGGAATGAAAATTATTTGATATAAGTAGGCTGAAAAATAACACTTTTAAAGGCCGGCAACACTCTTGTGATACCCCTGATATTCCAGTAGTCCATGTGCAGCGGTGATCGCTTACCATCAGATGACCCGCTTGCTCGTATGCCGCCCTATGTTATAAAAAAAAATCGTCTTATTATTGTTTTTTTATGTTCACCTCTTTCCGTTCACTTAGGTTGCCTGGAAGAGATTGCATTTGCGATAAGGCCGCCTATTGTACATATTTTACCTATTATAAGTCTCAATTTGTATCCTTTACGTGTTTTGGTGCAATAAAGCATTTTTACTTACTTACTTTTTTTAGTTAGTTGACGTCATAAAATTATTAAAAACTAATACCGCATCATTAGTGGGGCTGGGAACAAACTGCAGCATTAGTGGGGCTGGGAATAAACTGCAGCATTAGTGGGGCTGGGAATAAACTGCAACATTAGTGGGGCTGGAAAGTAATCGGGTAAACACAGTGACAATTTTGCTTTCTACTTGTGTGTCTGGAAGTATTAGAGATATTTGTTCTGATCTATCACGACGTACCTAGTTATATTTGCTAGACCTTATCTTTCGAAGCAAGAAAGGTCTGCTACGTTATGTGGCTAGGTACATTAGCAGCTACATTATGCGGAAACCAACCAAAGTAATTTTTCGCGTTGTCCTCTCAATGTTAGCCCACTATTATATTGGGTCTGATCTCCTTGTTGGCTTTCGTTGTTTGTTGTTAACAAGGAGAATATTCAGCTTGTGAAGGTAAATGTTACTGTTTACCCTGGTGTCAGACACATCTGGCGACAAAATATTTTATAGTGAAAAAAAATGGCGTCCACCTCACCTTGCTTATCGTCAAATTTCTGAATGATTTCATCAACTTCTGACACCAGCAATTGGTCCTCAGGGGACAATTCATGGCTCCTGGATAAACAATGAATATTGTTAAGAAACAAGCCACGTTGGCGTCTCATAATATTATGAGAAAACTATAGTTCATCATTAAGTACAAGTAGGTAATAGATATTTTTATTCTGGGGAAGCAAACCACTGTATTTAGTTAAAGTAATAACAATTGAAAAAATAGGATGGTGAATTGAAAGCTCGTATGTATATCCTAAATACATCCTTCTAACACTTATTATAAATGCGAAAGAATGACTGGACGGGATTTTAATGAAAGGTACATGGATAGAAAAATACCGGGAATAGAACATTAGGTAATTTATCCCAATATGGGAATATTGGAAGCGAAGTCCCGGGGCGCGGCTAGTCTAATATACATATGAAAAATTAAAAGTTCTTACTTAAAGCCCACATGTGTAGATCTTTGGGTGCTCGCAGACATGCTCCTGGCCAGACTGATGCGAGGCCTGAGGGATGCTGAGGAGAGGACATTCTTTTTATATTAGGACGGCGTTAAATGAAAAGGATCCAACCCACAACTTGTCACTTTCAATTTTATTTTTTTGTGTGAGTTGGAGATAGATCCTTTTTGTTTTATGGCCGTCTATTTAGACTGTTTTAGCTAAAAAACCGTCAAAATCTTTCAAAAATCTGGCAATCAAACAAATAACCAACATTATTGTGCAAGTAAAATCAATAACAAATAGTTTTGTTTTAAGGGCAAGTCAATCGAGAGAGAGGGCTTTAAACTGGAGATTCCTCCACTCATAGGCGATGGGCTAGCAACCTGTCACTATACCTGATCTCCATTCCATCAGAGAGCCCACTATTCAGCTAAGCGTGGCCTTCGAGTCTCACGACTCTTGGCTCTGTCTACCCCGTATGAAGACGTGATTCTATGTATGTATGCAAAATCAATAACAAATAGTTTGGTTTTAAGGGCAAAGGAAGGATTGTGAATCGGAAAATTTTTGTGAATAATCGTCAACCATATCCAGCTATTTAGCCGTGAAAGCATAGCAGACAGACAGACCTTAAGTTAGTATGGATTTAATAAAAAGGATCTTACGTCTGCCTTTAGACGCAACACTGTGACGGGCATCCTCGTGGGAAAAGTCCGAATCTTCAATCATATCGGGAGCTTGGTCCGTCCCAATGCAAATGGGGCAAAACGCGTACGTCAAAAACGTCTTGCACAACAACTCCACATCTTCTTCCGCTTGTATTTCTAAAGCCTACATGGTAATAGTTAATTAAAAATAATAAAAAGAATACGTCTGCTTATTCTATGTTTTTCGGGATAACATAATATGCATCAAATCGGTTAATATGACTATCATGAGCCCGCGTGACCTTGTTTTCGTGGAAATATCGGGAAATCCTCTCTTAGTGCTCCCCTAAACTCTCTAAGGAACCTACATAACAAATTTCAGCTTTCTACGCCCAGTATTTTTGCGCTGTCTGTCAGTCACTTAGTAACGAAATAATTTTATATGTATATGATGGTGGAATAAAAAAGACGTGTAGTGTAGTATTCAGGTATGTGTTACATAATGTAAGTAGGTAACGTACATTCCTCTCTTATGAAGTGCGTTACAAGGCTAATTTATGCTCATCATGTGTTTAATAATAGGCCGAAGCCCCAATCGGAAAAGCTATGATTTTGAACCCACTAAGAACAAAAAATTCAGCGGATACGCGCACGTTGCCTTTGCAAAATTTATTTAAAATTTATATATTCGAAAAATCGACAAAAAGACTTACCATGAAGATTGAGTCTAAAGTACATAGATTTCTAGATGTTAGCTGATATTTTGCAATGAGCTTCAATAATCGATCTTCTACCAAGAATCCTGTGTTGTCCGCTACCAGTTGAAGTATATGGCGAACCTAAAACAGAGAAAAATCCAACTCAGATTAATTAAAACTACAGTTTTAGCAGCCCTCGTTTGCAATGTTTTATTTACTTATCAGTCATCCCAACTAATATTAAAGTGAAAGTGAGTTTGTTTGTTTGTTATCTCTTCACGCTTTATCTACTGAATCAATCTTTCTGAAATTTCGCATACACATAGTTAAAAGTACCGAGAAGGACATAGGGTACCTTTCATCCCGGGAAAAAGCACTGTTCTTGTGGAAAAGTCACGCGGGCGAATCCGCGGGCAAAAGCTAGTAAAAAATAATTTTATGGGTAAGTATAATTATTTTGTGCTTCGGAAGGCATTTTAAAGTCGTTGGTCCCGACTGTATTGCCCGCGTGTCATATCCCATCCTCCTTTCATCCATAAGGAAGACCAGTGCCCCATTTGGGACATTATGATGATGAATTAAGGCCTTTGTCCAGCAGTGGACTTCTTTTGGCTGAGAGAGAGAGAGAGAGATGATGAATTAAACTTGCCAATTTATCTCTGGCTTCCTTATTATCTTTATCGCAACCGACTTCGACTGCAGCCACAGCTTTGGCGGCCTGAGCCATTTCACGTTCTGTAAACCGAAAACTTCTATTAGCCATTATGATTAAGATTTCATAACATAGATCGATTATTTTATAAATCTGAATCGACAGCTAAGAAATACCTTGGTAATTGGTTACCTACGTATTTCATTGGTTTTACATCTGTGGTAAAAAGTTAGAAGGTGCAGCAATTTTTAATTTACCAGTATTTAATTTTTTAAACACTGATAATTTCTATTCACACTTCTGCAACATTCTGTTCCATCTGCCTTTTTATATACCAAATATCTAAGTAATTAAACTACTACCTATACTTATAGGGTAAATAACCAAAAATGTAGGTACAGCATTCGGCACGAAACAAGACTGCGCAGAAACGAAAAATAGATGTCCTTGGAGGTGCGGTTTGCGGAGGGAAACGGGAATGAATGTAGCGTGCACCCGCGCTTCCCCGCGCATTCCCCCCGCGAGTCTTACATGCGCAGTCGACGCCATATTGGGTCTTTTTTCTGCCGATACCACAGGGCGGGCGCTTCATAGAAACGGCGCGTCAAATATACCTACTACTACTACAAATGAAACTGTATATCCGTAAACACGTCAGTACCACGTCAATGTGTGCGTTTTCATAGTCATAACGTCCCACAACTCCACAAGAACGGGGGAGAAGTGCGGGAGGTGCGGGGGGGCAGGGAGTTTCCTTTCTGTACGTAGTGCTTATATTAATTCTGTGGCAAAGGCCTCTCTCTCCTTCTTCCAAGACTCCATCTAAGGCTATATCGCACCTTTTATCAAATTTAATTGTTCAATTCGTCGCATCAGCGCATCCGTGGTCGACCCGGCCGCCAAATATGAATGTAAATACATAAATGAAAAAGTGAATTTTTCACATACCATACTTAGCAAGAGGGCTCTTGGGGGGAGCGGGCGGCGGGGGCGGTGGCGGTTCTGACAGAATGTGCGCGTGCAGCGCCACCTCGGCCTGCCGCAGCTCTTTGCTGAGCTGCGCACACTTCGCCGCGGACATGCGCCACACCTGTGTATGGCCACACACATTTATTTGATACTAGCTTTTGCCCGCACGAATTTCCCACGGGAAAAATGCTTTTTCCCGGGATGAAAGGTACCTTATGTCCTTCTCCGTACTTTTGACTATGTGTATGCTAAATTTCAGGAAGATTGGTTCAGTAGATAAAGCGTGAAGAGTTACCTATCAAACAAACCCACTTTCGCATTTATAATATTAGTTTGGATTAGGATTTAGCAATAGGGCACTTGGGGGGAGCGGGCGGCGGGGGCGGCGGCGGTTCAGACAGAATGTGCGCGTGCAGCGCCACCTCGGCCTGCCGCAGCTCTTTGCTGAGCTGCGCACACTTCGCCGCGGACATGCGCCACACCTATGTATGGCCACACACATTTATCTGATACTAGCTTTTGCCTGCACGAATTTCCCACGGGAAAAATGCTTTTTCCCGGGATGAAAGGTACCTTATGTCCTTCTCCGTACTTTTGACTATGTGTATGCTAAATTTCAGGAAGATTGGTTCAGTAGATAAAGCGTGAAGAGTTACCTATCAAACAAACCCACTTTCGCATTTATAATATTAGTTTGGATTAGGATTTAGCAATAGGGCACTTGGGGGGAGCGGGCGGCGGGGGCGGCGGCGGTTCAGACAGAATGTGCGCGTGCAGCGCCACCTCGGCCTGTCGCAACTCTCTGCTGAGCTGCGCACACTTCGCCGCGGACATGCGCCACACCTGTGTATGGCCACACACATTTATCTGATACTAGCTTTTGCCTGCACGAATTTCCCACGGGAACAAGTCTTTTTCCCGGGATAAAAAGTAGCCTATGTCCTTCTCCGTACTTTTGACTATGTGTATGCTAAATTTCAGGAAGATTGGTTCAGTAGATAAAGCGTGAAGAGTTACCTATCAAACAAACCCACTTTCGCATTTATAATATTAGTTTGGATTAGGATTTAGCAATAGGGCACTTGGGGGGAGCGGGCGGCGGGGACGGCGGCGGTTCAGACAGAATGTGCGCGTGCAGCGCCACCTCGGCCTGTCGCAGCTCGCCGCTGAGCTGCGCACACTTCGCCGCGGACATGCGCCACACCTGTGTATGGCCACACACATTTATCTGATACTAGCTTTTGCCTGCACGAATTTCCCACGGGAACAGTTCTTTTTCCCGGGATAAAAAGTACCCTATGTCCTTCTCAGTACATCTTACTATGTGTATGTGAAATTTCAGGAAGATTGGTTCAGTAGATAAAGCGTGAAGAGTTACCTATCAAACAAACCCACTTTCGCATTTATAATATTAGTTTGGATTAGGATTTAGCAATAGGGCACTTGGGGGGAGCGGGCGGCGGGGGCGGCGGCGGTTCAGACAGAATGTGCGCGTGCAGCGCCACCTCGGCCTGCCGCAGCTCTTTGCTGAGCTGCGCACACTTCGCCGCGGACATGCGCCACACCTGTGTATGGCCACACACATTTATCTGATACTAGCTTTTGCCTGCACGAATTTCCCACGGGAAAAATGCTTTTTCCCGGGATGAAAGGTACCGTATGTCCTTCTCCGTACTTTTGACTATGTGTATGCTAAATTTCAGGAATATTGGTTCAGTAGATAAAGCGTGAAGAGTTACAAACAAACCCACTTTCGCATTTATAATATTAGTTAGGATTAGGATTTAGAAATATTGCTCTTGGGGGGAGCGGGGGCGGGGGCGGGGGCGGCGGCGGTTCAGACAGAATGTGCGCGTGCAGCGCCACCTCGGCCTGCCGCAGCTCTTTGCTGAGCTGCGCACACTTCGCCGCGGACATGCGCCACACCTGTGTATGGCCACACACATTTATTTGATACTAGCTTTTGCCCGCACGAATTTCCCACGGGAATAATGCTTTTTCCCGGGATGAAAGGTACCCTATGTCCTTCTCCGTACTTTTGACTACGTGTATGCTTAATTTCAGGATTGGTTCAGTAGATAAAGCGTGAAGAGTTACCTATCAAACAAACCCACTTTCGCATTTATAATATTAGTTTGGATTAGGATTTAGCAATAGGGCACTTGGGGGGAGCGGGCGGCGGGGACGGCGGCGGTTCAGACAGAATGTGCGCGTGCAGCGCCACCTCGGCCTGTCGCAGCTCTTTGCTGAGCTGCGCACACTTCGCCGCGGACATGCGCCACACTTGTGTATGGCCACACACATTTATCTGATACTAGCTTTTGCCTGCACGAATTTCCCACGGGAAAAATGGTTTTTCCCGGGATGAAAAGTACCCTATGTCCTTCTCAGTACTTCTGACTATGTGTATGCGAAATTTCAGGAAGATTGGTTCAGTAGATAAAGCGTGAAGAAAACAAACACACTTTCGCATTTATAATATTAGTTAGGATTAGGATTTAGAAATATTGCTCTTGGGGGGAACGGGGGCGGGGGCGGCGGCGGTTCAGACAGAATGTGCGCGTGCAGCGCCACCTCGGCCTGCCGCAGCTCTTTGCTGAGCTGCGCACACTTCGCCGCGGACATGCGCCACACCTGTGTATGGCCACACACATTTATTTGATACTAGCTTTTGCCTGCACGAATTTCCCACGGGAAAAATGCTTTTTCCCGGGATGAAAAGTACCCTATGTCCTTCTCCGTACTTTTGACTATGTGTATGCTAAATTTCAGGAAGAATGGTTAAGTAGATAAAGCGTGAAGAGTTAACAAACAAACCCACTTTCGCATTTATAATATTAGTTAGGATTAGGATTTAGAAATATTGCTCTTGGGGGGAGCGGGGGCGGGGGCGGCGGCGGTTCAGACAGAATGTGCGCGTGCAGCGCCACCTCGGCCTGCCGCAGCTCTTTGCTGAGCTGCGCACACTTCGCCGCGGACATGCGCCACACCTGTGTATGGCCACACACATTTATCTGATACTAGCTTTTGCCCGCACGAATTTCCCACGGGAATAAGGCTTTTTCCCGGGATGAAAGGTACCCTATGTCCTTCTCCGTACTTTTGACTACGTGTATGCTTAATTTCAGGATTGGTTCAGTAGATAAAGCGTGAAGAGTTACTATTAGAGCATGAAGGTATTAACATGTCAACTGTGTCGATGATTTATTGTAGAAAAATAAATATGACTTGAGTGTCACCTTTCAGCTTATCCTGGTGTTTTTATTCCTGTTTTTATTTTTATATCCGATCTTCCATCAGGGTCGGAAACGGTGTTTATGAGACAGCCAAAAGGTTTCGAAGAGAAAGGGAAAGAGCATTACGTATGTCAACTCAAAAAATCTTTATATGGCCTCAAACAAGCGCCAAAGGAATGGAATAAAAAATTAGATACAGTGTTGAAGAGTTTACGATTCAAAGCTCTAGAGAGTGAGCCTTGCGTATACGTAAGAAGCAGTCAACACAGGCTAATAATTTTAGCGGTCTATGTAGACGACATACTAATTTTTTGGAACAATAAAACGGAGATGAGTTGTCTCAAAAAGGAGCTCATGGAAACTTTTGAAATGAGAGATTTTGGGAAGGCGGATTTATTTCTAGGAATGAAGATTAGACAGTCAAAAGATGGCATTAGCTTAAACCAAGGAGGGTATGTTGAAAAAATACTTTCTCGTTTCAACATGGTAGACTGTAAACCTGTGGCCACACCTTTGGTACCTGGTCAGAGGTTGACCAAACCAGATACACCTAATTACGAACCTCCTTCAAATTTAAAATATCAGGAGTTAATTGGTGCACTGATGTATCTGGCAGTTTGTACGAGGCCCGATATTGCCTTTGCCACTAGCTATCTCAGTCAATTTAACTGCTGTTATAGTGAAGAACATTGGCAAGCGGCTAAAAGAGTGGTGCGGTACTTAAAAGGCACTAAGTATTTAGGTTTACATTTTAAGAAGAATGGGGACAAGCTTGTGGCCTATGTCGATGCTGATCACGGAGGCGATCAGACTGATCGGAGATCATACTCTGGTTTTATTTTCAAGTATGGAACATCATCAATCATACACTGGGAAAGCAAAAAACAGACGGTTGTGGCACTTTCTAGTGCAGAAGCGGAATATATTAGCTTATCGAATGCAGCAAGAGAAGCTGTTTTTCAAAGAAGACTGGTGAGTGAATTGACTAACACATTGCAAACTATAACTATGTTTTGTGATAGTCAGTCTGCGATGGCCATAGCAGAAAGCCCATCTGGTGTTTTTCATAAACGCACTAAACACATTGACGTAAAATTACATTTTATTCAGTCGCAGTTGCAAGAGAAGGTCATTGTGCTCCGATATCTGGAGACCAGTCATATGTTGGCTGATGTAATGACCAAACCCTTGTCTCGAGGAAAGTTTGAATTTTGTGTAAATGCTTTGAATGTGAAGTAATGTGTCAGAGTGTGTGTTTATAGGGATGACGTATGTATTATGTGCGTAAGTGATGGATGCTATGGTTTTATGTTGGGTCAGTGATTGGCCAGAGGGCCAGTAAGTTTTTTTTTTTTTTGGGTCAGAGGACCAGTAGTTCATTCAGGGTTGCCATGTTAAGGAGGAGTATTAGAGCATGAAGGTATTTAACATGTCAACTGTGTCGATGATTTATTGTAGAAATATATATATGACTTTCAGTCACCTTTCAGCTTATCCTGGTGTTTTTATTCCTGTTTTTATTTTTATATCCGATCTTCCATCAGTTACCTATCAAACAAACTCACTTTCGCTTTTATAATATTAGTTAGGATTAGGATTTAGAAATATTGCTCTTGGGGGAGCGGGGGCGGGGGCGGCGGCGGTTCAGACAGAATGTGCGCGTGCAGCGCCACCTCGGCCTGCCGCAGCTCTTTGCTGAGCTGCGCACACTTCGCCGCGGACATGCGCCACACCTGTGTATGGCCACACACATTTATTTGATACTAGCTTTTGCCTGCACGAATTTCCCACGGGAATAATGCTTTTTCCCGGGATGAAAGGTACCCTATGTCCTTCTCCGTACTTTTGACTACGTGTATGCTTAATTTCAGGATTGGTTCAGTAGATAAAGCGTGAAGAGTTACCTATCAAACAAACCCACTTTCGCATTTATAATATTAGTTTGGGTTAGGATTTAGCAATATTGCTCTTGGGGGAGCGGGGGCGGGGGCGGGGGCGGTTCAGACAGAATGTGCGCGTGCAGCGCCACCTCGGCCTGCCGCAGCTCTTTGCTGAGCTGCGCACACTTCGCCGCGGACATGCGCCACACCTGTGTATGGCCACACACATTTATTTGATACTAGCTTTTGCCCGCATGAATTTCCCACGGGAATAATGCTTTTTCCCGGGATGAAAGGTACCCTATGTCCTTCTCCGTACTTTTGACTATGTGTATGCTAAATTTCAGGAAGATTGGTTCAGTAGATAAAGCGTGAAGAGTTACCTATCAAACAAACCCACTTTCGCATTTATAATATTAGTTTGGATTAGGATTTAGAAATATTGCTCTTGGGGGGAGCGGGGGCGGGGGCGGCGGCGGTTCAGACAGAATGTGCGCGTGCAGCGCCACCTCGGCCTGTCGCAGCTCTTTGCTGAGCTGCGCACACTTCGCCGCGGACATGCGCCACACCTGTGTATGGCCACACACATTTATTTGATACTAGCTTTTGCCCGCATGAATTTCCCACGTGTTCTATGTCCTTCTCCGTTCTTCTGACTATGTGTATGGAAGATTGGTTCAGTAGATAAAGCGTGAAGAGGTACCTACCAAACAAACTCACTTTCGCATTTATAATATTAGTTAGGATTAGGATTTAGCAAGAGGACTCTTGGGGGGAGCGGGGGGCGGGGGCAGCGGCGGCTCCGACAGAGGTTCGAGTGTCCGTTCTAAAGAAACGGAAACTTTATTATCTGTAATATTGTTGTGTATCTGTTGGTATGTGGGGCTCGAACCTACTAAAAACACTCCGATGCACTCTCTGCACTATATATCCGGGGTAATGAAATGCCCCTTCACTCTTCTGCAACGCAACATACTGGTCGTCTCATCAGATATAGCCATTCCGACTTTTCTGCAGGTCTCATGTAATACTTGGCTGAACTGTTCACGTGCGAGAAGTGCTCGGACTTCTTCTCCAGATCGTCCATGGTCTACATCAGCTTCAGGATCTCAGCGTCCACCCAATATTTTCTAATAGTTTTCTGTATTTTTTAGGTCGTATTCTAAGGGAACCAAAAAACACCAAAAATGTCAAACTTTATAAAAATGAATCTCACAGAAGATATTACCTGTCCTTCACCAACATAGGCTAATATCTGACATCCCGCTTCCTCAGCTCTAAGGAAAATTTAAAAAAAAAACTAACTCTATGGTCTCATGTGATACCTGGCTGAACTTGTAGTTGTTCACATGCGAGAAGTGCTCAGACTTCTTCTCCAGATCGTCCATGGTCTGCATCAGTTTCAGGATCTCAGCGTCCGCGCGTATCTCCTCCAGAGCGCCGTCCTCGGCCGCCTTGCGGATCTTCGAGCGCAACGAGTTCGCCACGTCCGACATTTTGTTTAGCTTGCGCTTTTGTTGCGACCTCACGAAAACGTTTTCCTCTTCGCGCTTTTTTAGCACCTATTAAAAAAATATATAAAGTAAGTATACCTATGATATAATTTGTATAAAATTACGACCAATTTAATACTACTAGGGTATTAATAATCTGTGCCTAAGTCGATTTGCTCATGACTGAGGGTCGTGGTCATTATATGGAATGAAACACACACAACGACTATTTGGCAATGTTAATGGAGTGGTTTGCCATTGCCTCCATTTCACACACTAGCATCATCAACCAGAGTGCAGGTTTCCTCACGATGTTTTTCTTCACTGGAAGCAAGTGGTGGTCGATGAAAAGTACCATACATGAATCAGATTGAAAAACAAACTCATATACACGGGCAGGATTTAAACCTGGGACCTTTGCAGCAACAGGCGAGCGCCCTACCACTCAGCCACCACGGCTTCAAAAGGGACTTATAACTAAAAAACTTACTTATGCCTAAAATCGTAGAATAACTACGCACCTGATAATTATAGCCGATTTTCTCGGTGTTGATGATACACGTCGCCTTTAGTTTCTCCAGCTCCTTCTGCAGCTCTTGCGTCAACGTCTCGAGTTCTATCTTCGCCTCACGATACTTCTCGTGGTGGTCCCACATGATAGCTTCCACTTCTTGTTTGTGTTCTTCCAACTATAAACGAATTGATTGTTGATTTTTAATATGAACATGTTACCTAATCTACAATTCAGAGTAACAGTAAGTAATTTGATAGCATAGGTACTTAGTTAAAAAACATAGTGGGATACGTAACTATACACCATGCGCGCGACATTTTTCCCCATGTCCGTTGCTTGCAGAGCGCCTCCCACTACCCGCTGAATATGTGTGGTCTAAAGTCCATTTATTCATAATTATCCTATTATGTAGACAATCTTACCATGTCTTTTTATGATTTTACAAGAATATAAATTAAAATAGACTTTTATTAGGAAATTACTTTCGTGGTTAATAAATGTTTTACTTTGGAATGTTTAGGTTTGAACTAATATTCGATTTATTTTCAACAAAAAGTACTGTGAAGATTGTTTACATAATAGGACAATTATGAATAAATAGACCATACATTATGGCGTCGTGCTCGAAGTTGGTAAATATCATCATTAATATTATAAATGCGAAAGTGAGTTTATTTGACAATTCTTCACGATTTATCTACTGAACTTATCTTCCTGAAATTTCGCATACACATAGTCAGAAGTACAGAGTAGGACATAGGGTACCTTTCATCCCGGGAAAAAGAACTGTTCCAGTGGAAATTCACGCAATTCACGAAAAGCTAGTTTACAAAACATACTTGGTTAAACTTATACTCCATATGCGCCACTTCCTCCCTGTCTCTTTGCTTGTAGAGCGCCTCCCAGCGCTTGTTGTTGTGGTCCACCATCGCGTCGCGCTCTAGGTTGATGGCGTGCTCTATGAGGCTCAGCTGCTTCTCGTACGAACGCTGCATTATCGTCACTTGCTTCTCTATCCTCTCCGATAACTCTTTGATGTCTTGGTCCTGGAGACAATTCAGTATTTATTGTGACGCGGAGTGGGGCACGTAGCTAAGTAGTACTGTTTTTTTTATTTATTTAACTTTAAACAATTGTGAGCATATCAATGTGCATGCCGTGTTCGCTCCTAGAAGGCTGACAACTTGATTGATCTGTAATGAATTTCTATGAACATGTGTGTTGCACAACCAGTTGGCGAACTTAATAAATAGGTAAAAAATTCTGTGCCGTAACCCTGATGGAGCCGCAAAGGCGCTGACGATCGGCGGCGCTACTGTGGAGCGTGTGAAACACACGGTCAGTCAAATAATTTTATTAAAACTTGGCCCTTCTAAGGCACTTTTTCATGTCAACTAATTATATAATCATGGGCACTTTTGCGCCAGGCATGACCCAGGGCGGTCTCTTTGAGTAGTTTTCTTTTTAAATTTTGTTATTTGACTTGACATTTATTTTTGTTTAAATTAATGATTATATAATCATATCGTATTATTAATTTCAAAGCTACAAACTACTAGCTAACGACCACTGCTGATGCTGATGGTTCCGGCAAACTGCGGTACTGACACCGTGTGGTTTTTAGTTGATTCAAGCCACAAATGCCCATCCAATTTCCCGTGGCTGGATGGACGTGGACGAGACGAAAGATGTTTCCAAAAGAAAAAAAGGCTAAATACGTGAAGGTCACTAAAGAAGTATATGTAGCTGGCGATTAAGATAAACTTCTGAAAAAGAACAAGCTAATTATTAAAAAATAAAAAACACGACTGACAACTCACATAGCTTATGTCACTCGGAGGAATGAAAGGAATCTAAAAATACCTCTCACATCAAAATCTGTTCAGCCGTTCAGGACTTATGGTGGAATAAAGAAACTTACATACATACATACATGAACCCTAAAACATAACACTCATTTTTTTTCAGTCGTGTAATAAAAAGTGATGATATATTTACTCACTTGTTTTTCTAAATCGTCGTAGTAGGCCTGATCCATCAATTTTAGCTCGTTTTTCAGCTCTTCGACCAACTGGTTCTTCTGTGCCAAGAGATTGTCACACTTTTCTTTCTGCATCTTCATCTCAGCGTCGATCTCCAGCGGGTCTTTGATCCCCAACATGACCTCCCAATGCTCGGATACCGCTTCGTACTGTAACTGCGCTTCAGCTGCTTCTTCCTCGATTTTTTTATAATTTTCTAGAGAAATTCCAAAGATGAATAAGATATGATAGGATAATTTCGTCAACTAGAGAAAGAGATTGGATTATATGAACGATTTACCTATGTAAGATTTATTGTCGAGGTACAATATATAAATTTATAGCCCTAGATAACATTTCTCGGAGCGACTGCAGCACAGCATTTCGTCCTGCCAAAACCCTCAGCAGGTACCTACTTTGAAAAATCTTTTGACTTTCATAATAACTTGCGAATCTAGTTAAAATAAACGTATCGCTCACATACTGTGGGTCGAGGGTTACTCGTTTATTTTAACTACAAGTCTGCTCACTTTATGTTAGTTTTAATGATATAACTTGCTAGTTACTATCAGCTAGACAAAGGTGATTACTTTGCGTATTCTCAAAGAAGAGTCCTCGTCGGATGACCTCTCGCTCGTCCGTGGTGACCTTGACATTGGTGACCTTGGCAGCGCCATCTAGTGCAAGCCTTTGGAGTTCCTCTGCAGCATTGGCCGTCGCTTGTTCTATCAGACCCGGCTCTTCTTCTGCAGCTACTTCCTCCGTCGCCTGTTCTGCTCTGAAATTGTAACTTGATAGGTCTCAGAGCAGAAAACGGATATAGCCACTTTGCGCCCCACCTTGATATACTTCATTATTTACATGCGTGTGTCTTACAAATAAATAATGTTATTTTTATATATAAATTATAGTAAGTAGTCAACAGGCCTATAAACCAACCGGTAGAATATGGAAACCGTAGCCCGATCTGCTATTTGTTACCCGGAGATGGAAATTACACCAGCGAGCAGTGATCATCGTAAGGGATCCTATTTATCATAATATGTAAACACATTGACATTTTTTTAATCTTAATAAATTTTATTTATTTATTTATTTAATTTAATAAGTAAGAACAGAATATTAGGTAGATGATGAAGACACTATCAGTCAGTCACTCACCACGTACTGTATGTTGGAGGTTGCTAACTATAGTTTCGAACTCATCAGAAGTACTTCAAGGCTGCATTGTACCGATAACGCGCACTGAGACAGAGGTGTCACGTGCGGTATACAGTGAGATAGGATAGGATTTGGTAAGGTAAGAGGGGTCAGTTGATCTACCCCCAACTGTACGTGAGTGACCCGTTTATTTCAACTAGAATCTCATAAGCACTTACTTTTTCAGGGCATCATGCCTCTTTTTGATTCGCAAAGCCCTGGCTGCCTTCCTTTCCGACGGGTCTTGGGATGTGACCTGGGGTTCTTTAGGTGCCAACACGTCGTCTTCATCATCATCATATCCCCCGAATTTACCAGCCATGATTAAATATAAATATCAACAAAAATACCCACAAAATTAAATGTACACCTGTTTCGATCTGTTTATCAAAATTGACATAATAGCCATTGTTGTCATAGGGACAATCAGGTATTTGGTTACCCTAGAAACAGGTAATACTGTATTTTATTTTTTATTCATCCAGTTGTAGACAAAAAAACTCACACAAAACCTATACCTACATATGTATGACATATGTATAATACGAGTAAAATTGACTGGTCTGCAGACATATATTTAAAAAAAAAAAATATTTCTGTGCTGGTCTGTATCATCATTTGTAGGTTGTAAAAAAAAATTATGAGAAGTCTTCATTGGGCCAATAGAAAACTTTTTTTTTTGTCTGAACTTAACCTATTAGAAAAAGCAAATTACGTCTGAATCCTATGTCTAAATTATGTCTAACACAAAATTCAAAACAGTATTGCCTCCCCCCCTCATAATTTAAAAAAAAATCGGTATTTGAATCTTCATATGCTATTTCTTGTTTATTGAATCAACATGTTAATGAAATAAAAGTCCAGCAAATTTATAAATTTGGTTTACTTAATTTATTTACTTTTTGCTGTTAAGAATGATACCATCATACTTCTGTTGGAACCACTTCATAGCATCTTCTTTCGTCAAGCGATGGGCGAATCCGACCTTGCCAGTCTTGCGTCTTCGGTGAGCTACATTGAAACCTATAACAAAAGAAAAAGATTTATAAATGTTTATAAAGATTATCTTATGTGGTCTAAAATGGCCACATTGATGACTCGGAATATTTCATTTCCTAAATATTTTAAAATTAACCTTACAAACCACTTACAAAGTTTATTTTTGAATATTTCGAAAATGATTATATGCATGCTGGTCTGGGCTGGATGCAAAGAAAAATCTTCTCTTCTTACGAAGATTAAAGCCACGAACTATGATACGAATCACCATTCCTATAATAGGCAATGGGCTAACTAATCAGCCCAATATCTCACGACTTTAGGCTCTGTCTACCCCGTAAGGCATAGAATCCTACTTCCTACTAATATAATAAATGCGAAAGTTTGGATGTATGTTACTCAATCACATCATCCATTAAGACAGATTTTGATGAAAAAAAAAACAGGGCATATAGGGCACTTTTTATCCCGAAATTCCCACAGGAGCAAATTGATGTGATTGGCTTCTAGTAATAAATGTGCCTTACTTTATTAAGAATGAAACCTATAGAATAATTATCTCATTCTGAAGGTAAATAAGTTCCAATATGGCACATATTTTACAGAGTGAATATATTATTATTTACACTCCTGAACTAATGTGCATGTACAAAAAATCTGAACCAACAAAAAAAGTTCCAAAGATAGAGACAGAGAATCCATGTTTATAGATTTTGATGATCTTGCGAAGTTACTGTGAAGTTAAGTTATGAAGCTTTGTATTTTTATTACTTCATCACACACTGCTGAATAGATTTTAATGAAATTTGGCATACAATATAGATAATGCTTTGTCTCCAGTGTTCCAATCATTTTGTAAAAAATCATAATGCAAATTATACCTTTTACTGTAATCATACATGTTTTGGATTGTAAATTGTATGATGTCTTTGTTACTAACCCTTGATTGTATGCTATTAAAAAAAATAATCAAAATACGACTAACCTGGTCTTCCTAGGACAACATAGAAATCCAAACCGTAGATACCGATTGAGGGATCATATTTGATACCCAAGTCAATGTGCTCTTGAATACCGAAACCAAAGTTTCCAGTGGCTGAGAAGTTGTCACGCCTCAACTCATATTCTCTGACCTGTAACATAGAAATCCATAATTTAAAATCCACAGAAAAAAATCCATAATTTGTCCAACAATGAGCTTCGCCTATGCTTTGCATTACACATAATTGAAAGGTGTGTATCTGGATTGAGGGCCCAATTTTTAAATTGTCCCGGAACGAATTAAGATTCACAGGGCAATTAGTTAAAAATAGTAAAAACTTAATGCAAAGACCCAAAAATTTCTAAAAGTAGAATTATGCGTGTAATCATTATCTAACGTGGGCCCTCAATCCAGACGCCTGCAAAAAAAAAATCTCAGAAAGTACTATTTCTGGGTTAATCATTTTTATTTTAGAATTTAGTAAAGAATTTCTTAAATATTTTAAGAAATTCCCATTTGTGTAGAATATGACATTACAGATTTATGGCGGTCTATCTTGGGCCCTCAGAACACTAAAATGGGTATCTGCAAAATATGACTTCTCGGAAGAAATTCATAAAAATTACGTTAATATACACTACTTAGATACCTCAGTGAACTAGTAAAAAAGAAATAATGGCCCAAAACTTAATTGTCAAAAAGTTATTAAATTTCTAATTTCTGATCTGAGGGCCCAATACTATCGGTTTTATTGACTAGACTAAACCTCGTATACTAATTCAAATTAGAATATATTTTTTTACTATTTTTTAACTAAAATTTAGCATATGATCCGTTCTTCTAAATGCTGTATTTTATGAGAAAATTGAATTTCAAGTTTTTGTATGAGAAAATTTTGTAGGGTGACCACAAATTTTCATGATCAGCGGGACATTTAAAAATCTGTACAGATGGAAAGGTTTGTTTTTCAGGTTCTGTACCCAAAAGGTCCAAACGGAACAAATTATTAATATGTCTCCGGTATCTGACATTCAGCGGGCTCTATCTCTGGAATCACTATGACCGGGAAAGTCTTAAAAGGGGATGGCCAAAAAATCCCAGTGTCGGCAGAAACTTTTTCGCTTTCATATTAAAAACATTTGTCTCCCAAAACCATGAGATTTTTTTTGTATAAAATATCTACAATTCTTATTTTCAATATGAATTTAGGTATACCTATATAAAAATAAAATAAAAACAAATAATAATTTGATTTATTGTAATAGCAATAAATATATTGCTTCCTTAATGTGCGGTCAGCAGCAAAGGTGCTTATGTACCTCAATTACCTTATACTTCCCTTAAGATGATGCCTTGTAGATTCTGACTACACTTTTGCACATTACAATAATATAATACTAGCTGTTGCCCGCGGCTTCGCCCGCGTAACTTTCGCTTAGATAAAAAGTCTTTTTGTGTTCCAAACTGTTTCAGATGTTTCGGATCTTCGATTTTTATACGTCTACAAAAAATGCTCATCAGATTAATCAAGTTTTGCCAAGGCGCCATTTCCGTATATGTTATAGTGTAGCTGGTCTCTTGGAGCTTTTCATCAGATGTTCCAGATCTTCAATTTTTATACGTCAGCAGAAAATGTTCATCAGGTTGAACGATTTTTGCTAAGGCGCCATTTCCATATATGTTATAGTGTAGCTGGTCTCTTGGAGCTTTTCATCAGATTGTACTAAAGAAATTGATTCTTCAAAATCAGTACCTATGTAATTGCCACCACCTTAATACATATATATTACAACAATGAAGTAAAAAAAAAAATCATAACCCATTGTGTTTCATTCATAGAATTAGAACATTTAAAAATAATTTTCCTTAGAGACACAGACAGAGGAAGCGGGATGTCAGATATGGTTTTGTCTATGTTGGTGAAGGACAGGTAATATCTTCTGTGAGGTTCATTTTTGTCAAGTTCGACATTTTTGGTGTGTTTTGGTTCCGTAAATTTGTGAACAATTTGTAAAAAAATAATAATTTGGAGCACACTATTATGAACGTTTTTGGTCTTCATTTGACAATCAAGTTTGTAAGCCTGTTAAAGAATGATTTTTTTCTTTCTATGTCTATGGTTTCATTAATCGCAACGAATTTGATTGGTTTGAGGATTGCGTTGTCTCTGGTGAATTGTACACAGATACAATGACTACTTTGGACATCATACTGGTCGGTAAGTTAAATAAAAGTCCTTTGTTTATTTGCTACAGGCAACAACGCCCGTATGATCAACATAAATACAATTTAAAAAAATAACATAAATATAACAATAACTGTATTTTTAATTCATTCAGATTATTAAAATCTGTGCAGATGGAAAGTAATTAATTTGCAAATATACAACGGACAAAGCACACAGACTGATTTAGCCCCAAAGTAAGTTCGAGACTTGTTGTGGAATACTAACTTAATGATACCATATTTTATAACAAGTACCTACATAATAGACAGATATGACGACGTTTATGAAATTTTAGGTTTGAATTGGTATCTAACGCAGCTCACAGGTTGGGCCTGAAATTTTTTTGAGAGAATTTAAACTTCTAGTAAATAACCTTACAAGAAAAAAGCATCAACTGACACATACAAACATAACAGAAATTACATGCATATAGAAAACATCCATGACCCAAGCAAAACTTAAAAAGATCATTTTCATCTCAACCCGACTAGGGATAGAACCCGGGACCACCGGTGTGACTGTCCGGCGTGAGGACCGTGGCCACGGAGTTCGTCGACAAAAGTCCCGCTGATGATGAAAATTTGTGGTCACTCTACAAAATTTTCTCATATAAAAACTTGAAATTCAATTTTCTCATAAAATACAGCATTTAAAAGAACGGATCATATGTTAAATTTTAGTTAAAAAATAGTAAAAAAATATATTCTAATTTGAATTAGTATACGAGGTTTAGTCTAGTCAATAAAACCGATAGTATTGGGCCCTCAGATCAGAAATTAGAAATTTAATAACTTTCTGATAATTAAGTTTTGGGCCATTATTTCTTTTTTACTAATTCACTGAGGTATCTAAGTAGTGTATATTAACGTAATTTTTATGAATTTCTTCCGATAAGTCATATTTTGCAGATACCCATTTTAGTGTTCTGAGGGCCCAAGATAGACCGCCATAAATCTGTAATGTCATTTTCTACACAAATGGGAATTTGTTAAAATATTTAAGAAATTCTTTACTAAATTCTGAAATAAAAATGATTAACCCAGAAATAGTATTTTCTGAGATTTTTTTTTGCAGGCGTCTGGATTGAGGGCCCACGTTAGATAATGATTACAGGCATAATTCTACTTTTAGAAATTTTTGGGTCTTTGCATTAAGTTTTTACTATTTTTAACTAATTGCCCTGTGAATCTTATTTCGTTCCGGGACAATTTAAAAATTGGGCCCTCAATCCAGATACACACAATTGAAAGAACTTTCATTTGTTTGATCTCTGGAACTACTAATCACTTAGGTAATAATAATTTTATGTATGATATAGGCTCGGCATAGGCCATCAAGATGTCCCAAAATTCCTACAGGACGCAGGACACAGGAGCCCAAGAACATGGCCAGTTTGACTAATAAGCCCACTTGATACTTCAGAACCTTGGTTATTGCAGTTTAGGACAGGCTTATAGAAATGTAAACAAGAGCTCACTATAAAAGTGATAAAATTTTCTTTAAGCTAAGAAACCTTGATCAGTTTGGATCTAAATCTTGATTACAAAGGTGAAACTAATTCAAAATTGGTTGAGAATTTTCTGGGTGCTCTCTTCTGCATTACAGGCTGAAAAAGCTTTCTTCCCATGCAATTCTTTCATACAAAAATCATGCTGTCTACTTGTCTAATTCACAAAGTTTCATACATATAGCGAAACAACCAACAAGTTGTATACCTTGCCTTGGTGAGAATTGAAGTGTTAGAATGATAAAACTAATAAATTTTTTGCTTACTGTATTAACACATGAAGATTATTTCTGACAATCTACAAACAAATTTACCCACCTTCAATCCTCTCTCAAGGATTTCTTCTGCCTTAGCACCTCGGACCGTGCAGTGGACAGCAATTTTCTCATTACGACGGATACCAAAGGATCGCACAGTATACCGTGCTTTGGAGAACACTGGTTGCTGACCAGTAAGTTGTTCCAACACCTGAATTTGAGAATTTAGTCAGGAATTATTCATATACATTTCATTTTAGTAACTCAAACGATATCTGTGTAGAAAAATTGCTATAAGCAACAGCATAATAAAGTTTGATAAAGGTGTATCATAAATAATAAGTCTTTTTAACTGCCTACAAAATAAATAATAGCTGTAATGTTATTTCTTCGAGTATTCTGAACAGTAAAAGTTTAGTATTCAGAAGTTGCAATTGAGAAATACTATTCTTGCATGAACTTACAAAGAAACACAATATCAATGTGAGCCTTGAACATTTCATGCTTATGAACAATATATCACTTCCAACCAAAAAACCAACCTTAGCAGCACGAGTTAGTCTGTCTCCAGACTCTCCCACACAGATGTTCAGGCACAGTTTCCTGATGTGAAGATTCCTCATAACATTTTTGGATTTGTCTTTAGGAGGCTTCTTCTCCTTCTTTTCCTTAGACGGTGCTGTAGGTGCTCGCTGAAATACGCATTTTTAATTTAATTACTCCACTTTATCTACATTTATTCAGTAATTGAATGAATAAACAGGATTAAACTCAAGTCGCAAAGTGTAGGTTATGCCGATTTAAGTTGACAGATTTCAAAAATATAGGCATCATAATATATTCTAGAGTATTGACTGTTGAAAATTAACAAGTAGAACACAATTAACAGGCTAAAATCACTGATTCAAAGAGATAATTTTATTTTACAACCAAAAAACACCCACCGCCATGATTACAACTTTTTGAAAGAAATGATAGTATTGCCATTGGCCAAATTAATTAAATGAAAACAAAAACAACTGTCAAAATGGTCAAACCAAATGTCACCAGCCAGACGCGCTGCAGGGGCAGGCAACACCGTTTTATTCTTTTTTTTCATTGGTCTAATTTGACATTTTGTTTGATCCATAGACTCTGTTTTTATTTTTTTTGTCAAATTCTCCTTCTCTTTCAAATGTTTGATTAAAAGTTTTTCTAAATAAAGAATCGCATCTTTATCTCTTACGGGTTAGACAGAGCCAGATAATCAATTTTTGGATTATTTATTTTTATTTTGAGAGCTATGATTTTATTTTGATTAAATTAATGCAGTATGTAGGTATCAGTTCCATGAGCTTCCTTGGTCTACTATTTGTTTCTTAACAAACATCGCGTTCGTATTGTTAATTGTTTTATTTAATAAGGCTCGCTAAGTAGGCATAAATACACTCTATTTAGTTTGTGTACACGTTATCCCCATAAATCCGTGTTGGGACAACGTATTTATTTTATTTGTGCAAACATAATTTAAAATCTGCTAAACTGATCTTGACAAAATTTGGTAGGGAAACAGTGTGTACATAGCTCAGCATTCAGCTGTAGCTTACGGGTATAAACTAACTATTTATATATATTACAATATGTAGGTACTTACTTAATTATTATTTATCCAGTAAAACTCATGCGGGTGCAAAACTAGTAATAAAATAAGCATTTTAATTTTTAATTTAAATATAGCTATTCTGACATTAGCGTGCACAAACTCACAGACAAACCGACAAACAGACAAAAATTCTAAAAATCGTTGATTTGGGTTCTGTTACGATATTAGATACAAGGAGTATCTTAACACAGTTCACAGTTTTTCATATTTATCTTCCATGTACAGACATCATCCACTTACGATTTTATTATACTTACGTAATTGATTATTATTATATATTTTGTTATTACCAACAAACAATTTTTTTGGAAACTAACTTAGGTAGGTAGTAGATAGGTATTAACAGTACAGTACAAACATGAATATTGACTTCAACCAAGATAAGTTTATTAGACAAATATGTGAAAACTAGTCGTTTAGACTTGACTAGTTTTCACGTATTTGTCTCTTTTTTTCTTTAAGCTCAACCTTATTTTATTTATTTATAGCGGCTGACGTTTCGGGTAACGCTCTTAGTAAATAAGTTAATACAACATACAACTATGATAGTTTTATGTTTATAATTTAAAAACGTGAAAGTTTACAAAAGTCATGTCCTATATTATCAAATCATATAAGAGCATTACAAATAAACTAATAAGAACTTTAAAAAAAAATAAGTAATGACAGGTAAAAGCAGATGCATCATGTACGTAACTAACTTGCTCATAGCTCCATTCCCTTATTGATGATGGTGAATACCGGATTAAAGTACCCATTTTAGGCTTAGAAGACTAATTTTGTTAAAAGCACCAACACCTATCTATGGAATAGAAGACATTTAATAAGTGGACAGTTACCAATTCAAACAAACTACATACATTCATACATAATTTTTAACAAATTATGGAATACTAACTAAAGAGTACCTATCTTATTTATACACTAGATGTTGCTCGCGGCTTCGTCCGCGTGAGTTTCGCTTAGATGAAAAATCTTTTTGTGTTCCAAACTGTAGTAACCTAAACTCCAGTACTCAAAATTTCAGCCATTTGGTTATCCCTGTCCTGCGGGAATATATTAGGTACTCGTAGTACATGCGCAGTGTTAAAATAAATCAAAAGTGATATTTCATTCAATAAACGATCTTCATCTGCTCATTATTTACAATTTCCGGTGTACCACCACTCCCACCCCGAGTCTCTCTTTGTTCTATACCTATCCTGTCTATTTATACGTCAGTAGGAAATGCTCATCAGGTTGAACGACTTTTGCTAAGGCCCCATTTCCATTTATTTTATAGAATAGCTGGTCTCTTGGAGTTCTTCATCAGATGTTCCATAATCTTCAATTTTTATACGTCAGCAGAAAATGCTCATCAGGTTGAACGACTTTTGCTAAGGCGCCATTTCCATATATGTAATAGTGTAGCTGGTCTCTTGGAATTCTTCATCAGATGATCCTGATCTTTTTACGTCAAAAAAAAATGCTCGTCAGATTGATAAAATTTTGCAAAGCAACCATTTCCATATTTCTCATAGTTTAGCTGTTCTGTTAAGGTTCTTTATCAGGTGTTCCAGTTTTCAAAATCAATTATAGCCTATATGTTGCCCAGGCTTAATAGCTATACAACAAAAAAAGTTTTATTCAAAGTAGTTTTTGCGTAATATTTTTACTGTTTTATTATATGTATAGATTTAAAACCGATGACAATTTTAATGAAGGTACCTAAGCATTTTTACGATTTATAATAAAATTGAGGGCAGATACTAAAAATATTTTTATATTAACCTATTTGAACATTACTGAAATATAAGCCAAGCCCATTATCATGGAAGAAGTTCATAAAAATTGTCGGGAAAAATACCAAAGATACCATTGTGCAGTTTGTAATATTTACACCAACTCTGATAAACAGTTAATTGAACATTTAAATGGTGTGCGACATCTTCAAATTAAAATGAAACAATCTTGTAATTCAAACAATTCCAATGAGAGCAATGAATACGAAACAATATTTTATATTCCAGTGTTCATAATAATTCTCATTATAGTGTATATTTTTTTTTGCGCAGTTATAGCTATTAATACCTACTGTTATTAATTAGTGTTTCCGTATACAGTAGACCTCGTGAACACCACCTGCACCAAACTCCGTCTCCTCACCGAAACGCTCAACAACCTGTGGGGGAATGTTTCCTCCAAATATAATTACATAAAATCAATTTTACGGGCCTTAAATTTCGCGCCATAATTTTAATTGGCGGAGAAGTCGTTCCCAAGCGTTCACGGCTTCTATGCGCACGAACGAACGCGCAGAACAATGAGGTAGCAGCCATTTTATATCGGTGTCTAAGAAAAACATAATTCGAATGGCCAATATTAACGAAATTGTGTGATTAGTGTTATAATTTATGTGTTTCTGTACACGATACTATACTTAGGCGGTCCGTTACATATGTGAGTAGATTCATAGTTTTGCTATATATATCTACCGCTAGAATAACATAAGCTCGATGAAACTTAAGATTTTGCATAAAAAAGACATAATAATAAATTTATAACTCATTCCTTCCATGTATTACGATCCACCTTCGCGTTTAATATACGCAATGATCTTTAAATTGTTATGATTTGTTTTTGTTTACAGAATATAATCCTAGCGTCTTATCTATTGAAAGTGCATTTTGTTATTTAGCATTAGTATATGATATGACATAACTTTCACTAAAATTAAGATAAAGCATAAAAACTTGTGTTGTTTACATTAGAGCAGTAGTGGTCACTAAATTACTTGTCGCATAACAACCGGCGCGGCGTCGCGCAGCCTCGACTTGAAAGTTGGGGACAAAATTCAATAACGAATTGGCCATTTTATTGATGGCCGGGGGGGAGGCTGGGTGGAGACAATCGGTCGGTGAGCTTCCGCCATTTAATATTTTGTTGTTAGGATTTATTTCGCTTTCAGATGTTAATGTTTACACTTTTGTATACACATCAATCTTTAAGTTGTTATGTATTATAAATATGCGTATTCACAATTATCTTGAGATAAGCGCGCATATGTTTCTGGGTGTTATATACATAGTTGCAGCATTTTGTATATACATACTTATTTATGCATTTATTTATATGTAGGTACATATAACTATGTGAACGAACATAATGGTTCAGTGTCATCATTTATACGTAGGTTTAAATCTCTCAGTCAATGGCCTATACGCGGTAATGCGTTTAAGTGGAGGTAAAAATTAATAGACGCAATTATTGTGAACTTAATGTTATTGAATAGGTAGTTAGGTAGGTATCAGTAATAAATTTTGTTTTGTTTGTATTTCGTTCTTGAATAATTATTCTGATTCTCATAAGAATCTCACTTGAATGTTTTAGTTTGTTGCTTCTTAGAACTAATTTAATTAATCTTTCTACATTTTTAAACTATTTGTTTATTTTTATTATTATAAATACATTTTGTTGAAATAACCAATTGTTTTTATTTATTTTTACCAAGCCTTTTTACTATCACACACATACTAATAAAATACTGGTTTCCCTGATAAAAATGCTATTCAATTACTTAATAATATGTATGAAATTTTATAGCTTACTCTTAGATTTGCTTTAATTAATTAAATAACTATGAATACCTAGTATGTGTTCATATTAGCTAGATTAATCAAATGTAAATAGATACTTGCTAACGAAACCTATAAGAGTCTGGTCCGCCAGAAAATATGACTATGTTCTTCATGAACTAATTCAGTACACAAGAAACATATTATTATATTGGATTTTTTTTATTTTATTATGACAACGTTATGAGACAAGAAGTGATTGCATCTGTTGTAAAAAGTCTACTGAATTTAGAAACATATATGTAGAACATAACTTAAAAAACTTTTTTTTTGTCACATCACAACATTAAATACCTAACTATTTTATCTAAGTAGGGATATAAATTCCAATTAGAATTTTGTTATGCCTACATATCTACTTATTGAATATGATTATCTTAAAACTATTCTATTATATATTTTACAATGAAATTAATGATATTCTAAGGAGATACTCACCGAATTAAAATATTTCGACAGTAAAGTTTTTTAAGGCACACCACACATGTGTATAAATGAAAAGCTCAAAACTGTTTACTTTGACATTTACAACCGGAAACAAAATAAAGGAACCGGAAAACAAACAAAAAACCATAAAGTAATTTCAGAAAGAGAAAGTAGCCAGCAGGTAGGTACTTAGCCGCGATAAAAAACGAAAGAAGATCGATCGCGAAACCCGGGTTTTTATGTTTTTATTTGTTTACGAAACGTTAAGTAGGTGGATTTAATAAATTATCGATTACATTGTGTTAAATATTATAAAAAGTTGGTTTCTGTTTAATTATAATATAGGCCGTACGATGTCGTCGTAATAATAATAAGCTACTTCTTTTTGTATATAGTTATCCGGCAGATTGATAGTAAAAACAATAGATAGGACGACGAGGTAAAAGAATTTGTTGACAATAAGACGATAAGAAAGAAAAATCTTTGTTCTAATAACCACAACAACTGTATTAGAATGGAGGGTTTGCGTACAAGAATGGAGGGTTTGCGTACACGGAAGGAAGCCTATACCGAGATATATGCTAAAGAAAAGAGTATAAAACAGTAACACAATTTTAGTGAGTATAAGAATTAGTAAGAAATATACATACCTGCTAAATTTAGTACCTATGTTCTGTCTACAGGTGGCAGAAGCTGAAAATGGGGGTGCAGCAATCAGTTCGCCATTAGTTTCCCAGCACACTGGGGCGTGGGCGTCGGGGGTGTGGCACGGGGCGTGGGGGTCCCCGTGCCGCCCCCCGGCGACCTACTCGCCACTATATCCATGTTTGAGCAGCAGATCAAGGCAGAGCCTATGAGGTAAGATCTTGCTCCCCGATGACATGAGAATTGAGAATATCAGCCTATATCCTATACAGCCTTTTCTTTGTGCCTACTTGCTCACTTGGTCAACTTAGTCAAACTTAGAAAATTATATTACTACCTACTATAATAGTTTAATTTTAGCTGGTCAAAGGACTGTGTGTTTTTTTAAAACACATCAACCAAGTCATAATTATGTACAATACCAATTTTTCTTTTTTGTTTTCATCTGTCTTTATATGGGATACCATGAAGTGTGAACTCACTTCGCAAGTTGATAGCAAGCTGGCAGCTTCTATTAAAATGTCAATAACAATTAATGTTTTTTTACAGCTTCTACTCCCATCCCCACATACACTCCGGCCCCCCAACAATAGTTCGATCAGACTCCAACCATGGCATCATCAACATGAACCAGCACCACGCACACCAAGAGGACTCCAAAGACAGTCTGATAGTACAACATCAAGTACAACACCAACAAGAGCTCATGGAACAACACCAACAAGAAATGCAACAGCAGGATGATGAGGTAAAAATATAACTCAAAGGTGACTGACTGACATAGTGATCTATCAACGCACAGCCCAAACCACTGCACTGATCGGGCTGAAAATTTTCATGCAGGTAGATGTTATGACGTAGGCATCCACTAAGAAAGGATTAACGCGAGCGAAGCCGCGGGCGCCAGCTAGTAGCTTATATGACATCACACTAATATTATAAAGAGGTAGTGTTTTAAGTTTGGTAGGGGGTAATCTTCAGAACTACTGAATCGATCTCAAAAAATCTTTCACCAATAGAAAGCTAAACTCCATTTATTCTTACTAGTCCTATCATGTAAACAATCTTACCATGTCTTTTTGTGATTTTACAACAATATAAATTAAAATAGCCTTTTTAGGCAATTACATTCGTGGTTAATAAATGTTTTACTTTAGAATGTTTAGGTTTGAACTAATATTTGATTTATTTTCAACAAAAAGTACTGTGAAGATTGTTTACATGATAGGACTGGTAAGAATAAATGGATTTTACATTATACCTGAGTGACATAGGCTACATTTTATGTATGTACCTCTCAAGCGAAGCCAGGCTAGTGTCAAATAAACTTTGCATCAAGAATCACTGTTAGTTGTTTGTTGAAAACTACATTCAAATCCAAACTCAACAAATTCTTCTGTTACTGACAACGCACAGCCAAAACTACTGGGCGTAGGAAGCTGAAATTTGGCATGTACATACCTAAGGAAGTATTAAGCAGTAGGGGAGCATTAAGAGAGGATTTCCCGAAATTCCCACGGGAGCAAAGTCCCAGGCCCATGCTAGTATCACTCTCTCTCTCTCTCTCTCTCTCTCTCTCTCTCTCTCTCTCTCTCTTCTCTCAGCCGAAAGACGTCCACTGCTGGACAAAGGCCAGTATCACTATAAAACTGAAATTCTTGAATTGGTCGCCATGACCGAAATCGGTCGGACACACATCATCATCATCACTGTAAAACTGAAGAGATTTCCTTACAAATTTCAGTTGAGCTTCAAAGGAATGGATGATGAAGGGGTAGAAATGGACATGGATGGCAGGCAATGCTCTCAGGTAACTATGAATTCAATTCTACTAAGACATTTTTATTGCAAAAATAAAATATAGATCTAGTAACTGAAAAGGTATTAAAACATATTCTTTGTACAGGGTATGGGTGTCGACATGGGATCAGTTCAAACCAAAATGGAAGTCTCAAATGGGGGAGGTCAGGCAACTCGTTCAAAACCACAAGCTTGTAAAGTAAGTGGCACTATGAAAACAATCAACGGAAATACTCAGAGGATCTGGGTTTGATCCCCGGATACTCAATAGTGTTACTTGTTATCAATTTTTGACTCTGAGTATCTATGTCTATATTTTACATAAGTCTTAAATTACTTAGTTCATTAGTATTCTGTGACTATTATTTTGTTTAAAGTGAACTTGGAAATACAAAAATTAAAAAATAAACTTATTATATTTTTCAATACAGTTCACATTTTCAGGTGTGTGGCAAAGTGCTGTCTTCCGCTTCCTCGTATTACGTCCATATGAAGCTTCACTCTGGAAATAAGCCCTTCCAGTGTACTGTAAGTGTTCACACAAGTCTTTTGATTTTTCTACAGTGTTTTGATTTTTCAAATTAGAATATTTCAGACATATGATGCATCTTAGAGCCTTCTTTAACATTGTACTAAAGTAAATTTCATTTCCAACAAGTGTTTAAAATTTGTTGCTTGTTACATACAACCAAAAATGGATAAAAGTAGTAGAATATATAACAGGATTTTTTTATAAGTAAAATTGCAATAGAATTTTATTTTCTGATCTTTGGAATATGTGGATAATAATCCTCTCGAGCAAGATTGTGGTCAAGAGCAAACACATCTTGTATAAAAAAAAATTTGACATATTTTCCTGTACGAAGGTTTGCGACGCAGCGTTCTGCCGCAAGCCGTACCTGGAAGTGCACATGCGCACGCACACGGGCGAGCGCCCCTTCCAGTGCGACCTGTGCCTCAAGCGGTTCACACAGAAGTCCAGCCTCAATACGCACAAACGCGTGCATACAGGTCAGTGCATGCACACATGAGCAACTTTATTCATTGTTTGAAATAAGATTTTTTTTTTGTCGTTTAAATACTGGCAGTTGCCGAGAAAATTTATGAAACATTGAGTGAGAAAAAATTTAAAATTATATTTTACTCTACAACTGCCAGTATTTAAATAATATTGTTTATAGTGCCACTAAGTTATTTCTTGTGGTTAAAACTAGAATGGATTTTTTTAGTCATAATTTCAAATGCAAACAAACTATTGATTAGTGAACACAAAGACTGGAAAATAAAACTTTTTGGCACTGTATCTGTTTTGTGATGGTGTAATTGTTCAAAATTGCGACAAAGTGTTTGCTTGGATTATTGTGCCAGTCATTTAATTTTTATTGAAAAAAGATAAATTGGAATATATTTTTGCAGTGCAAGTTTAATGCAATTTCCATATTAATTATATATTAAAGATGTTATTAGAATATTTTTTTATTATATTGGAGGTTTTATTTAGGTTATAACTTATTGAAAACAACAGGGATTTTATAATTTTAATAATTCTTATATAGACAAGTATATATGGAAGTTACATTATGCACCTTACCCTCAAAAATCAAAGAATTTAAGAATGGCTATAGTACCATGAGGGATTATTTCCGAACAGATGAATTAATTTGTATTTTTTATATTTTTAAAACAAACCTCCTCCTGTTTTCGCGGCACCGGAACATTATAGATTTTTTTTTTTTGTTTTTTTTTCTTCTCTGTATAACGTGTATTTCGCTTAAACCCTATTTTGACGCCCTGATATTATAAATGAGTATATAAAATATATATTTATAGTATTGTCTTATCCTGATATTTTTTTTTTTAGTTTTATTTTTTCTATGTCAAAAGTGTACTTATTTTCTGAGCTAGATATTCGCTTGCTACAAAGAGCCAATTAAAAGTTAGCTAAGTTTGAGAATGAAAGCATGTTGATGTCTTTATTGTTATTGTACTTATTTATAATATATCATAGAGAGAAATGATTTTGATTAGTGGTGTTAAAATATTAATTTACTTTAATTTTTCTAAACATGTCAGGTCTTTTGTAATTAAAACGTGATTTAGCTGAAACATTGTGAAACTTATTGGTAAATTTTGAGGCCTCTGGACTTTGCAACTAAATCAAACACTTATTTACTTAGTATGTAATATTTCGTATATATAAAGGTATTATATAAAGTATATAAGGCTACAAAGACACTGGTGCGACTCACAGTTGGTTAATCATCATCACACTTGACAATACATATGCTTAACTTGCAAAATGTGAATAGTTTTTGAGTTGTGTCTACTTTAGTTCGGATCACAATTAATCAGGGCGTGAGGAAGGCTTCGCTGATGCAAGGTAAACAGGGGGAGGTGTAGGACTTACAATGGATACCGTATCACTCGAAACTAGTGTAATTTTCTCTAGTTATTTCAATAAATCAATTTGTAGCCTCGTGTAATCGTGAAGATAACTGGTCTATTGTACGTCCTGTATACGGCAAAAGTGATACAATGTGACGAGAGAGTTTGGAATGGCCTGGGTTCTAGATGAGCACATGCGCGCGTTGATGGTGAAGGACCGGCCCTACAAGTGCGAACTCTGTCAGATGCGGTTCACGCAGAGCTCCAGCCTCAACCGCCACAAGAAAATACACACGGGTGGGTCTTCTCGCGTACCACTCGTACCGCCCTGCCTATCTATGTCTACATTCATATACTCTGTTCAATCACTCCTTTCCCGGCTCTTCAAGCCATATCCCCTTTTAATTAATTTGTGCCTGGTCACGTTTAGAGGACCGCAAGCTTGCCCGGCTAACCAGGGTCTTACCACACCAATGCGGTTTAGGCTTTGTGAGATACACCCAGAAATCGATAATATATACCGGTGGATCCCTACCTAATGCATACTTATGCGTGACGTTCATCCTTGAGGCAGAACGGTACTAAATTAACGAACACACCGCATAGCCTACCTCCCCCTGAATGTGTGTGAATGAATGTAGAATACTTAACCCACTAGGCTTTAATGAATACCTACATATTGTTTGAGTGGGTGCAGAGTTGCTATATCGATACTCGTATACCTTATAGAGGAGCACAGACGAGCCCTGTTAGAGAAAGTGCGGCCGTACCAGTGCCACATCTGTTTTATGCGCTTCACTCAGAAGTCCAGCCTGGGCCGACATGGGAAAATACACACTGGTAGGCATTTTGCCCTAAAATCCTTAAGTAGACAATGAATTTGTAATTTTAGAGCTCACGTTATTAGGCACTATCTTGAATGGCAGTGCATCTGCATGGAGCAGACCGTTGTTGTAGCTGAACTTTGTTGGTATTTCTAGAGGAGCACATCCAATCGCTGATCAACAAAGTGCGCCCCTATCAGTGCGAGATCTGTGACAAGCGGTTCACTCAGAAGTCAAGCCTTGGCACTCATAAACGTATACACACTGGTGGGTCCCTTGATATCTCATTTTATTTTCATTCGGTCTCTCAGCCACAATCCAACTCCTCTTATCGCTTCCAAAGCTTACATTTTTTGCTGTTGTGGCTTTGATACCCGTGTTTTGTGAATAGTTTTAAGGGCTCCCTAGTAAATTCAATTAATCACTTTGTTTCCCAATGCGGTTAGCGATTCGGACGTGGTAATATTTTTTCATCTGCTATGATCGGTGACATGGTAGGTCGCACACGCTCAAAAACTATTCACAAACATAAGCATGTGTACGTTGTGAGGATTTTCATTAAGTTAAGTAGGAGAGAGAATGTCTGATGGACAAATAACGTGGTCGAAATTCCCTCATGGTAGTGCACTAAAATTGATTGAATTGGTTATGCGTTGAAGCGTGAAGTAGTATTATTTGTCCATCGTGGTTTTGTTTTGTTTCTCTGTCCCCCCGTGTCCGTCCGGCGGCGCAGGGGAGCGGCCGTTCCAGTGCACCGTCTGCCTCAAGTCCTTCACGCAGAAGTGCGCGCTCAATTTGCACGAAAAAATACATACGGGTTAGTAGCCCACATATACTTATTGCAAAGATTCCTTTTTCAATATACGAGTAGCGACTACTTGCGACTGGCCATGCCATCATCCATTTCATTCAGTTTATGGTCACGCTTCGTCCCCTTTTCCGTTGCCTGCCTAACCCCTTGTTTTACAAACCCCTTTCGGCAGCTTTTCATCGTCGCTTCCAACTAACACTCGGTATCTATTACTCATTTAATGCGCGCTTTCAATACTTCTGCATCACCCATTCCCTGCCTAAGTTAATAAGCCGGTCGTTCATTCCTTTCATTTTGCATCCATCTCAATGATTGTAGTGTTACCATTTTTATATTTCATCATTATTTCATGAATATTAATTGTTTCACAAAAGCGGTAATGCAATCGCCGCAGAGACGCATAATCGCCTGAGTACCGTCGTCGGTGCTATCAAAATTGGGTTCTAAATGGGTTATTGTTGACCGTTGTGTGTCCGGGAGATTGGCGGGGGCGGGACTGGCGCGGCCAGAATGCGTCGGCGACGTGCGTTACTCGCTTTTGTGTGTGCACTGGGCGCAGTGCAAGGCCGCCCTTACACGTGCGGGCAATGCCCGGCGGCGTTCGCCCGCCGCCCCTACCTGGACATTCACATGCGCACGCACACAGGCGAGCGGCCGTATCAGTGCGACGCGTGTCTGAAGCGCTTCACGCAGAAGTCCAGCCTCAATATACATAAACGGACGCACACAGGTGGGTCACAGTCGCAGGCCGGACTGGCCCCCCGCCCGCTCCCAGCCTCTCTCCACTCGCGCTCTCCTCCGATCTTAGTTTGACATGCTTGTGTGTGATAGTCGTTGTCTCGTGTCTTGTACCGCACGTATGATAACTGGAGCGGAGTTAGCGGCGAGCGGCGACCAGTCCGCGCCGCGATCTCCGTAGTGCGAGGGCGGCTAGCGTCCTTGCGGCTGGCCGCTGCTATAATATCTGTGTTGGGCACCAGTCCAGGGGAGACCGTTCCAGTGCCTGTCGTGCCCCGCCGCCTTCACCTGCAAGCAATACCTGGAGATTCACACGCGCACCCACACCGGCGAGCGGCCGTATCAGTGCGACATCTGCCTGAAGCGCTTCACACAGAAATCAAGCCTCAACATTCACAAGCGGACGCACTCAGGTACGTGCGGCCGCGCGTCGCCGTCTAGGGATGGATGAATGATATGTGGGCTACTATGAATGATGCCGCGCGGGCAAATACTAACGGCTGGCTGAATTCAAAACTGTAACAACTCATTCTAAACTTCATTAATCTCAAAAACTGACAAATACGCGATATCGATTTTCTTTATTAACTATTTCATCACAAGTTCACAAAATGCTCTAACTTGCACGCACTGTTTATTAAAAAGGGTTCTTCTTGGGTTCGTAAAACAATAAAGAAACGATATCGCTTAAGAGCAACCTTCGTTTCATCCACGAATTGTAACCCGGTCGTTTGTATTTGTGCGTGGCAGTGCGTGCGCGGGAGTGGCGCCCGCCTGGCTAACCTTGCTCCGTCCACAGTGCAGGGGCGGCCCTTCCAGTGCCTGCAGTGCCCCGCCGCCTTCACCTGCAAGCAATACCTCGAGATCCATAACCGCACGCACACGGGCGAGCGGCCCTACCAGTGTGACGTCTGCCTCAAGAGATTCGCGCAAAAATCCACACTCAATATACACAAAAGAACGCACACAGGTCAGTCGTATACATTTTTTTAGTTTTTTTACTTGAATTGCATTGGTACGAAACCTTTTACAGACTTCTCTGGTCTAGTATTAGTTGCTGTTTAAAGTGCTATTAAATTCAAAGAAAGTGTAGTTAGTCATTGTGTTTGTGATAGTAAGATCACCTTTTACTATGTCAAAAAAGGTTTCGTAGAGCTGGGGATCTAAAACAGCAACATTGATGAATCGAAATTTGATCTATTTCTCATTTCCTAAACATTTAAAAATGAACCTTATAAGTGGATGTGTAAGGTTCATTTTCAAATATTTAGGAAATGAGTAATGGATTATATTCCAATAAGTAGTTTTAGACCCCCTGGACATTTTTATCATGTTCATTTATTCATTCATGTGCTAATCATGGAATATTGTAATTAATGATAACATAATTTAGTAAATAGCTGAATAAAAAGTTGTCGGTGCCATATCGGACTCACTCAAATGCGTGAGTATTGTAACATGTAGAATTTATTATCCAGATATTATTAAAAAATTGGAGTTCCACTTTTAACTTGCCAGAAACCTATACGCCGTGGACAGAGGTACCTAGTAATTTCTTTAATTAAGTATTTCTCCCTTCATGTGTGTATGGCGTACACTTAGAACTGAAATAAGAAAAAAAAATTACTTGTTTTATTATCAGATTATCTAACGAAGTTTTGTGGGCACTTGAAAATGGTCCTATTTTATTGTACCTTCTCTGATTCGCTCGCAATGGATGGCCGGATGGATCTAGTATAACACTGACGCCAGTATTATAGTAAATCTATGGTCGTATAACATTTCCGTGGTCAGTGCAAGGGCGGCCGTACCAATGCATGGAGTGCCCGGCGGCGTTCACATGCAAGCCCTACTTGGAGATACACATGCGCACGCACACAGGCGAGCGCCCGTTCGAGTGCGATGTCTGTTACAAACGCTTCACGCAGAAATCTACGCTCAACATACACAAGCGAATCCATACCGGTACGATGGCGCCAATCCAATGTTATTCTACGTTTAAACTTTAATCCAGGGGCCCGATTCCACTTATTACACACTTAATCTCCGTATTTCCTACTTGTCCTATTATGTAAACAATCTTACCATGTCTTTTTATGATTTTACAACAATATAAAATAAAATAGACTTTTTAGTAAATTACTTTCATGGTTAAGAGATGTTTTACTTTAGAATGTTTAGGTTTGAACGAATATTTGATTTATTTTTAACAAAATTCATTAAAAAGTACTTAGAAGATTGTTAACATAACTTTAAAGTCATTTCCTTAAAATTAAACAAGCTTTATAAAGCTTACAATACATAATGGGACAAGTAAGAATAAATGGTGTATAGATATCGTGTTTTAATTGTATCTGAAGCCATAGAAATCGTACTAAACCGACGCGATCTCTATAAAATTTATAGGCTTGGGTACAATTTCTTAGGCTTTTGAGACACAACTGAGGCGATATTTTCGTTTGTAATTTAGTAGAATCAAGGGCCTATATTTAAATTTCAATTAAACATTTGCGGCCTACAAATATTTTTGCATTAGAATGATAGGTTGCTTATTTATTAATAAAAAAAAAACTTATGAAGTTTAGATCCAGCCAATAGTATTGGATTGTACCATGCTTCGAATGAACCATTTAATCTTTCAACTTGGACGTGTTACTTATTTTATTCACAACTTAATCTTCACAAAAACCTAAACCAGTAATTTTCTTGATCATAAATATTTTATTTTTATTTTACCAAAAATTTAAGTTGTGAATATAATTCAACGAAGATTAAAGGTACTATCGTGAGAACTTGTTTTTGAGCTTGCCTAAAACTAATCTGTACAATGTATTGTAGTATTTGCCATCGACCTAGCACCATATAAGTAGAGGTCGTATCTACAAAATTAGAATGTGCCCACTAATCAAATCAATTTCGCAGTTTGCTTTCACAGCCAGTAGGTAATTATTTCACACATTAACTTTACTTAGAATTTGTAAACAAATACTATTTATATGTTAGTATATTTAAATATTTTGAAAACAATTGCATAAGTGGTATTTAGAAAATGTAAGAAACACTTAAATTGTTTGTACAAAGAGAAGCGATATGTGTGAATATAATAACCTCGGAGATGATAGTTAGGAAGACGGCAAATTGTGATAACAGGGTCGTTAGTCTTTCTGAACTTAATGACGTGGCACCGACAACTGTATTTTTAATTATTTCACCCGCTGCATCATCATTTAAATTCCAGTACTCTAAGTTTCTTATAATTTCTTGGCTTACCTACGTTCATTAATTTCAGATCGCATCGTACCGTCTAATTGCATCTTGCCGTCTTTCTAACGTTTGCTTTCATTTGCTTTTTCCATACTATATTTTAATTTTTTTTAGTCACTTTGTTACATTACAAGTAGTTCATGTTTGTTTTTCGTTTCACTTTTGTGTGAGAATTGATTTTAACACGGAAATCACATTGCAGGTGAACGTCCGTACGCTTGTGATATTTGTCAAAAACGATTTGCTGTGAAGAGCTATGTAACAGCGCACAGGTAGGTTTTTCATAAACCTAAAATCTAAGTACATTTTGTATGATTGACAACGTCTAGCAAACATCATGCAGCTTTTAGTTGTAAGCGTTTACCAAGTAATTATTTAGCTAGAATAAAATCAAAATATCATAAAGTTCATAAAAAAGTATGATTTTTTTTCTGTCTATGCAAAAATGAAAATTTATACTAAAAAAATCTGAATTAAAACACAAAGAATGATTCCTAGTTTTCATTATTATATCGTCTGTGTTAGAAATGGAATTAAACATTACATCTGCTTTAGAAACGGACTTTAGCTGAAGGAAGCTGTCAATGCGCAAGCCGCAATCAAAACATCTAAAATGTGAAATATTTCTGAAACGGTTAACTTTTGGATAAGGCAATAAGGGGTAAAAACAATTTGTTTTGACCAATACTAACACGTCTCAACAGATGTAGGCCGACTTATCAGTAACCCTGTATACTAGTAAATAATTTGATTATCTATGGGGTTTCATAATAAAAAATGTTCCCCTAGATGGTCGCACGTGGCGGACAAGCCGCTGAACTGCGACCGCTGCTCGATGACGTTCACGAGCAAATCCCAGTTCGCGCTTCACATCCGCACGCACTCCGCCGGCTCCTGCTACGAGTGCAGCGTGTGCGGCCGGACCTTCGTGCGGGACAGCTACCTTATCAGGTATATACCTGATGTAATGTTGGTGTAGATGGTCGCACGTGAACTGCGACCGTTGCTCGATGACGTCACCAGCAAATCCCAGTTCGCGCTTCACATCCGCACGCACTCCGCCGGCTCCTGCTACGAGTGCAGCGTGTGCGGCCGGACCTTCGTGCGGGACAGCTACCTTATCAGGTATATACCTGATGTAATGTTGGTGTAGATGGTCGCACGTGAACTGCGGCCGTTGCTCGATGACGTCACCAGCAAATCCCAGTTCGCGCTTCACATCCGCACGCACTCCGCCGGCTCCTGCTACGAGTGCAGCGTGTGCGGCCGGACCTTCGTGCGGGACAGCTACCTTATCAGGTATATACCTGATGTAATGTTGGTGTAGATGGTCGCACGTGAACTGCGACCGTTGCTCGATGACGTCACCAGCAAATCCCAGTTCGCGCTTCACATCCGCACGCACTCCGCCGGCTCCTGCTACGAGTGCAGCGTGTGCGGCCGGACCTTCGTGCGGGACAGCTACCTTATCAGGTATATACCTGATGTAATGTTGGTGTAGATGGTCGCACGTGAACTGCGGCCGTTGCTCGATGACGTCACCAGCAAATCCCAGTTCGCGCTTCACATCCGCACGCACTCCGCCGGCTCCTGCTACGAGTGCAGCGTGTGCGGCCGGACCTTCGTGCGGGACAGCTACCTTATCAGGTATATACCTGATGTAATGTTGGTGTAGATGGTCGCACGTGAACTGCGGCCGTTGCTCGATGACGTCACCAGCAAATCCCAGTTCGCGCTTCACATCCGCACGCACTCCGCCGGCTCCTGCTACGAGTGCAGCGTGTGCGGCCGGACCTTCGTGCGGGACAGCTACCTTATCAGGTATATACCTGATGTAATGTTGGTGTAGATGGTCGCACGTGAACTGCGGCCGTTGCTCGATGACGTCACCAGCAAATCCCAGTTCGCGCTTCACATCCGCACGCACTCCGCCGGCTCCTGCTACGAGTGCAGCGTGTGCGGCCGGACCTTCGTGCGGGACAGCTACCTTATCAGGTATATACCTGATGTAATGTTGGTGTAGATGGTCGCACGTGAACTGCGGCCGTTGCTCGATGACGTCACCAGCAAATCCCAGTTCGCGCTTCACATCCGCACGCACTCCGCCGGCTCCTGCTACGAGTGCAGCGTGTGCGGCCGGACCTTCGTGCGGGACAGCTACCTTATCAGGTATATACCTGATGTAATGTTGGTGTAGATGGTCGCACGTGAACTGCGACCGTTGCTCGATGACGTCACCAGCAAATCCCAGTTCGCGCTTCACATCCGCACGCACTCCGCCGGCTCCTGCTACGAGTGCAGCGTGTGCGGCCGGACCTTCGTGCGGGACAGCTACCTTATCAGGTATATACCTTACTAGCCACTCCCCGGAACTTCGCTTCCGTAGGAATTTCGGGATAAAAAGTACCCTGTGTGCTATTCCCGGTATTTTTCTACCCGTGTACCAAATTTCATTGAAATCCGTCCAGTAGATTTTGCGTG